>JAGDYQ010000005.1:3964803-4045516 GCA_021962125.1 Bulinus truncatus | reverse complement strand
GGGTTGTTGGACTCGTTAGGCTGGGGCTGTTATGAAAACTATTTTAAAAGAAAACAAGCATTTAAGCCTGTTCCATTCTGGACACAGGACGTGTTAGCGCATTTTCATGTTATGTATCAGTACGTATGCTATCTATCAGTAAATATTTGTAAATTTTGGAAATGTTTATAAATTCAATTGTGTAATGCATATATCTGTAAAAAAAATTATAAAGACGTTTCTTTATATTTGAAAAAAAATTATTTTCTCTTAAATCTAACTACAAGTGGTTTGTGGTCACTGAAATAGGACTCATAATTGAAACATTCTAAATTGTAGTCATTTAATTGTCCGAAAACTCCGTCAATTGTTGCATAGCTCTGATACTTTCAATTAAACTCAGAACACAAGCTTACTATTTCATTTGATGAGTTTCTTAATAAATCTTGGTGAAACTACGTGCTGCAGTATTTCGCACCAAATGAACGGGCTATTGAACGTACAAGGTGTATATATAATATATAAGCCCCTTAGGAGCCCTGAAGCCCGGCCCTCAGAGGTCCTATCGCGAAATGAACTTTTGATGTACACATGGCAGGCCAAGACCTACAAAATGATATATATATCATGGGTCTAGGACTTATAGTTGCTGAGATATAGCGCTCCTTTATTAATATAGCTTATATAGTAAAAAACGGTACTAAGGCCCCTTTTACGGCCCTGAGAGGTCAGATCGCGAAATGGAAAAAAGTCATTTCTTGACAGGCCAAGACCTACAAAATGATATATACATCATGGGTCTAGGACTTATGGTTGTTGAGATCTAGGGTGTACACGGACAGACGGACGGACAGACAAAACGGGGACAATAGAGCATTTTTTTTTCGAAAATGCTCTAAAAAAAGAAATTAAAATGATCAGTAGTGTATATAGGTTAGGGTTTTAGGGTGTTTGTTAGTGGTGTATATAGGTTAGGGTTTTAGGGTGTTGTTAGTGGTGTATATAGGTTAGGGTTTTAGGGTGTTTGTTAGTGGTGTATATAGGTTAGGGTTTTAGGGTGTTTGTTAGTGGTGTATAAAGGGTTAGGGTTCTAGGATGTTCGTCAGTGGTGTATATATATTAGGGTTTTAGGGTGTTTGTCAGTGGTGTATATAGGTTAGGGTTTTAGGGTGTTTGTTAGTGGTGTATATAGGGTTAGGGTTCTAGGATGTTCGTCAGTGGTGTATATATATTAGGGTTTGAGGATGTTTGTCAGTGGTGTATATAGGTTAGGGTTTTATGGTGTTTTTCAGTGGTGTATTAGGGTTAGGGTTCTAGGATGTTCGTCAGTGGTGTATATAGGTTAGGGTTTTAGGGTGTTTGTCACTGGTGTAGATAGGTTAGGGTTCTAGGATGTTCGTCAGTGGTGTATATATGTTAGGGTTTTAGGGTGTTTGTCAGTGGTGTAGATAGGTTAGGGTTTTAGGGTTTCGTGAGTGGTGTACAAAGGTTAGGGTTTTAGGGTGTTAGTCAGTGGTGTGTATAGGTTAGGGTTTTAGGGTGTTCGTCAGTGGTGTATATAGGTTGGGATTGAGGGTGTTCGTCAGCACTGAGTTGGTACTTACTTCTCCACCAGTAAAGGAAGACATTTTAAAAAAAATTAGAATTTATTTATGGGATGAAAATGGCGTGGCACTATTTAGACTAGTGTTGGTTGGGCAACTGAAAATAAATTATTTTTGCATTGGACTTATATTTTGTAACAATTTGTCTATTTGAAGGTTTCCATGCTGGCACAGTTGTCAAAACAACCCTGCTTGATGCATGCTTCACTAATTAGTTATTAATGAACATATCAGGATATGTTAATTTTATTTAGATAGTGTACATCAGTGGATACTGTGAGGTGTTTCTAATGATATATTTTTTAAATATGACGATTTAATGTTACATTAGTTTGTTCTTTAAAGACTTTGCAGCAAAACGCCATTGAATCAAACAGGGATGTCGAGATAGGCCAACATCAGAAGAATGTGATAATAAAAAAAAAGATATTTTGAGTCAAAAGTTCATAAAGTAATACTGCTGTATGTAGTAGTATCGACATAATGGTTCATTGCATAGATATATAAGACTAGATCGCTTATGGGCTATGCATAGATATATATTGTGCGGACCATAACTTTAAAAAGAAAAGAGTACAATTATGTATAACTTATATATTTTTACAAATTCTTTGCAACTATGATGACGTAGTACGCATAGAGACCTTAGTAACCGAAATAAATAGCAGAAGACATTTTGCAATGTTTTCCTTGACAAATTTTCAAAAACTTTTTTTTTCAATTAACTTTGAATAAAATGCCTTCGTGTTGTGTACCCGGTTGTTTGATTATATTATTACTAACCGTCAAATATAATTTTTTCGGACACAACAGTAGATTTTAAAAGCGCCAACCTCTAGCATGAATGGGGATTTTTTTTTAATCAAAAGGAAGGAAATCTTTTTTGGTAAAAACTAAAGAACTGCACAGAATTGTACTCTTCTCTTTTTAAAGTAGGGGTCTCGAATACAACACTTTTTCGGTCTCTATTAAATAAGCATAAGCGATCTAGTCTTATATATCTATGGTTCATTGAGTGTTTCAGTCTAGCAGTTGCAAGTTGATCAATGAACGTGAGTGCAGATCAGAGCTCCACATTAGGGCGGTGTGAATGTAGAGGTAAAAAAAAAAATTTTGAATTTAAATATGTAATAGTTTGGAAAAGTTGTCACTATAGAAGATGATTTTGTAGCCAAAGTTTCACCTCTAAATTATTATTTTTTCAACTGCCCCAATGACATGAAATATTGATGAAATCCCTTAAATCTCGAATAATTTACTGAAAATCGGCTAATAACAAACTGTAATGTCCAAACATCCATTTTGTCCAATTAATAACTTAATCAAAACAATAATCAGTCTTCTGGTTGAATGCTGTCATTTGCTGCCTGGACAAAATCCTGTTCTTTATGAAGCCATTTCGGGCCCTTTCTCCGCATACCGACTGTGATGTTTCTGTAACGAGTTTCACATGTCTTTCTACGGCTTGAGTGTGACAGGGTACCTGGATAATTGGCAACATAATATTGTGTTGATCATGTATTCTGCTAGTTATTTCAGACATTGGAATATTGGCCAACAATGGTGGTGCAGTTACTTCAGCTTCCTGCCAATTTATCAGGTCAACATAGTCTGTTGAATCAAAGTTCAGTCTTGGAATACAAAATTTTCTGATGCCAGTTTTCTGTTCCTGACGAGCCTTTAGAATTCTGCGCAGTCCAAGTTGTTTAATGTGATCTCGATCATCAGTGACCATTGCTATCAATAGATTCTCTGGATGAGCAAAATAGGCATTTCTTTGGATAACAGGATCAATGATGTTCTTAACTTCTGTTGGCAGTGAACGAGACAAGTGAATTGTCAACCAAATGTGTTTAGTACCATCTACACAGCTGGGTTTGCTTTTGATTGCAAACCACACAGGAGCATACACCTGCATAATGTAAGTTGCCAACATCTGTAAGCTTTGAGTTGGATTTTGTTGTGAAATATACAATCGAAGAATGCGATTGGCCGTTGTCAACCACCGCGAATGAGCCATTTTGCCAGGGTTTCTTCTAGCAAGTTCTTCTGAACAGCAACCGGTCATCACACTTAAGCACATTTCATGTAAATACCTCTGCTCTGTACTTAGTTCTGAAAGTGACACATCAGGAATGCTACTGCTAATTGCAACAAAGTTGCACACTGGCTGGAGCTCGCAATTTAGCAGGGCAGAACCTATTGGACCCGAAAATCCTTGTGGCCCAGTTGTTTTACCATCAAGATGTTTGATTAAATGGCGCAAAGGCAGCTCATTTGCATGCAACAAGCATGGCAACCACTGTAATGGTCTACCCAGTTTGATCTCCAAAAGTCTTATGATACCTCCAGCAGGTCCTGTATTTGTTGCAGTACCATCACATCCAATCCCTAAAATGTTGGTTATGTTGTGCCCATTGCTGTCAAAATATGTATATATGCAGTCAGCAATATCTCGAGCTGATGATGATTTAAGTGCTAAATGTGTGATGAATTTTCCTCCAGGTTCATTCAGTATTGTGATGTGTTCCTCATTTACTACATTTCGATACCTTTCTTCTCTAGTTTAATTGTTTTATCCTTGCGGCCGTCAAAATAGAGAGTTTGAATTGCATCAGTAGAGTCTACTAATTGATCTCTGGCCATCTTTCGCTCTCGTCTCAGTTTATAGCGATCAATTACATTGGCAGCCTCAGTTTGTGAAACTATACCAAAGTCTTCTAGTACTGCTGTCGCAACTGCTGCACCAACCCTGTCTGATACTGCAAATCGATCACATATTTTTGCTAACTTTGGTAGTTTTCTTCTCATCTGGCTAGAGCTCGGTTTGGATGAAGTATGTGTCTCAGTATCTGTAATCATGGTATTGCTTTCGGCTTCAGTCTGAAATAAATCTTCATTGAGGCCAATTTCGGCATCTGATGAATCATCATTGTTCAAATCTATAACTCCAGGGCATTGGTCATTCAAATCGAGTTTGGGTGCTTTTTTGGCTCTTGAGTCCTCCTTCAACTTGCGATCATAGGTCTTTTTTAGTTTAGCTGAGGAAACTCGATCAACACTACCAATAAACATGATCCTCAATGTTCTCTGGTCCTGCAAAAAGTGTTGTTCCTGAGCTGGCACTTTGTTTTGCTTTGCACAACCACAGTTTCCAGGAACACATTTGCAAATTGCAACGTCAAAGAGTTTCTGTTTACTTTTGTCAGCATATTCTTGCAAATACTTGTTATCTGCTTTCCTTCCTTTAATTGGCTTCATGAGTTTTCTGAGTTCATCATGTCAATTTCTGATCAGTTTGAGAATTCTAGTGTGTGAAACAACCGGAATGGAAGCTTTATGCCATACAGCTTCAATGTCTGTTGCAACGATTTCAGCTATTTCACTCACTGTGGGCTCTTTGGCTTGATCAGAACTTAATTTTTGTCTGATGTGACTGTAATACTTCATCATGTCCATATAGGTTGGCAAAACATTTGTAACCAATTCACAGGAATGACCAAAAACAGGGCATTTATTGGCAGCTCTGGTGTCAACATTAGATGACATTTTTATCCCGGTGATTATCTGACAAAGCATTAAGGAAGGATTTTATATAACCATATAAAATGAGTGAGCCATAAAAAATGTTTAACATATTTGGTATATTATTCAATTATGTATACTCATAAAGCGATAATATTTCCAGTGTCAGTATAATGTACAACAACTGCGCCATAATATCTGGACTAGATTAAATGCGAACGGCAGATAATGAACTCCACCGGGAGCTAAGTTACTAAAATATGCTGATTTAAGCAGTAGATACTAAAAAATAAATAGATACTTACTCTGTGTAGAAAATACAATGTACGTTTATTCGCCAAAGTAATTAAAACACTTGAAAATAGAGGGTAAACGAATATTGTAAATACCGTTTTGCTTATAACGGAAGTCCAAATTTTCAACATGATTGGGGCACCACTCAAAATAAGCAAAAAATTCTGAAATTTTGCAGAGTTGTTAACTAACACTTAAGACAACTTTTTAGCACTATTACATTCAGAAATTCTAAACTTTATTTTTTCACACCACCCTACTCCACATTCATAATGAAACTATTCTACACATTGAAATTATTCATTCATTATATCAATTACCAAAGATCAAAGCGTTACAATAAAGATATATATTATACGTAAGTAAACCGTATAAAATGTAATCAGATACAAACTTATAGTAAGCTGTGCTTTTTTTTTTGAAAAACAATAACAAATAAACTGCTTTTAAACTATTTACATCATTTTAAAATCTTTTTAATATCAACATATTCATTCTGTTCATGTTGTAACATCATTCTATCAAAAATAGTCATTCTATAAAATCAGTCTGTTAATTCTGTTCATATGTAACGCTATACGGAATCAATGAAGCAATATTACGATAAAAGAAACATCTTCTAAATGAACAGATGAGAATCAAGCCATATTTGTTGGTATATTTGTAATGATATCATCCACTGTTGTCTACCCACACTACCAAGACTGTTATGATCGTCTAAAAACTCTCCCGGCTTGTCTATCAAAACAATCATTACCACATATAGCAACTCTTGATTAACGAGAAAATTGCTTTTACCTCTGAAAATATGTTGGGCGATCTTAAATTAATTGAATAACTTGATGCATTGGACTCAAAAAAAAAACACATACATGCTACCAAAGTAAGATAGGAAAATGAAGTTTAGTTCGATTAAATACGAGGCGTTAAATTCACATTGGGTCAATTTAAAGGGTCATAAGGTGTACTGTGTGGTGGGATCTCTTAACAATATGTGAAATTCTGAGGTACTAATAATATTTTGTTGAGCACTTTGTACATCCACACCATAGCAGTGATGCAACGGTCATGGAGTCACCACTGATGATATATGTAACAGAACGAGTGGTAAAGTAACTGACATATGCAAATGAATGATTGTACAGTTAAATGACAAATGCAACTGAGTGAGTAGGCACTTAAATGACATATGTAACTATATGAGTGTACAGTTAAATGACATATGTAACTGTATGAGTGTACACTTAAATGACATATGTAACTGAATGAGTGTACAGTTAAATGACAATTGTAACTGAATGAGTGATAAGGTATCTGATATATGTAACTGATTGAGTGGTGGCACTGTATTGTGAATTACGAAATTTTCGACAATGTATATTTCTTTTTACATTTCTCAAATAAAATAATTCTTATTGTTCAGATTGTATATCCTTGCCAACCTAAAAGAGTTACCAAAGCTATAATTAGTAAACTTCACACTTCAGTAGGATTAATTTAAATACCCATTTGTTAATATCGAATCTCTTCCAGATACCGATTTTCGATCTTTTAGATTGTAATATAAGACTACACGAGTGCTGTCCCAGTAAAACATTATTTGTTTGATATAAGACTTCAAGAATCTTATCTTAACATGGACATCATAGATTCAGTTAGTGTTGTGAGATAGACTGGTAATAATTTAATAAGTGTTGTGAGATAGACTGGTATAGATTTAATTAGTGTTGTGAGACAGACTGGTATAGATTCACTTAGTGTTGTGATATAAACTGGTATAATACAGTTCTCGCGCTCCACTCCTACCTGCAACTTTCATTTCCCCACCCCGAGTGGCGGCCCGCCAGAGTATTTTATGCGGCCCTAACGCATGTACATGTTGCGATCATAAATCGATGTTTTTTTTTTTTCCTTTGTTAAGAACTTTCACTATATTTATTGAAATTTTTTTCCGACTATTTGATTAAAATCTAGAAATATTAAATCGGTTTTATAGCTCCAGATAATTATTTGTAATTACTAGCCATTAATTATTAACATCCTTATTCAAAACTGTTTTACTTAACAAACGGGAGATGCCTTTGTTATCCATTTACCTTTTGAAATGTTTTGAAAAGATAAGTGACAATTTGATCCACCAACTTAGAGATGCAAGCAAAGACTTTTTGTGGTACAGAGAGTACAGAGCTTTGGACGAAAGTATCAGATACATCACAATTGTTGGTATTTATACGGGGAATAAACACTCGTTTTGAGCTTACTAAGTGTTGAGCCACTCAAAGACACAACCACAGGCCAGGATTTATTTAGTGCTGTTGAGACCTGTGTTGAAAGAAGGGGTTTGGTGTGGAACAAGATGGCAAGTGTAACTACTGAAGGAGCGCATGTTTTATTTGGAAAAAACGTAGGTCTGGTGAAGTTGATGATTAATAAAATTAAAGAAAAATATATTGACTATACAATTTTACCTATCCACTGTGACATCCATCATGTAAGTCTGAGTAAAGCTGTAAAGCTGCGTTGAATATCAAGCATGTTATTGACCTAGTTGTCAGTGTAATAAACCTCATCAGGGCAAGGGCACTTAATCACAGTCAGTTCCAGGCAGTGCTTAAAGCTTTGGAAACTTAAACATTCTGATATAAACTACCATAGCAGTGTCTGGGCAAACTATTCAGGCGAGCGTGGAATATCAAGGAAGAAATAGTTATGTTCCTGGAGATGAAGGGTTTTATTTGTGACTTTGTTACTAACATTGTTAATGAAGTGTGAAAGTCAGATTTCATGTTCGCCATTGACATTAGTGAAAAGATGAATGAACTGATTGTCAAACTTTAGGTCAATAGCTTGTTTGTACATGAAATGTATGTGAATGTTAAATCATTTCAGGCAAAACTCTCCCTGTTCTTCTGTCAAGCAGGTGAAAACAGGTTTTGCTATTTCCCTTTGCTGAAACAGAAAAAAAAAACGTTCTGCTGAAATGGCTATCAAGTACAAGGCTCAATTGGATGCCTTGGTTGTGGAATTTAAAAGGAGGTTCCAAAACTTCAAGAACCTGGAACCACTCTTCAATATCCTTAGTTTGCTATTAAGTGCAGAAGCTGATTCAGTCTCAGAGGATATACAGTTAAAACTGTTTGACCTACTAGTAAGTTATGACCTGAATGAGAAGTTCAGGTCAGTTTAATGTATGTTTGCCAGCAGCGACATTTCTACACCTAAAACATTCTGCTGCCAAGCTTTCGTCACTATCTGGGTCCTCATACTTTTGTGAGGAAATGTTTTCTTGTATGAAATTAAACACGTCTAATAACAGATCAATGTTGACTGACTGCAATTTAAATGCAATCATGCGAATCACAACCAGTAAACTGGTTCCACAGTTTAAAACATTGTCCGAAATGGTGAACAGTCACATACTTCTCATTAATTATATTTATACTTTGTGGTCAGCTTGTATGTAAATTAAGTTCCATCGTCTTCATAAATTTATGACCGGTAACAAAAAACGTTTGTTGAAAGTATGAATAGTAAAGTCTTATGACCAAATTAGCACTGATTTAATTTAGTTTGTATTTTAAAATGTAGTGTGCAGTGTAATAGAGTGTGATTGTGAAATAAAGTGACAAGCACATGGTTATTATCATTAATTCATATTTTAATACGTTTTAAATTGTAATTGAAGTAGACGAAATATATATGCGGCCCGCCGATAACAATCAAGTCTTCAATGTGGCCCTCCGTAGAAAAAGTTTGCCCACCCCTGGATTATATAGATGTCTTTAAAATAATCTCTTTGTAGTATGTATAAATAAAATTTTTGATATGCATTTTAAACCGTGCAAATAGACAGAATGTTTGGTGTGCTTTAAAACCTGCAATTAGATAAAATATCTGGTATGAATTCGAAAGCTAATAAATATAATTGTAAAATATGTACATAAACACATGAAGACGGTGAATAACGTTCCCCTTATAAGTTAGAATAAGTTACAGCTTGTAGATTGTTTTACAAATCAATAATTTTGAGCATCTAGAAATTATTTTTTTTTCAATTAGTTCTGGAGTATGGGATATAACTGTGCAAATAAAAATTATACATGAAAATATATTTTTAGAGCATTTCCGAAAAAAATGCCCTATTATCCCCGTTTTGTCTGCCTATCTGTCTGTCTGTCTGTCCGTCATCACCCTAGATCTCAACAACCATAAGTCCTAGACCCATGATGTATATAACATTTTGTAGGTCTTGGCCTGCCATGTGTGCGTCAAAAGTCCATTTCGCGATCTGACCTCTGAGGGCCGAAAAAGAGGGCTTATTAAGTACCGTTTTTTACTATATAAGCTATATTAACAAAGGAGCGCCCTCGAACTCAGCAACCATAAGTCCTAGACCCATGATGTATATATCATTTTGTAGGTCTTGGCCTGCCATTTGTACATCAAAAGTCTATTTTGCGATCTGACCTCTGTGGGCCGAATAAAAGGGCTTATTATGTACCTTTTTTTTACTGTATAAGCTATATTAACAAAGGGACGTACATAGGGGCGTAACTCATTATTTATTTTTGTAACAGTTATTCAACACGACATAATTCCCTTAATTATAACACGAAAATGCTCTAACACGTCTGTATCCTTGCTTAGATTGCTTGTTTTAAATCATTCATCGTCCAATATTTATGTAAAAAGGGGAATTAAAAATGTATTTTGTATTCCGACCACAGTAATATAATGAGTAAAACTGTAAACATTGCTAATGACCAAAACATTTGAACAGTTAGCCTAAATATTTTAATGTAACCACGACAATATCATGCTCGATCGAGTAGAGAAATTGTTCTTCCACTTTATGCGTCTTCAATTATTATTTTCTCGCATCTTATTCTGGGTACTGCTGAGATGGTGATTACTGGCAAAACAGATAATAGCAGGCACATGTGTTTCCAAACACACACAAACACACACACACACATACATACATACATACATACAGAGATATGCAAAACCTGTGAATTCTATAACCAAAAACGCACAAACAGGAATATGCAAAACCAATGAATGCTATAACCAAGCATACATCACCCACCCACCCACACCCACACACACACACACACACACACACACAGAGAGAGACTTGCTAAACCACCGAATGCTATTTGTGGGCGGGTAAATTTGGCTAGTGGTTTGACAGCCTACTGTCAGAATTCGCTAACCTGGGAAAATACTCAAAACGTCTATGGTGGCTGCCTTAGATATTTGTTTGATCTCAAGCACGCCAACTACTTTCCGTCATTCCGTGAGGGTTGTGTGTGTGTGTGTGTGTGAGTGTGTGAGTGTCCGTCTCTGCGTCTGTCTGTCTGTGGGTATGTATGTACATACTCATATTTTATATGTTCGCGTTTGTGATTGTGTTCTGCTAGTACTTTTTTTTCTTCCCCTATTTCCCCCCCCCCTTTTTTAATATTTTCTTTTATTGCAGTTGTGATGACGTCATAGGCATGATTTGTTCTTGTAGATGGTAGTTCTATTTAGTTTTTTTTTATATCATTGTGTCAGTACTTGCAATACAAAATAAATGAGCTACTAACAAGTTTTGTGAGGTAATTTGCTGCGGTCTGTTCCTCAACAAATGTCTAGATCTGCTTATTTTAAAATACAGTGGTACCTTTTTTTTAAAAAAAAACATGTATTACTAACACATAGAGTATTGCTTACATTGTATGATTCAATGTGTTCCTAATTATATGATAGGTCTGATATTGTATTATATTCATATATATATTTTTAAATAAAATTAAAAAAAAATCTAACATCCTTTTTTTTCTTGACCAAGTAAAGTAGAATCTTCGTGTCTCGGTGTTCCACAGACAGTAATTGGAACAAATTAAATTTATTTATATTACTTATTTATGACGCTTTAATGTATAAATGTATTTGAGATAATGAAGGAAGTCTACTACAGTGCATGGAGTTCACGAATGTAAAAATAAAAAGCCAGAATTCATTTAAATAATTACACATTGATATTGTAAAAAAAAAGGTCATGATGCAAGTATTTGCCTTACTCACATATTTCAATCTGCATGATGCAAGTATTTGCCTTACTTCACATATTTCAATCTGCATGATGCAAGTATTTGCCTTACTTCATATATTTCAATCTGCATGATGCAAGTGTTTGCCTTACTCACATATTTCAATCTGCATGATGCAAGTATTTGCCTTACTTCACATATTTCAATCTGCATGATGCAAGTATTTGCCTTACTTCACATATTTCAATCTGCATGATGCAAGTATTTGCCTTACTTCACATATTTCAATCTGCATGATGCAAGTATTTGCCTTACTTCACATATTTCAATCTGCATGATGCAAGTATCTGCCTTAGATATTTCAATCTTCATAATGTAAGTGACGTGCTCAAATCTTTACGACTTAATTAACCTAAATATTGAGCACACATATAATCTCTTTAGTTGATAAAACTCTGATCCATACAGTGACCTTTGTAATGGGAACATTGTGAGAGTCACTGGAGTTCGAACTGCTTCAGCTGAACACACAGGGAAAAAATGAAACAAAAAAGATCATCAGCTCGAAACAGAACAAAAATAAAACTGATGACAAGACCCAAGTCAGGTGTTTCACAATAATAAGTGAAACAAACAAAAACATATTTCGGGATTATTTGTTCGTTATTATTTTCGTTCCAACTTTTGTAAGTTCAAGGTTTTAGTTGTTATTTATAATTGCTTTTCAGCTGATGATTTTTTTTCGCGTGCTTCTTGTCGCACACTCTGGTAAATTTAACATAAAGGGTTTTTACGGTGGCCTAATCATATACTGATTGGCTACATGTACTTCATGATTCCTTGTGTACTCTGAGACATTATCGTTTACATTTGACTAGAGTAATAGCCCCATGCCCGTTCATGTAATTGTTCCATGTCTGTTGAGTGCTGTTCTTTATACCTGTTCAGTACTGTTGTTCCATGTTTGTTGAGTTCTATTGATCCATGTTTTCTGAGTGACATTGTTCTATGTCAGTTGACTGCCGAGTGCAATTCTTTATATCTTGTCAGTGCATTACTAAGTGCACTTCTTCCATGCCTGTTAAGTAAATTTGTTCCATGTCTGTTAGTAAAAATTGTTCCATGTCTGTTAAGCACATTTGTTCCTTGTCTCTTTAGTACATCTGTTCCATGTCTGTTAAGTACATTTGTTCCATGTCTGTTAAGTACATCTGTTCCATGTCTGTTAAGTACATCTATTCCGTGTCTGTTAAGTACATTTGTTCCATGTCTGTTAAGTACATCTGTTCCATGTCTGTTAAGTACATTTGTTTTACGTTTGGTGAGCACCATTGATTCAGGTTTTTCTCTCCAAATGTATAACCCATTATAATGATATCTAGGTATTTTGATTTAACATATATACCCAATGTAAATGTATGCCCACTGTAATATATAATCAAAATACCTATATGCTCAATGTATATCTACAGCAATTGTAATTATACCATATATATCAAATGTACATATAAATATCAAATGTACATATAAATATCACATGTACATATAAATATCAAATGTACATATATACCCAACGTACATAGTAATTTAAAAAATAAATTTGAATCAGTATTTGTTTGAACACAAAATGTCAACCTTCTCTAAAATCTGAGATGTCCTGTGAGATAAAGGTTACGTTACAGTAGTTTTAATTTGTCTAAATCCCAACTTAACAAAATGAGTTGCTTGAGTCACGCTAGAAAGTCTGGGTAGATTCTCCAGATCATCTCCTGGGATACTGACTGGTAGATGGATAAGGACACTCTTAATTTATACAGAGGAAAATAAAACCTAGGGATTTTCTTTTTATTAAACTTAACTCTTTGTGAACAAATCAATTGCTGACATACACACACACGCACACACACACACACACACACAAACACATGCTTGCGATGAAATAATTCCAAATAAAAAGAAAATATTAAATTAAAAAAGTAATTTGACACGTATACTTCAGGTAAACTTTAACCACAATTCTGAAATGTCGATGTAAGTCAAGTAAGTCAAGTAAGTCAAGTAAGTAATTTTACCACGACCTCTAAAAATTTAGTTGGTTTTAACCGAAGATCGAACCCGGGACTCTCAGGTCGACATTCTAGCGCTCTACACAACTCGACCATCCGTCTATTTTATCTAGGTGTTTCTCACCTGCAATTTACTCAAGTATCATTCCATTAAAGATAAATGTTGTTGAATTCGGCAGTATGGGAGATAAATGTTGCCGAATCATGCTGTATGGGAGATAAATGTTGCTGAATTCTGCTGTATGGGAGATAAATGTTGCTGAATTCTGCTGTATGGGAGATAAATGTTGCTGAATTCTACTGTATGGGAGATAAATGTTGCTGAATTCTGCTGTATGGGAGATAAATGTTGCTGAATTCTGCTGTATGGGAGATAAATGTTGCTGAATTCTGCTGTATGGGAGATAAATGTTGCTGAATTCTGCTGTATGGAAGATAAATGTTGCTGAATTCTGCTGTATGGGAGATTAATGTTACTGAATTCTGCTGTATGGGAGATAAATGTTGCTGAATTCTGCTGTATGGGAGATAAATGTTGCTGAATTCTACTGTATGGGAGATAAATGTTGCTGAATTCTGCTGTATGGGAGATAAATGTTGCTGAATTCTGCTGTATGGGAGATAAATGTAGTCGTGATATTAAATTATATTTGTTCACTTACATTTTAGAAATTAATTTCCTTTGGTACTTTAGTTGTTGTTGTTTATTTTTTACTATAATAAAGTCACGATGTTCTCAACGACCGCGTACGTCTCCATGCGGAGTATAGTCCATACTGTTTGACTATGTGGCCTCGACATAGGACCACATTCTGTTTCTGAATTAGGAAGAACACCCTCACCCCCTCCCCTTTCCTTAAAATATGTATAGGGAGGACCACCAAGCCGCTAAAAATTTAAACGCATCAGATGTATTGATAATGAATTTAGAAAATACTTCTTCACTTGACCACACATCTCATGTGAACCAATATATTGTTATTGGTGACCTATACTTGACACTCTTATGTGTCATTTTTTTCTTCCACTTGACCAGAGGTATTGAAACATTTTAACACAAGAGGCCCCCCCCCCTCAGTTTAAAGTAAATTTCAATAGCAAGCCTCCCATTTCCCCCAATTGGTTTCTCCAAGGCTCAACTTGGTGATTGCACATTTGCATAATAGCGTTCGTTAATATTTTTACCTTGACAAAGCCTCAGCTATTTTTACACGCAACATCTTAATGCCCCTTAGAACAGAGTTTTAGAACCAGTGCGCATGAGAAGAGACTTTATCTTTCCATTCTACTAAATCGTTACATACATCATACGTGGGTTTACACACACACACACACACACACAAACAAGAGGAAACGTTCAGCTTAATGATTCCCCGTTGTGTACTAAAGCCAAAGGTAATTTTTTTTTTTCAGTAGCTTGCTGAAAACGAAAGAAAGTGTGCAAATGTGAATGGAAGGAAGATGGGGTGGTGGGTGTGTGTGTGGGGGGGGGGGGTTGCAAGTCAGTGTGTGAAGAATATGACGTTTCGTTGATTTGAAGTGTAATAAACAGTACATTAATCTCACTGGCCTATATCAGTATGGTGGTTGTGTAATATATTGACCAAAATATCCATTAAAGTCAAATCATGTTGATATTGCTATTGTTGTTATTATTTGTTTCAATAGTATACTGATCCACATAATCATTGGAAATAGTGCATGTTTTACTATATTATGTTTGAATGTTATTAAATGTAGTGTGATGCATTATGTCATATGAATATTCAGTGAGTAGAAGAATTTTTTTATATTTTTTTTTAATAGTACGAGTAGAGTTTATATGGAAACCTATTTACACAATTTAAATGTATACTTGCTGTATATATATATATATACTCATAATACGTATTTACCCAATGTATATCTACAGCAATTGTAATTATACCATATATATCAAATGTACATATAAATATCAAATGTACATATAAATATCAAATGTACATATAAATATCAAATGTACATATAAATATCAAATGTACATCCGTGTATACATCTGCCGGTTCATGTTGACAGAAAACTATAATGTTCACTGTTAACGATTTGTTTGTATGGATGGATGGATGGAAGGACGTATGGATGGATGTATAGATGGACGGATGGATTGATGGATGGACGGATGGAATGTTTATATTAAAACTAATTGTTATCATCCGAACATAAAAAAATATTTGAGGTTAAAATAGTCGCATGGGCCGTGCATAGCCAGCGGGCCACAGTTAGCCAACCCTCGCTATAGCCTCCAACAAAGATTGTTTGTGAAATAAGGAAAAAAAAATACTCAGATAGACAAGTTGCATCTGTTCATATTTGAATACATTTCTTTTTCCATTTTAAACAAAAATTAGAGTAAAATAAAAAGAAATCAAATATAGTATCAGCATGTGTGAATTAAAGCAGATAAAATACATAAAATATCTAAAGCAGATATAATACATAAAATATCTAAACCAGATAAAATACATAAAAATATCTAAAGGAGATAAAATACATAAACATTGCAATAAATCTAGTGAAAGTGAAATGTCTGACAGTAATTACCGCAATCGACGAATTAAACATAAAAAGCTGGCGAGAAAAATAGAAGGTTGCAAACTGCGAGTGTCGTGTCATTAAACTAAAAATATGTTTGTTCTACAGAAAACTGTTTGAAGGAGGGGGAGGTAATAATCAGTTCCTATATATTTATCTTGCTTGTGAAATAGAGTGGGTGGAGGGGACGGGGAAAGTGAGCTATCTGAATTTGTACGTAGATATGTTACCTGCATATCAAAGGTAAATATTATCAGGAGAATTTTCACACTGTAGTTATAGATGTTGGCTGTGATGGAGTTGGGTTGTTTTTTGTATTGTTGCTAGGGAAACATGTTGAAATACATGCTTTCATCACTCACTGAGGCTATTTAACTTCTGGTGTTTTCTTATTGCCCCCCTGTCAGATAGCACCCCGTGATGCCTTAACGACCAGCGAACCCCTACGCATAAAACAACAACAACGACAACAAAGAAATGCATTTAGTCTAATCAAGGTCCATGTAGAAACATATGTCGCATGCTCTGATTTAGATCAGAGAAATAAACTAACATCTGTTTAACCTTATGTTTAACATCTTTTCACGTGTTGAGAAGAACAGCAATCTAATGAAGAGTCAAACACCACACGGCTGCTAGTGCCACCAATGGTAAGGCCCCCCCCCCTCCTTTCAAGACTTTTATTTTGTCGTTACCTATCATCTCTAACGTGACTAACCAAAAAACAGAAGGGAAGGGTCCTCATTGTGTAAAGTTGTTAGGGGTTACCAGCTTTGCATGCCGAGACACAGACAATCCTAGACACAGACAAGCCGAGACACAGACAATCCAAGACACAGACAGGCCGAGACAGAGACAATCCGAGACACAGACAGACCGGGACACAGACAGGCCGAGACACAGACAATCCGAGACACAGACTATTCGAGACACAGACAGGCCGAGACACAGACAAGCCGAGACACAGACAAGTCGAGACACAGACTATCCGAGACGGACAGGTTTTTTTTGCATAGGGTCCTAAACATGTGCAGGGATTCCATATGCTATAGAAAATTGCTTTGGAATGACACCGCAAATGTAAATGTGATTCTAATGTTGAGAAAGTATGCTAGACAATGTGGTGCATATTTTCAAACATAAGATTTACAATTTTTTTTTGTAATAAATTTATAGCCGTCATCTCAAACTCAATATATGCAAATTTTTGTATTTCTAAATTTTATACAATGTTTAAAAAAATGTTTGCTATGTGAACTAAATTGATAAAAAATCAATAATCGAACACATTATTTTTAACACAGTTTCTGTATCATAAAACATGTTGTTTTTATTTCCTTATTATATTATCCGCGATTCATATAAAGCCTATCATGTTTAGATCCGAAGATTTCAGTGTATCTATCAAACAAAGGCAACAGCCAAATGTGTCTTTTCTCTACACTGCACCAAACAGATTAATGGTGTAAGGCTTCAAATAACACATATCAGGCTTCTAAAAAAAAAACCCAGATATAATGTTACACATGGCGGATATAATGTTAAAGATGGCGGATATAATTTTGAAGATATCAGATACTGGGTTTTACATTTATGGCCGTGTTGTGATAGATCCAGGGGATGAAATCTTTTAATAGATATTTGTTTTACAAGCAAAAAAAAAATTACCCACGCCCCCTCCCCTCCCTTCCACCCCTCCACCACCTCCCGTCACCCAGTACAACGTTTAATTCATGTAAACGTTATTGATTATTGTATCCGAGAGACAGAAGACATTTTTGTTAACCAAATATCAAGGCTGGTAGGTTGAAAGCAGATATACTGCTAGTGGCTCTGTCTAATTGTGGTCATAGTTACCATGGCTCAGACAGGTACAGCAAAATGGAGTACAGTAATACAGCTAATGATACTTTGTCGATTTGCCAAATAGTAATCTTATTTATCATTGACTAAGGTACAGCAGAAAGGCGTACAGTGATACAGCTAACGATGTTTGGAGAAAGACTTTTAGTTTTGTCTTTTGATGTAGTCTACGAACTAAGGTAAACACTAACAAACTAACATTATTATTGTCGTAGACAGAATTGTTAAGCAAAGTAAAACATAGATGGTTGGACAGATAAATAAGACGACACATAGATAGATAGAAATATGGATTTAAAATAAAAAGAACCGCCTAGCAGAGAAACAACAGACGTAAGGGTAAGTAAATAGACCCATAGACATACAGAGAAACATCCTAACGTATATAAATAAAATTGGATTGATATATAGACAGACACTTGGGCAAATGTCCATTGATTGAAGGACCGATAAGAATGTATTACATAGATAGATAAATATATATATTGAATGACAGAGCGACAGATGTATAAATAAAGACAGCATTATAGATATTTTTTGAAAAGAAGGATATTAAAAAAAAAAAATGCCATCACAGAGAGAGTGGCAGGGTGTTATGTGCCAACCGCATCCGTCACCACCACCACTGTCGCCAATAATAATTTGCATGGGCTTCCCCCACAGCATGTCCTCAAAACCAGACACACTTAATAACTATCTCATTTGAAATGCAATTAGTTGTCTATCAATATGTAGGCGTTAAAAAATTGTAAGTACGTGTTGCTTTGGAGCTTTGGTTTTAATAGTATTAAAAAAATATTTTTTTCTATATATAAGACTGGTTTGAAATCAATTAGGTTAGTGATATCTCTAGAGAAAAATATTGCTACACTTTCTTTCTATCTAATAAAAACATTGATGCATTCAGTTTTATTTAAATTTTAATTGCTCATTAATTTAATAGGGGGGGGGGGGGAGATTATATATGTTGAAGCTTTAATACTATCGCAATCTCACATCAACTTTATATTAAACTACAGACATGTAGAACATTACTTGTGTGATATTGAAAGTATGAGTGTGTGTCTATAAGGACCCACAGACGCTAAGAATCCCCCGATCAACATTTCTTTGAAATACAGATATGTAGAACATTACTTGTGTGTTATTGAAAGTATAAGTGTGGTGTGTGTGTGTGTGTGTGTGTGTGGAGACAGACACAAATGAATCCCCCGATCAACCTGTCTTCTACATCCATAACGAGATCATATTTACTTAATTGGGAGTTAATTAAATGTGCCCTCAGGCCGTGCGTGGCTCACAGATTGAGTTCCACTGGGTCAAGATAACATCCAGGACAGCTCACACACAGAACATAAGATGTTTAGTGACGTGCGGGGGTAGAGAGACCGGCGTGGCATTCTAAACCGCCAGTCAAACTGAGTTCAACTCAAATAAAACTTTGAAGTTTTTTTAATGAGCCTTGAGCAATCAGATGGCTTTAATTCATTTTAATATGCCTGTACTTTGATAATAACACTAGTGGAAAAGTCTGCTGAATCTGGCTGAACGAAACCCGACAGAAGGGATAACAAAGAAATATACGAAATACTGTAATAGAAAAGAACATTTGGCCTATATTGCCATGAACAGAATACGATATGAACAGAAATAACAAAGAAATGTATGAAAGAGTGTTATAGAAAATAATATTTCGCTTTTATTGCCATGAACAAAATACAATATGAAAACTACCCGAGGGAGACACACGGTTAGGGCGATTATGTGTAAGATAATATCATCTTTAGTTTAGAATAGGAAACATAAGTTAATAAATACTAAAAGAATGCGTGATTAGTTTATATTGTATCATGTTTCTGGTATAAACATTTCTTATAGTTTAATAATAAAATATTAAGTTGTATAGTAGATGTACAGGTTTATTTTACATTTATATAAATACACACATATATCATATTTTACGTTTATATAATAAATACACACATATATCATAGTACAACGTACATATTTAAACATTAAATAAAAAATAATATTTTGTTTTAACTTGATCGCCTATAGTGCGATATATACATTGATCAATACAGAGGATGGTTGAATTAAAAATAAAACAGCCTACTATAAAATGGGTTGATATCCGGCTCATATAGCCGCATCCGGCTCTTCCATGAGTTTTGTTGGTCTCGCGATTGTTTTATTTTTGTAATTAAATAATTGTGATGACTAAGTTCTGATATTGACTATGCTGCAGATTTGGACACAGTATTTTACTATATAAAAAAAACAGAATGCGCCTCTCATTCAACTCATACCTGGCCACACGTAATATATATTAAATAGATGAATAAACTAACAGACGAAGGTTAATAAATAGACAGGTAAAAAAATATTTAGACAATGTGATGCATTGATAGATTGACTGTTAGCTATTTTCATACGAAACACGGATAGAATTTAAGAAAAAACAACATGGGGAAAGAAATCAATGCGCAAATTAATTTAATAGTAAATCTAATGTTATCTATTTTTTATTATTATATGACACCGAATTTTCATAACTTACCTTTCAGTGTGTGAAATAAATTATCCGTAAATAGTTTTGTAATGTCAGAGTGCTGCAACAATAAATTGAGAAAATTATAATGGAAGAAATAAAGAAAATTTTCCTTGATGCTAAATATAAGATTGTTGTTTTGTTTGTTTTTGTTTTGTTTTAGCCAGGTAGTTGAGTGAATCTCCTCTCCAGTTAGTATCTGACACAACCTGGGTCTGTCTGAAGGAGATGACGCTGGTGGTGGGAGTTCAGTCCCCCCTGTTTCACCAACCTGCCGCCGAGCCACTGGTCTCGCTTCCTTCACCGACCACCCTCTTCTCCCCCACCACAGAACGTTAGCGCAATGTATTGAGACACCCCCCACCCCTTCCCCTCACTTCCACCCCCCCCATCCCCTAGTCTATCGCCGTGAGTAAAGCGAGGCATGCATTAGCTGAGCTACTCCACCAGTGTCTCGGGCAACTGGTATGGATGAGTTGAGGACGTTGACTGACTGGATATATAGTTTAGTGCTTGAGTCTGTTTGAATACTTGTAGAGTTTAGTGCTTGAGTCTGTTTAATACTTGTAGAGTTTAGTGCTTAACTTGAGCAGTTTAGCGCTAAGGTCTGTTTTATTAATGGTATTTTTCTTTGTGCTAGTCTATTTCATACTTGTACAATTAAATAGTAGAGTCAGCATGTTTTATTACTTGTACAGTTTAGTGCTAGAGTCTGTTTTAATACCTGTTGTTACGACCTGTTTCGCTTGTGTCGACTATTCCTTGTGCACGCTACCTTCCTCTGTTGTAGCGTAAGTGTGGACATTGGGACTGATACTCAGAAAACACTCAGAAGCCTAACCAACGACATGCGTTCTAACACGATTATTTATTTACATTATAGTACACAAGTACCTCATTACACATGATGTATCTAATTAAGTCCATACATGAAAGTCACTTCGTTTCTAAGATTCTCCTACTGTCTACCTACTCCAAATGTCGACTTATAAAATCTATTGCTAGAATCTGCCTGCGTAAACTTGTACATTTTTTTTAGTGCTAGACTATGTGTATTTGACAGCAAACAGTTTTCGTTAGAAGGTGATAAAAAAAGAAAGAAAAAATCAATGAAGTATGAGAATAACTTGTGTCATACCGTCAATATCATGGACGGAAAACCTAGGCATACTTTGGGCAGTAAAAGGTGTGTTAAAGTAAATTAACAACACCATAGGGCGCACCTGCTTTTTAGAGCATTTTCGAAAAAAAAATGCTCTATTGTCCCCGTTTTGTCTGTCTGTCATCACCCTAGATCTCAACAACCATAAGTCCTAGACCCATGATGTATATATCATTTTGTAGGTCTTGGCCTGCCAAGAAATGACTTTTTTTCCATTTCGCAATCTGTCCTCTGAGGGCCGTAAAAGGGGGCTTAGTACCGTTTTTTACTATATAAGCTATATTAATAAAGGAGCGCCCATTCTCAGCAACTATAAGTCCTAGACCCATGATGTATATATCATTTTGTAGGTCTTGGTCTGCCATGTGTACATCAAAAGTTCATTTCGCGACAGGACCTCTGAGGGCCGGGCTTCAGGGCTCCTAAGGGGCTTATATATTATAAATACACCTTGTACGTTCAATAACCCATTCATTTGGTGCGAAATACTGCAGCACGTAGTTTCACCAAGATTTATTAAGAAACTCATCAAATGAAATAGTAAGCTTGTGTTCTGAGTTTAATTGAAAGTATCAGAGCTATGCAACAATTGACGGAGTTTTCGGACGATTAAATGACTATAATTTCGAATGTTTTCAATTATGAGTCCTATTTCAGTAACCACAAACCACTTGTAGTTAGATTTAAGAAAAAATAATTTTGTTTTCAAATATAAGAAAACGTCTTTTTAATATCTTTTTTCAGATATATGCATTACACAATTGAATTTATAAACATTTACAAAATTTACAAATATTTACTGAAAGATAGCATACGTACTGATACATAATACGAAAATGCTCTAACACGTCCTGTGTCCAGAATGGAAGAGGCTTAATTGCTTGTTTTTATCCTTAAAGGTGTCCTTCACTTATTACGTAATGCTTTTTGTCCTTGATTTTTTTACCCACCTTCCTAGCCCCTGTCACACGTTTCCCCCATTCCCTGTCACACGTTTCCCCATCCCCTGTCACACGTTTCCCCCATCCCCTGTCACAGTGTGTGTCACTCCTCTTCCCTCCTCTCAAGCGTTAAAATACCGCCGATTGTATAGTGTAGTCGACAAGTATAGAGGAGAAGATAACTCTCAATTGCTGACCCCACTACCCCCCCCTTCCCAAAATGACAAACCTCTATAGTAGCATCTAGTACACGAGAATTTCTTACCTCTGTCATAACCTCTTTGATGGTCAGTTGTAATGCGGCCATAGTTCACAAGTGTTCGCTCGTTTACTGATACAAGTTGGAAGTACTGCTCGCTGTAAACGTGATCAAGTGGAGTTCACTAAAAGCATGATGATGAAAGATGTGTCCCTAAATACGTGACCTTGATCTCCCACAATATGCATCGTGTGGAACCATCATTTATATCTGTTTGTCAATTTTATCCTGCACTAAATGGAATGAAACTGCACCCACCAGCAGCGGCAATGCCCCCACCCCCCACACACCCACCCACACTGATGGGAAAGATGAGAGAATCATGTCCGTGTGACACTGATAAGTCAGTCAAATGTCAAGATGATGTCAATCAGTGAAGTGTTGATGGGATTAGAGTTGAAACCAGCAGAACGCGTGGGGTAATCTTTAAGGTAGCTGATTGGCATATTGCTGGAAAGTATATGTGAGATAACATAAGGCACTATCACATATACATAACACACGGGAGTAGCTGTGAGATAACATATGGTCTTATCAGTTACATAACACACGGGATTAGCAGTGAGATAACATATGGTCTTATCAGTTACATAACACACGGGAGTAGCAGTGAGATAACATATGGTCTCATCAGTTACATAACACACGGGAGTAGCAGTGAGATAACATATGGTCTTATCAGTTACGAAACACAAAAAAGTAGCAGTGAGATAACATATGGTCTCATCAGTTACATAACACACGGGAGTAGCAGTGAGATAACATATGGTCTTATCAGTTACAGAACACACGGGAGTAGCAGTGAGATAACATATGGTCTCATCAGTTACATAACACACGGTAGTAGCGGTGAGATAACATATTGTCTTATCAGTTACGTAACACACGGGAGTATCAGTGAGATAACATATTGTCTTATCAGTTACGTAACACACGGGAGTAGCAGTGAGATAACATATGGTCTCATCAGTTACTAACACACGGGAGTAGCAGTGAGATAACATATGGTCTTATCAGTTACGTAACACACGGGAGTAGCTGTGAGATAACATATGGTCTTATAAGTTACGTAACACACGGGAGTAGCAGTGAGATAACAAATGGTCTTTTCAGTTACGTAACACACGGGAGTAGTTGTGAGTTAACATATGGTCTTATCAGTTACGTAACACACGGGAGTAGCTGTGAGATAACTTATGGTTTCATTAATTACGTAACACACGGGAGTAGCTGTGAGATAACATATGGTCTTATCAGTTACGTAACACACGGGAGTAGCAGTGAGATAACATATTGTCTTATCAGTTACGTAACACACGGCAGTAGCAGTGAGGTAACATATGGTCTCATCAGTTACGTAACACACGGGAGTAGCAGTGAGATAACATATTGTCTTATCAGTTACATAACACACGGGAGTAGCAGTGAGATAACATATTGTCTTAGCAGTTACGTAACACACGGGAGTAGCAGTCAGATAATATATGGTCTTATTAGTTACGTAACAAACGGGAGTAGCAGTGAGATAACATATGGTCTTATCAGTTACGTAACACACGGGAGTAACAGTAAGATAGCATATGGTCTTATTAGTTACGTAACAAACGGGAGTAGCAGTGAGATGACATATGGTCTCATCAGTTACGTAAAACACGAGAGAAGCAGTGAGATAACATATGGTCTTATCAGTTACGTAAAACACGGGAGTTACAGTGAGATAACATATGGTCTCATCAGTTACGTAACACACAGGAGTAGCTGTGAGATAATATATGGTCTTATCAGTTACGTAACACACGGGAGTAGCAGTGAGATAACATATTGTCTTATCAGTTACGTAACACACGGGAGTAGCAGTGAGATAACATATGGTCTCATCAGTTACATAACACACGGGAGTAGCAGTGAGATAACATATTGTCTAATCAGTTACGTAACACACGGGAGTAGCAGTAAGATAACATATGGTCTCATCAGTTACGTAACACACGGGAATAGCTGTAAGATAATATATGGTCTCATCAGTTACGTAACACACGGGAGTAGCAGTGAGATAACATATTGTCTTATCAGTTACGTAACACAGGGGGGTAGCAGTGAGTTAACATATGGTCTCATCAGTTACGTAACACACGGGAGTAGCAGTGAGATAACATATGTTGTCATCAGTTACGTAACACACGGGAGTAGCAGTGAGATAACATATGGTCTCATCAGTTACGTAACACACGGGAGTTGCTGTGAGATAACATATAGTCTTATCAGTTACGTAACACACGGGAGTTGCAGTGAGATAACATATGGTCTCATCAGTTACGTAACACACGGGAGTAGCAGTAAGATAACATATTGTCTTATCAGTTACGTAAAACACGGGAGTAGCTGTGAGATAACATATGGTCTTATCAGTTACGTAGCACACGGGAGTTGCAGTGAGATAACATATGGTCTCATGAGTTACGTAACACACGGGAGTAGCAATGAGATAACATATGGTCTCATCAGTTACGTAACACACGGGAGTAGCTTTGAGATAACATATGGTCTTATCAGTTACGTAACACACGGGAGTAGCAGTGAGATAACATATGGTCTCATCAGCTACGTAACACACGAGAGTAGCAGTGAAATAACATATGGTCTTATCAGTTACGTAACAAACGGGAGTAGCTGTGAGATAACATATTGTCTTATCAGTTACGTAACACACGGGAGTAGCTGTGAGATAACATATTGTCTTATCAGTTACGTAACACACGGGAGGTGCAGTGAGATAACATATGGTCTTATCAGTTACGTAAAACACGGGAGTAGCAAAGAGATAACATATGGTCTTATCAGTTACGTAACACACGGGAGTAGCAGTGAGATAACATATGGTCTTATCAGTTACGTAACACACGGGAGTAGTTGTGAGTTAACATATGGTCTTATCAGTTACGTAACACACGGGAGTAGCTGTGAGATAACTTATGGTCTCATTAGTTACGTAACACACGGGAGTAGCTGTGAGATAACATATTTTCTTATCAGTTACGTAACACACGGGAGTAGCAGTGAGATAACAAATTGTCTTATCAGTTACATAAGACACGGGAGTAGCAGTGAGATAACATAAGGCACTATCAGATACTAACACACGGGAGTAACAAGAAGATAGCATATGGTCTTATCAGATACTAACATACGGGAGTAGCAGTGAGATAACATATGGTCTTATCAGTTACGTAACACACGGGAGTAACAGTGAGATAACATAAGGCACTATCAGATACTAACACACGTGAGTAACAGTGAGATAGCATATGGTCTTATTAGTTACTTACATACAGGAGTAGCAGTAATATAACATATGGTCTTATCAGTTACGTAACACACGGTAGTAGCAGTGAGATAACATATGGTCTCATCAGTTACGTAACACACGGGTGTAGCAGTGAGATAACATATTGTCTTATCAGTTACATAACCAACATGAGTAGCAGTGAGATAACATATGGTCTTATCAGTTACGCAACACACGGGAGAAACAGTGAGATAACATAAGGCACTATCAGATACTAACACACGGAATTAACAGTGAGATAGCATATGGTCTTATCAGATACTAACATACGGGAGTAACAGTGAGATAGAATATCGTCTTATCAGTTACGCAACACACAGGAGTAGCAATGAGATAACATATGGTCTCATCAGTTACGTAACAAACGGGAGTAGCAGTGAGATAACATATTGTCTTATCAGTTACATAACACACGGGAGTAGCAGTGAGATAACATAAGGCACTCTCAGATACTAACACACGGGAGTAAAAGAGACATAGCATATGGTCTTATCAGATACTAACATACGGGAGTAAAAGTGAGATAGAATATGGTCTTATCAGTTACGTAACACACGGGAGTAGCAGTGAGATAACATATGGTCTTATCAGTTACGAAACACACGGGAGTAACAGTGAGATAACATATTGTCTTATCAGTTACATAACACACTGAAGTAGCAGTGAGATAACATATTGTCTTATCAGGTACGTAACACACGGGAGTAGCAGTAAGATAATATATGGTCTTATTAGTTACGTAACAAACGGGAGTAGCAGTGAGATAACATATGGTCTTATCAGTTACGTAACACACGGGAGTAACAGTGAGATAACATAAGGCACTATCAGATACTAACACACGGGAGTAACAGTGAGATAGCATATGGTCTTATTAGATACTAACATACGGGAGTAGCAGTGAGATAACATATGGTCTTATCAGTTACGTAACACACGGGAGTAGTAGTGAGATAACATATGGTCTTATCAGTTATCTATCACACGGGAGTAGCAGTGAGATAACATATGGTCTTATCTGTTACGTAACACACGGGAGTAGCAGTGAGATAACATATGGTCTCATCAGTTACGTAACACACGGGAGTAGCAGTGAGATAACATATGGTCTTATCAGTTACGTAACACACGGGAGTAGCAGTGAGATAACATATGGTCTTATCAGTAACGTAACACACGGGAGTAGCAGTGAGATAACATATGGTCTTATCAGTTACGTAACACACGGGAGTAGTTGTGAGTTAACATATGGTCTTATCAGTTACGTAACACACGGGAGTAGCTGTTAGATAAATTATGGTCTCATTAATTACGTAACACACGGGAGTAGCTGTGAGATAACATATGGTTTTATCAGTTACGTAACAGACGGGAGTAGCAGTGAGATAACATATTGTCTTATCAGTTACGTAACACACGGAAGTAGCAGTGAGATAACATAAGGCACTATCAGATACTAACACACGGGAGTAACAGTGAGATAGCATATGGTCTTATCAGATACTAACATACGGGAGTAGCAGTGAGATAACATATGGTCTTATCAGTTACGTAACTCACGGGAGTAAAAGTGAGATAACATAAAGCACTATCAGATACTAACATACGGAAGTAAAAGTGAGATAGAATATGGTCTTATCAGTTACGTATCACACGGGAGTAGCAGTGAGATAACATATGGTCTCATCAGTTACGTAACACACGGGAGTAGCAGTGAGATAACATATGGTCTTATTAGTTACGTAACACACGGGAGTAACATCGAGATAACATAAGGCACTATCAGATACTAACACACGGGAGTAACAGTGAGATAGCATATGGTCTGTATCAGATACTAACAGAGGGAGTACTTGTTGAGATACCATATGGTCTCATCAATTACGTAACACACAGGAAAAGCAGTAATATAACATATTGTCTTATCAGTACATAACACATGGGAGTAGCAGTGAGATAACATATTGTCTTATCAGTTACGTAACACACGGGATTAGCAGTAAGATAACATATGGTCTTATTAGTTACGTAACAAACGGGAGTAGTAGTGAGATAACATATGGTCTTATCAGTTACGTAACACACGGGAGTAACAGTGAGATAACATAAGGCACTATCAGATACTAACAAACGGGAGTAACAGTGAGATAACATATGTTCTTATTAGATACTAACATACGGGAGTAACAGTGATATAGCATATGGTCTTATCGGATACTAACATACGGTAGTAGCAGTGAGATAACATATGGTCTCATCAGTTACGTAACACACGGGAGTAGCAGTGAGATAACATATGGTCTTATCAGTTACGGAACACACGGGAGTAGCTGTGAGATAACATATTGTCTTATCAGTTACGTAAAACACGGGAGTAGCAAAGAGATATCATATGGTCTTATCAGTTACATAACACACGGGAGTAGCAGTGAGATAACATATAATTTCATCAGTTACGTAACACACGGGAGTAGCAGTGAGATAACATATTGTCTTATCAGTTACGTAACACACGGGAGTAGCAGTGAGATAACATATTGTCTTATCAGTTACGTAACACACGGGAGTAGCAGTGAGATAACATATGGTCTCATCAGTTACATAACACACGGGAGTAGCAGTGAGATAACATATGGTCTTATCAGTTACGTAACACACGGGAGTAGCTGTGAGATAACATATGGTCTTATAAGTTACGTAACACACGGGAGTAGCAGTGAGATAACAAATGGTCTTTTCAGTTACGTAACACACGGGAGTAGTTGTGAGTTAACATATGGTCTTATCAGTTACATAACACACGGGAGTAGCTGTGAGATAACTTATGGTCTCATTAATTACGTAACACACTGGAGTAGCTGTGAGATAACATATGGTCTTATCAGTTACGTAACACACGGGAGTAGCAGTGAGATAACATATTGTCTTATCAGTTACATAACACACGGAAGTAGCAGTGAGATAACATAAGGCACTATCAGATACTAACACACGGGAGTAACAGTGAGATAGCATATGGTCTTATCAGATACTAACATACGGGAGTAGCAGTGAGATAACATATGGTCTTATCAGTTACGTAACACACGGGAGTAACATAGAGATAACATAAGGCACTATCAGTTACTAACACACGGGAGTAACAGAGAGATAGCATATGGTCTTATCAGATACTAACATACGGAAGTAAAAGTGAGATAGAATATGGTCTTATCAGTTACGTAACACACGGGAGTAGCAGTGAGATAACATATGGTCTCATCAGTTACGTAACACACGGGAGTAGCTGTGAGATAACATATGGTCTTATCAGTTACGTGTCACACGGGAGTAGCAGTGAGATAACATATGGTCTTATCAGATACGTAACACACGGGAGTAGCAGTGAGATAACATATGGTCTCATGACTTACGTAAAACACGGGAGTAGCAGTGAGATAACATATGGTCTTATCAGTTACGTAACACACGGGAGTAGCAGTGAGATAACATAAGGCACTGTCAGATACCAACACACGGGAGTAACAGTGAGATAGCATATGGTCTTATCAGATACTAACATACGGGAGTAACAGTGAGATAGAATATGGTCTTATCAGTTACGTATCACACGGGAGTAGCAGTGAGATAACATATGGTCTCAACAGTTACATAACACACGGGAGTAGCAGTGAGATAACATATGGTCTTATCAGTTACGTAACACACGGGAGTAGCTGTGAGATAACATATTGTCTTATCAGTTACATAACACACGGAAGTAGCAGTGAGATAACATAAGGCACTATCAGATACTAACACACGGGAGTAACAGTGAGATAGCATATGGTCTTATCAGATACTAACATACGGGAGTAGCAGTGAGATAACATATGGTCTTATCAGTTACGTAACACACGGGAGTAGAAGTGAGATAACATATGGTCTTTTCAGTTACGTAACATACGGGAGTAGTTGTGAGTTAACATATGGTCTTATCAGTTACGTAACACACGGGAGTAGCTGTTAGATAACTTATGGTCTCATTAATTACGTAACACACGGGAGTAGCTGTGAGATAACATATGGTCTTATCAGTTACGTAACACACGGGAGTAGCAGTGAGATAACATATTGTCTTATCAGTTACATAACACACGGAAGTAGCTGTGAGATAACATAAGGCACTATCAGATACTAACACACGGGAGTAACAGTGAGATAGCATATGGTCTTATCAGATACTAACATACGGGAGTAGCAGTGAGATAACATATGGTCTTATCAGTTACGTAACACACGGGAGTAACAGTGAGATAACATAAGGCACTATCAGATACTAACACACGGGAGTAACAGTGAGATAGCATATGGTCTTATCAGATACTAACATACGGGAGTAAAAGTGAGATAAAATATGGTCTTATCAGTTACGTAACACACGGGAGTAGCAGTGAGATAACATATGGTCTCATCAGTTACGTAACACACGGGAGTAGCAGTGAGATAACATATGGTCTTATCAGTTACGTGTCACACGGTAGTAGCAGTGAGATAACATATGGTCTTATCAGATAGGTAACACACGAAAGTAGCAGTGAGATAACATATGGTCTCATGAGTTACGTAAAACACGGGAGTAGCAGTGAGATAACATATGGTCTTATCAGTTACGTAACACACGGGAGTAACAGTGAGATAACATAAGGCACTGTCAGATACCAACACACGGGAGTAACAGTGAGATAGCATATGGTCTTATCAGATACTAACATACGGGAGTAACAGTGAGAAAGAATATGGTCTTATCAGTTACGTATCACACAGGAGTAGCAGTGAAATAACATATTGTCTTATCAGTTACGTAACACACGGGAGTAGCAGTGAGATAACATATTGTCTTATCAGTTACGTAACACACGGGAGTAGCATTGAGATACCATATGGTCTTATCAGTTACATAATACACTGGAATAGCAGTGAGATAACATATTGTCTTATCAGTTACGTAACACACGGGAATAGCAGTAAGATAACATATGGTCTTCATAGTTACGTAACAAACGGGAGTAGTAGCTAGTTAACATTTGATCTTATCAGTTACGTAACACACGGGAGTAACAGTGAGATAACATAAGGCACTATTAGATACTAACACACGGGAGTAACAGTGAGATAGCATATGGTCTTATTAGATACTAACATACGGGAGTAACAATGATATAGCATATGGTCTTATCAGATACTAACATACGGTAGTAGCAGTGAGATAACATATGGTCTCATCAGTTACGTAACACACGGGAGTAGCAGTTAGATAACATATGGTCTTATAAGTTACGTAACACACGGAAGTAGCAGTGAGATAACAAATGGTCTTTTCAGTTACGTAACACACGGGAGTAGTTGTGAGATAACATATGGTCTCATCTGATACATAACACACGGGAGTAGTAGTGAGATAACATATGGTCTTATCAGTTATGTATCACACGGGAGTAGCAGTGAGATAACATATGGTCTTATCAGTTACGTAACACACGGGAGTAGCAGTGAGATAACATATGGTCTCATCAGTTACATAGCACACGGGAGTAGCAGTGAGATAACATATGGTCTTATCAGTTACGTAACACACGGGAGTAGCAGTGAGATAGCATATGGTCTCATCAGTTACGTAGCACACGGGAGTAGCAGTGAGATAACATATGGTCTTGTCAGTTACGTAACACACGGGAGTAGTTGTGAGTTAACATATGGTCTTATCAGTTACGTAACACACGGGAGTAGCTGTGAGATAACTTATAGTCTCATAAATTACGTAACACACGGGAGTAGCTGTGAGATAACATATGGTCTTATCAGTTACGTAACACACGGGAGTAGCAGTGAGATAACATATTGTCTTATCAGTTACATAACACACGGAAGTAGCAGTGAGATAACATAAGGCATTATCAGATACTAACACACGGGAGTAACAGTGAGATAGCATATGGTCTTATCAGATACTAACATACGGGAGTAGCAGTGAGATAACATATGGTCTTATCAGTTACGTAACACACGGGAGTAGCAGTGAGATAACATATGGCCTCATCAGTTACGTAACACACGGGAGTAGCAGTGAGATAACATATGGTCTTATCAGTTACGTGTCACACGGGAGTAGCAGTGAGATAACATAAGGCACTATCAGATACTAACACACGGGAGTAACAGTGAGATAGCATATGGTCTTATCAGATACTAACATACGGGAGTAGCAGTGAGATAACATATGGTCTTATCAGTTACGTAACACACGGGAGTAACAGTGAGATAACATAAGGCACTATCAGTTACTAACACACGGGAGTAACAGAGAGATAGCATATGGTCTTATCAGATACTAACATACGGGAGTAAAAGTGAGATAGAGTATGGTCTTATCAGTTACGTAACACACGGAAGTAGCAGTGAGATAACATATGGTCTCATCAGTTACGTAACACACGGGAGTAGCAGTGAGATAACATATGGTCTTATCAGTTACGTGTCACACGGGAGTAGCAGTGAGATAACATATGGTCTTATCAGATACGTAACACACGGGAGTAGCAGTGAGATAACATATGGTCTCATGAGTTACGTAAAACACGGGAGTAGCAGTGACATAACATATGGTCTTATCAGTTACGTAACACACGGGAGTAACAGTGAGATAACATAAGGCACTGTCAGATACCAACACACGGGAGTAACAATGAGATAGCATATGGTCTTATCAGATACTAACATACGGGAGTAACAGTGAGATAGAATATGGTCTTATCAGTTACGTATCACACGGGAGTAGCAGTGAGATAACATATGGTCTCATCAGTTACATAACACACGGGAGTAACAGTGAGATAACATATGGTCTTATCAGTTACGTAACACACGGGAGTAGCAGTGAGATAACATATGGTCTTATAAGTTACGTAACACACGGGAGTAGCAGTGAGATAACAAATGGTCTTTTCAGTTACGTAACACACGGGAGTAGTTGTGAGTTAACATATGGTCTTATCAGTTACGTAACACACGGGAGTAGCTGTGAGATAACTTATGGTTTCATTAATTACGTAACACACGGGAGTAGCTGTGAGATAACATATGGTCTTATCAGTTACGTAACACACGGGAGTAGCAGTGAGATAACATATTGTCTTATAAGTTACATAACACACGGAAGTAGCAGTGAGATAACATAAGGCACTATCAGATACTAACACACGGGAGTAACAGTGAGATAGCATATGGTCTTATCAGATACTAACATACGGGAGTAGCAGTGAGATAACATATGGTCTTATCAGTTACGTAACACACGGGAGTAGCAGTGAGATAACATATTGTCTTATAAGTTACATAACACACGGAAGTAGCAGTGAGATAACATAAGGCACTATCAGATACTAACACACGGGAGTAACAGTGAGATAGCATATGGTCTTATCAGATACTAACATACGGGAGTAGCAGTGAGATAACATATGGTCTTATCAGTTACGTAACACACGGGAGTAGCAGTGAGATAACATATGGTCTTGTCAGTTACGTAACACACGGGAGTAGTTGTGAGTTAACATATGGTCTTATCAGTTACGTAACACACGGGAGTAGCTGTGAGATAACATATGGTCTTATCAGTTACGTAACACACGGGAGTAGCAGTGAGATAACATATTGTCTTATCAGTTACATAACACACGGAAGTAGCTGTGAGATAACATAAGGCACTATCAGATACTAACACACGGGAGTAACAGTGAGATAGCATATGGTCTTATCAGATACTAACATACGGGAGTAGCAGTGAGATAACATATGGTCTCATCAGTTACGTAACACACGGGAGTAGCAGTTAGATAACATATGGTCTTATAAGTTACGTAACACACGGAAGTAGCAGTGAGATAACAAATGGTCTTTTCAGTTACGTAACACACGGGAGTAGTTGTGAGATAACATATGGTCTCATCTGATACATAACACACGGGAGTAGTAGTGAGATAACATATGGTCTTATCAGTTATGTATCACACGGGAGTAGCAGTGAGATAACATATGGTCTTATCAGTTACGTAACACACGGGAGTAGCAGTGAGATAACATATGGTCTCATCAGTTACATAGCACACGGGAGTAGCAGTGAGATAACATATGGTCTTATCAGTTACGTAACACACGGGAGTAGCAGTGAGATAACATAGGGTCTCATCAGTTACGTAGCACACGGGAGTAGCAGTGAGATGACATATGGTCTTATCATTTACGTAACACACGGGAGTAGCAGTGAGATAACATATGGTCTTGTCAGTTACGTAACACACGGGAGTAGTTGTGAGTTAACATATAGTCTTATCAGTTACGTAACACACGGGAGTAGCTGTGAGATAACTTATGGTCTCATTAATTACGTAACAATCGGGAGTAGCTGTGAGATAACATATGGTCTTATCAGTTACTTAACACACGGGAGTAGCAGTGAGATAACATATTGTCTTATCAGTTACATAACACACGGAAGTAGCAGTGAGATAAAATAAGGCACTATCAGATACTAACACACGGGAGTAACAGTGAGATAGCATATGGTCTTATCAGATACTAACATACGGTAGTAGCAGTGAGATAACATATGGTCTTATCAGTTACGTAACACACGGGAGTAGCAGTGAGATAACAAATGGTCTCATCAGTTACGTTACACACGGGAGTAGCAGTGAGATAACATATGGTCTTATCAGTTACGTGTCACACGGGAGTAGCAGTGAGATAACATATGGTCTTATCAGATACGTAACACACGGGAGTAGCAGTGAGATAACATATGGTCTCATGAGTTACGTAAAACACGGGAGTAGCAGTGAGATAACATATGGTCTTATCAGTTACGTAACACACGGGAGTAACAGTGAGATAACATAAGGCACTATCAGATACCAACACACGGGAGTAACAGTGAGATACCATATGGTCTTATCAGATACTAACATACGGGAGTAACAGTGAGATAGAATATGGTCTTATCAGTTACGTATCACACGGGGTAGCAGTTAAACAACATATTGTCTTATCAGTTACGTAACACACGGGAGTAGCAGTGAGATAACATATTGTCTTATCAGTTACGTAACACACGGGAGTAGCAGTAAGATAGCATATGGTCTTCACAGTTACGTAACACACGGAAGTAGCAGTGAGATAACATATTGTCTTATCAGTTACGTAACACATGGGAGTAGCATTGAGATACCATATGGTCTTATCAGTTACATAACACACTGGAGTAGCAGTGAGATAACATATTGTCTTATCAGTTACATAACACACGGGAATAGCAGTAAGATAACATATGGTCTTCATAGTTACGTAACAAACGGGAGTAGTAGCTAGTTAACATATGGTCTTATCAGTTACGTAACACACGGGAGTAACAGTGAGATAACATAAGGCACTATCAGATACTAACACACGGGAGTAACAGTGAGATAGCATATGGTCTTATTAGATACTAACATACGGGAGTAACAGTGATATAGCATATGGTCTTATCAGATACTAACATACGGTAGTAGCAGTGAGATAACATATGGTCTCATCAGTTACGTAACACACGGGAGTAGCAGTTAGATAACATATGGTCTTATAAGTTACGTAACACACGGAAGTAGCAGTGAGATAACAAATGGTCTTTTCAGTTACGTAACACACGGGAGTAGTTGTGAGATAACATATGGTCTCATCTGATACATAACACACGGGAGTAGTAGTGAGATAACATATGGTCTTATCAGTTATGTATCACACGGGAGTAGCAGTGAGATAACATATGGTCTTATCAGTTACGTAACACACGGGAGTAGCAGTGAGATAACATATGGTCTCATCAGTTACATAGCACACGGGAGTAGCAGTGAGATAACATATGGTCTTATCAGTTACGTAACACACGGGAGTAGCAGTGAGATAACATAGGGTCTCATCAGTTACGTAGCACACGGGAGTATCAGTGAGATGACATATGGTCTTATCATTTACGTAACACACGGGAGTAGCAGTGAGATAACATATGGTCTTGTCAGTTACGTATCACACGGGAGTAGTTGTGAGTTAACATATAGTCTTATCAGTTACGTAACACACGGGAGTAGCTGTGAGATAACTTATGGTCTCATTAATTACGTAACAATCGGGAGTAGCTGTGAGATAACATATGGTCTTATCAGTTACGTAACACACGGGAGTAGCAGTGAGATAACATATTGTCTTATCAGTTACATAACACTTGGAAGTAGCAGTGAGATAAAATAAGGCACTATCAGATACTAACACACGGGAGTAACAGTGAGATAGCATATGGTCTTATCAGATACTAACATACGGGAGTAGCAGTGAGATAACATATGGTCTTATCAGTTACGTAACACACGGGAGTAGCAGTGAGATAACAAATGGTCTTATCAGTTACGTTACACACGGGAGTAGCAGTGAGATAACATATGGTCTTATCAGATACGTAACACACGGGAGTAGCAGTGAGATAACATATGGTCTCATGAGTTACGTAAAACACGGGAGTAGCAGTGAGATAACATATGGTCTTATCAGTTACGTAACACACGGGAGTAACAGTGAGATAACATAAGGCACTGTCAGATACCAACACACGGGAGTAACAGTGAGATACCATATGGTCTTATCAGATACTAACATACGGGAGTAACAGTGAGATAGAATATGGTCTTATCAGTTACGTATCACACGGGAGTAGCAGTTAAATAACATATTGTCTTATCAGTTACGTAACACACGGGAGTAGCAGTGAGATAACATATTGTCTTATCAGTTACGTAACACACGGGAGTAGCAGTAAGATAGCATATGGTCTCATCAGTTACGTAACACACGGAAGTAGCAGTGAGATAACATATTGTCTTATCAGTTACGTAACACATGGGAGTAGCATTGAGATACCATATGGTCTTATCAGTTACATAACACACTGGAGTAGCAGTGAGATAACATATTGTCTTATCAGTTACATAACACACGGGAATAGTAGTAAGATAACATATGGTCTTCATAGTTACGTAACAAACGGGAGTAGTAGCTAGTTAACATATGGTCTTATGAGTTACGTAACACACGGGAGTAACAGTGAGATAACATAAGGCACTATCAGATACTAACACACGGGAGTAACAGTGAGATAGCATATGGTCGTATTAGATACTAACATACGGGAGTAACAGTGATATAGCATATGGTCTTATCAGATACTAACATACGGTAGTAGCAGTGAGATAACATATGTTCTCATCAGTTACGTAACACACGGGAGTAGCAGTTAGATAACATATGGTCTTATAAGTTACGTAACACACGGAAGTAGCAGTGAGATAACAAATGGTCTTTTCAGTTACGTAACACACGGGAGTAGTTGTGAGATAACATATGGTCTCATCTGATACATAACACACGGGAGTAGTAGTGAGATAACATATGGTCTTATCAGTTATGTATCACACGGGAGTAGCAGTGAGATAACATATGGTCTTATCAGTTACGTAACACACGGGAGTAGCAGTGAGATAACATATGGTCTCATCAGTTACATAGCACACGGGAGTAGCAGTGAGATAACATATGGTCTTATCAGTTACGTAACACACGGGAGTAGCAGTGAGATAACATAGGGTCTCATCAGTTACGTAGCACACGGGAGTAGCAGTGAGATGACATATGGTCTTATCAGTTACGTAACACACGGGAGTAGCAGTGAGATAACATATGGTCTTGTCAGTTACGTAACACACGGGAGTAGTTGTGAGTTAACATATGGTCTTATCAGTTACGTAACACACGGGAGTAGCTGTGAGATAACTTATGGTCTCATTAATTACGTAACACACGGGAGTAGCTGTGAGATAACATATGGTCTTATCAGTTACGTAACACACGGGAGTAGCAGTGAGATAACATATTGTCTTATCAGTTACATAACACACGGAAGTAGCAGTGAGATAAAATAAGGCACTATCAGATACTAACACACGGGAGTAACAGTGAGATAGCATATGGTCTTATCAGATACTAACATACGGGAGTAGCAGTGAGATAACATATGGTCTTATCAGTTACGTAACACACGGGAGTAGCAGTGAGATAACAAATGGTCTCATCAGTTACGTTACACACGGGAGTAGCAGTGAGATAACATATGGTCTTATCAGTTACGTGTCACACGGGAGTAGCAGTGAGATAACATATGGTCTTATCAGATACGTAACACACGGGAGTAGCAGTGAGATAACATATGGTCTCATGAGTTACGTAAAACACGGGAGTAGCAGTGAGATAACATATGGTCTTATCAGTTACGTAACACACGGGAGTAACAGTGAGATAACATAAGGCACTGTCAGATACCAACACACGGGAGTAACAGTGAGATAGCATATGGTCTTATCAGATACTAACATACGGGAGTAACAGTGAGATAGAATATGGTCTTATCAGTTACGTATCACACGGGAGTAGCAGTTAAATAACATATTGTCTTATCAGTTACGTAACACACGGGAGTAGCAGTGAGATAACATATTGTCTTATCAGTTACGTAACACACGGGAGTAGCAGTAAGATAGCATATGGTCTCATCAGTTACGTAACACACGGAAGTAGCAGTGAGATAACATATTGTCTTATCAGTTACGTAACACACGGGAGTAGCATTGAGATACCATATGGTCTTATCAGTTACATAACACACTGGAGTAGCAGTGAGATAACATATTGTCTTATCAGTTACATAACACACGGGAATAGTAGTAAGATAACATATGGTCTTCATAGTTACGTAACAAACGGGAGTAGTAGCTAGTTAACATATGGTCTTATGAGTTACGTAACACACGGGAGTAACAGTGAGATAACATAAGGCACTATCAGATACTAACACACGGGAGTAACAGTGAGATAGCATATGGTCTTATTAGATACTAACATACGGGAGTAACAGTGATATAGCATATGGTCTTATCAGATACTAACATACGGTAGTAGCAGTGAGATAACATATGGTCTCATCAGTTACGTAACACACGGGAGTAGCAGTGAGATAACATATGGTCTTATAAGTTACGTAACACACGGGAGTAGCTGTGAGATAACATATTGTCTTATCAGTTACGTAACACACGGGAGTAGCAGTGAGGTAACAAATGGTCTTTTCAGTTACGTAACACACGGGAGTAGTTGTGAGATAACATATGGTCTCATCTGATACATAACACACGGGAGTAGTAGTAAGATAACATATGGTTTTATCAGTTACGTAACACACGGGATCAGCAGTGAGATAACATATGGTCTCATCAGTTATGTATCACACGGGAGTAGCAGTGAGATAACATATGGTCTTATCAGTTACGTAACACACGGGAGTAGCAGTGAGATAACATATGGTCTCATCAGTTACATAGCACACGGGAGTAGCAGTGAGATAACATATGGTCTTATCAGTTACGTAACACACGGGAGTAGCAGTGAGATAACATATGGTCTCATCAGTTACGTAGCACACGGGAGTAGCAGTGAGATGACATATGGTCTTAACAGTTACGTAACACACGGGAGTAGCAGTGAGATAACATATGGTCTTGTCAGTTACGTAACACACGGGAGTAGTTGTGAGTTAACATATGGTCTTATCAGTTACGTAACACACGGGAGTAGCTGTGAGATAACTTATAGTCTCATAAATTACGTAACACACGGGAGTAGCTGTGAGATAACATATGGTCTTATCAGTTACGTAACACACGGGAGTAGCAGTGAGATAACATATTGTCTTATCAGTTACATAACACACGGAAGTAGCAGTGAGATAACATAAGGCATTATCAGATACTAACACACGGGAGTAACAGTGAGATAGCATATGGTCTTATCAGATACTAACATACGGGAGTAGCAGTGAGATAACATATGGTCTTATCAGTTACGTAACACACGGGAGTAGCAGTGAGATAACATATGGCCTCATCAGTTACGTAACACACGGGAGTAGCAGTGAGATAACATATGGTCTTATCAGTTACGTGTCACACGGGAGTAGCAGTGAGATAACATAAGGCACTATCAGATACTAACACACGGGAGTAACAGTGAGATAGCATATGGTCTTATCAGATACTAACATACGGGAGTAGCAGTGAGATAACATATGGTCTTATCAGTTACGTAACACACGGGAGTAACAGTGAGATAACATAAGGCACTATCAGTTACTAACACACGGGAGTAACAGAGAGATAGCATATGGTCTTATCAGATACTAACATACGGGAGTAAAAGTGAGATAGAGTATGGTCTTATCAGTTACGTAACACACGGAAGTAGCAGTGAGATAACATATGGTCTCATCAGTTACGTAACACACGGGAGTAGCAGTGAGATAACATATGGTCTTATCAGTTACGTGTCACACGGGAGTAGCAGTGAGATAACATATGGTCTTATCAGATACGTAACACACGGGAGTAGCAGTGAGATAACATATGGTCTCATGAGTTACGTAAAACACGGGAGTAGCAGTGACATAACATATGGTCTTATCAGTTACGTAACACACGGGAGTAACAGTGAGATAACATAAGGCACTGTCAGATACCAACACACGGGAGTAACAATGAGATAGCATATGGTCTTATCAGATACTAACATACGGGAGTAACAGTGAGATAGAATATGGTCTTATCAGTTACGTATCACACGGGAGTAGCAGTGAGATAACATATGGTCTAATCAGTTACATAACACACGGGAGTAACAGTGAGATAACATATGGTCTTATCAGTTACGTAACACACGGGAGTAGCAGTGAGATAACATATGGTCTTATAAGTTACGTAACACACGGGAGTAGCAGTGAGATAACAAATGGTCTTTTCAGTTACGTAACACACGGGAGTAGTTGTGAGTTAACATATGGTCTTATCAGTTACGTAACACACGGGAGTAGCTGTGAGATAACTTATGGTTTCATTAATTACGTAACACACGGGAGTAGCTGTGAGATAACATATGGTCTTATCAGTTACGTAACACACGGGAGTAGCAGTGAGATAACATATTGTCTTATAAGTTACATAACACACGGAAGTAGCAGTGAGATAACATAAGGCACTATCAGATACTAACACACGGGAGTAACAGTGAGATAGCATATGGTCTTATCAGATACTAACATACGGGAGTAGCAGTGAGATAACATATGGTCTTATCAGTTACGTAACACACGGGAGTAGCAGTGAGATAACATATGGTCTTGTCAGTTACGTAACACACGGGAGTAGTTGTGAGTTAACATATGGTCTTATCAGTTACGTAACACACGGGAGTAGCTGTGAGATAACATATGGTCTTATCAGTTACGTAACACACGGGAGTAGCAGTGAGATAACATATTGTCTTATCAGTTACATAACACACGGAAGTAGCTGTGAGATAACATAAGGCACTATCAGATACTAACACACGGGAGTAACAGTGAGATAGCATATGGTCTTATCAGATACTAACATACGGGAGTAGCAGTGAGATAACATATGGTCTCATCAGTTACGTAACACACGGGAGTAGCAGTTAGATAACATATGGTCTTATAAGTTACGTAACACACGGAAGTAGCAGTGAGATAACAAATGGTCTTTTCAGTTACGTAACACACGGGAGTAGTTGTGAGATAACATATGGTCTCATCTGATACATAACACACGGGAGTAGTAGTGAGATAACATATGGTCTTATCAGTTATGTATCACACGGGAGTAGCAGTGAGATAACATATGGTCTTATCAGTTACGTAACACACGGGAGTAGCAGTGAGATAACATATGGTCTCATCAGTTACATAGCACACGGGAGTAGCAGTGAGATAACATATGGTCTTATCAGTTACGTAACACACGGGAGTAGCAGTGAGATAACATAGGGTCTCATCAGTTACGTAGCACACGGGAGTAGCAGTGAGATGACATATGGTCTTATCATTTACGTAACACACGGGAGTAGCAGTGAGATAACATATGGTCTTGTCAGTTACGTAACACACGGGAGTAGTTGTGAGTTAACATATAGTCTTATCAGTTACGTAACACACGGGAGTAGCTGTGAGATAACTTATGGTCTCATTAATTACGTAACAATCGGGAGTAGCTGTGAGATAACATATGGTCTTATCAGTTACTTAACACACGGGAGTAGCAGTGAGATAACATATTGTCTTATCAGTTACATAACACACGGAAGTAGCAGTGAGATAAAATAAGGCACTATCAGATACTAACACACGGGAGTAACAGTGAGATAGCATATGGTCTTATCAGATACTAACATACGGTAGTAGCAGTGAGATAACATATGGTCTTATCAGTTACGTAACACACGGGAGTAGCAGTGAGATAACAAATGGTCTCATCAGTTACGTTACACACGGGAGTAGCAGTGAGATAACATATGGTCTTATCAGTTACGTGTCACACGGGAGTAGCAGTGAGATAACATATGGTCTTATCAGATACGTAACACACGGGAGTAGCAGTGAGATAACATATGGTCTCATGAGTTACGTAAAACACGGGAGTAGCAGTGAGATAACATATGGTCTTATCAGTTACGTAACACACGGGAGTAACAGTGAGATAACATAAGGCACTATCAGATACCAACACACGGGAGTAACAGTGAGATACCATATGGTCTTATCAGATACTAACATACGGGAGTAACAGTGAGATAGAATATGGTCTTATCAGTTACGTATCACACGGGAGTAGCAGTTAAATAACATATTGTCTTATCAGTTACGTAACACACGGGAGTAGCAGTGAGATAACATATTGTCTTATCAGTTACGTAACACACGGGAGTAGCAGTAAGATAGCATATGGTCTTCACAGTTACGTAACACACGGAAGTAGCAGTGAGATAACATATTGTCTTATCAGTTACGTAACACATGGGAGTAGCATTGAGATACCATATGGTCTTATCAGTTACATAACACACTGGAGTAGCAGTGAGATAACATATTGTCTTATCAGTTACATAACACACGGGAATAGCAGTAAGATAACATATGGTCTTCATAGTTACGTAACAAACGGGAGTAGTAGCTAGTTAACATATGGTCTTATCAGTTACGTAACACACGGGAGTAACAGTGAGATAACATAAGGCACTATCAGATACTAACACACGGGAGTAACAGTGAGATAGCATATGGTCTTATTAGATACTAACATACGGGAGTAACAGTGATATAGCATATGGTCTTATCAGATACTAACATACGGTAGTAGCAGTGAGATAACATATGGTCTCATCAGTTACGTAACACACGGGAGTAGCAGTTAGATAACATATGGTCTTATAAGTTACGTAACACACGGAAGTAGCAGTGAGATAACAAATGGTCTTTTTCAGTTACGTAACACACGGGAGTAGTTGTGAGATAACATATGGTCTCATCTGATACATAACACACGGGAGTAGTAGTGAGATAACATATGGTCTTATCAGTTATGTATCACACGGGAGTAGCAGTGAGATAACATATGGTCTTATCAGTTACGTAACACACGGGAGTAGCAGTGAGATAACATATGGTCTCATCAGTTACATAGCACACGGGAGTAGCAGTGAGATAACATATGGTCTTATCAGTTACGTAACACACGGGAGTAGCAGTGAGATAACATAGGGTCTCATCAGTTACGTAGCACACGGGAGTATCAGTGAGATGACATATGGTCTTATCATTTACGTAACACACGGGAGTAGCAGTGAGATAACATATGGTCTTGTCAGTTACGTATCACACGGGAGTAGTTGTGAGTTAACATATAGTCTTATCAGTTACGTAACACACGGGAGTAGCTGTGAGATAACTTATGGTCTCATTAATTACGTAACAATCGGGAGTAGCTGTGAGATAACATATGGTCTTATCAGTTACGTAACACACGGGAGTAGCAGTGAGATAACATATTGTCTTATCAGTTACATAACACACGGAAGTAGCAGTGAGATAAAATAAGGCACTATCAGATACTAACACACGGGAGTAACAGTGAGATAGCATATGGTCTTATCAGATACTAACATACGGGAGTAGCAGTGAGATAACATATGGTCTTATCAGTTACGTAACACACGGGAGTAGCAGTGAGATAACAAATGGTCTTATCAGTTACGTAACACACGGGAGTAGCAGTGAGATAACATATGGTCTTATCAGATACGTAACACACGGGAGTAGCAGTGAGATAACATATGGTCTCATGAGTTACGTAAAACACGGGAGTAGCAGTGAGATAACATATGGTCTTATCAGTTACGTAACACACGGGAGTAACAGTGAGATAACATAAGGCACTGTCAGATACCAACACACGGGAGTAACAGTGAGATACCATATGGTCTTATCAGATACTAACATACGGGAGTAACAGTGAGATAGAATATGGTCTTATCAGTTACGTATCACACGGGAGTAGCAGTTAAATAACATATTGTCTTATCAGTTACGTAACACACGGGAGTAGCAGTGAGATAACATATTGTCTTATCAGTTACGTAACACACGGGAGTAGCAGTAAGATAGCATATGGTCTCATCAGTTACGTAACACACGGAAGTAGCAGTGAGATAACATATTGTCTTATCAGTTACGTAACACATGGGAGTAGCATTGAGATACCATATGGTCTTATCAGTTACATAACACACTGGAGTAGCAGTGAGATAACATATTGTCTTATCAGTTACATAACACACGGGAATAGTAGTAAGATAACATATGGTCTTCATAGTTACGTAACAAACGGGAGTAGTAGCTAGTTAACATATGGTCTTATGAGTTACGTAACACACGGGAGTAACAGTGAGATAACATAAGGCACTATCAGATACTAACACACGGGAGTAACAGTGAGATAGCATATGGTCTTATTAGATACTAACATACGGGAGTAACAGTGATATAGCATATGGTCTTATCAGATACTAACATACGGTAGTAGCAGTGAGATAACATATGTTCTCATCAGTTACGTAACACACGGGAGTAGCAGTTAGATAACATATGGTCTTATAAGTTACGTAACACACGGAAGTAGCAGTGAGATAACAAATGGTCTTTTCAGTTACGTAACACACGGGAGTAGTTGTGAGATAACATATGGTCTCATCTGATACATAACACACGGGAGTAGTAGTGAGATAACATATGGTCTTATCAGTTATGTATCACACGGGAGTAGCAGTGAGATAACATATGGTCTTATCAGTTACGTAACACACGGGAGTAGCAGTGAGATAACATATGGTCTCATCAGTTACATAGCACACGGGAGTAGCAGTGAGATAACATATGGTCTTATCAGTTACGTAACACACGGGAGTAGCAGTGAGATAACATAGGGTCTCATCAGTTACGTAGCACACGGGAGTAGCAGTGAGATGACATATGGTCTTATCAGTTACGTAACACACGGGAGTAGCAGTGAGATAACATATGGTCTTGTCAGTTACGTAACACACGGGAGTAGTTGTGAGTTAACATATGGTCTTATCAGTTACGTAACACACGGGAGTAGCTGGGAGATAACTTATGGTCTCATTAATTACGTAACACACGGGAGTAGCTGTGAGATAACATATGGTCTTATCAGTTACGTAACACACGGGAGTAGCAGTGAGATAACATATTGTCTTATCAGTTACATAACACACGGAAGTAGCAGTGAGATAAAATAAGGCACTATCAGATACTAACACACGGGAGTAACAGTGAGATAGCATATGGTCTTATCAGATACTAACATACGGGAGTAGCAGTGAGATAACATATGGTCTTATCAGTTACGTAACACACGGGAGTAGCAGTGAGATAACAAATGGTCTCATCAGTTACGTTACACACGGGAGTAGCAGTGAGATAACATATGGTCTTATCAGTTACGTGTCACACGGGAGTAGCAGTGAGATAACATATGGTCTTATCAGATACGTAACACACGGGAGTAGCAGTGAGATAACATATGGTCTCATGAGTTACGTAAAACACGGGAGTAGCAGTGAGATAACATATGGTCTTATCAGTTACGTAACACACGGGAGTAACAGTGAGATAACATAAGGCACTGTCAGATACCAACACACGGGAGTAACAGTGAGATAGCATATGGTCTTATCAGATACTAACATACGGGAGTAACAGTGAGATAGAATATGGTCTTATCAGTTACGTATCACACGGGAGTAGCAGTTAAATAACATATTGTCTTATCAGTTACGTAACACACGGGAGTAGCAGTGAGATAACATATTGTCTTATCAGTTACGTAACACACGGGAGTAGCAGTAAGATAGCATATGGTCTCATCAGTTACGTAACACACGGAAGTAGCAGTGAGATAACATATTGTCTTATCAGTTACGTAACACACGGGAGTAGCATTGAGATACCATATGGTCTTATCAGTTACATAACACACTGGAGTAGCAGTGAGATAACATATTGTCTTATCAGTTACATAACACACGGGAATAGTAGTAAGATAACATATGGTCTTCATAGTTACGTAACAAACGGGAGTAGTAGCTAGTTAACATATGGTCTTATGAGTTACGTAACACACGGGAGTAACAGTGAGATAACATAAGGCACTATCAGATACTAACACACGGGAGTAACAGTGAGATAGCATATGGTCTTATTAGATACTAACATACGGGAGTAACAGTGATATAGCATATGGTCTTATCAGATACTAACATACGGTAGTAGCAGTGAGATAACATATGGTCTCATCAGTTACGTAACACACGGGAGTAGCAGTGAGATAACATATGGTCTTATAAGTTACGTAACACACGGGAGTAGCTGTGAGATAACATATTGTCTTATCAGTTACGTAACACACGGGATTAGCAGTGAGGTAACAAATGGTCTTTTCAGTTACGTAACACACGGGAGTAGTTGTGAGATAACATATGGTCTCATCTGATACATAACACACGGGAGTAGTAGTAAGATAACATATGGTTTTATCAGTTACGTAACACACGGGATCAGCAGTGAGATAACATATGGTCTCATCAGTTACGTAGCACACGGGAGTAGCAGTGAGATAACATATGGTCTTATCAATTACGTAACACACGGGAGTAGCAGTGAGATAACATATGGTCTTATCAGTTACGTAACACACGGGAGTAGCAGTAAGATAACATATGGTCTTGTCAGTTACGTAACACACGGGAGTAGTTGTGAGTTAACATATGGTCTTATCAGTTACGTAACACACGGGAGTAGCTGTGAGATAACTTTTGGTCTCATTAATTACGTAACACAGGGGAGTAGCTGTGAGATAACATATGGTCTTATCAGTTACGTAACACACGAGAGTAGCAGTGAAATTACATATTGTCTTATCAGTTACATAACACACGAAAGTAGCAGTGAGATAACATAAGGCACTGTCAGATACTAACACACGGGAGTAACAGTGAGATAGCATATGGTCTTATCAGATACTAACACACGGGAGTAGCAGTAAGATAACATATGGTCTTATCAGTTACGTAACACACGGGAGTAACAGTGAGATAACATAAGGCACTATCAGATACTAACACACGGGAGTAACAGAGAGATAGCATATGGTCTTTAAAGATACTAACATACGGGAGTAAAAGTGAGATAGAATATGGTCTTATCAGTTATGTAACACACGGGAGTAGCAGTGAGATAACATATGGTCTCATCAGTTACGTAACACACGGGAGTAGCAGTGAAAAAACATATTGTCTTATCAGTTACATAACACACGAAAGTAGCAGTGAGATAACATATGGTCTTATCAGATACGTAACACACGGGAGTAGCAGTGAAATAACATATGGTCTCATCAGTTACGTAAAACACGGGAGTAGCAGTGAGATAACATATGGTCTTATCAGTTACGTAACACACGGGAGTAACAGTGAGATAACATAAGGCACTATCAGATACTAACACACGGGAGTAAGAGTGAGATATCTAATGGTCTTATTAGATACTAACATACGGGAGTAACAGTGATATAGCATATGGTCTTATCAGATACTAACATACGGTAGAAGCAGTGAGATAACATATGGTCTCATCAGTTACGTAACACACGGGAGTAGCAGTGAGATAACATATGGTCTTATAAGTTACGTAACACACGGGAATAGCTGTGAGATAACATATTGTCTTTTCAGTTACGTAACACACGGGAGGTGCAGTGAGATAACATATGGTCTTATCAGTTACGTAAAACACGGGAGTAGCAAAGAGATAACATATTGTCTTATCAGTTACATAACACACGGGAGTAGCAGTGAGATAACATATAATCTCATCAGTTACGTAACACACGGGAGTAGCAGTGAGATAACATATGGTCTTATCAGTTATGTATCACACGAGAGTAGCAGTGAGATAACATATGGTCTCATCATTACGTAACACACGGGAGTAACAGTGGGATAACATATGGCACTATCAGATACTAACACAAGGGATCAACAGAGAGATAGCATATGGTCTTATCAGATACTAACATACGGGAGTAAAAGTGAGATAAAATATGGTCTTATCAGTTACGTAACACACGGGAGTTGCAGTGAGATAACATATGGTCTCATCAGTTACGTAACACACGGGAGTAGCAGTGAGATAACATATGGTCTTATCAGTTACGTGTCACACGGGAGTAGCAGTGAGATAACATATGGTCTTATCAGATACGTAACACACGGGAGTAGCAGTGAGTTAACATATGGTCTCATGAGTTACGTAAAACACGGGAGTAGCAGTGAGATAACATATGGTCTTATCAGTTACGTAACACACGGGAGTAACAGTGAGATAACATAAGGCACTGTCAGATACCAACACACGGGAGTAACAGTGAGATAGTATATGGTCTTATCAGATACTAACATACAGGAGTAACAGTGAGATAGAATATGGTCTTATCAGTTACGTATCACACGGGAGTAGCAGTGAAATAACATATTGTCTTATCAGTTACGTAACACACGGGAGTAACAGTGAGATAACATATTGTCTTATCAGTTACGTAACACACGGGAGTAGCAGTAAGATAGCATATGGTCTCATCAGTTACGTAACACACGGAAGTAGCAGTGAGATAACATATTGTCTTATCAGTTACGTAACACACGGGAGTAGCATTGAGATACCATATGGTCTTATCAGTTACATAACACACTGGAGTAGCAGTGAGATAACATATTGTCTTATCAGTTACGTAACACACGGGAATAGTAGTAAGATAACATATGGTCTTCATAGTTACGTAACAAACGGGAGTAGTAGCTAGTTAACATATGGTCTTATCAGTTACGTAACACACGGGAGTAACAGTGAGATAACATAAGGCACTGTCAGATACCAACACACGGGAGTAACAGTGAGATAGCATATGGTCTTATCAGATACTAACATACGGGAGTAACAGTGAGATAGAATATGGTCTTATCAGTTACGTATCACACGGGAGTAGCAGTGAAATAACATATTGTCTTATCAGTTACGTAACACACGGGAGTAGCAGTGAGATAACATATTGTTTTATCAGTTACGTAACACACGGGTGTAGCAGTAAGATAGCATATGGTCTCATCAGTTACGTAACACACGGAAGTAGCAGTGAGATAACATATTGTCTTATCAGTTACGTAACACACGGGAGTAGCATTGAGATACCATATGGTCTTATCAGTTACATAACACACTGGAGTAGCAGTGAGATAACATATTGTCTTATCAGTTACGTAACACACGGGAATAGTAGTAAGATAACATATGGTCTTCATAGTTACGTAACAAACGGGAGTAGTAGCTAGTTAACATATGGTCTTATCAGTTACGTAACACACGGGAGTAACAGTGAGATAACATAAGGCACTATCAGATACTAACACACGGGAGTAACAGTGAGATAGCATATGGTCTTATTAGATACTAACATACGGGAGTAACAGTGATATAGCATATGGTCTTATCAGATACTAACATACGGTAGTAGCAGTGAGATAACATATGGTCTCATCAGATACTAACACACGGGAGTAACAGTGAGATAGCATATGGTCTTATTAGATACTAACATACGGGAGTAACAGTGATATAGCATATGGTCTTATCAGATACTAACATACGGTAGTAGCAGTGAGATAACATATGGTCTCATCAGTTACGTAACACACGGGAGTAGCAGTGAGATAACATATGGTCTTATAAGTTACGTAACACACGGGAGTAGCTGTGAGATAACATATTGTCTTATCAGTTACGTAACACACGGGAGTAGCAGTGAGGTAACAAATGGTCTTTTCAGTTACGTAACACACGGGAGTAGTTGTGAGATAACATATGGTCTCATCTGATACATAACACACGGGAGTAGTAGTAAGATAACATATGGTTTTATAAGTTATGTATCACACGGGAGTAGCAGTGAGATAACATATGGTCTCATCAGTTACGTAACACACGGGAGTAGCAGTGAGATAACATATGGTCTTATAAGTTAAGTAACACACGGGAGTAGCTGTTAGATAACATATTGTCTTATCAGTTACGTAACACACGGGCGTAGCAGTGAGGTAACAAATGGTCTTTTCAGTTACGTAACACACGGGAGTAGTTGTGAGATAACATATGGTCTCATCTGATACATAACACACGGGTGTAGTAGTGAGATAACATATGGTCTTATCAGTTATGTATCACACGGGAGTAGCAGTGAGATAACATATGGTCTTATCAGTTACGTAACACACGGGAGTAGCAGTGCGATAACATAGGGTCTCATCAGTTACGTAGCACACGGGAGTAGCAGTGAGATGACATATGGTCTTATCAGTTACGTAACACACGGGAGTAGCAGTGAGATAACATATGGTCTTGTCAGTTACGTAACACACGGGAGTAGTTGTGAGTTAACATATGATCTTATCAGTTACGTAACACACGGGAGTAGCTGTGAGATAACTTATGGTCTCATTAATTACGTAACACACGGCAGTAGCTGTGAGATAACATATGGTCTTATCAGTTACATAACACACGGAAGAAGCAGTGAGATAACATAAGGCACTATCAGATACTAACACACGGGAGTAGCATCGAGATAACATATGGTCTTATCAGTTACGTAACACACGGGAGTAACAGTCAGATAACATAAGGCACTATCAGATACTAACACACGGGAGTAACAGAGAGATAGCATATGGTCTTATCAGATACTAACATACGGGAGTAGCAGTGAGATAACATATGGTCTTATCAGTTACGTAACACACAGGAGTAACAGTGAGATAACATAAGGCACTATCAGATACTAACACACGGGAGTAACAGAGAGATAGCATATGGTCTTATCAGATACTAACATACGGGAGTAAAAGTAAGATAGAATATGGTCTTATCAGTTACGTGTCACACGGGAGTAGCAGTGAGATAACATATGGTCTTATCAGATACGTAACACACGGGAGTAGCAGTGAAATAACATATGGTCTCATCAGTTACGTAAAACACGGGAGTAGCAGTGAGATAACATATGGTCTTATCAGTTACGTAACACACGGGAGTAACAGTGAGATAACATAAGGCACTGTCAGATACCAACACACGGGAGTATTAGTGAGATAGCATATGGTCTTATCAGATACTAACATACGGGAGTAACAGTGAGATAGAATATGGTCTTATCAGTTACGTATCACACGGGAGTAGCAGTGAAATAACATATTGTCTGATCAGTTACGTAACACACGGGAGTAGCAGTAAGATAGCATATGGTCTCATCAGTTACGTAACACACGGAAGTAGCAGTGAGATAACATATTGTCTTATCAGTTACGTAACACACGGGAGTAGCATTGAGATACCAAATGGTCTTCATAGTTACGTAACAAACGGGAGTAGTAGCTAGTTAACATATGGTCTTATCAGTTACGTAAAACACGGGAGTAACAGTGAGATAACATAAGGCACTATCAGATACTAACACACGGGAGTAACAGTGAGATATCTAATGGTCTTATTAGATACTAACATACGGGAGTAACAGTGATATAATATATGGCCTTATCAGATACTAACATACGGTAGAAGCAGTGAGATAACATATGGTCTCATCAGTTACGTTACACACGGGAGTAGCAGTGAGATAACATATGGTCTTATAAGTTACGTAACACACGGGAATAGCTGTGCGATAACATATTGTCTTATCAGTAACGTAACACACGGGAGGTGCAGTGAGATAACATATGGTCTTATCAGTTACGTAAAACACGGGAGTAGCAAAGAGATAACATATGGTCTTATCAGTTACATAACACACGGGAGTAGCAGTGAGATATCATATAATCTCATCAGTTACGTAACACACGGGAGTAGCAGTGAGATAACATATGGTCTTATCAGTTATGTATCACACGAGAGTAGCAGTGAGATAACATATGGTCTCATCATTACGTAACACACGGGAGTAACAGTGAGATAGCATAAGGCACTATCAGATACTAACACACGGGAGTAACAGAGAGATAGCATATGGTCTTATCAGATACTAACATACGGGAGTAAAAGTGAGATAAATTATGGTCTTATCAGTTACGTAACACACGGGAGTAGCAGTGAGATAACATATGGTCTCATCAGTTACGTAACACACGGGAGTAGCAGTGAGATAACATATGGTCTTATCAGTTACGTGTCACACGGGAGTAGCAGTGAGATAACATATGTTCTTATCAGATACGTAACACACGGGAGTAGCAGTGAGATAACATATGGTCTCATGAGTTACGTAAAACACGGGAGTAGCAGTGAGATAAGATATGGTCTTATCAAGTACGTAACACACGGGAGTAACAGTGAGATAACATAAGGCACTGTCAGATACCAACACACGGGAGTAACATCGAGATAGCATATGGTCTTATCAGATACTAACATACGGGAGTAACAGTGAGATAGAATATGGTCTTATAAGTTACGTATCACACGGGAGTAGCAGTGAAATAACATATTGTCTTATCAGTTACGTAACACACGGGAGTAGCAGTGAGATAACATATTGTCTTATCAGTTACGTAACACACGGGAGTAGCTGTGAGATAACTTATGGTCTCATTAATTACGTAACACACGGCAGTAGCTGTGAGATAACATATGGTCTTATCAGTTACATAACACACGGAAGAAGCAGTGAGATAACATAAGGCACTATCAGATACTAACACACGGGAGTAGCATCGAGATAACATATGGTCTTATCAGTTACGTAACACACGGGAGTAACAGTGAGATAACATAAGGCACTATCAGATACTAACACACGGGAGTAACAGAGAGATAGCATATGGTCTTATCAGATACTAACATACGGGAGTAGCAGTGAGATAACATATGGTCTTATCAGTTACGTAACACACAGGAGTAACAGTGAGATAACATAAGGCACTATCAGATACTAACACACGGGAGTAACAGAGAGATAGCATATGGTCTTATCAGATACTAACATACGGGAGTAAAAGTAAGATAGAATATGGTCTTATCAGTTACGTGTCACACGGGAGTAGCAGTGAGATAACATATGGTCTTATCAGATACGTAACACACGGGAGTAGCAGTGAAATAACATATGGTCTCATCAGTTACGTAAAACACGGGAGTAGCAGTGAGATAACATATGGTCTTATCAGTTACGTAACACACGGGAGTAACAGTGAGATAACATAAGGCACTGTCAGATACCAACACACGGGAGTATTAGTGAGATAGCATATGGTCTTATCAGATACTAACATACGGGAGTAACAGTGAGATAGAATATGGTCTTATCAGTTACGTATCACACGGGAGTAGCAGTGAAATAACATATTGTCTGATCAGTTACGTAACACACGGGAGTAGCAGTAAGATAGCATATGGTCTCATCAGTTACGTAACACACGGAAGTAGCAGTGAGATAACATATTGTCTTATCAGTTACGTAACACACGGGAGTAGCATTGAGATACCAAATGGTCTTCATAGTTACGTAACAAACGGGAGTAGTAGCTAGTTAACATATGGTCTTATCAGTTACGTAAAACACGGGAGTAACAGTGAGATAACATAAGGCACTATCAGATACTAACACACGGGAGTAACAGTGAGATATCTAATGGTCTTATTAGATACTAACATACGGGAGTAACAGTGATATAATATATGGTCTTATCAGATACTAACATACGGTAGAAGCAGTGAGATAACATATGGTCTCATCAGTTACGTTACACACGGGAGTAGCAGTGAGATAACATATGGTCTTATAAGTTACGTAACACACGGGAATAGCTGTGAGATAACATATTGTCTTATCAGTAACGTAACACACGGGAGGTGCAGTGAGATAACATATGGTCTTATCAGTTACGTAAAACACGGGAGTAGCAAAGAGATAACATATGGTCTTATCAGTTACATAACACACGGGAGTAGCAGTGAGATATCATATAATCTCATCAGTTACGTAACACACGGGAGTAGCAGTGAGATAACATATGGTCTTATCAGTTATGTATCACACGAGAGTAGCAGTGAGATAACATATGGTCTCATCATTACGTAACACACGGGAGTAACAGTGAGATAGCATAAGGCACTATCAGATACTAACACACGGGAGTAACAGAGAGATAGCATATGGTCTTATCAGATACTAACATACGGGAGTAAAAGTGAGATAAATTATGGTCTTATCAGTTACGTAACACACGAGAGTAGCAGTGAGATAACATATGGTCTCATCAGTTACGTAACACACGGGAGTAGCAGTGAGATAACATATGGTCTTATCAGTTACGTGTCACACGGGAGTAGCAGTGAGATAACATATGTTCTTATCAGATACGTAACACACGGGAGTAGCAGTGAGATAACATATGGTCTCATGAGTTACGTAAAACACGGGAGTAGCAGTGAGATAAGATATGGTCTTATCAAGTACGTAACACACGGGAGTAACAGTGAGATAACATAAGGCACTGTCAGATACCAACACACGGGAGTAACATCGAGATAGCATATGGTCTTATCAGATACTAACATACGGGAGTAACAGTGAGATAGAATATGGTCTTATAAGTTACGTATCACACGGGAGTAGCAGTGAAATAACATATTGTCTTATCAGTTACGTAACACACGGGAGTAGCAGTGAGATAACATATTGTCTTATCAGTTACGTAACACACGGGAGTAGCAGTAAGATAGCATATGGTCTCATCAGTTACGTAACACACGGAAGTAGCAGTGAGATAACATATTGTCTTATCAGTTACGTAACACACGGGAATAGTAGTAAGATAACATATGGTCTTCATAGTTACGTAACAAACGGGAGTAGTAGCTAGTTAACATATGGTCTTATCAGTTACGTAACACACGGGAGTAACAGTGAGATAACATAAGGCACTATCAGATACTAACACACGGGAGTAACAGTGAGATAGCATATGGTCTTATTAGATACTTACATACGGGAGTAACAGTGATATAGCATATGGTCTTATCAGATACTAACATACGGTAGTAGCAGTGAGATAACATATGGTCTCATCAGTTACGTAACACACGGGAGTAGCAGTGAGATAACATATGGTCTTATAAGTTAAGTAACACACGGGAGTAGCTGTGAGATAACATATTGTCTTATCAGTTACGTAACACACGGGCGTAGCAGTGAGGTAACAAATGGTCTTTTCAGTTACGTAACACACGGGAGTAGTTGTGAGATAACATATGGTCTCATCTGATACATAACACACGGGAGTAGTAGTGAGATAACATATGGTCTTATCAGTTATGTATCACACGGGAGTAGCAGTGAGATAACATATGGACTTATCAGTTACGTAACACACGGGAGTAGCAGTGAGATAACATATGGTCTCATCAGTTACGTAGCACACGGGAGTAGCAGTGAGATAACATATGGTCTTATCAGTTACGTAACACACGGGAGTAGCAGTGAGATAACATATGGTCTTATCAGTTACGTAACACACGGGAGTAGCTGTGAGATAACTTATGGTCTCATTAATTACGTAACACACGGGAGTAGCTGTGAGATAACATATGGTCTTATCAGTTACGTAACACACGGGAGTAGCAGTGAGATAACATATTGTCTTATCAGTTACATAACACACGAAAGTAGCAGTGAGATAACATAAGGCACTGTCAGACACTAACACACGGGAGTAACAGTGAGATAGCATATGGTCTTATCAGATACTAACATACGGGAGTAGCAGTGAGATAACATATGGTCTTATCAGTTACGTAACACACGGGAGTAACAGCGAGATAACATAAGGCACTATCAGATACTCACACACGGGAGTAACAGAGAGATAGCATACGGTCTTATCAGATACTAACATACGGGAGTAAAAGTGAGATAGAATATGGTCTTATCAGTTACGTAACACACGGGAGTAGCAGTGAGATAACATATGGTCTCATCAGTTACGTAACACACGGGAGTAGCAGTGAGATAACATATGGTCTTATCAGCTACGTGTCACACGGGAGTAGCAGTGAGATAACATATGGTCTTATCAGATACGTAACACACGGGAGTAGCAGTGAAATAACATATGGTCTCATCAGTTACGTAAAACACGGGAGTAGCAGTGAGATAACATATGGTCTTATCAGTTACGTAACACACGGGAGTAACAGTGAGATAACATAAGGCACTGTCAGATACCAACACACGGGAGTATTAGTGAGATAGCATATGCTCTTATCAGATACTAACATACGGGAGTTACAGTGAGATAGAATATGGTCTTATCAGTTACGTATCACACGGGAGTAGCAGTGAAATAACATATTGTCTTATCGGTTACGTAACACACTGGAGTAGCAGTAAGATAGCATATGGTCTCATCAGTTACGTAACACACGGAAGTAGCAGTGAGATAACATATTGTCTTATCAGTTATGTAACACACGAGAGTAGCATTGAGATACCAAATGGTCTTCATAGTTACGTAACAAACGGGAGTAGTAGCAAGTTAACATATGGTCTTATCAGTTACGTAAAACACGGGAGTAACAGTGAGATAACATAAGGCACTTTCAGATACTAACACACGGGAGTAACAGTGATATAGCATATGGTCTTATCAGATACTAACATACGGTAGAAGCAGTGAGATAACATATGGTCTCATCAGTTACGTAACACACGGGAGTAGTAGTGAGATAACATATGGTCTTATCAGTTATGTATCACACGGGAGTAGCAGTGAGATAACATATGGACTTATCAGTTACGTAACACACGGGAGTAGCAGTGAGATAACATATGGTCTCATCAGTTACGTAGCACACGGGAGTAGCAGTGAGATAACATATGGTCTTATCAGTTACGTAACACACGGGAGTAGCAGTGAGATAACATATGGTCTTATCAGTTACGTAACACATGGGAGTAGCAGTGAGATAACATATGGTCTTATCAGTTACGTAACACACGGGAGTAGCTGTGAGATAACTTATGGTCTCATTAATTACGTAACACACGGGAGTAGCTGTGAGATAACATATGGTCTTATCAGTTACGTAACACACGGGAGTAGCAGTGAGATAACATATTGTCTTATCAGTTACATAACACACGAAAGTAGCAGTGAGATAACATAAGGCACTGTCAGACACTAATACACGGGAGTAACAGTGAGATAGCATATGGTCTTATCAGATACTAACATACGGGAGTAGCAGTGAGATAACATATGGTCTTATCAGTTACGTAACACACGGGAGTAACAGCGAGATAACATAAGGCACTATCAGATACTAACACACGGGAGTAACAGAGAGATAGCATACGGTCTTATAAGATACTAACATACGGGAGTAAAAGTGAGATAGAATATGGTCTTATCAGTTACGTAACACACGGGAGTAGCAGTGAGATAACATATGGTCTCATCAGTTACGTAACACACGGGAGTAGCAGTGAGATAACATATGGTCTTATCAGCTACGTGTCACACGGGAGTAGCAGTGAGATAACATATGGTCTTATCAGATACGTAACACACGGGAGTAGCAGTGAAATAACATATGGTCTCATCAGTTACGTAAAACACGGGAGTAGCTGTGAGATAACATATGGTCTTATTAGTTACGTAACACACGGGAGCAGCAGTGAGATAACATATGGTCTCATCAATGACGTAACATACGGGAGTAGCAGTGAGATAACATATGGTCTGATCAGTTTTGTAAAACACGGGAGTAGCAGTGAGATAACATATGGTCTCATCAGTTACGTAACACACGGGAGTAGCAGTGAGATAACATATGGTCTTGTCAGTTACGTGTAACACGGGAGTAGCAGTGAGATAACATATGGTCTTATCAGATACGTAACACACGGGAGTAGCAGTGAGATAACATATGGTTAAATCAGTTACGTAACACACGTGAGTAGCAGTGAGATAACATATGTTCTTATCTGTTACGTAACACACGAGAGTAACAGGGAGATAACATATGGTCTTATTAGTTATGTAACACACGGAAGTAGTAGTGAGATAACATAAGGCACTATCAGATACTAACACACGGGAGTAGCAGTGAGATAACATATGGTCTTATCAGTTACATAACACACGGGAGTAGTAGTGAGATAACATATGGTCTCATCAGTTACGTAACACACGGGAGTAGCTGTAAGATAATATATGGTCTTATCAGTTACGTAAACACGGGAGTAGCAGTAAGATAACATATGGTCGTATCATTTACGTATCACACGGGAGTAGCAGTGATATAACAAATGGTCTTATCAGTTACGTAACACACGGGAGTAGCTGTGAGATAATATATGGTCTTATCAGTTACGTAAACACGGGAGTGGCAGTGAGATAACATATGGTCTCATCAGTTACATAACACACGGGAGTAGTAGTTAGATAACATATGGTCTTATCAGTTACAAAACACACGGGAGTAGCAGTGAGATAACATATGGTCTTATCAGTTATGTAACACACGGGAGTAGCAGTGAGATAACATATGGTCTCAGAAGTTACGTAACCCACGGGAGTAGCAGTGAGATAACATATGGTCTTATCAGTTACGTAACACACGGGAGTAGCAGAGAGATAACATATGGTCTTATCGGTTACGTAACACACGGCAATAGCAGTGAGATAACATATGGTCTGATCAGTTACGTAACACACGGGAGTAGTTGTGAGATAACATATGGTCTTATCAGTTACGTAACACACGGGAGTAGCTGTGAGATAACATATGGTCTTATTAGTTACGTAACACACGGGAGTAGCAGTGAGATAAAATTTTGTCTTATTAGTTACGTAACAAACGGGAGTAGCAGTGAGATAACATATGGTCTTATCAGTTACGTAACACACGGGAGTAACAGTGAGATAACATATGGTCTTATCAGTTACGTAACACACGGGAGTAGCTGTGAGATAACTTATGGTCTCATTAATTACGTAACACACGGGAGTAGCTGTGAGATAACATATGGTCTTATCAGTTACGTAACACACGGGAGTAGCAGTGAGATAACATATTGTCTTATCAGTTACATAACACACGAAAGTAGCAGTGAGATAACATAAGGCACTGTCAGACACTAACACACGGGAGTAACAGTGAGATAGCATATGGTTTTATCAGATACTAACATACGGGAGTAGCAGTGAGATAACATATGGTCTTATCAGTTACGTAACACACGGGAGTAACAGCGAGATAACATAAGGCACTATCAGATACTAACACACGGGAGTAACAGAGAGATAGCATACGGTCTTATCAGATACTAACATACGGGAGTAAAAGTGAGATAGAATATGGTCTTATCAGTTACGTAACACACGGGAGTAGCAGTGAGATAACATATGGTCTCATCAGTTACGTAACACACGGGAGTAGCAGTGAGATAACATATGGTCTTATCAGCTACGTGTCACACGGGAGTAGCAGTGAGATAACATATGGTCTTATCAGATACGTAACACACGGGAGTAGCAGTGAAATAACATATGGTCTCATCAGTTACGTAAAACACGGGAGTAGCAGTGAGATAACATATGGTCTTATCAGTTACGTAACACACGGGAGTAACAGTGAGATAACATAAGGCACTGTCAGATACCAACACACGGGAGTATTAGTGAGATAGCATATGCTCTTATCAGATACTAACATACGGGAGTTACAGTGAGATAGAATATGGTCTTATCAGTTACGTATCACACGGGAGTAGCAGTGAAATAACATATTGTCTTATCGGTTACGTAACACACTGGAGTAGCAGTAAGATAGCATATGGTCTCATCAGTTACGTAACACACGGAAGTAGCAGTGAGATAACATATTGTCTTATCAGTTACGTAACACACGAGAGTAGCATTAAGATACCAAATGGTCTTCATAGTTACGTAACAAACGGGAGTAGTAGCAAGTTAACATATGGTCTTATCAGTTACGTAAAACACGGGAGTAACAGTGAGATAACATAAGGCACTTTCAGATACTAACACACGGGAGTAACAGTGATATAGCATATGGTCTTATCAGATACTAACATACGGTAGAAGCAGTGAGATAACATATGGTCTCATCAGTTACGTAACACACGGGAGTAGTAGTGAGATAACATATGGTCTTATCAGTTATGTATCACACGGGAGTAGCAGTGAGATAACATATGGACTTATCAGTTACGTAACACACGGGAGTAGCAGTGAGATAACATATGGTCTCATCAGTTACGTAGCACACGGGAGTAGCAGTGAGATAACATATGGTCTTATCAGTTACGTAACACATGGGAGTAGCAGTGAGATAACATATGGTCTTATCAGTTACGTAACACACGGGAGTAGCTGTGAGATAACTTATGGTCTCATTAATTACGTAACACACGGGAGTAGCTGTGAGATAACATATGGTCTTATCAGTTACGTAACACACGGGAGTAGCAGTGAGATAACATATTGTCTTATCAGTTACATAACACACGAAAGTAGCAGTGAGATAACATAAGGCACTGTCAGACACTAACACACGGGAGTAACAGTGAGATAGCATATGGTCTTATCAGATACTAACATACGGGAGTAGCAGTGAGATAACATATGGTCTTATCAGTTACGTAACACACGGGAGTAACAGCGAGATAACATAAGGCACTATCAGATACTAACACACGGGAGTAACAGAGAGATAGCATACGGTCTTATCAGATACTAACATACGGGAGTAAAAGTGAGATAGAATATGGTCTTATCAGTTACGTAACACACGGGAGTAGCAGTGAGATAACATATGGTCTCATCAGTTACGTAACACACGGGAGTAGCAGTGAGATAACATATGGTCTTATCAGCTACGTGTCACACGGGAGTAGCAGTGAGATAACATATGGTCTTATCAGATACGTAACACACGGGAGTAGCAGTGAAATAACATATGGTCTCATCAGTTACGTAAAACACGGGAGTAGCAGTGAGATAACATATGGTCTTATCAGTTACGTAACACACGGGAGTAACAGTGAGATAACATAAGGCACTGTCAGATACCAACACACGGGAGTATTAGTGAGATAGCATATGCTCTTATCAGATACTAACATACGGGAGTTACAGTGAGATAGAATATGGTCTTATCAGTTACGTATCACACGGGAGTAGCAGTGAAATAACATATTGTCTTATCGGTTACGTAACACACTGGAGTAGCAGTAAGATAGCATATGGTCTCATCAGTTACGTAACACACGGAAGTAGCAGTGAGATAACATATTGTCTTATCAGTTACGTAACACACGGGAGTAGCATTGAGATACCAAATGGTCTTTATAGTTACGTAACAAACGGGAGTAGTAGCAAGTTAACATATGGTCTTATCAGTTACGTAAAACACGGGAGTAACAGTGAGATAACATAAGGCACTTTCAGATACTAACACACGGGAGTAACAGTGATATAGCATATGGTCTTATCAGATACTAACATACGGTAGAAGCAGTGAGATAACATATGGTCTCATCAGTTACGTAACACACGGGAGTAGCAGTGAGATAACATATGGTCTTATAAGTTACGTAACACACGGGAATAGCTGTGAGATAACATATTGTCTTATCAGTTACGTAACACACGGGAGGTGCAGTGAGATAACATATGGTCTTATCAGTTACGTAAAACACGGAAGTAGCAAAGAGATAACATATGGTCTTATCAGTTACATAAAAAACGGGAGTAGCAGTGAGATAACATATAATCTCATCAGTTACGTAACACACGGGAGTAGCAGTGAGATAACATATGGTCTTATTAGTTACGTAACACACGGGAGTATCAGTGAGATAACATATGGTCTTATCAGTTACGTAACACACGGGAGTAGCTGTTAGATAACATATGGTCTCATCAGTTACGTAACACACGGGAGCAGCAGTGAGATATAATTAGGTCTCATCAATTACGTAACACACGGGAGAAGCAGTGAGATAACATATGGTCTTATCAGTTACGTAACACACGGGAGTAGCAGTGAGATAACATATGGTCTCATCAGTTACGTAACACACGAGAGTACCTGTGATATAACATATGGTCTTATGAGTTACGTAACACACGGGAGTAGCTGTGAGATAACATATGGTCTCTTCAGTTACGTAACACAGGAGTAGCTGTGAGATAACATATGGTCTTATCAGTTACGTCACACACGGGAGTAGCAGTAAGATAACATATTGTCTCATCAGTTACGTAACACACAGGAGTAGCAGTGAGATAACATATGGTCTTATCAGTTACGTAACACACGGGAGTAGTAGTGAGATAACATATGGTCTCATCAGTTACATAACACACGGGAGTAGTAGTGAGATAACATATGGTCTTATCAGTTACGTTACACACGGGAGTAGCAGTGAAATAACATATGGTCTTTTCAGTTATGTAACACACGGGAGTAGCAGTGAGATAACATAAGGCACTATAAGATACTAACAAACGGGAGTAACAGTGAGATAGCATATGGTCTTATCAGATACTTACATACGGGAGTAGCAGTGAGATAACATTTGGTCTTATCAGTTACGTAACACACGGGAGTAGCAGTGAGATAACATATGGTCGTATCATTTACGTATCACACGGGAGTAGCAGTGATAAAACATATGGTCTTATCAGTTACGTAACACACGGGATTAGCTTTGAGATAATGTATGGTCTTATCAGTTACGTAAACACGGGAGTAGCAGTGAGATAACATATGGTCTCAGCAGTTACGTAACCCACGGGAGTAGCAGTGAGATAACATATGGTCTTGTCAGTTACGTAACACACGGGAGTAACAGTGAGATAACATAAGGCACTATCAGATACTAACACACGGGCGTAACAGTGAGATAGCATATGGTCTTATCAGATACTAACATACGGGAGTAACAGTGAGATAGAATATGGTCTTATCAGTTACGTAACACACGGGAGTAGTAGTGAGATAACATATTGTCTTATCAGTTACGTAACACACGGGAGTAGCAGTGAGATAACATATGGTCTTATCAGTTTTGTAACACACGGGAGTAGCAGTGAGATAACATATGGTCTTGTCAGTTACTTAACACACGGGAGTAGCAGTGAGATAACATATGGTTAAATCAGTTACGTAACACACGTGAGTAGCAGTGAGATAACATATGGTCTTATCTGTTACGTAACACACGGGAGTAACAGGGAGATAACATATGGTCTTATTAGTTATGTAACACACGGAAGTAGTAGTGAGATAACATAAGGCACTATCAGATACTAACACACGGGAGTAGCAGTGAGATAACATATGGTCTTATCAGTTACATAACACACGGGAGTAGCAGTGAGATAACATATGGTCTCATCTGTTACGTAACACACGGTAGTAGCTGTGAGATAATATATGGTCTTATCAGTTACGTAAACACGGGAGTAGCAGTGAGATAACATATGGTCTCATCAGTTACATAACACACGGGAGTAGTAGTTAGATAAAATATGGTCTTATCAGTTACGTAACACACGGGAGTAGCAGTGAGATAACATATGGTCTTATCAGTTATGTATTACACGGGAGTAGCAGTGAGATAACATATGGTCTCAGCAGTTACGTAACCCACGGGAGTAGCAGTGAGGTAACATATGGTCTTATCAGTTACGTAACACACGGGAGTAGCAGTGAGATAACATATGGTCTTATCGGTTACGTAACCCACGGGAGTAGTTGTGAGATAACATATGGTCTTATCAGTTACGTAACACACGGGAGTAGCTGTGAGATAACATATGGTCTTATTAGTTACGTAACACACGGGAGCAGCAGTGAGATAACATATGGTCTCATCAATGACGTAACATACGGGAGTAGCAGTGAGATAACATATGGTCTGATCAGTTTTGTAAAACACGGGAGTAGCAGTGAGATAACATATGGTCTCATCAGTTACGTAACACACGGGAGTAGCAGTGAGATAACATATGGTCTTGTCAGTTACGTGTAACACGGGAGTAGCAGTGAGATAACATATGGTCTTATCAGATACGTAACACACGGGAGTAGCAGTGAGATAACATATGGTTAAATCAGTTACGTAACACACGTGAGTAGCAGTGAGATAACATATGTTCTTATCTGTTACGTAACACACGAGAGTAACAGGGAGATAACATATGGTCTTATTAGTTATGTAACACACGGAAGTAGTAGTGAGATAACATAAGGCACTATCAGATACTAACACACGGGAGTAGCAGTGAGATAACATATGGTCTTATCAGTTACATAACACACGGGAGTAGGAGTGAGATAACATATGGTCTCATCAGTTACGTAACACACGGGAGTAGCTGTAAGATAATATATGGTCTTATCAGTTACGTAAACACGGGAGTAGCAGTGAGATAACATATGGTCGTATCATTTACGTATCACACGGGAGTAGCAGTGATATAACAAATGGTCTTATCAGTTACGTAACACACGGGAGTAGCTGTGAGATAATATATGGTCTTATCAGTTACGTAAACACGGGAGTGGCAGTGAGATAACATATGGTCTCATCAGTTACATAACACACGGGAGTAGTAGTTAGATAACATAAGGTCTTATCAGTTACAAAACACACGGGAGTAGCAGTGAGATAACATATGGTCTTATCAGTTATGTAACACACGGGAGTAGCAGTGAGATAACATATGGTCTCAGAAGTTACGTAACCCACGGGAGTAGCAGTGAGATAACATATGGTCTTATCAGTTACGTAACACACGGGAGTAGCAGAGAGATAACATATGGTCTTATCGGTTACGTAACACACGGCAATAGCAGTGAGATAACATATGGTCTGATCAGTTACGTAACACACGGGAGTAGCAGTGAGATAAAATTTTGTCTTATTAGTTACGTAACAAACGGGAGTAGCAGTGAGATAACATATGGTCTTATCAGTTACGTAACACACGGGAGTAACAGTGAGATAACATAAGGCACTATCAGATACTAACACACGGGAGTAACAGTGAGATAGAATATGGTCTTATCAGATACTAACATACGGGATTAACAGTGAGATAGAATATGGTCTTATTAGTTACGTAACAAACGGAGTAGCAGTGAGATAACATATGGTCTTATCAGTTACGTAACACACAGGAGTAGCAGTGAGATAACATATGGTCTCATTAGGTACGTAACACACGGGAGCAGCAGTGAGATAACATTTGGTCTCATCAATTACGTAACATACGGGAGTAGCAGTGAGATAACATATGGTCTTATCAGTTCTGTAACACACGGGAGTAGCAGTGAGAAAACATATGGTCTCATCAGTTACGTAACACACGGGAGTAGCAGTGAGATAACATATGGTCTTATCTGTTACATAACACACGGGAGAAACAGGGATATAACATATGGTCTTATTAGTTATGTAACACACGGAAGTAGTAGTGAGATAACATAAGGCACTATCAGATACTAACACACGGAAGAAGTAGTGAGATAACATATGGTCTTATCAGTTACATAACACACGGAAGTATCAGTGAGATAACATATGGTCTTGTCAGTTACGTAACACACGGGAGTAGCAGTGAGATAACATATGGTCGTATCAGTTACGTAACACACGGGAGTAGCAGTGAGATGACATATGGTCTTATCAATTCTGTAACACACGGGAGTAGCAGTGAGAAAACATATGGTCTCATCAGTTACGTAACACACGGGAGTAGCAGTGAGATAACATATGGTCTTATCTGTTACATAACACACGGGAGAAACAGGGATATAACATATGGTCTTATTAGTTATGTAACACACGGAAGTAGTAGTGAGATAACATAAGGCACTATCAGATACTAACACACGGAAGAAGTAGTGAGATAACATATGGTCTTATCAGTTACATAACACACGGAAGTAGCAGTGAGATAACATATGGTCTTGTCAGTTACGTAACACACGGGAGTAGCAGTGAGATAACATATGGTCGTATCAGTTACGTAACACACGGGAGTAGCAGTGAGATAACATAATGTCTAATCAGTTACGTAACACACGGGAGTAGCTGTGAGATAATATATGGTCTTATCAGTTACGTAAACACGGGAGTAGCAGTGAGATAACATATGGTCTCATCAGTTACATAACACACGGGAGAAGTAGTGAGATAACATATGGTCTTATCAGTTACGTAATACACGGGAGTAGCAGTAAGATAACATATGGTCTTATCAGTTATGTAACACACGGGAGTAGCAGTGAGATAACATATGGTCTCAGCAGTTACGTAACCCACGGGAGTAGCAGTGAGATAACATATGGTCTTATCAGTTACGTAACACACGGGAGTAGCAGTGAGATATCATATGGTCTTATCGGTTACGTAACACACGGCAATAGCAGTGAGATTACATATGGTCTGATCAGTTACGGAACACACGGGAGTAGTTGTGAGATAACATATGGTCTTATCAGTTACGTAAATCACGGGAGTAGCTGTGAGATAACATATGGTCTTATTAGTTACGTAACAAATGGGAGTAGCAGTGAGATAACATATGGTCTTATCAGTTACGTAACACACGGGAGTAACAGTGAGATAACATAAGGCACTATCAGATACTAACACACGGGCGTAACAGTGAGATAGCATATGGTCTTATCAGATACTAACATACGGGAGTAACAGTGAGATAGAATATGGTCTTATCAGTTACGTAACACACGGGAGTAGCAGTGAGATAACATATTGTCTTATCAGTTACGTAACACACGGGAGTAGCAGTGAGATAACATTTGGTCTCATCAGTTACGTAACACACGGGAGTAGCAGTGAGATAACATATTGTCTTATCAGTTACGTAACACACGGGAGTAGCAGTGAGATAACACATGGTCTCATCAGTTACGTAACACACGGGAGAAGCAGTGATATAACATATTGTCTTATCAGTTACATAACACACGTGAGTAGCAGTAAGATATCATATTGTCTAATCATTTACGTAACACACGGGATTAGCAGTAAGATAACATATGGTCTTATTAGTTACGTAACAAACGGGAGTAGCAGTGAGAAAACATATGGTCTTATCAGTTACGTAACACACGGGAGTAGCAGTGAGATAGCATATGGTATTATCAATTACGTAACACACGGGAGTAGCAGTAAGATAACATATGGTCGCATCAGTTACGTAACACACGGGAGTAGCAGTGAGATAACATATGGTCTCATCAGTTACGTAACACACGGGAGTAGCTGTGAGATAACATTTGGTCTTATCAGTTACGTAACACACGGGAGTAGCAGTGAGATAACATATGGTCGTATCATTTACGTATTACACGGGAGTAGCAGTGATATAACATATGGTCTCAGCAGTTACGTAACCCACGGGAGTAGCAGTGAGATAACATATGGTCTTGTCAGTTACGTAACACACGGGAGTAACAGTGAGATAACATAAGGCACTATCAGATACTAACACACGGGCGTAACAGTGAGATAGCATATGGTCTTATCAGATACTAACATACGGGAGTAACAGTGAGATAACATATTGTCTTATCAGTTACGTAACACACGGGAGTAGTAGTTAGATAAAATATGGTCTTATCAGTTACGTAACACACGGGAGTAGCAGTGAGATAACATATGGTCTTATCAGTTATGTATTACACGGGAGTAGCAGTGAGATAACGTATGGTCTCAGCAGCTACGTAACCCACGGGAGTAGCAGTGAGGTAACATATGGTCTTATCAGTTACGTAACACACGGGAGTAGCAGTGAGATAACATATGGTCTTATCGGTTACGTAACCCACGGGAGTAGTTGTGAGATAACATATGGTCTTATCAGTTACGTAACACACGGGAGTAGCTGTGAGATAACATATGGTCTTATTAGTTACGTAACACACGGGAGCAGCAGTGAGATAACATATGGTCTCATCAATTACGTAACATACGGGAGTAGCAGTGAGATAACATATGGTCTGATCAGTTTTGTAAAACACGGGAGTAGCAGTGAGATAACATATGGTCTCATCAGTTACGTAACACACGGGAGTAGCAGTGAGATAACATATGGTCTTGTCAGTTACGTAACACACGGGAGTAGCAGTGAGATAACATATGGTTAAATCAGTTACGTAACACACGTGAGTAGCAGTGAGATAACATATGGTCTTATCTGTTACGTAACACACGGGAGTAACAGGGAGATAACATATGGTCTTATTAGTTATGTAACACACGGAAGTAGTAGTGAGATAACATATGTTCTTATCTGTTACGTAACACACGAGAGTAACAGGGAGATAACATATGGTCTTATTAGTTATGTAACACACGGAAGTAGTAGTGAGATAACATAAGGCACTATCAGATACTAACACACGGGAGTAGCAGTGAGATAACATATGGTCTTATCAGTTACATAACACACGGGAGTAGGAGTGAGATAACATATGGTCTCATCAGTTACGTAACACACGGGAGTAGCTGTAAGATAATATATGGTCTTATCAGTTACGTAAACACGGGAGTAGCAGTGAGATAACATATGGTCGTATCATTTACGTATCACACGGGAGTAGCAGTGATATAACAAATGGTCTTATCAGTTACGTAACACACGGGAGTAGCTGTGAGATAATATATGGTCTTATCAGTTACGTAAACACGGGAGTGGCAGTGAGATAACATATGGTCTCATCAGTTACATAACACACGGGAGTAGTAGTTAGATAACATATGGTCTTATCAGTTACAAAACACACGGGAGTAGCAGTGAGATAACATATGGTCTTATCAGTTATGTAACACACGGGAGTAGCAGTGAGATAACATATGGTCTCAGAAGTTACGTAACCCACGGGAGTAGCAGTGAGATAACATATGGTCTTATCAGTTACGTAACACACGGGAGTAGCAGAGAGATAACATATGGTCTTATCGGTTACGTAACACACGGCAATAGCAGTGAGATAACATATGGTCTGATCAGTTACGTAACACACGGGAGTAGTTGTGAGATAACATATGGTCTTATCAGTTACGTAACACACGGGAGTAGCTGTGAGATAACATATGGTCTTATTAGTTACGTAACACACGGGAGTAGCAGTGAGATAAAATTTTGTCTTATTAGTTACGTAACAAACGGGAGTAGCAGTGAGATAACATATGGTCTTATCAGTTACGTAACACACGGGAGTAACAGTGAGATAACATAAGGCACTATCAGACACTAACACACGGGAGTAACAGTGAGATAGAATATGGTCTTATCAGATACTAACATACGGGATTAACAGTGAGATAGAATATGGTCTTATTAGTTACGTAACAAACGGAGTAGCAGTGAGATAACATATGGTCTTATCAGTTACGTAACACACAGGAGTAGCAGTGAGATAACATATGGTCTCATTAGGTACGTAACACACGGGAGCAGCAGTGAGATAACATTTGGTCTCATCAATTACGTAACATACGGGAGTAGCAGTGAGATAACATATGGTCTTATCAGTTCTGTAACACACGGGAGTAGCAGTGAGAAAACATATGGTCTCATCAGTTACGTAACACACGGGAGTAGCAGTGAGATAACATATGGTCTTATCTGTTACATAACACACGGGAGAAACAGGGATATAACATATGGTCTTATTAGTTATGTAACACACGGAAGTAGTAGTGAGATAACATAAGGCACTATCAGATACTAACACACGGAAGAAGTAGTGAGATAACATATGGTCTTATCAGTTACATAACACACGGAAGTATCAGTGAGATAACATATGGTCTTGTCAGTTACGTAACACACGGGAGTAGCAGTGAGATAACATATGGTCGTATCAGTTACGTAACACACGGGAGTAGCAGTGAGATAACATATGGTCTTATCAATTCTGTAACACACGGGAGTAGCAGTGAGAAAACATATGGTCTCATCAGTTACGTAACACACGGGAGTAGCAGTGAGATAACATATGGTCTTATCTGTTACATAACACACGGGAGAAACAGGGATATAACATATGGTCTTATTAGTTATGTAACACACGGAAGTAGTAGTGAGATAACATAAGGCACTATCAGATACTAACACACGGAAGAAGTAGTGAGATAACATATGGTCTTATCAGTTACATAACACACGGAAGTAGCAGTGAGATAACATATGGTCTTGTCAGTTACGTAACACACGGGAGTAGCAGTGAGATAACATATGGTCGTATCAGTTACGTAACACACGGGAGTAGCAGTGAGATAACATAATGTCTAATCAGTTACGTAACACACGGGAGTAGCTGTGAGATAATATATGGTCTTATCAGTTACGTAAACACGGGAGTAGCAGTGAGATAACATATGGTCTCATCAGTTACATAACACACGGGAGAAGTAGTGAGATAACATATGGTCTTATCAGTTACGTAATACACGGGAGTAGCAGTAAGATAACATATGGTCTTATCACTTCTGTAACACACGGGAGTAGCAGTGAGATAACATATGGTCTCAGCAGTTACGTAACCCACGGGAGTAGCAGTGAGATAACATATGGTCTTATCAGTTACGTAACACACGGGAGTAGCAGTGAGATATCATATGGTCTTATCGGTTACGTAACACACGGCAATAGCAGTGAGATTACATATGGTCTGATCAGTTACGGAACACACGGGAGTAGTTGTGAGATAACATATGGTCTTATCAGTTACGTAAATCACGGGAGTAGCTGTGAGATAACATATGGTCTTATTAGTTACGTAACAAATGGGAGTAGCAGTGAGATAACATATGGTCTTATCAGTTACGTAACACACGGGAGTAACAGTGAGATAACATAAGGCACTATCAGATACTAACACACGGGCGTAACAGTGAGATAGCATATGGTCTTATCAGATACTAACATACGGGAGTAACAGTGAGATAGAATATGGTCTTATCAGTTACGTAACACACGGGAGTAGCAGTGAGATAACATATTGTCTTATCAGTTACGTAACACACGGGAGTAGCAGTGAGATAACATTTGGTCTCATCAGTTACGTAACACACGGGAGTAGCAGTGAGATAACATATTGTCTTATCAGTTACGTAACACACGGGAGTAGCAGTGAGATAACACATGGTCTCATCAGTTACGTAACACACGGGAGAAGCAGTGATATAACATATTGTCTTATCAGTTACATAACACACGTGAGTAGCAGTAAGATATCATATTGTCTAATCATTTACGTAACACACGGGATTAGCAGTAAGATAACATATGGTCTTATTAGTTACGTAACAAACGGGAGTAGCTGTGAGAAAACATATGGTCTTATCAGTTACGTAACACACGGGAGTAGCAGTGAGATAGCATATGGTATTATCAATTACGTAACACACGGGAGTAGCAGTAAGATAACATATGGTCGCATCAGTTACGTAACACACGGGAGTAGCAGTGAGATAACATATGGTCTCATCAGTTACGTAACACACGGGAGTAGCTGTGAGATAACATTTGGTCTTATCAGTTACGTAACACACGGGAGTAGCAGTGAGATAACATATGGTCGTATCATTTACGTATTACACGGGAGTAGCAGTGATATAACATATGGTCTCAGCAGTTACGTAACCCACGGGAGTAGCAGTGAGATAACATATGGTCTTGTCAGTTACGTAACACACGGGAGTAACAGTGAGATAACATAAGGCACTATCAGATACTAACACACGGGCGTAACAGTGAGATAGCATATGGTCTTATCAGATACTAACATACGGGAGTAACAGTGAGATAACATATTGTCTTATCAGTTACGTAACACACGGGAGTAGTAGTTAGATAAAATATGGTCTTATCAGTTACGTAACACACGGGAGTAGCAGTGAGATAACATATGGTCTTATCAGTTATGTATTACACGGGAGTAGCAGTGAGATAACGTATGGTCTCAGCAGCTACGTAACCCACGGGAGTAGCAGTGAGGTAACATATGGTCTTATCAGTTACGTAACACACGGGAGTAGCAGTGAGATAACATATGGTCTTATCGGTTACGTAACCCACGGGAGTAGTTGTGAGATAACATATGGTCTTATCAGTTACGTAACACACGGGAGTAGCTGTGAGATAACATATGGTCTTATTAGTTACGTAACACACGGGAGCAGCAGTGAGATAACATATGGTCTCATCAATTACGTAACATACGGGAGTAGCAGTGAGATAACATATGGTCTGATCAGTTTTGTAAAACACGGGAGTAGCAGTGAGATAACATATGGTCTCATCAGTTACGTAACACACGGGAGTAGCAGTGAGATAACATATGGTCTTGTCAGTTACGTAACACACGGGAGTAGCAGTGAGATAACATATGGTTAAATCAGTTACGTAACACACGTGAGTAGCAGTGAGATAACATATGGTCTTATCTGTTACGTAACACACGGGAGTAACAGGGAGATAACATATGGTCTTATTAGTTATGTAACACACGGAAGTAGTAGTGAGATAACATAAGGCACTATCAGATACTAACACACGGGAGTAGCAGTGAGATAACATATGGTCTTATCAGTTACATAACACACGGGAGTAGCAGTGAGATAACATATGGTCTTATCAGTTATGTAAAACACGGGAGTAGCAGTGAGATAACATATGGTCTCAGAATTACGTAACCCACGGGAGTAGTAGTGAGATAACATATGGTCTTATCAGTTACGTAACACACGGGAGTAGCAGTGAGATAACATATGGTCTTATCGGTTACGTAACACACGGCAATAGCAGTGAGATAACATAATGTCTGATCAGTTACGTAACACACGGGAGTAGTTGTGAGATAATATATGGTCTTATCAGTTACGTAACACACGGGAGTAGCTGTGAGATAACATATGGTCTTATTAGTTACGTAACACACGGGAGTAGCAGTGAGATAAAATTTTGTCTTATTAGTTACGTAACAAACGGGAGTAGCAGTGAGATAACATATGGTCTTATCAGTTACGTAACACACGGGAGTAACAGTGAGATAACATAAGGCACTATCAGATACTAACACACGGGAGTAACAGTGAGATAGCATATGGTCTTATCAGATACTAACATACGGGAGTAACAGTGAGATAGAATATGGTCTCATTAGTTACGTAACACACGGGAGCAGCAGTGAGATAACATATGGTCTCATCAATTACGTAACATACGGGAGTAGCAGTGAGATAATATATGGTCTCATCAGTTACGTAAGCGTAACTACGGAGAGCTAGAAGAGAGATAAACATATGAGTCTTGTCAGTTACGTAACACACGGGAGTAGCAGTGAGATAACATATGGTTTTATCAGTTACGTAACACACTTGAGTAGCAGTGAGATAACATATGGTCTTATCTGTTACGTAAAACACGGGAGTAACAGGGAGATAACATATGGTCTTATTAGTTATGTAACACACGGAAGTAGTAGTGAGATAACATAAGGCACAATCAGATACTAACACACGGGAGTAGCAGTGAGATAACATATGGTCTTATCAGTTACATAACACACGGGAGTAGCAGTGAGATAACATATGGTCTTGTCAGTTACGTAACACACGGGAGTAGCAGTGAGATAACATATGGTCGTATCAGTTACGTAACACACGGGAGTAGCAGTGTGATAACATATGGTCTCATCAGTTACGTAACACACGGGAGTAGCTGTGAGATAATATATGGTCTTATCAGTTAAGTAAACACGGGAGTAGCAGTGAGATAACATATGGTCTCATGAGTTACATAACACACGGGAGTAGTAGTGAGATAACATATGGTCTTATCAGTTACGTAACACATGGGAGTAGCAGTGAGATAACATATGGTCTTATCAGTTATGTAACACACGGGAGTAGCAGTGAGATAACATATGGTCTCATCAGTTACGTAACACACGGGAGTAGCAGTGAGATAACATATGGTCTTGTCAGTTACGTAACACACGGGAGTAGCAGTGAGATAACATATGGTCTTATCGGTTACGTAACACACGGAAATAGCAGTGAGATAACATTTTGTCTTATTGGTTACGTAACAAACGGGATTAGTAGTGAGATAACATATGGTCTTATCAGTTACGTAACACACGGGAGTTACAGTGAGATAACCTTTTGTCTTATTGGTTACGTAACAAACGGGATTAGTAGTGAGATAACATATGGTCTTATCAGTTACGTAACACACGGGAGTTACAGTGAGATAACATAAGGCACTATCAGATACAAACACACGGGCGTAACAGTGAGATAGCATATGGTCATTTCAGAGCAGCAGTGAGATAACATATGGTCTCATCAATTACGTAACATACGGGAGTAACAGTGAGATAGAATATGGTCTTATTAGTTACGTAACAAACGGAGTAGCAGTGAGATAACATATGGTCTTATCAGTTACGTAACACACAGGAGTAGCAGTGAGATAACATATGGTCTCATTCGTTACGTAACACACGGGAGTAGCAGTGAGATAACATAGGGCCTCATCAATTACGTAGCATACGGGAGTAGCAGTGAGATAACATATGGTCTTATCAGTTTTGTAACACACGGGAGTAGCAGTGAGATAACATATGGTCTTGTCAGATACTAACACACGGGAGTAGCAGTGAGATAACATATGGTCTCATCAGTTACGTAACACACGGGAGTAGCAGTAGGAATAACTGCCATGGTCTTATCAGTTACGTCAACATAATGGAGTAGCAGTGAGATAACATATGGTCTCATCAGTTACGTAACACACGGGAGTAGCAGTGAGATAACATATGGTCTTATCAGTTACGTAACACACGGGAGTAGCGGTGAGATAACATATGGTCTTATCAGTTACGTAACACACGGGAGTAGCAGTGAGATAACATATGGTCTTATCAGTTACGTAACACACGAGAGTAGCAGTGAGATAACATATGGTCTCGTCAGTTACATAACACACGGGAGTAATACTGAGATAAAATATGGTCTTATCAGTTACGTAAACACGGGAGTAGCAGTGAGATAACATATGGTCTCATCAGTTACGTAACACACGGGAGTAGCTGTGAGATAACATATGGTCTTATCCTTTACGTAACACACGGGCCCATCTGTTTTGGATGGAAGCAGAAGCGGTTCGTCGTACATCAAATGTTTAGCTTTTATTTTTTCTAATTGTGTAGTTTGAAACGAACATGTATAACTGCATCGTATAAGCTGGATCTATTTATTTAAAAATAGGGCTGCACTGTGACAGGGACAGTTCTTTCCTTGCACCTACAGCTTCCTAAGTGACGATTAGCTTAAATGCGAAATCCCACCCCGAGGATCTGAGGAAAGCCCACTTTCATACAAGTTGTCTAGTTTCTTTTTTGGTATCATTTTGAAAAACTAAAAACATAGTTCTTACTGTTAAACATTTTGTACAATTTGAAAGAAAGAATTAAAGAGCAAAGGACACATATATTTTCAACGTTCTCCATAATATAAAGTGAAAACAATGGGGAAGGGAGGGGCGTGCTGCATCTTAACAATGCCTTTAAGTGAGTCGCCACTGCATGTGATTATCAGGGGCGTTTTAACGAGATATCAGGGAATAAACACATACGTATATCAGTGAATAAACAGATACGTGTATCAGTGAATAAACACATACGTGTATCAGTGAATAAACAGATACGTGTATCAGTGAATAAACACATACGTGTATCAGTGAATAAACACATACGTGTATCAGTGAATAAACACATACGTGTATCAGTGAATAAACAGATACTTGTATCAGTGAATAAACACATCCGTGTATCAGTGAATAAACAGATACTTGTATCAGTGAATAAACACATACGTGTATCAGTGAATAAACACATACGTATATCAGTGGATAAACACATTCCTTTATCAGTGAATAAACAGATACGTGTATCAGTGAATAAACAGATACGTGTATCAGTGAATAAACACATACGTATATCAGTGAACAAACAGATACGTGTATCAGTGAATAAACACATACGTGTATCAGGGAATAAACACATACGTATATCAGTGAATAAACAGATACGTGTATCAGTGAATAAACACATACGTGTATCAGTGAATAAACAGATACGTGTATCAGTGAATAAACACATACGTATATCAGTGAATAAACAGATACGTGTATCAGTGATTAAACACATACGTGTATCAGTGAATAAACAGATACGTTTATCAGTGAATAAACACATACGTGTATCAGTGAATAAACACATACGTGTATCAGTGAATAAACACATACGTGTATCAGTGAATAAATACATACGTGTATCAGTGAATAAACACATACGTGTATCAGTGAATAAACACATACGTGTATCAGTGAATAAACACATACGTGTATCAGTGAATAAACACATACTTGTATCAGTGAATAAACACATACGTGTATCAGTGAATAAACACATACGTGTATCAGTGAATAAACACATACGTGTATCAGTGAATAAACCCATACGTGTATCAGTGAATAAACACATACGTGTATCAGTGAATAAACACATACGTGTATCAGTGAATAAACACATACATGTATCAGTGAATAAACACATACGTGTATCAGTGAATAAACACATACGTGTATCAGTGAATAAACACATACGTGTATCAGTGAATAAACACATACGTATATCAGTGAATAAACAGATACTTGTATCAGTGAATAAACACATACGTGTATCAGGGAATAAACACATACGTATATCAGTGAATAAACAAATACGTGCATCAGTGAATAAACACATACGTGTATCAGTGAATAAACACATACGTGTATTAGTGAATAAACATATACGTATATCAGTGAATAAACACATACGTGTATCAGTGAATAAACACATACGTGTATCAGTGAATAAACACATACGTGTATCAGTGAATAAACACATACGTGTATCAGTGAATAAACACATACGTGTATCAGTGAATAAACAGATACGTGTATCAGTGAATAAACACATACTTGTATCAGTGAATAAACACACACGTGTATCAGTGATTAAACACATACGTGTATCAGTGAATAAACACATACGTGTATCAGTGAATAAACACATACGTGTATCAGTGAATAAACACATACGCGTATCAGTGAATAATGACATACGTGTATCAGTGAATAAACACATACGTGTATCAGTGAATAAACACATACGTGTATCAGTGAATAAACACATACGTGTATCAGTGAATAAACACATACGTGTATCAGTGAATAAACACATACGTGTATCAGTGAATAAACACATACGTGTATCAGTGAATAAACACATACGTGTATCAGTGAATAAACACATACGTGTATCAGTGAATAAACACATACGTGTATCAGTGAATAAACACAAACGTGTATCAGTGAATAAACACATATGTGTATCAGTGAATAAACACATACGTGTATCAATGAATAAACACATACGTGTATCAGTGAATAAACACATACGTATATCGGTGATATGTGGCGCTCGTCTCGCAGTGACTTGATCCATGGAGGTATCATTGAGATAATACAACGAGACGCGAGTGAAATAAAGAAATGTGTAGACATCTATAAGATAATTTATAAAGAATGTGACATCCTCGATTTGATCCAGCTTTACGATCAACGAAATTACTGTTATTAGTGATTTCAGTGAGACTTATAATGGTATTGTTACACATTTCTGGATCATTTGTTTATCGAGCATCTCCTGATACTCCACATTTAATGTGATTGATGTAATGTAGTCTTGTTTTCATCAGGCCGGTCACACATTTTTATAAACCATCTGTCCTTCACTTAATAATACATTATTTATTTATAATGAACGAGTTGTTTTTATAAATTGATTTTATTACATAATATCTAGAGGCCCTGTTTAAATATAAGAGATAGTGTTTGTCAATATTTTGGTGTTTCATTATTAGAAACTCAGGAACGGTATAATTAGTATAAATCGTAACTGTAAAAACAAAGTAGGTGGTTGGTATATAGTAAATATACTGTTTGCGAATATACTGTTTGCGAATATAATGTTTGGGAATTCAGTTTTCTGACGCATCCTTTACAATTATACCACCTGCTCTCCCCGTACTCACCCTATCCCGACCACCCCATGCATCTTTTTAATACATTTCTCAAAACAAAACAAAAAATGATTAAAATTGTGGGGAAAATGCAATATAATTAACTTAATTAAAATAGTCTTTTATAAAAAGAATAGGGAATTATTTTTCTGTAAAGGAAAGAGCTGAAGAGATTTTCTGAATTAAAATATGTCAACGTGACACGACCATGGTAAGTTCTGAGATGTGAACTGTAACAGTCAGTTTAAACAAGTACACGTAAACCGCACAACATGAGCCAACAGGCTGTATGTTAAATTAATATAATTGTTAGTTACACCACTTGACCAGTCAATTATTATAGCCCACAAAAAATGAAATGTTACTTTTGAAAAAAAATAGTCGAATATACCATCAAAGTGGGGGGGGGGGGGGGAGGAATATGTGTCATGCTGAAAATGAATATTTTAAAACCTCCAGTGCTACACGTTATTATATAAACTGTTAAAAATGTAAGGACACTTCTACTTAAAGAATGACTAATGGATGGCTGCAGATACTAACTTTTATTTGATGTACTGTAATAGTAGGGTGAATGGCCGAGCGGTATAGAGTGCTTAACTGTCGACCTTAAACCAACGGGTTCGATCATCGCTGAGACCCAAGATAACCTATCCATGTAAAATTTGGTACTAAATAACCTTGTTTTCCCAGCTTTACATGGGCACCTGACATTGGTTCAGAACTAAAGGCGGCAGGGCGTTGTGCTGTTGTGGATACATAAATAAAAGAATTGTACACTTCATATGCCGAGATGGGAGCTTTACTTAACAGTAATCGTGAATATACTTATTTCGAAATGTTATTTTTAATAATGAAAGATATATATAAATATATTATAACACATGAGTGATTTATACCAACACAACTATACTTATAAAATAACTTAGACGGATTGAAGCCTGGGGCACACTTGACTATGACTTTAAACGGGCCCAGAAAAACATATTTATATTTTATTAGTTTTTATTATTTAAAAAACCAAACCCATGAATATTTTTTGCATATAAAATATCACACTATATACATTAGTCTCCTACAGCAACTAAGAATTGAAAAAAACTCGATGCCAAGGTTTTGCAGTGTTCAGCTAGTATAACATATTTTTAATGTTATCATTGATTGTTACAAATCTTCCGCAAAAAGAAACAATCAGATTTATAAACATATACCTTTGAACTAGTATCATTCAGTATAGTAGCTGTACCCAATGATATATAAGAATCTATGGCTGTACCCTGCAAAATCTTTGCATCGAGTTATATTCCCTTAGGTTTGATCAGTAGGCTAGATTATTTTTTGGCTTCGGAGAGATCCTATTTTTTTATGATATTATTACAATTTAAAGATGAAATATGTTGTAGAAATACAAAAAAAAAGACAAATTAATATTTAAATGGAAATATTTCACATTTTTGACTTGGGTTTCAGTTTAAAAACCGCAGAAACTATTCAAAAGTGTTGATTTTCAAAAACCATTTATCGAATCGAGACGAGGGCAAGACGCCATTTTGAATTATTGTTTTCCTCTTTCGATTTAACGCAGAACCCAGACCACTATT
>JAGDYQ010000005.1:3933259-3964303 GCA_021962125.1 Bulinus truncatus | reverse complement strand
TTAATATTCATTAAGGCTCTTCGTTACATTTGTATTGTAGACTCATTCTCAGGGTAGCACAGTCAAGCAGTGGGATTGTAATCTAATTTTCTGAATCGTTTATTTAAAAAAAATAAGCTTTTTTTATCCTAGGTTTAAAACCTGTTGAGATTGTTAATGGAAATCGGTAGTGGCGTTAATTATTGATACTCATATAAAGTTTAGTACTTTTAAGAATTATGGTGGTGTATATGTAATTGTGACTCTTTTAAAATCAGTATGACTATGAGTATTACTTATTAGAACTAGAAGGAAATAAAAACTATGTATTAACATTTATTCATCGTAATATTTTGTATAAAAATCAATAAACAATTTATTTATGTGTATAATTTGTATACAAATATTACTATTTCTAATACAAATGTTTTCTATAATGTATTGTACAGTATGCAGCTCAAAAAACAAGTGTAAATCAAGCACAAAACAGGAATCTAGTTAAATAAAACAGCGAGGAAAATAAGTGCAATCTTTTATCATGGATGACATATTAGCAATGCACTGGAGATGTTATGACTGTAACATGACTTTTTCCAATCCCAGTCTTCTCCAAAAACACAGAGCGAGATTCTGTGCTGGTGGAGCGTTAGGAACCCTGATCATTAATGCCACTACAGAGGCTTTTAGATCAGAGTTACCTCCAGAGGGAAGAGACTTTCAAGAGGATGTAAGTAATTATTTGAATTTTTTTTAGCTAGATAGATAATTTGATTCAAAAGGAAAAAAGCATTACATGTCATTGTGTTTGATAGTTGAACTATTTGAAAATTTTACTAAAATGAAGAACAATGATACACATTAGCTTGTAAGATACTTACAATTTAAAATTTAGCAATCATGCACTTGCAAAGTGTTAAACTGGCAGCAAAGCTATTATTTTAAAATTTATTTCTGTTTAATTTTTTTTAAGGGGTTTGAAATTCTTTGCAGTTAACTTTTTTTTGGGCTATATCTTCACTATTATCCAACAGGTCTTAGTTATAAATCTTAGAAGACCTGAGATTGGAACATCCCTTTGACTGAAAAACAAAGAATAGCAAGTTCTTGATGGATATATTACATTGATAAAAAAAAAAGTTATGTAAAGTAAAGCATGTTTGTGCACTGAGCTAAGAGCCACTGTGTATGTTGTTTACACAAAACTACATGAACATATGAACTTTTATATACTTAAAGGTTAATCAAATATAGCCAAAATGTGCTGTCCTGAAATGAACAAACTGGGCACCATATTATTCCATGTTTTAAGGCATGACATTACCTATTAGTGAATAAATCTCTCTTAGGGTCTTTGCCGACCTTTAGTGAATGGGACAGATTGCTCCCAATCGCTGTAAATGGGGGTTAAAACTTGCTTAATATGCTCTCTGCTTCAGGGGGTTTACACAACACATTGCAAACTGGGACTCCCTGTTCTGGCCTTGCTTGAGGCTTTTAGGCATTTTACATAAAAAAAGTAAACACTCAATGTACATCTTTTGAAATGAGAATTTCATCGATGTAGTGCTTGTGTGTTTTTGAAACCGTTAATTTTAAATTGCTGTATCACTATTAGATTCTGCAAATGTTTTAATGATTCATCCTTTTTTTTTTATATTTTCACTTTGGTGCATTCTCATTGAATTCTGCCATAAATGTCATTATTTAGTACCTCTCCCTGAAAGGGACACACCTAGAGTGTCATAATGAATCAAACAGATTACTCCCATGGGTCAATGTTCATGGTTATTATTAGATGAACTAACAAAATAGAAATCGGACAAAGACTTTCATGGAAAAACTCATTCTGAGCATAAGATAAATCTAATGATAACTTCAATGAATGATGTATTCAAAATATTACATACTCTATATGGCATACTAGCCAAGATATTACATTCAATTAAGTAGGAAACATACAATGCATGATACTGTATTAAGTTGCTTTCCAGAATCGTTCTTATGTTTCTGGGGCCCTATTCAAAGGTATATTTTGGGCTACACATATATTGGGGCCCTATAAATGAGTGCACCCTCCCCTCTCTCTTGACAACACCTAACTGTTAAGTCATTTTAAGCTTCCTAACAAATGCTCAGATTGCAGTTCTTTTGGGATGGCAAAAAAAAAAGGTTTCCACAGGTAGCCCCCCTTAGTAATAGGGGCCCTGTGCAGCCGCCTAGTTGACATCCATAACAACGACCACTGGCGGCAAAGCAGGGAGGGTAGCGGACCCCCCTAAAACTTTTAAAGGGGGGCGGCGCCCCCCCCCCTTGAACTTCCAGTCTGCCCCCCCTAAAATTTTAATTTTTTAACTTTGTAATTCATTTTAGTTTATATGTATCATTTTCATTTTCATAATTCATTTGATTTATTTCTTAAATTTAATATTTGAAAGAAATTATAATCAATTGACATTTTACAGTAATCACATTATTGAGAGTTGTTGTGGCATTTTTTAAAATTAGTTGCAAGTACCCGGCTTTGCCCGGGTTTAAAATAATGTTTTCTGTTTATTTAAGAAGCATACTTTGACGTTTCATTAAGATTTAAAATAAGACACATAAAAAAGGGTTTATTTGCATGCAAATTGCAATAAAAGGGTACATGTATCTTAAAGCAATGTGATACACAACATTTTTGGCAGTTCCTCTCTCTCTCCCTCCCTCTTTCCCTCCCTCTCTCTCCTCCCTCTCTCTCCCCTCCCTCTCTCTCCCCCTCTCTTTTTTTCTTCCATCCCTCTCTCCCTCCCTGCCTCCCCCTCTCTCTCCCTCCCTCCCTCCCTCCCTCCCTCTTTCCCTCCCTCTCTCCCTCTCTCTCTCTCTTAGGCGTGACTGAATCAAAAGATGACAATTTCTATGGATGAAGGAATGGAATGTAATAATGTAGTAAGTAATGTGATATTTGGTTCCCCGTACCGATCATATTTATAGTAAATTAGCTATGTGGGAGAGAAGCTCGTAAAACCTGAAATCGGGGTAAAAGTTTGCCAATTTTCATGTCTTTGATATCAAAAATAATTAATTACAATTAAAGTACCCATTAAGATGGAACGAAACCTGTTTAAGAACATTCCCTATGTAATTTTGTGTTTTGTGTACGTGTACCCAGTGGCGCAACCAGCAAAAAATGCTGGGGGGGGGTAACATATTGAAAAAAGACAGTTTGACAGTCTTTTTTGTAACTTTATAACGTAAATTATGTATTGATGATTTGGCCCCCCCCCTGCCCCCCCCCCCCCCCGGTTGCGCCACTGCGTGTATCAAATTTCACGTTATTTGGTTGTCTGGATCTTGAGTTTTAAGGGAACAGACAGACAGATAGCAAATGCGTCTTATAAGTATAGAAAAGTATTGCCATCTACCGAATGACGGCAAATGTAATTTTTAAAGAAAATACAATTATTTATTATCTTTTCATAAATTACTTTTTGTTTATTGAGTTTCCCGTTTCTGGTTTCATATTCATCATCATTCATGATAATTATCAGTAATTTTCTGATCTAATTTCACTATTAAATTTGTAAACAAACTGACATTACGAATCAGTTGACGACAGAAGTGCTCAATGTTCATTTTTATTTTTTTTAATATATAATTTTTTAATAATATCTATTAAATACTTGCTACAGAATTACTATATTCTATTATAGAATTAAGGGGGTAAAATTTGTCTTTCGGTCATATTTTATCTTGCCCCTCCTTAAATTTTCAAGGGGGGGGGGGTGTCACAGATGGGTTCACTCTAGACATTATAAAATAAAGGTAGATGTGGTCGACGGTCAAAATTGTGTTTATTGATGAACATAATAGAATGAAAGGAATACAAATGAATATATATACAATCCAGTGAAATAATATAAATTAGGCCAACACACTAAACTTTAAGTTCAAATATCCAGACTCTGAATTCACAACATATTATCCCCATATGAAATATCACACTCCACCTTAGAAGTAAAAGTAGGTCCTCTCACCTCAAGAGACCTGTGTACACTGCCCTTCAATTTCTCCTTCTTCCCCTTTCTCCACCTGGACATTCACTCACCTCAATCTCACTATTTATTTCACAAACACACTGAGTTCATGCACAGCTCAGTCACACACACAACACACAAAACACATCCATGACATCTCCCCCCTCTCTTCAAAAAAATGTTATTACATACATAACTAATACATGATTACTAATAATATTCAATAGTCTCCATAAGACAAAAAAAGTAGCAAATTTATCCAAGTGTGTTTACACAGTCAATAGAATGATAAAGTGTCACAAGCAATATCTACAAGTTTCAAACAAAAATTGTCAACATAGAGACTCAAGAAAAAAAACATGTTGATGATCATATAAAATAATCCGATAGTCTTTGTTCGAAAAAAATATCATGATCACATAAAATAATCCGATAGTCTTTGTTCAGAAAAAATATCATGATCACATAAAATAATCCGATAGTGTTTGTTCAGAAAAAATATCATGTTCACATAAAATAATCCGATAGTCTTTGTTCAGAACTCGTTCCCAACGATTAAGAGTCTCGACAACATATCAGGAATATGGTTGTCCTGTCCTTTTATGTAGACAATTTTAAATTTGTAATCAGTCAAAAGAAGTTTCCATCGTAGAATTCTGGAATTATTTATTTTGTCTGTCATCTGCAGAAGGGGTTTGTGATCAACATGAATCACGAACTCATTTCCCAAAAGATATTTTTGCAACTTCAAGACACTCCATGTTATTGCCAAAGCCTCTAGTTCAATAACAGAGTAATTCAACTCGGCTTTACTCAGCTTCCTGCTAACAAACTTTATAGGTCTGGGAATGGAATCCTCTAATTGTTGTAATGCACCCCCGATACCTTTTGTACTGGCATCAGTCGCCACTATCAGCTTTTTATTGAAATCTATAGTTGAAAGTACAACGTTATTGTTAAAGTTTGCCTTTATAATGTTCAAGGTGTCTTGGCATTTATCAGTCCAGATTATTTTGTTGGGCATCGTCTTTTTTGTTAGAGATACTAATGGCTCTACCAATTGAGTGAAGTTCGGGAAAAAAATTCTGTAGAAATTGCATAATCCCAGTAAACTTCGAACATGTTTTTTTGTATGTGGTATTTCAATGTGCAGAATCTTTTGCATTATTTGAGAAGTTGGTCTGTAGGATTTGTGTGAGATTTGATATCCCAAAAAGTCTAGTTTATAATATCCTATTTTGATTTTTTCTGGAGCTATATGTAGACCATTGTCTTTGAGAATATTGAATAAGGTTCTTAAAACACTTATATGCTCCTCCCAGGTTTTAGTGTGAATGTCATCAACATAGTGTGTGACATTGTTTATGTCTTGTAACAATTTGATCATCATTTTGGAAAAGGTGGCTGTGGCATTGACTAAGCCAAATGGCATTCTCGTCCATTCGTAAAAACCATTGTGAGTCCTGAAGGCTGTTAAATGTATGCTTTCTTCTTCCATGGGGATCTGCCAAAATCCTCTCACTAAGTCAAAGTGAGAATATATTTTTGATTGAGATATTTTGAGTACTAGATCCTCAGTATTCGGCAGTGGTTGTCTATCAATAATAGTTAATTCATTTAATTTTCTATAATCGCAGCATATTCTCAATTTTCCATCTTTCTTTTTTACAATGACCATAGGTGACACATAACTGGAGCTAGAAGGTCTAATTAGTCCTTTAGTCAACATATGTTTTATTTCATCATCAATGTGTTCTCTGTATTTAAACGGAACATCATATAGAACAGGTTTGAACATTTCATTTGACATTAATCTGATTTTGTGTTCAATAATATTGGTACAACCAGGTTCATTAGATATTATCTGTGTATACTCATTCAACAAATCTATCAATTTTGATTTAATAGATTCTGGAAGTTCATTGTTTATATTTATTTTGGATGAATCAAAGTTGGCTTCATGATTCAATGTGGGAATTGATTTCTCATCTTGTTCATCCACACTGACGATGGCGAATAAATGATGTAGTAAATGTTCATCATCAATGAAGTTGAGGTTATTATGTGTATTTATTTCTGGGCTGAATATGTTTATGTTTTCATCATTAACAGCAACATTAGCTACTTGGAGAGATGACTTATCTGGATTTTCATCATTTGTTGGTTGCAGTACTTTCCTTAGATTATCAATATGGAATTGTAAATCTTTCCCTTTTATTTTTACTACATAATTGACTTCAGTTGTTTTTTATAATTTCATAAGGCCCTTGCCATGTACTATCAAAGTGTCCTTTCTCCGGTAACTTTACAAATACAGAATCACCAGGTTGTAGTGTTCTCAGGAATCTATGTTTATTCTTTATTTTGTGGTGGTGAGTATTGTTTCTAGATAAATTTTCCTGTGCCAGCTTATTAGCATAAATTATATTTCTTCTGGTGTCATTAACTAACTCGTGTGGTGGTAAATTGTTTTCGTCTTCTTCACATATGCTCTCCTTGAATAGAGTAAATGGTCCTTTGGGTTTGGAACCAAACATGAGTTCGAAGGGTGCGAATCCAGTCGATTCGTGAGGGATTTCTCTATAGGCGAAAAGTATCAACTGAAAGAAGTTATCCCAGTCTTGTCCATGTTCCTCCATTATTTTTCTTAGCATTGTCTTAATGGTCTGGTTGGCACGCTCAACAGCTCCATTTGCTTGAGGTCTATATCTCGCTGAATATGTCTGTGTTATTTTTAGCATACTCATGAAAGAATGAGTCATGTGTGCCTGGAATTGTGATCCGTTGTCAGATAGAATAAAGGATGGGAAGCCGAATCTAGTGAATATATCCAGTAAGGCTTTACATACAGATTCAGCTGTAACTTCTTGTAGTGGTGTAGCTTCAATCCATCTCGTTGCGAAGTCTATTGTTGTCAAAATGTATCTATGCTTCCTTTTGGACATTACTGTTAGTGGTCCAATGATGTCGATAGCGATTTTATTGAAGGGCACCGAAGATGTGTCCATCTTTAACAAAGGTGCAGTATGTTTAGGGCCAATGTTGTTGTGTTTTTGACAAATTAAACACGATTTTATAAACAGTTTTATGTCTTTAAGTAGTTTTGACCAGTAGAATGTTGCTCTAATTCTGTGAAGAGTCTTTTTAGGACCCAAGTGACCTGATAATGGAGTCGAGTGTGCCTCTTTCAATATTTTCTGTCGTATGATTGAAGGTATCATGATTTGATTAACACTGGTGTGTTGATTTTTGAATTTTCTGAACAGTACGTTGTCTTTCAAAAAATATGTTACTTGTTTAGTATTATTTTCAGTGTCTTTAACCTGTCGAAAATATTGTTCTAAGGATTTATCCTCCTTCTGTAATTTGATCAGTAGTTCTTTGTTTATGTCCATCATGACTGTTTGGCTGATATCACAATTTACTGTTTTGATATTCTCATTGTTTATTTTGTCAGTTGCAGATCTAGTCAAAACATTCATATGACTGGTCTCAATTTGTGACACTGAGGTTTTGTTGCTCAATTTATTTTTCAAATTATGTTTCAATTGTTCATAGTTGTTTATGTTCGTGAAAGCAATGTTTTGAGCTTTCTTATGTCCTTGAAGTTTTTTGATGATATAAGCTGATCTATCTTTGTTAGGAATGTCATTTTGATTAGCTATTGTATCAAATTTTTTAATATAATCAACTATGTCTTCTGTGCCATTCCAGTTGTATAGGTTGTTAAATGAGGCACATACATCAGGGTCTGGTTCTTTATTTGGATTTAGATCCATTAAATATTTTTGTACACTTTCACCTTTTTCCTCAAGCCATGTTTTGAATAATGCGTTGGAGTTGTCTGGTTTCGCATTTGGTATATTTCCAACTATTAAACTGGCTACAGGTGATGATAGAACTAAGGCATTGATTTTTCCGGAAATCCAGGGAGTGTCTATGTCTATTATAGCTGTACGACATATGACTTTCTGACCATCTCCTAACTTTATGTGTTCAAGTTTATCAGTCATTTGATCTCTATGTACAAACTTCTCGTCAACTATCACGGTTGTGCAACCGGAGTCACGCAAACACATTACAGGATTGTTGTTTACAAAACATGGATAGAATATCAAGTTGCCCTTGTTGTCAAGCATGGTGGCGACTGTTTTCATAGGTCTGTTTGTTGTAACTGCGGCCTCTTTCTCTGCTGTTTCTGGGTGGACTCATGTTTGGAGACTGTCTTCGGTTTGTTGGATATTGTTGCATTATTTTATTTGGTTGAGATCTATAATTCTGGTAGGTTCTCCTATATCGACAATAATATTGAATGTGTCCTGGTTTTTTACATATATAGCAGACTTTTTGATCTCTGGCTGGTAAACTATGAAATCTACGTTGTTGTGTCTGCATAACGTTCAAATCTTTTTGTACTATGTTGAATAAAGGTATGTCTGAATTGCTATCCTTGAAGTCAGACATTGCAGTGATTAGTTGTTGTTTGTTGTGCACTTTATGTTGCTTGATGTAACTGTATAACTGGGGACTACTCTGATTTAGTATTTTGTCCACCAACAATAGTTCAATGATTTGTCTGGTATTTCCACTGTCTATTCCAGACATTTTAATCCAGTTCAATAGATGTGATTCAATAATGTTGATAAATGCCTGTGGATGCTCCGATGGATTCATTATAGTGTTATGGAACTGGTTTCTATAGTGTTCTTCCGTTTTGTTGTAGTGCTGAAGCAAGTATTTTTTTACCATGTCATAGTTGCTTGCGTCTTCGCTTTTAATGTTGTTAAGGGCTGCTTGCGCTTCATGTGTCACAGATTCATATAGATATACTATCCATTCACTTTTATTGATATTACTTAGTGCGAATTGCGTCTCCATGATAGAAAAAAAACTGTCGATGTCTCCATGCTTCCCATCAAAAGGTTGAATTCGAATTTTGTGTTTGGCAGCATGTGATCTGTTTTCTGTGTTGTTAGTTTCGGTTTGGACGTTGTTCTTGGCATTGATTTCAGCCATCTTCAATTTGAATTCTTGCTGCCTGTCCAAATCTTCTTTCTCGGCCTGACGTTTTCTGTCTTCATCTTCTTTTTTGGTCTGACGTTTTCTGTCTTTTCTTCCTTCTCGGCTTGCCATTCTCTGTCTTTATTTTCTTTCTCGATTAGTTGCAGTCTGTTTTTGTCATCGTTTTGACATTCCCGAACATACTTTGCTAATTGCAAACCTTCCAAGCCCATCAATTTACCATCTTGGATATACCTGTTGGCGTCTTGTTCCATTATGATTTAATATAATAACATACAGAGTCAAAATGTCATAATAGTATCGCTGCTATGATGTCATAGGTTAACACCGTTGCCACCATAATGTCACAGATGGGTTCACTCTAGACATTATAAAATAAAGGTAGATGTGGTCGACGGTCAAAATTGTGTTTATTGATGAACATAATAGAATGAAAGGAATACAAATGAATATATATACAATCCAGTGAAATAATATAAATTAGGCCAACACACTAAACTTTAAGTTCAAATATCCAGACTCTGAATTCACAACATATTATCCCCATATGAAATATCACACTCCACCTTAGAAGTAAAAGTAGGTCCTCTCACCTCAAGAGACCTGTGTACACTGCCCTTCAATTTCTCCTTCTTCCCCTTTCTCCACCTGGACATTCACTCACCTCAATCTCACTATTTATTTCACAAACACACTGAGTTCATGCACAGCTCAGTCACACACACAACACACAAAACACATCCATGACAGGGGGCCGCGCCCCCCTTGAATTTTGGCTTACCCCCCTTAAAATATTTCGTTCCGCCGCCAGTGACAACGACCCTGCTGCCGGCATTACCACCAATTAACATATTGTTTATTGCATAATCTCTCGTTAACTTGCAAGGGCGGGGGGTGATTATTTTACACTCTAGCTGCGCCATAGTATGACTGGTCAACTACAGTTAGATAGGGAGACTGGATATAGGAGCACGTGGCTATGTGTGTGTGTGCATGTGTAGCTGGCCTGGGAGAACGAGATGTGTAAATGAACAGTTAGTGTAAGTCACTCAGGCGGAGATGATTGAACGTTCTATTGGGTGTAATTATTTTGTATAACACTCGTGATGCCCGTATCCCGATTAAAGGACTTTTTTTGTATTATACTTGATCTTTGAGCTATTTTCGTAACTGTCACATGACAAGTTTGTGAATCATTTACTAAAATCCCTAGACGAGAGTTTTACATGCGACAAGAACATTTTTTCTTTTCTTTTTTTTTTTTTAATATAACCCAGTTTACCCGATATCTAACGCAGTAGGCATGTGCAAACTGCACCCAGAAGCCGCCACGGCCAATGGCCTATATCAGGGGTCGGCAACCTACGGCTCGCGAGCCGCATGCGGCTCTCTCGATGTCAAATTGCGGCCTTCAAGTTCCATGCGCAAATAATAATAATTATTTTATGTTATTTAACCAAACTTTCAATAAGCATGTAAGGCCAGTGCTCCCATTGATGTTAACTATTGTTGCGATCTATTAAATTTAAAATCATTTATTTAAAATTTAAAATTTTGTATATGAATAAATATTATTTTGTATTTAAAGCCATTTATTTTAAATCAAAAAATAAAATTTAGATTCCTAATCCTAATCAAATACCAGAATATTGAAACAACTATTTTAGTTGGCTCTTTAAGAACTGAGAAAATTTTAAATTGTAACTTTTGGCTCTTCCGTCTCAAAAGGTTGCCGACCCCTGGCCTATATTGAACATAAACATAAGATACCATATAGACATTGGCGGGTGACGGAGCCGCCACTAGCATAGAGCCGCTCTTGTTGTTTTTTTTAACTTCATAGTTTGTCTGGTTAATTAGCTAAATCAAAACACAACTAACCAATAACAAACATTGACACTGATAAGCACGGCATGGAGGAGGTAGGGCAAAGTTTAGATTTACTAGATGTAAACAAAAATACAACCCGTGTTTCAATAAATATTGTGTCTTAAGGGTAGTTAAGAACTGTCAGTGGCGGAGTAGGGGGGGGGGGTTCCCGAGACAATTAATTTCAAAGCCCCACTCTTGAGTCCTAGTCAGGGCCGGCCTTACGAATTGCGGGCCCAATTTCACGGATGTTTGCAATGCCCTCTTCTATTTTTTTTTACATTAACAACTATTACTTTTGACATAAATTTAAATTGCGGAGCCCCTGCCAGGCACGGGGCCCAATTTGGAGCAGTCGATCAAATCGGCCAAATGACGGCCCTGGTCCTATTAGATTTGTATTGCACTTTGGGAAACACTGTACTACATCATTAAGATGTTTCCTAATAGCCTGCTTATGTGAAGGCAAAAAGTCCCAAAAAAACTTTATCGCTTCGTGTCTTATTAAAAAAAAAACACTGGGGGAGGGGGGATAGTCATTTTAATCACTTTATGATGGCCTGCAGATTTTTGCATATGCATGAGACCCCCCCACCCCACTACCACCACCAGTGGGGTAAAGAGCTTAACGCCGCTGACCACCACCACCACCCACATTTAATATTTAACGTATTTTTTTCGCTCTCACTAAAAATAAGGATTTGATGGGTCAAAGTGAGAACAGACTGTCAAGTTTCTAGCATAGGTCTCTTTGGCGCCATCAAATAACCAAGCTTTTTAAAAAAAAAAGGTGATGGAATATTTCACTATATTAATTACGTTTCATACAAATGTTTTTTATTTGGGATTTGGGGGGCTTGGCTTGGCATTTTGACATTCGACACCATAAAGAAAATTTTTTTTAGAACAGCTGGGCCATCGGGGGCAGATGAAGTGTAGAATTCATCTGTTTCTATAACCTCGGCATATGAAGGGATTGTGTGGTTAGCACAAGGCCAAGCCGCCTTTACTTCCATAACTTAAAGTCAGGTACCCATTTTAAAGCTGGGTGGACTTGTGGGACGACTTTGAAACAAATTTCACCTGGAAAAATTCCCATGGTTCTCACCAATGATCGAACCCAGGACTCTCAGGTCGACAGCCGAGTATCTACAGCACTCGGCCATCCGTCCCACTATTCGACACCATGACATGAGATAATGTACTTAATAGTTAATGTAAACAAAAACATTTTGGGGGCCCCCTACAAGCAGGGGCCCGGGGGACTTTCGAATTTGCACCCCCTCCGCCCACCCTCGGTACGCCTCTGTCTTTTTAAAGATTACCTACTTATATCTTTGTATCTCGTAAAAGAGACTGTCAAACCCATATATATAGTCGATTCCGCTTTATTGGGACACATCGGGACCGAGCCTTTTGTCCCAATTAAGCGGCTGTTCGAATTAAACATACAAATTTACTATTGGTTTCTTGGTTTGGTTTCTTTGAGATTTGTCCCAAATAAGCGGCTGTCAAAATTAAGCGGAATCCACTGTATTTTTTTTTAACGCGAGCATTCCAGTAGTGTGTAAGTCTTGATCGAATGGATATAGCGGAACGGCCACCTATTTGTTGAAAAGCGGGTGGCTTAGTGTTATTACTTTGAATTCAGCAACTATTGTATTGATAAGAATATCATAACATATTGGCCCGTGGCGTATCATGGGCAAGGGGCTTCAAAAACACCCGGGTGGCAGCCTACGAGGGGCGGCAAAAAAATCCTCATTTGAAATCAGAATTTTGGTAAATAAGTTCCTAGCTATTAATTCTCAATTCATGTAGTTGTATCCGCCTTTCTAAAATTCGTATGCCATCTGTATGCAATGATTCTCAGCATTCGAAAACTTACATGTTCATTGAATGAAGTCTAAACGTTTTAGGAAGAAAAACAATGTTTTAGCTAAAATAGTTTTTATGTAGAGATCTTTATGAAATTTTAAAGGAAACACACAGAAAAAAAAATTAACTGAAGTTTTCCCGTTCTCCCCTTAATTATATAAACGCACCCCCCCCCCCCCATGTGGGACGTGGGCTTCACATTGGGAAACAGTTGGGCGATACAATACTGATGAAAACAAACGTTGTGACTATACAGTTTGTAGTTAGTCACACAGTATCCCCCCCCCCTGCAACGATTTAAATGATCAGTTAACATTAGTCATTACACTTGCGGGGCCATAGGGCAAATGCCAGCTTGTATTTCTGTCTTCGAGCTTGTATTTCTGTCTTCGAACTTGTATTTCTGCGAATGTTCCATGCAGCTGTCTTTTTATTTCATTTGCATGCACCCACTGAAGTGCAAGTTTTAAGGTCATCGTAGGCCCTAGGCACTTTCAAAGTCGTAGGCCCTCCCCAACTTCATTTTAAATATTTTCCAAGAATGCACCCGCACTTCTTTGGGATTTGAAATCTTAATAAACTTTGAGGACGTCATAAATGACTATGCTAAGACAAAGAGCCGAAAAGTTAACATACTGTAATCTACAGCACTGCAGCTTGTCGTGCTCATCTCACACGGTTATATATAGTTACTTTAATACAAACATTATTAAATTTTACTGGCATTCTGAACTTGTTTTCACTTTATTTTCTGGCTTTCGTAGGCCCTTGAAAAGTCCGTAGGCCCTAGGCACAGTGCCTATTGTGCCTATTTGATAAAGTGTATATACACACACACACACATGTAGGCCTATATATTAATGATGCTCCACGGGCAGGATAGCGACTGTCAAAACAGCGACTGTCATAACAAAGCGACCTCCTTTCTTTACTTAAAGGGGGGCGGGGGGGTGTCACTGAAGACGTTGTTTGACGCAGCACGGGAAACATTGCAGTAATAGAAACAGACAAACAAAACATGCCAACGGCCTTAATTAAAATGAGTTTTTTTGACTTGAACCAAATTGAATTCGGTGATCTTATGATGAATGAATATATATATATATATATATATATATATATATAGCCAACCAATCCTAGAATCTACGTATCAAGTTATGATTGTTGTTCATTATTTTATTGTACCAGATCGATACCGTAGAAATCGTTTTTAAACAGTGATCTATTTGTGTAGTTACCATTCACCAAACAGGCTTAGTGACGATAGCAAAAGTTTCCGGTGGTAGCAAAACATAAATGGTGCACTTCGGTTTGCATTCTTCGTCCATGCCACACGTTTGCACTGTGTACAGTGTCTCTGACAGTGTTACCCACGAATGAACCACGGTGTACAGCAGAATAGCTTTGACAGCTATTGTTAGTTTGAAAATTGTATTGTTGTTTGACCAGAATATCCAGTTATTTTACCCCTCTATCTTCTGAATACAGTATACTTCTCTAAGATACCAACAGTTGTTTTGTTTTTATTTTAACTGAAAAAGATTGACGGGTGAAGTGAATCACGTTCATGTCTTTAGTGTCGCCTACAACACTAATACGTATTCTTTATTGATTATAGGATACATAATTAAACTATTGTTTTATTTTCTTAAGTATTAAATTGGGCCTGTGACTGGCCGTGAGACGATTGTATACCTTATTGTATGGAGATGTATACAATAGGCTTTTTGTTGTTTTCGTTTGGATCTCTGATAGCCTAAGAGGCATGACCGTAATAACGCATTGGTTAGCTGGATAGGCCTACTTGAGTTGATTGCTTATATTTGATCTACAATGCTAATGTCGCTCACAGCCGCCCAGTTAACATCTCATTCATGAAAAGTCGCACTATCCCAAGAGAAATACACAACGGTGAATGAAATGGAAATAATTCAATGTTTCTTTGGCGGCCCAGTATCATTTGATCCACGGACCGGTGCTTGTCCGGGGGTTGGGGACCATTGCCCTACTCTTCCCCCTCCTTCTTTTGCCCCCCCCCCTTCCCCTAAGTCTGTTTTTTTTTTTGACAAGATTTTTTATTATGTGTCAAGTGAAATGCTACCAATTTTTCGTTCTTTTTTTTTAAATTGATATTGTAAAAATCACTATGGATTGTAAATATCACTATGGATTGTAAATATCACTATGGATTGTAAATATCACTATGGATTGTAAAAATCACTATGGATTGTAAATATCACTATGGATTGTAAATATCACTATGGATTGTAAATATCACTATGGATTGTAAATATCACTATGGATTGTAAAAATCACTATGGATTGTAAATATCACTATGGATTGTAAATATCACTATGGATTGTAAATATCACTATGGATTGTAAATATGTCCGATTGACAAGCTAATGCTTGCCGCTTCTTCAACTCTGTTCGCTAGATTTGTTCCCCTTGGCTAGTTATTATTATTTTTTTTAATCCTAAATCCTTATCAGTACATGACGCTCGCATTGAACAGTCCTTACATTAGTACCAAACTACGATAAATGAAAAATATAAACCTGTTTTGATGTTTTCCTTTTGTCAAGACCCTATCACTAAACCGACCAGTTATAACTCATATTGTTCGCCATACTAAGACATAACTTACTTCATCTGAAGTTATCGAACCTTTGAGAATCTTTTTTTTTTTTTTAAATCAACTTTTTGTTGCTTGCTTTTTTATTTTTTTTTCAATTCCTAAATTTCCTCCGTTGATAACTTCCATTTGAACTGGCCATTTAAAAAATAATTCAACATAGCGATTGTCGGTGTATCAAATTGGCCAGGTCATATTGTGCAGTTAGGTAAATGCAGAGGGGCGGATTTAAGTCAGTTCATTAAGGCACTAGACTCAGAAGAAAATGTTGGACCTTTTAGAAAAAAGAGGGACATGTCTATGGGTCTAAAATTGGGCTCTGTGGTGCGCCCGTTCTTAAATCCGCCTCTGGGTAAAGGTATTATTTTTTTCAAAAGCAAGCAAAAAAAAAAAAAACTTTATTTTACTGGATTTTAAAATCTATGAAATAGACGAATGGAAAGGGATGATTCATTAAAAAAAAAGACAAACCAACATTAAATCCTATCTGGGCCATCATTAGCAAACAGCCATTATTAGCAAACAGCCGTTATTACTTAGCAAACAGCCGTCATTAGCAAGCAGCCGTTATTACTTAGCAAACAGCCGTCATTAGCAAGCAGCCGTTATTACTTAGCAAACAGCCGTCATTAACAAACAGCCATCATTAGCAAACAGCTGTAATTAGCAACATATGTTACATAGCCTTAATTAGAAAGGTTCGTTCTCTTTAACCTTTTTTTTAAACTTTGCCTATTGTTAATAGTTCATACTTCATATTATACTAAGTCTCACCTCGCAGTGGGACGGATGGCCGAGTGGTGTAGATCAGAGGTGTGCGGATCTTGAAATTTAGAGTCCGCGTCCGTCCGCGGATTTCTATCAATGATCCGCGTCCGAAGAATCTTACAACATTGGTCCGCAGTCAGTCCGCGCGTCCGCATTGCTGAAATTTAGCTGTTTAAATGACTTGAAATTTTTTATGGTAACGCTAAAGAAGATCCGCGTCAGTTCGCGAGTCCGCAACTCAACCATACGAAGCGTCCGCTGTCAGTCCGCGGATTCGGAAAAGTCTGCGGATCTGCGTCCGCAAGCGGACGCGTCCGCTGTCCGCTCAGCTCTGGTGTAGATACTCGACTGTCGACCTGATAGTCCTGGGTTCGATCCTCAGTGAGGCCCATGGGAATTTTTCCAGGTGAAATTCGGTGCAAAGTCGTCCCACAAGTCCACCCAGCTTTAAATGGGAACCTGACTTTAAGTTGGTATTGTTCCCCGGACGCGAGTTAAGCTAGCTACGCCATTGCTACCGCCTAAACGCAAAAGACTGGTGCTCGTGCCTACCTAAAGAGTGCAGGATTCTTTGCTGACAACCTAATCTTTACGCTAACTCAATCGATGATCAAGGCTTACTCACGCCTAACTTTGTATATTAACAAATAGTGACAACGGACCCACATAGGTCAACCCATCTCTACAACAATGTGTCTTGTTGTTCTGCTAATACTTCCCAATAACTTCTCCCATTATTGTCACATTTGTTGTTATATTTTTTTAAGAGTCCATGTGAAATAGTTATTATACACACTGAACATGTCCATGCATGTATGTCTATTAAATAAAGCCTTGAGCGGCGCAATGTGTAACAACTTGGGGATCGTCCCACGGAATTTTTGTGAATGGAGAGCTGTGGGGGGGGTCTTTCTTAAAAAATAAACAATAATTTACTCGTTTAGTGCCTCCCTTCACCCCTATCTCCCCCACGTAACGACGCCAGGGCTTGCTAGTAAAAAGGGTGGGGGGCATATTTCGTTTTTTTCAACTGGAAATGTTTCACTTTTTCCCCCCATAGACATTATTGTTTTTGTAGTGACGATCTACCTTTTAAAAATATAGAGCCTATAAAACTAATGACAAATTTTAACGACGATACGTATTATTCATAAAAGCCTTCTTCATAATCATATGGTCTTCCCATTTTGTTCTTAAATCTTATTCAATAAATTCTACTCCCAAACTCACTCAACAATGACCATGCTGACACCTCTGGTTCTGTGATTCTGGAATCGTGTTAAAAATTACGTATATCGCTACACATGTTAACGGTACCAAATCTGTACAACCATGTAATACGAACGGTAATCGTGTTTATAATCAGAAAAAATCGCTACCAGTAAACCGGCCTTATGAAGCCAATATAAACCTTTCAAGTGGAAGACTTGACTTTCTGTGTTGCTGTTTGAATACGCCTTACAGTTCTTGCCTTCGTCATTTAAAAAAAAGTTTTTATGGCCTTACTCCCCCCCCTCCCCGCTCCTATATATTAACCCAACCATTGGTAAACAAATCAATAAAAGGCATATACTATAGCACACCACCCCTTTTTTTAAAAAAATACACATAAAATCCACCCCGCCGTTTATTTTGATTCTTGTTTTTTTAAGTTGTCAATGGTAACCAATGAGCTACTCGATTTCACCAATGAGCTACTCGATTTCACCACTTTCATTGGCACTTAACAGCAACCAAGCAGTATTCTGTTTGAATAGCCATTTGGACGTTCGACTGCTAGCTACTTTCTTTTTTTTTAGAGAAAAAAAAAGTTTAACCGCATATCTTCGTTGACATTTTCTTCCTTTGAGTTTATTTGTCCGACATTGTTTTACTAATTCATTGTGCCGAATTACTTTGAACTGATTATTTTTTTTTTAACTATGATACTGGTAGTAAACTAAACTATTTTCGTCAAGACACTGCTTGTTGATTAGGCTGTGGTTTGTACCGAGATATTTACTAGTCTAAACATGAAGAAATTGTGTCAAACCACTCTTCTGACTTATCAAGCATCGTTTGGGACATGATCATTTGTACAAACCATGCCTACTTTTGCTTCTTCTGGCCATCTCAAAGTACTGACCTCCTTCAGTACTAACATGGTGAAAACACAAGAATCCAGCAATGGAGCAGATATGCTACAGCTCTATGACCCATCCAGGTTTTTGAAGTGAGTACAATACTGAAGAGGACCACCAACCTCCTAACACCACCACCACATAGTCACAAGCACCATTTTAAAAATGCCTCTGGATGATACAGTGCAACAGCTAAGAAGGCTGAAAGCCCAGCGCAGTAGGCAAAGAGAATTAAGAGATTTCGAAGAGAGGATGCTGCTAGATGATCTTCAGGAAACTGACAGACAGCTAAAAGGTTCACCTCGGTCACTGAAGCAGAGAAAAAAGCTCCAGTTGTCAAAAGATAAAGCAATTAGAGATCTTCAAATTCAGGTACGTAACATTTTTTTTCATTTATTGATAAAGGTGATCTTTTACATTACTTATGTAAAAAACTATTTAATGTAAGAAGATTATTGTTTGATTTGGGTAATTATGTATTATTTATTTTTAATTAATGTTTTCTAGTCATAATATCAATTTAGCATCATAACTGTTAATTCTGAAATATCGCTCTTCTTTTCCAGTATGAGAGAGAAAGAGAGAGAAATCTTTTTGGAGAACGAAAACGAGACTACCGAAGACAGGTTTGGTAACTGGAAAATCAATGTGTGGAAAAAAGATTCTCATTAAATTGAATACATATTAACATCATCAAAATTTAAAATCACTGTACATAAACTAATCAACAAAAAAAATATTGATTACTGCTTGTAACATAAAATAAACAGTATATTGTGTATCTCTTTTTTACTTTATTTTAACTCAAGGCTGAAATAAACGAACTACAGATAATGTGTATTAACAGAAAGAGTAATAGAATTAGTATTATATGTTGCTTACAGATGTATTACTTTATTAGAGCAATAATGAGATGCACTACTTAAAGCACTTTTTACCTGAGCTTTTTTATTATTTGTTTACAAAAAAATCATCATATATTTATCCTCATATTGTTTTGTTTTTACTTAATATTATAAGTTTTGAAAAAAAATCAGTTTTTTCTTCTATTTGATAATATCATCTTGGAAATGCACAATCATTAATACATGGTCAGCGATTTGTCTACTGTGGGTTATTAACTGTTACATGATCTTAATGCTGATTAAAACACGTGTGTAAGCTTCATTTTAAAAGCTTTTAATTTTGACATTGCAGCACATAGCTTAAAAAAATTACATTGGTATGCACTGTGTTGATTAAAAAAAAAAAATCCCTCTTGCAACATTCTTATCTCTGCATCTCTTGTAATTGTATTTTTTTTTTACTGTCTTTGGATTGAATGAACAGCCTAGTTAATTTCGATAGATTTATTGTAAATTATTTAACATTTTATTTTTTTGCAGGTGGATGTTCCCAGATATAACCATTCAACAGATCCAAAAGCACAACAGTTGGCTGAAAGTCATGGCAGAAATATGGAACAGCTACAGAATAGAAACAGGGATTTAGAAAGGCAGAGAGAAGGTAGTTTTTGTTGAATCGCTGTTGCTAGCTTGTTTACTTAGAGGGATAGATAGATAGGCATAGATATATAAAATATACGCTTTAGTATTTTAAAACCAAAAAAATAAGAACATTTATTCAATATATATTATTGAAATTTAGAAATCAGAAGAAGACTTGAAGAACTCGGTCGGCGGCCTATCAAAGATGACGACTCTATGAATGCTTTGCTGCAAGAGTTGAAAGACCAGGAGGCTAGAAATCAGAAAATGTTGGAGGAACTCAGAAGACTGATGGCAACACAATATAATTAGTAAGTCCTGAAACACCACAGAGCTATTGCAGTACTGATCCACTGATGGTTTTTAAATGCTTAACTTTTTTTTTTATGATCAGGGGAAAAAAAATTAATCATGGTTTTACTGATAATATATGTTTTACATCTTGTATTTATAACAGCCCTATTCCAGTAGAAGCTAAAAAACAACAACAATACATTTACCCAATCTACTATGGAAATTCTCTGGTAGCAGAAATCATTGCTGTAAGACAGGCTTATCTCCAAAATGGTGGTAATGATCCCAGCATTCTCCAGCAGCTGGCACAGATGCAGGCAGAAGCTCAGGCTATAGATGACTCTTTAAGAAATAGACCGCCTCCTAAACAGAAAGGTAGGTCCTAATTGCATATGTATTATTATGAAAGCCATGTATTTTGATGTAGGATGAGTTGAAAAAATATATATTATTTCTGCATCGGTGGAGAAAATTTTTATTAAAATAAAATGTGCTAATTTTTGTAAAAAAGAAAACATGTCTTTGCCAGAGAATATCCCCACCCCCTAATTTTAAACTATGTTGATGATGCAATTTTAGCTGGCAGGCAATGCAACCTATAAGAAATAGTAAGAAGGGTTTTGTCAGAAAAAATTATGAAATTTCAAAAAAAAAGTCATTTTTAACTATGGAAAATAGAAAATACTGAAAAATCACCAGTCTCAGGAAAATGGACAGTATTTATGAAACAACTTTGCCTTTTTACATTTTATATTTAGCCGTGCTTTTTTTTTATTACATGTTAAATATTTCTTGTTTCTGTATTTAATTTCAGATAAGCACCACCCAGATCACACTCTTCTGACCCTAGAGCTGGAGAATGAACGCCTTCAAAGACAGTTGCTTCTTCTCCAAGAACAAAATCTTCAGGCTAAGCAGCGACGCAAGGATGATAGAGAAGGTAGGGTTGTAATACAGAGGCGGAGAGCTACAACTACTATTAGAGATGTTCAACCACTAGATACAAGGTTGTTGACCCGAGCAAAGACCAAACCCTCCATTAGCAGGCTTGTTGTCCTCAGAGAAAAACCTGTCACACTTGTTCATTCCTTGAAAGAAAGAATAGATAGTGATGTGCAAAACAAGTTTGGGTATGATCTAGGTACCAGTAGATATGTCATTGAAAGGTATGCGGAACCTGAAGAAAAACCTCAGAATCAGACAAATAGGGCAGATGTTAGTATTGTGACCATGTTGCCAGAGGGCGCTGGTGATACCGTCCCAGTCAGACCCCACCAGTATCCACAGACCATCCCAGAAGTAAATGAAGATGCCCGAGAGACCCCTTACTTTAAAAACCACTTAACCTCTAGAAAGCTTAATGAAATAGAAAAAAATTTACGAGACAGTTACAGTAGAAATTCATTGCCTAACGCTAAAGGAGAAGACATTGAGAGACTAGACAGGTTACAGGCACAAAAAAGGGAGCATGACCCAGATTTAAAGTTAAATCTTAATTCACTGGCATCGCCCAGACACCCAAACCCTAGTCAGAATAATCCAGCTCAGGTAGATGACAGTAATTTAAAAAACAGTGTTAGGTCTCAAATAGATGAACCATCTTATTCTAAGCGAGACAGGCCCCCTCCTCACCCCCGCCCACAACTTTTGGTGAATGAAGCACCAGAGAAATAGTACTACAATTATATACTTTAACCTAGGTAATAAATTCAAGCTTTTTTTTTTTTTTTCATATTCCCATAAATTTTTCTTTGATTAAAAAGAAACACATGTTTACTATTTTTTTATATAAAGTACCGATGAAATTTTTGTTTTTAAAAAGTCTGCTCTAAAGGTTTGAATTTTCATAGCCTGCATCAACGCTCTATTTAATTTTAATAAAATAGTTTTAACCAAGAATTTGATTTTTGAGTTGAATTGTAGGTGGCTTGGTAGATTTTATTAGCTAGAAAAAAAAAGTTTTATGTTTCTGCTATTTGCAGGTAAATATCGCACTACTAGCTGTGGCTGGTGCCCCATTTGCAAAGATTTTCTGAAACACCTGCCCTTTGTAACTTGATTTTGTCTATTCTGATTTACCCATTGGGCACATCTTATAATGTATTAGTTACTTAGTTGAGTGTAGCATAATATGAAACAAATATTGATACAATTTGGGTTTTTTTTTGGACAAAGAATGACAGAAAAATGGATAAATCTTACATTGGCTAGGGATCATTGGTTTTGTCCTGATAGCCCATAACAGTAAGACTGTTTCACTGTCATCCAATACAAACAATTGTACTTCACCCTAATATTATAAAGTGTGGCTTTTGGATTAGCTCTGAATGTTAGTTGTAAATTACTCTAAATTAGCTCATTTATTATCTAGAACTTGTAGATACTGTACTTTTTAAGTTTCACATTCCTGTTAGATTTTTAATTTGCCATTATAATGGAAAGTAGACTGTGCAGCATGTTTAAGATGCTACAAGATATTTTAATAATTTTAGAATCATTTATGTGTATTCAAAATGCCAAAGAAAAGCACTTTTTTAAAAGGAAGGTGAAACATTTTTTTTAAATTTGAAAATGCTAATATTTTTGTTGATGTTATAGTCAACTTAGCTGTGCATGATATTATAATGTAGAATATATTATTAATCAGAGCCCAGTTGGCTTTTTTTATCTGTTCTTATAAAAGTTACTACTTAATTGTTCACTTTTTAAAATCTTCAGATGAAGATGGAATGTAAGTTATATTTAAATGAGAAATCAGATTTACATACTTATCAAGGTTAAACATTTGTTCTCTGTGGCATAATACTGTAATCCATCTTTTTTTTTTATCTTGAGCAAAGTGATTGTTATATTTCTCTGTAATGAAATGTTCAGTTTAACTACAAAATCTATTTTGTTGCATATATAGAAAGTTTATGTAAAATATTCAGTTAATTTAGGAATTTATGAGACAACTGGGCACTTTTTAATACAAAAAAAAATATTTGCTTAAACATTTAGAAAACAACCTTTGAATGCCCTGATGTATTAAGAACCATTTAAATAAATAAAATGTAAAATTTTATCACTTAACTTGCCTTGTTTAATTATTTGGCTTGTTGTTATCACTTTGCTCAAAGTAGTTGCCATAGATAGTTTACAGTATTGTTGTTTATGTTTTTTTTTTTGTTGTTGTTCTTTTGTTTTTGTTTTTTTTTTTGTTAAACTTTTTTCAAAAAAGGAAATTTTTTGAAAATTTTATACGGTTGATCTGATAATTATTCAAATTATACAATATATGAGCATAAGAGAGCGAGATTTTTTTTCTATCACCATACTTTTGCACATTTTACAACTAATTAAAACATTTTTTAAGCAACTTCTTTGAAAATTATAAGCAGTTGTTAATAACTATCTGTCATATGTATACAACTAAATACAAGTATAAAATGCTTTTTTCATTAAATAGTGTATATTTTTAAGTATGTGTTTATGCAGGCAAGATATGCCACTTCAGCCCGAGAAATTGTGTATCTCATATATATATATTCAAAGGCTGTCAAAAATCTATGAACAGTCCTGTATGAATATACATATACAGTGGATTCCGCTTAATTGGGACACCGCTTAGTTGGGACAGCCGCTTATTTGGGACAAATCTCAAAGAAACCAAACCAAGAAGCCAATAGTAAATTTGTATTTTAATTGGGACAGCCGCTTAATTGGGACAAAAAGCCCCGGTCCCTATGTGTCCCAATTAAGCGGAATCGACTGTACTTGTTATATGAATATCAACATACAAACTTCAGTTATATACAAATAGCAGTGAAGAGTATATGAAATTCAACAAAAATATGGAATATATATATATATATTTTACTTTAAATCACACTTATATATTATAAAGTGTTTTAATACATCTTCAGTTAAACTTATACATAAACTTGTAAATCTGACATCATTTAAAACTCTGCCATTATTTATAATTACATACGTTTTTAGTAACATCATCAGTGTTACTGTCTAAAATAAATGGTTGGATGCTTCTAATAAATTTATAATTTTAAATCAGTTCATTAGATAAATTTAACCAATCAATCTTAATTGCATTTTAAAAAGAAAAATAAATAAATAAAAATCTTCATCTAATTTTTGCTTCTATAATAAAAAATCTTTTTAATAATTTTTTTTTATTAAATTTTCAAATGGTCATTAAAGTTACATTCATGCTAATACACACATAATTTCATCAATAAGCTTAAGTCTTTTTTTATTGCTGAGTAAAAGTAAGATAAATATTTATCACATTTCTCAGATGAACTTGAAAGAGACATTAGACGATTACAGCAAGATCACCTGCGCAGAATGTATGAGCTACAGCGAGAAATTGAGAGACTGCGTCAAGAAAGTATCTATCTGAAGATTCAAGACAAGCCATCCAAAATAATAGTTCATCAGCCTCCCCCAATTCAAGTGTCTGCTCCTGCACCAGCTCCAGTAGTCCAGCCTGTAAGTAAAAAAAAATATTCATTATGTTGAAGTCTTCTTTAACTCTATGTATTATTCATATTAATTTATATATTGAATTAGGAGTAATTTGGGTTGTGTGCCTCTATGCAAAATGACACTAAAATGAAAAAAAATCTTAAAGAAAGTAGAAAAAAAATGAAATTATGCGTTGTTGCGAGGTTTTTTTATTAACTTGTATTTAATGTTCCAACAGTGAACAACATCAAAATACTAAGTCGACTCCAGTTGGAAGTAACAATAATAATATTTAATTCTTTAGTATAACTGCATGAACATGAACTGGCATATAATGGTCAACTCAGGAGGAGTACAATTACTACTGTCTAGATAAAACTACAACATGCATCTGCATACTACGATGCCTAAAGCTAGACTGATTTTACAACTGCTAAAATAAAGTACATGCTCCCCACTGTCAGTTTTTGTAGTATACATCATTTTGGTAGAAATGAAGTATACGCATAAAACTCAGAATAAACTACATAGCGATTGAGGAATGACGTCATGGAGGTTATGGTGGGTGGAGCCTACCAAATTGTGTCATCAAACTTCGACTATACTATTTCTCCACATGCGTAAACTGTTCACAAAAGTATACAAATATGGCTATATGCGCACATGCTACAAAACCCTAAATTACATGTCATTTAACAATGTTCTACAAAGTCAGTAACTGAAAAAATAATCACCATTTTATTTAGACAGAGCTATATAGTCCAGAAATATCTAAATTTAACAAATAAAATATTGCATTGTTCACAAATGTATTATTTGTATTCAATCAAGAATCATTATATTCCAGTGATAGCCAAATATGACTCTTCTGTAAGTTGTGTGCATCTCCCAAAGAGCTATTTTCTATTATTTTATTACAATTGTTCTCTAAATATTGTAAAATTGTATAAAAAGCTGTATTGGGACCCCTCAAAAGGTCTGTTCTGTAAAATGGTATTAGTCAGTTTTGAATATGGCTGAGCTCTCTAAAATTGTTACAGCTGCATTAAGCATTTTAGCATGTGTGCAATATAAAATTATTAATTCAGTCCAGTTTATTCACAAGTCAGTTCTTTTGATGCCTTTTCCTTCTTAAAAGCGATTGTATGGCCATAAAGAGGTAGTTCATTTTTTATTAACACATTTTTTCTTGATAATCCTATTTCTTCAATGCCATCTAGATGCCATGATTTCATGTAAACATGACAGCTCCTGCATTTGTGTTTTCTTTTCTGGTCGTTCTGATAATTTCTGATTGATTTCTCTTACTATAATTGGGTTATTTACTGGAAATTAGGGCAGAAGGAAAGCATTAAGGTGTTGTGTTAAAATAATTAATCGCACAATTTTTAGAGCATTTTTTTTTCGAAAATGTCCCCGTTTTGTCTGTCTGTCTGTCTGTCCGTCCGTCATCACCCTAGATCTCAACAACCATAAGTCCTAGACCCATGATGTATATATCATTTTGTAGGTCTTGGCCTGCCAAGAAATGACTTTTTTTCCATTTCGCGATCTGACCTCTCAGGGCCGTAAAAGGGGCCTTAGTACAGTTTTTTACTATATAAGCTATATTAATAAAGGAGCACTATATCTCAGCAACTATAAGTCTTAGACCCATGATGTATATATCATTTTGTAGGTCTTGGCCTGCCATGTGTACATCAAAAGTTCATTTCGCGATAGGACCTCTGAGGGCCGAGCTTCAGGGCTCATAAGGGGCTTATATATTATATATACACCTTGTACGTTCACTAGCCCGTTCATTTGGTGCGAAATACTGCAGCACGCAGTTTCACCAAGATTTATTAAGAAACTCATCAAATGAAATAGTAAGCTTGTGTTCTGAGTTTAATTGAAAGTATCAGAGCTATGCAACAATTGATGGAGTTTTCGGACGATTAAATGACTATAATTTCGAATGTTTTCAATTATGAGTCCTATTTCAGTAACCACAAACCACTTGTAGTTAGATTTAAGAGAAAATAATTTTTTTTCAAATATAAAGAAACGTCTTTATAAATTTTTTTTTACAGATATATGCATTACACAATTGAATTTATAAACATTTCCAAAATTTACAAATATTTACTGAAAGATAGCATACGTACTGATACATAACATGAAAATGCGCTAACACGTCCTGTGTCCAGAACGGAACAGGCTTAATTGCTTGTTTATATATGTTAATGGTGATTCAAAGTATCTTAAATGTTTTTTATTTATTTTTTTTTTAGCAAATTTTTGAAGTGGATAGACTAGCACCATATGATTACAGGTAAACTTCATTTTTCTGTGTTAATGTAAATAGTTAGTAAAAAAAAACAATAAATAAAACTTAATTATAAAATTGAAAAAAAATAAGTGTAGAAGAAAAAAGTAGTTTATTTTTCTCGACTAATGCGAAATCTGCAAGTTCCGCGTTGCCGTTTCAGCCCCCGCCAGCCATATGCACACACATGGACTAAAACACATTACCGTCAAGACATCAACTCAGACCCTTATTATGAGCTTCAGCTTTGAAAAATTAAAAAGCCAATGATTTCAAGGTGAGTGCTGAACATTTTTATTGAAATTTTGTTTTAAATTTTGTTCATTTTCTCGATATAATAATAAATATTATTAATGGTAAATATCTACATCTTTCTTTTTAAAAAAGATAGTTTTGGTGAATTTGATGTTTTTTACAGACCTGTGCTTCAAGTAAATATCAGAAAATGGATGATTATTTCACTCCAACTAGAGATGGCATTTCATTCGTCTGCACCTCCTGAGCCAAGTGCTATCTTGACTAGTCTGTTTTTTTATCATTAAAGTTCCATATTTGATTCTGCTATTAAAATTAAAAAACAATATGCATTATTTTTCTGTAATTGGTTAAGTCTAAAAATATTCATACATATAAATCAGTAGTATTATAATAGAACTTCAAATATTGTAGTTTTTAGTTTTATTGATAGTTAATAAATGTACTTTGTTATACTTTTATACCACATGATAAGTAATTAATAGTTATCCAATAAAACCTCACAGATTTTTGCTACACATTGGTGAATTTTTTTTTGAGTACGTATCTGACATTGTTTTTGCAGATCCAGAAATCCTTTTAAAAAAAAATATTTTTTTTTTTTTTTTTTTTTTTTTAGTTTTTATTTTTGTGCAAAAAAATAGTTAATTACAATTCTGTTTTTTTTTGTCAGAGGCTCTTTTAGCTTTTTATATGTAAACACTTTACAGGATAACATAGCTATCCACAAAGTTTTTTTTTTAATGATTTTAATTAAAGAAATATTTTTTTTTAAAAAGTCAATTAACTTTTTTAATATAAAACACCCATTAGCTTAAATATAGCTTATAAAAACTAAAATATTTTAGACTGAAAACCTTACACAAATCCCACCTGAAGATTTCAGTCAGTAGAATACCTTGCAGTAAAGTTTTTTTTAAAGGAGATGATAACTTTGGAAAGCTTTAATTACTTATATATTGTATTTTTTTTTTTTTTTTAAGGGTAGAAATGTAATTTTTTCAAATTTTTTTATTACCTTGAATTTAGTAGATGTTTCTGCTTGAAATAAGTGACTTAAACAAACCTTTTTATAACCTTCTTTAATGGGTAGAACTACCGATTAGATATTATACAGATTGCACAAACCTCGTTTTGAAACAATGTTTTGATCGCCACCATTATGTTATTTACTCTCATCGGTCCATTCTTTAAATAGAAATGTTTAAAAATAAATATAAGCTCCTAAAAACCCATGAACTCATGAATTAAATAATATATTATTGCTTTTTTATATTTTAAAGCAAACTGAAAGCTGTTTCATTCATATTTCATGTCTTGAAAAAAAACAACAAAGAAGTGTAAATAGGTCTGTGGGTTTTTATGAATATAAAGCATCATTGGAAACAAAAGAGAATAACAACAATTGTGCGAGAGTTTTTAACACAAAGGTGGGACAGATGGCCGATTGGTGTAGATACTCGACTGTCGACCTGAGAGTCATGGGTTCGATCCTCGGTGAGAACCATGGAATTTTTCCAGGTGTTATTTGGTGCAAAGTCCACCCAGCTTTAAATGGGTACCTGACTTAAGTTGGGAAAGTAAAGGCGACTGGGCGTTGTGCTAACCACACAATCCCTTCATATGCAGAGGTTATTGAAACAGATGAATTCTAAACTTCATCTGCCCCGATGGCCCAGTAGGACTAAGGGAACAGAACTTTTTTTTTAACACAAAACCGAGGACTATTTATATAGCGGGAGTGCTATTTGTATAAAATCTAATCTGTGGGTAGAACTGCATAACAGCATTGAGTTATTAATTCTTCTTCATAAGAAGCAGCTCAAGTTTTAAACACTTTTAAGAAAAATTGTTTTTTTTTAAATGCTAAGTATTTTATCAAGCTTTTTATATTGTTGACAAAAAATAATTTTTTTAAGACATGTGTACAAGTATTTTTTAAATTGTATGCATAACAAACAAATTTATAATTTCTTTTTTTTACTAATCAACACAATTTATGTTATTAATGTTTTCCTTTTTTTAAAAATTATACTGTATGGTCATTAGCATGTTTGTAATCTTAAAATCAGCCCAAAGATGTTTTTTTACAGCTTATTTGAAAAATACATTATTTAAAAATCATTCAGAACTTAAAGCATTTTTATTTAATAAAAGTTTCCTTAGCCCTTAAGGGACATTGGGGCAGTTGAAGTGTACAATTTGTCTCTTTCTGTAAGCATGACATAAATTTATGTTACTACTTAGCCACTTTTCCTTCCCCAACTTAAGTCATTTAAAGCTAGATAGAAGTGGAGGGGCTTTCAACCAACCAGGACCTGTACAAATTTCCTTGGTTCCCTGGGACTTTCGTTTGATAGTAAAGCTCTCTACACTGCTCAACAACCCCTCCCCCCTAAAAACAGTAATTACGTCTTTATTATAAAATAAAATTCTTAAAAGACATAGTGATGTAATATTTAGAGCTAGTTTATTTTTACCATATATATTATTTACTGAAATTTCTATCATTATTTTACCACTTTGACTCATAGATCACCCTGTATGAACATTTTCATTTTAAGTCATACTTTTTACATATCGTACTTTAACCCCCATTTTTTTTTATTAAAGTTTATTATTCAAATAAAATTCCTGAATATTTTGGAGTTTTTTTTGGTTTTTTTGTTGTTTTATTTTAATGAAATTTAGAGTTTTTATTGGATATTCAGTCAGACCCTGCTTAACACAGTTCCATTTAGAGATATGACTTTTCATTAATTCATCAAATTTTTTTAAAGCATGGTACATCTCACAAATTTATCATTCCTTTGATATCATTAACACTAAGTCTAGTAGAGAGTTTGATATCCGTGAATAGCAAAAGTACGTTTGCTATATATTAACAATACAACCTTATTTGGTATCAAAAAATAAAAGATTTATTTTCATCATGGTTTTTATTTAAAATCTTAAAAAGAGAATTAATTAGAAAAATGTAAAAACAAAAGAAAAGTTAAGAGCAATTTGCCGGAAACAAATGCACATTTTTTAGAAGATATAGAAGAAGAAAAAAAGTTTCCTTATTCTCTTAGTCACTAATATATCTTTTATTATATATAATATATTATAATATTTTTTTTTCATGAACAATTTATTCTAAAAGAAAAAATACCTGGTCTTTGTATGGGTTTGACCCTCGGTGGAATAGTCAAATTTGCCTTTGTGACTCCTTACATAGTTTACTAGCTTTAACTTTGTGGTAAACTTGAACAAATCTGTCATTATGGATTCAGCTCCAGGTGCATCCACTCACCATGGTGCCACCATGGCTATTGAACCATCGGCTATAGTGGGGATGAAAGATGGGCACAACAAAACCATCCCATTTGTGGCTTATAGGATGTGAAAGATAAACATCTTACTTACAAATCTAACACTAACAGATGAGTCAAGATAACATAATTATATTAACTACAAGTTATGTAGACCTAAATTTAATTTTATGCATATTATGATGCATCTTATTAAAACCTATATTACTAAAAGTGTCATAGATATTAAGTTTGTAAAATATTGAATTGGCTGTAAATTGAAATTTGTATATTTAAAGATTCATTTTAATATCAACAAAGTTAAAATATTTTTATTTCATTTACTTTAATTACATTTTTTTCAAGAAAGAATTATTTGGTGAAAAAAAACATGCATCAAATAGACCATTGTTGAGGAAATGGTCTCTTTTCAGTACTTTATGTACTTTCAATAATTTGGAAAGAAAATAGCTCGCCAAATTATATCAATCTCGTGTGGAGAGGCCGAACTCCCATCGGGCGCCTCCCCAGGTGGCGGATAGGGGAAAGTTCGCCAGATATGGTGAGTGCCGATGAAATACAATTCTCGGGCAGACCAAAGCAGGCAACTACTGCCTTGTAGTTAGTGGAGGGATCCACAAAGGCTAAGGGACCTAAC
>JAGDYQ010000005.1:3889513-3932759 GCA_021962125.1 Bulinus truncatus | reverse complement strand
TCCTGGTTTTAACAGGAGAAATGAAGGGAGGATGCTTAGGCTGTAATGATGGTAATGTATGTTTCCTTTCAGGAAACTTGAATTCAGAATCAAAGAACTCCACAATGTTATTCCAATTGTTATGGATATTTCTTTTATAGAGCTTTACTTGTTCATTAATTCTAGATACTTTACTTTTTACAGAAGTAATATGGCAATTGCTTTCTGCTATTGTCACTACATGCTCAGCTGTTTTACTAACATTTTTTCCTAGTTGCAGGAAAATGTAGAAAATAAATCCATTTGTGAATTTGCTATCTTTATGAGACTCAAGAAGATTCTCCATGTCCTTTAAATTCTTCAACTTTAGAGTATTTGTATTTTCCATTTTCCTGAAAATAAAATAAAAGAAGTTAATGTTTTAAAAAGTTTCTGAAATAAATGTTTAACCTGAGTAAAAATCACTACTGTTATAAGGCTCCAATGAATATTTAAAAAAATTAAATTATAGCATAATTTTATTGATATATTAGACTTATTACTTATAGTAGTTTGACATAACACACAATATATTTCTACCAGATACTACTTTGGATAAAAATATTAGTGTTTTTATATTCAGAACACATACTAGATTAAAAAAAACGTAACTTTGTTAAAGGATGGCAGTTAAAAAATATTGATTTTGAAGGATTACTATGTATGGATTTAATGTTAAAGATTAGCGCTGCCCGCGGTTGCCGTTATCGATAATAGGTAACTTTTATCGGCAAATAAGCGACTCGTCAAGAACACGGTTTTTTAATTTTTTGAGCAGTCAATCAACATAAAAATGATTAAATAAGATATTTAGAATATATTAACAGTTGATCGATCAATAAAAACATTGGGTCGCGACCTAATTAAAAAATAAAAGCAAAATTTATCTTACCTTATTTTGAAATGTTGATTCCTCAAAACGAAGATGGCGTAGTTAACAAAAAAATTCACACAGATTAACTTAAGGATAAGTTCTTTTAAAATTATGGCAAAGTAAAAATAAAATAATGAGTAAATTAAAGCGTTTCAGAAAATCACAGTACCACTGGTTCTAACTGTTGCCAAACATGGCTTATGTAGCATACGGAGATTTTCAAGGCTATTTCCGGGTCGTTTGGGCACGGATATCATAGTACCTAATATAAATTATTTTTTTTTTTCAGAATTTTTTTTTTTTTTTTCAGAATTTTTTTTTTCAGGATTAGGGTTAGGGATAGAGATAGATATCAATTTGCGCGAAAATCCCCGGAAAATTATTAGCGGGTCGCCCGTACATATTTCTAGTAGTCGACCCTCTAGAGGGTCTCGTAACAAGTGCCTTAATATTATTGGTTAGACTAAGTCTAAGACGGTTTTAAAATAAATTTGTACGTTTCATTACAACTATTAAATAATTAAAACTTATAATAGTTTAGTTAGTCAGTAGCCTATTTTTGTGTGATTGATATTATTAAAAATGGAATTTAAATATACATGTAATATTTTCAAGCAATAACGAAACCGGCATTCAGATTTTTATTGCACATTACCTCCATGATAAGAGCGTTTGTTTTCACAATCACAAGCTTGAGCTACCGGGTCGGAATCGAACGATGTAAAATTATTTGTATCGAATCGAACCCTAATCACATTATCTTCGGCGTTTTTCTTAAATTATTAACGATTTTTTTAAATTGTAAAGATTACTATAGGCGTATGTTTAGTTTGTCCGAAAATATTGGGGGAGGGGGGGGGAGAAGAAATTATGATATTAAAACGCCTTTATAGGTTTTGATATGTGTCCATGTATTGTATTTTGTATTGAAAAATAATTGAGTGGGCGATTACTTTTTTTTTAGTTACATGTTACAGTTATACCATAAGCGATAATGTTAGAGCCAGAGCGTTAGGCTAGCCACTATTCAAGCAACTTGATTTTTGACGTCTTAATGTTTTTGTGAGAAGTATAACATGCTGAATATTTTATATTTAGTTAAAATTACCAAAGAGGCTTTTATTATGAATATTATTTGAGGATACAAAGTTCAGTTTACGGTGCTCCATAAAAAAATACTCATTCAATATATTGGTGACTATTAGTAATAGAGTTTATTAAATAAATAAATTGTCCACTAAGTTCCAGATTATCAACTTTTTAATTAACTTAAAGCATTTCAGCATTATATAGTTTAAAAATAAAGAGATGACAAAACATAAATATTAGAAACATACATATTATCCTTTAATAGAGATTGGAGGGGTGGATTTCATTAACTAATTACCGTCGATAGTAACCAAGCCACATTGTGTATGTTGCTATGTTTACGACCAATCAAAATGATGTTCCAATATAAACACGGGTCGACTCAAAATGGCGTCGTACTGTTCACCCTGTTTCAAACGACACTGAATATATAGGGTATTTTTTTATGGCTCGAAAATAATTTGAAAGTCGAGATTTAAATAAACTAAAACAATTATTTCAATAAAGTAAGTTATTTAGATATTTAATATTATTAAGGCTCTTCGTTACATTTTGTATTGTAGACTCATTCTCAGGTAACTGTCAGGGCAGGGGATTGTAATCTGTTATCTGAATCGTTTATTTAAAAAAAAATTAAGCTTTTATATCCTAGGTTTAAACCTGTTGAGATTGTTAATGGAAATCGGTAGTGCTTTATTTATTGATACTCATATAAAGTTTAGTACTTTTAAGAATTATGGTGTTGTATAAAATTGTGACTCTTTTTAAATCAGTATGACTATGAGTCAATGAGTAGTACTAGAACTCGAAGGAAATAAAAACTATGTATTAACATTTATTCATCGTAATATTTTGTATAAAAATCAATAAACAATTTATTTATATGTATAATTTGTATACAAATATTACTATTTCTAATACAAATGTTTTCTATAATGTATTGTACAGTATGCAGCTCAAAAAACAAGTGTAAATCAAGCACAAAACAGGAATCTAGTTTAATAAAACAGTGAGGAAAATAAGTGCAATCTTTTATCATGGATGACATATTAGCAATGCACTGGAGATGTTATGACTGTAACATGACTTTTTCCAATCCCAGTCTTCTCCAAAAACACAGAGCAAGATTCTGTGTTGGTGGAGGCTTAGGGGACCCTGATCATTTAATGCTACGCAGAGGCTTTAGATCAGAGTTACCTCCAGAGGGAAGAGACTTTCAAGAGGATGTAAGTAATTATTTGAATTTTTTTAGCTAGATAGATAATTTGATTCAAAAGGAAAAAAGCTTTACATGTCATTGTGTTTGATAGTTGAACTATTTGAAAGTTTTACTAAAATGAAGAACAATGATACACATTAGCTTGTAAGATACTTACAATTTAAAATTTAGCAATAATGCACTTGCAAAGTGTTAAACTGGTAGCAAAGTTATTATTTTAAAATTTATTTCTGTTTAATTTTTAAGGGGTTTGAAATTCTTTGCAGTTAACTTTTTTTGGGCTATATCTTCACTATTATCCAACAGGTCTTAGTTATAAATCTTAGAAGACTGAGATTGTTTTTCAGTCAAAGGGATGTTCCAAAGAATAGCAAGTTCTTGATGGATATATTACATTGATTAAAAAAAGTTCTGTAAAGTAAAGCATGTTTGTGCACTGAGCTAAGAGCCACTGTGTATGTTGTTTACACAAAACTACATGAACATTGAACTTTTATATACTAAAGGTTAATCAACTATAGCCAAAATGTGCTGTCCTGAAATGAACAAACTGGGCACCACAATATTTCATGTTTTAAGGCATGACATTACCTATTAGTGAATAAATCTCTCTTAGGGTCTTTGCCGACCTTTAGTGAATGGGACAGATTGCTCCCAATCGCTGTAAATGGGGGTTACAGCTTGCTTAATATGCTCTCTGCTTCAGGGGGTTTACACAACACATTGCAAACTGGGACTCCCTGTTCTGGCCTTGCTTGAGGCTTTTAGGCATTTTACATTAAAAAAGTAAACACTCAATGTACATCTTTTGAAATGAGAATTTCATCAATATTGTGCTTGTGTGTTTTTGAAACCATTAATTTTAAATTGCTGTATCACTATTAGATTCTGCAAATGTTTTAATGATTCATCCTTTTTTTTTATATTTTCACTTGGGTGCATTCTCATTGAATAAAGGATTCTGCCATAAATGTCATTATTTAGTACCTCTCCCTGAAAGTGACACACCTAGAGTGTCATAATGAATCAAACAGATTACTCCCATGGGTCAATGTTCATAGTTATTATTAGATGAACTAACAAAATAGAAATCGGACAAAGACTTTCATGGAAAAACTCATTCTGAGCATAAGATAAATCTAATGATAACTTCAATGAATGATGTATTCTAGCCAAGATATTACCTTCAATTAAGTAGGAAACATACAATGCATGATACTGTATTAAGTTGCTATCCAGAACCGTTCTTATGTTTTTGGGGCCCTATTCAAAGGTATATTTTGGGGTACAACACATATATTGGGGCCCTATAAATGAGTGCACCATCCCCTCCCTTTGACAACAAGTGCTCAGATTGCAGTTCTTTTGGGATGGCAAAAAAAAAAAAGGTTTCCACGGGTAGCCCCCCGTATTGGGAGTTCTGTGCAGCCGCCTCTAGCTGCGCCATAGTATGACTGGTCAACTACAGTTAGATAGGGAGACTGGATATAGGAGCACGTGGCTATGTGCGTGTGTGCATGTGTAGCTGGCCTGGGAGAAAGAGATGTGTAAATGAACAGTTAGTGTCAGTCACTCAGGCGGAGATGATTGAACGTTCTATTGAGTGTAATTATTTTGTGTAACACTCGTGATGCCCGTATCCCGATTAAAGGACTTTTTTTTGTATTATACTTAATCTTTGAGCTATTTTCGTAATTGTCACTTGACAAGTTTGTGAATTATTTACTAGAATCCCTAGACGAGAGTGTTACATGCGACAAGAACATCTTTTTTTTTTAATATAACCCAGTTTACTAGATATCTAACGCAGTTAGATCTAACCAGTGTCGCCCTTTTAGGCACGTGCAAACTGCACCCAGAAGCGCCACGGCCAATGGCCTTTATCAGGGGTCGGCAACCTACGGCTCGCGAGCCGCATGCGGCTCTTTCGATGTCAAATTGCGTCCTTCAAGTTCCATGCGCAAATAATAATAATTGTTTTATGTTATTTAACCAAACTTTCAATAAGCATGTGAGGCCAATGCTCCCATTGATGTTAACTATTGTTGCGATCTATTAAAATCATTTATTTAAAACGGACAGGCTACGCTTACGTCAAGACGTAATTCGTATTTTTTTTTCCGGCTTACGTCAATAGATATTTCTCCACACCCTAACACTGTCCCTAACCCTAACCTTATCCCTAACCCTAACCCCTAACCCTTTTTGTTTACGCAGTGGCAGCGGTAACATAAAGACGTAATGCGTATTTTTTTTTCCGGCTTACGTCAATAGATATAATAATAGAAGGCGCTTGACGTAAGCGTAGCCACTTCGTATTTAAAATTTTGTATATGAATAAATATTATTTTGTATTTAAAGCCATTTATTTTAAATCAAAAAATAAAATTTATGTACCTAATCCTAATCAAATACCAGAATATTGAAACAACTATTTTAGTTGGCTCTTTAAGAACTGAGAAAATTGTAAATTGTAACTTTTGGCTCTTCCGTCTCAAAAGGTTGCCGACCCCTGGCCTATATTGAACATAAACATAAGATACCATATAGACATTGGCGAGTGACGGGGCCGCCACGAGCATAGAGCCGCTCTTGATAAAACAATGTTTTTTTTTTTAACTTCATAGTTGGTCTGGTTAATTAACTAAAACAAAACACAACTAACCAATAACAAACATTGACACTGATAAGCACGGCAAGGAGGAGGTAGGGCAAAGTTTAGATTTACTAGATGTAAACAAAAATACAACCCGTGTTTCAATAAATATTGTGTCTTAAGGGTAGTTAAGAACTGTCAGTGGCGGAGTAGGGGGGGGGGGTTCCCGAGACAATTCATTTCAAAGCCCCACTCTTGAGTCCTAGTCGAATTGCGGGCCTGATTTAACGGATGCTTGCAATGCCCTCTTCTATTTTTTTTTTACATAACAACTATTACTTTTGACATAAATTTAAATTGCGGGGCCCCTTGCCAGGCACGGGGCCCAATTTGGAGCAGTCGATCAAATCGGCCAAATGACGGCCCTGGTCCTATTAGATTTGTATTGCACTTTGGGAAACACTGTAATACATCATGAAGAAGTTTCCTAATATCCTGCTTATGTGAAGGCAAAAAGTCCCAAAAAAAACTTTATCGCTTCGTGTCTTATTAAAAAAAAACACTGGGGGAGGGGGCGATAGTCATTTTAATCACTTTATGATGGCATGCAGATTTTTGCATATGCATGAGACCCCCCCCCCCCACCCCACTACCACCACCAGTGGGGTAGAGAGCTTAACTCGCGCCCGGGGCACAATACATTTTTAGCGCCCTCCCCCCCCCACCCGTTCGAAAAACATATAATATTATATTTAAAATATGCAATTTGGCGCCCATTTGTGAGTAGCGCCCGGGGCATGATGCCCCCTCGTTACGCCGCTGACCACCACCACCCACATTTAATATTTAACGTATTTTTTTCACTCTCACTAAAAATAATGATTTGATGGGTCAAAGTGAGAACAGACTGTCAAGTTTCTAGCATAGGTCTCTTTGGCGCCATCAAATAACCAAGCTTTTTTTTTAAAAAAAGGTGATGGAATATTTCACTAAATTAATTACGTTTCATACAAATTTTTTTTTATTGGGATTTGGGGGCTTGGCTTGGCATTTTGACATTCGACACCATAAAGTAAATTTCTTTTAGAACAACTGGGCCATCGGGGGCAGATGAAGTGTAGAATTCATCTGTTTCTATGACATCGGCCATCCGTCCCACTATTCGACACCATGACATGAGATAATGTACTTAATAGTTAATGTAAACAAAAACATTTTGAGGGCCCACTACAAGCAGGGGCCCGGAGGACTTTCGAATTTGCACCCCCTCCGCCCACCCTAGGTACGCCTCTGTCTTTTTAAAGATTACCCACCTATATCTTTGTATTTCGTAAAAGAAACTGTCAAAAATATATATTTTTAAACGCGAGCATTCCAATAGTGTGTAAGTCTTGATCAAATGGATATAGCGGAACGGACATCTATTTGTTGAAAAGCGGGTGGCTTAGTGTTATTAATTTGAATTCAAGCAACTGTTGTATTGATAAGAATATCATAACATATTGGCCCGCGGCGTACCATGGACAAGGGGGCTTCAAAAACACCCGGGTGGCAGCCTACGAGGGGCGGCAAAAATCCTCATTTGAAAACAGAATTTTTGTAAATAAGTTCCTAGCTATTAATTCTCTATTTATGTAATTGTATCCACCTTTCTAAAATTCGTATGCCATCTGTATGCAATGATTCTCAGCATTCGAAAACTTACATGTTCATTGAATGAAGGCTAAACGTTTTAGGAAGAAAAACAATGTTTTAGCTAAAATAGGTTTTATGTAGAGATCTTTATGAAATTTTAAAGGAAACACACAGCAAAATTAACTGAAGTTCTCCCGTTCTCCCCTAAATAATAAAAACGCACCCCTACCCCCACCCCCCATGTGGGACGTGGGCTTCACATTGGGAAACAGTTGGGCTAAACAATACTGATGAAAACAAACGTTGTGACTATACAGTTTGTGGCGCAGTCACAGTACCCCCCTGCAACGATTTAAATGATCAGTTAACATTAGTCATTACACTTTCGGGGCCATAGGGCAAATGCCAGCTTGTATTTCTGTCTTCGAGCTTGTATTTCTGTCTTCGAGCTTGTATTTCTGTCTTCGAGCTTGTATTGCTGTCTTCGAGCTTGTATTCGAGCTTGTATTTCTGTCTTCGAGCTTGTATTGCTGTCTTCGAGCTTGTATTGCTGTCTTCAAGCTTGTATTTCTGTCTTCGAACTTGTATTTCTGCGAATGTTTCATGCAGCTGTCTTTTTATTTCATTTGCATGCACCCACTGAAGTGCAAGTTTTAAGGTCATCGTAGGCCCTAGGCACTTTCAAAGTCGTAGGCCCTCCCCAACTTCATTTTTAATATTTTCCAAGAATGCACCCGCACTTCTTTGCGATTAGAAATCTATAAATAAACTTTGCGGACGTCATAAATGACTATGCTAAGACAAAGAGCCGAAAACTTAACATACTGTAATCTACAGCACTGCAGCTTGTCGTGCTCATCTCACATGGTTATATATAGTTACTTTAATACAAACATTATTAAATTTTACTGGCATTCTGAACTTGTTTTCACTTTATTTTCTGGCTTTCGTAGGCCCTTGAAAAGTCCGTAGGCCCTAGGCACAGTGCCTATTGTGCCTATTTGATAAAGTGTATATATATATATACACACACACACACACATGTAGGCCTATATATTAATGATGCTCCACGGGCAGGATAGCGACTGTCAAAACAGCGACTGTCATAACAAAGCGACCCCCTTTCTTTACTTACCGGGGGGGGGGGGGTGTCACTGAAGACGTTGTTTGACGCAGCACGGGAAACATTGCAGTAATAGAAACAGACAACGGTCTTAAAATGAGTTTTTTGACTTGAACCAAATTGAATTCGGTGATCTTATGATGAATGAATGTATATATATATATATATAGCCAACCAATCCTAGAATCTACAATTTAGTATCAAGTTATGATTGTTGTTCATTATTTTATTGTACCAGATCGATACCGTAGAAATCGTTTTTAAACAGTGATCTATTTGTGTGGTTACCATTCACCAAACAGGCTTAGTGACGATAGCAAAAGTTTCCGGTGGTAGCAAAACATAAATGGTGCACTTCGGTTTGCATTCTTCGTCCATGCCACACGTTTGCCCTGTGTACAGTGTCTCTGACAGTGTTACCCACGAATGAACCACGGTGTACAGCAGAATAGCTTTGACAGCTATTGTCGGTTTGAAAATTGTATGGTTGTTTGACCAGAATATCCAGTTATTTTACCCCTCTATCTTCTGAATACAGTATACTTCTCTAAGGATACCAACAGTTGTTTTGTTTTTATTTTAACTGAAAAAGATTGACGGGTGGAGTGAGTCACGTTCATGTCTTTAGTGTCGCCTACAACACTATTCTTTATAGATTATAGGATACATAATTAAACTATTGTTTTATTTTCTTAAGTATTAAATTGGGTCTGTGACTGGCCGTGAGACGATTGTATACCTTATTGTATGGAGATGTATACAATAGGCTTTTGTTGTTTTCGTTTGGTCCTCTGATAGCCTAATAGGCATGACCGTAATTACGCATTTGGTTACCTGGATAGGCCTACTTGCGTTGATTGCTTATATTTGATCTACAATGCTAATGTCGCTCACAGCCGCCCGGTTAACATCTCGTTCATGAAAAGTCGCACTATCCCGAGAGAAATACACAACGGTGAATGAAAAGGAAGTAATGTAATGTTTCTTTGGCGGCCCAGTACCATTTGATCCACGGACCAGTGCTGGTCCGGGGGTTGGGGACCACTGCCCTACGCTTCCCCCTCATTCTTTTGCTCCCCCCTTCACCTAAGTCTGTTTTTTTTTTTTTTGACAAGATCTTTTATTATGTGTCAAGTGAAATGCTATCAATTTTTCGTTCTTTTTTTTTAAATTGATATTGTAAATATCACTATGGATTGTAAATATGTCCGATTGATAAGCTAATGCTTGCCGCTTCTTCAACTCTGTTCGCTAGATTTGCCCCTCTTGGCTAGTTATTATTTTCTTTTTAATCATAAATCCTTATCAGTACATGACGCTCGCATTGAACAGTCCGTACATTAGTACCAAACTACGACAACTGAAAAATATAAACCTGTTTTGATGTTTTCCTTTTGTCAAGACCCTATCACTGAACCGACCAGTTATAACCCATATTGTTCGCCATACTAAGACATAACTTACTTCATCTGAAGTTATCGAACCTTTGAGAATCTTTTTTTTTTAAAAATCAACTTTTTGTTGCTTGCTTTTTTATTTTTTTTCAATTCCTAAATTTCCTCCGTTGATAACTTCCATTTGAACTGGCCATTTAAAAAATAATTCAACATAGCGACTGTCGGTGTATCAAATTGGCCAGGTCATATTGTGCAGGTAGGTAAATGCAGAGGGGCGGATTTAAGTCAGTTCATATTAAGGCACTAGACGCAGAAGAAAATGTTGGACCTTTTAGAAAAAAGAGGGACATGTCTACGGGTCTGAAATTGGGCTCTGTGGTGCGCCCGTTCCTAAATCCGCCTCTGGGCAAAGGTATTTTTTTTCAAAAGCAAGCAAAAAAAAAAAAACAAAACTTTATTTTACTGGATTTTAAAAATCTATGAAACAGACGAAGGGAAAGGGAGGATTCATAAAAAAAAAAAGACAAACCAACGTTAAATCCTATCTGGGCCATTATTAGCAAACAGCTGTTTTTAGCAAACAGCCGTCATTAGCAAACAGCCGTCACTAGCAAACAGACGTCATTAGCAAATAGCTGTTATTAGCAACCAGTCGTCATTAGCAAACAGTCGTTATTAGCAACCAGCCATTATTAGCAAACAGACGTCATTAGCAAACAGTCGTTATTAGCAACCAGCCATTATTAGCAAACAGACGTCATTAGCAAACAGCCATTATTAGCAAACAGCCGTTATAAGCAAACAGCCGTCATTAGCAAACAGACGTCATTAGCAAACAGACGTCATTAGCAAACATAGCCTTAATTAAAAAAAATTAGGGCCGTTCTTGGGTATTTCATGAGCCCTGTGCAGAGACTTCCAATGGTGTTTGTGGACTTAGGCGAAAGTTCTTGTCGGGGGCCTTTATAGCATCAGATTTAATTGGAATTATTACATTTTCTTGAAGGTGTTCCCTTTTCAGTGGTGGTTCTAGGCAGTCGCCAAGTATGCCCATCCATCCAGAAGGGCCCTGTTAACTAGAGTTTTTTTTTGAGTGTATTTAGTTTGTTTCTGTTGTTGAGAAATGGTCCCTGTGGCATATGCAGATATAGTTAAGGACCGTCATAAAGGTTCGTTCTCTTTAACCTTTTTTTTTAATTTTTTTTTTTTTTACCTATTGTTAATAGTTCATACTTCACATTATACTAAGTCTCGGCTCGCAGAATCACTAAGTAAGCCCCAAAGAGAGTTAACTAAGTCTCGGCTCGCAGAATCACTAAGTAAGCCCCAAAGAGAGTTAACTAAGTCTCGGCTCGCAGAATCACTAAGTAAGCCCCAAAGAGAGTTTACGCTATATCACAACGCACCATTGTAACCGTTTAGTTTGTACCGACCAATGGCGTGGGGGGGGGGGGCAAGCGGGTCATCATGCCCCGGGCGTTCCTCGCAAAGGGGCATCAAATGGTATATTTTACATATAATATTATATGGTTTTTGAAGGGGGGGTGCTAAAAAAAGGGTACTGTGCCCAGGGCGCGAGTTAAGCTGGCTACGCCACCGTTACCGCCTAAGCGCAAAATATCAAGGCTTGCTCACGCCTGGCTTTGTATTAACAAATAGTGACAACGGACCCACATAGGTCAACACATCTCTATAACAGTGTGTCTTGTTTTCTGCTAATACTTCCCAATAACTTATCCCATTATTGTCACATTCATTGTTTTTTTAAGAGACCAGGATAAATAGATATACACACTGAACATGTGCATGCTTACGTACACCTAACTTTGCATTGACAAATAGTGACAGCGGGCCCACATAGGTCACATAAATGGGCGTCGCTAGGAATTTTTCCAGGGGGGGGGGGGGCAAAAATTTTCCAGGGGGGGTGGGGGGGGCAAATAGCAACTTTATGACATTTTTTTTAAATGTAAGGGGGGGGGCAAATGCCCCTCTCTTATATGACATTTTTTCAAATGCCCCTCCTTGCCCCCCCTCCCATGAATACGGCCATGATCACATCTCTACAACAATGTGTATTGCTGTTCTGCTGATACTTCCCAATAACTTCTCGCATTATTGTCATGAGAAATAGATATGCACACTGAACATGTGCATGCATGCATGTCTATTAAATAAAGCATTGAGCGCAGTGGGTAACAATTTGGGGATCGTCCCACGGGATTTTTGTGAATGGAGAGCGGGGGGGGGAGGGGGTCCTTCTAAAACACTAAACAATAATTCACTCTTTTAGTGCCTCCCTTCACCCCCTATCTCCCCCACGTAACGAGGCCAGCGCTTGCGAGTAAAAAGGTGGGCATATTTCGTGTTTTTTTTTCAACTGGCGATGTTTCACTTTTCGCCATAGACATAATTGTTTTATTGTTTTTGTAGTGACGCAGAGCCGTAGCGAGCTTAACTCACGCCCGGGGAACAATACCTTTTTAGCGCCCTCCCCATTCCAGAACCATATAGTACTATATGTAAAATATACCATTTGGCGCCCCTTTGTGAGTAGCGCCTGGGGCATGATGCCCCCCCCCTTTGCCCATCCATCACTACGCTTCTGTAATGACGATCTATCTTTTAAAAATATACAGCCTATAAAACTAATGACAAATTCTAACGACGATACGTATTATTCACAAAAGCCTTCTTCATATGGTCTTCCCATTTTGTTCATCTTGATCAATAAATTCTACTCCCCTACTCGCTCAACATTTACAATGCTGACACTTCTGGTTCTGTGATTCTGGAATCGTGTTAAAATTTACGTATATCGCTACACATGTTAACGGTACCAAATATGTACAACCATGTAATACGAACGGTAATCGGGTTTATAATCAGAAAAATCGATCCCAGTAAACCGGCCTTATGAAGCCAATATAAACCTTTCAAGTGGAAGACTTGACTTTCTGTGTTGCTGTTTGAATACGCCTAACACCAGTTCTTGCCTTCGTCATTTAAAAAAAAGTTTTTATGGGCTTACTCCCCCCCCCGCTCCTATATGTTAACCCAACCATTGGTAAACAAATCAATAAAAGGCATATACTATAGCACACCACCCCTTTTTAAAAAATACACATAAAATCCACCCCGCCGTTTATTTTGATTCTTGTTTTTCTAAGTTGTCAATGGTAACCAATGAGCTACTCGATTTCACCACTTTCATTGGTACTTAACTGCAACCAAGCAGTATTCTGTTTGAATAGCCATTTGGACGTTCGTTATACCGACTGCTAGCTTCTTTCTTTTTTTTTTTAAAGAAAAAAAAAGTTTAACCGCATATCTTCGTTGACATTTTCTTCCTTTGAGTTTATTTGTCCGACATTTGTTTTACTGATTCATCATTGTGCCGAATTAGACTGAACTGATTATTTATTTATTTTTAAACTATGATACTGGTTGTAAACTAAAGTATTTTCGTCAAGACACTGCTTGTTGATTAGGCTGTGGTTTGTACCGAGATATTTACTAAACATGAAGAAATTGTGTCAAACCATTCTTCTGACTTATCAAGCATCATTTGGGACATGATCATTTGTACAAACCATGCCTACTTTTACTTCTTCTGGCCATCTCAAAGTACTGACCTCCTTCAGTACTAACATGGTGAAAACACAAGAATCCAGCAATGGAGCAGATATGCTACAGCTCTATGACCAATCCAGGTTTTTGAAGTGAGTACACCACTGAAGAGGACCACCAACCTCCTAACACCACCACCACATAGTCACAATCACCATTTTAAAAATGCCTCTGGATGATACAGTGCAACAGCTAAGAAGGCTGAAAGCCCAGCGCAGTAGGCAAAGAGAATTAAGAGATTTCGAAGAGAGGATGCTGCTAGATGATCTTCAGGAAACTGACAGACAGCTAAAAGGTTCACCTCGGTCACTGAAGCAGAGAAAAAAGCTCCAGTTGTCAAAAGATAAAGCAATTAGAGATCTTCAAATTCAGGTACGTGACTTTTTTTTTCATTTATTGATAAAGATAATCTTTTACATTACTTATGTAAAAAAATATTTAATGTAAGGAGATTATTGTTTGATTTGGGTAATTATTTATTATTTATTTTTAATTAATGTTTTCTAGTCATAATATCAATTTAGCATCATAACTGTTAATTCTGAAATATCGCTCTTCTTTTCCAGTATGAGAGAGAAAGAGAGAGAAATCTTTTTGGGGAACGAAAACGAGACTACCGAAGACAGGTTTGTTAACTGGAAAATCAATGTGTGGAAAAAGGATTCTCATTAAATTGAATATATATTAACATCATCAAAATTTAAAATCACTGTACATAAACTAATCAACAAAAAAAATATATTTATACTTCTTGTAAAAAAAAAATAAACGGTATATTGTGTATTTCTTTTTTACTTTATGTTAACACAAGGCTGGAAAAAAAAAAACTACAGATAATGTGTATTAACAGAAAGAGTAATAGAATTAGTAGTATATGTTGCTTACAGATGTATTACTTTATTAGAGCAATAATGAGATGCACTACTTAAAGCACTTTTTACCTGAGCTTTTTTATTATTTGTTTACAAAAAATTATCATATATTTATCCTCATATTGTTTTGTTTTTACTTAATATTATGAGTTTTGAAAAAAAAATCAGTTTTTTTTCTACTGATTTGATAATATCATCTTGGAAATGCACAATCATTAATACATGGTCAGCGATTTGTCTACTGTGAGTTATTAACTGTTACATGATCTTAATGCTGATTAAAATATGTGTGTAAGCTTCATTTTAAAAGCTTTTAATTTTGACATTGCAGCACATAGCTTAAAAAAATTACATTGGTATGCACTGTGTTAATTTAAAAAAAAAATAGCTTTTGCAACATTCTTATCCCTGCATCTCTTTTAATTGTATTTTTTTTTTTACTGTCTTTGGATTGAATGAACAGCGCTAGTTTATTTTCGATAAATTTATTGTAAATTATTTAACATTTTATTTTTTTGCAGGTGGATGTCCCCAGATATAACCATTCAACAGATCCAAAAGCACAACAGTTGGCTGAAAGTCATGGCAGAAATATGGAACAGCTACAGAATAGAAACAGGGATTTAGAAAGGCAGAGAGAAGGTATTTTTTGTTGAATCGCTGTTGCTAGCTTGTGTACTTAGAGGGATAGATAGAATAGGCATAGATATATAAAATATACGCTTTAGTATTTTAAAACCAAAAAAATAAGAACATTTATTCAATTTATTATTGAAATTTAGAAATCAGAAGAAGACTTGAAGAACTTGGTCGGCGGCCTATCAAAGATGACGACTCTATGAATGCTCTGCTGCAAGAGTTGAAAGACCAGGAGGCTAGAAATCAGAAAATGTTGGAGGAACTCAGAAGACTGATGGCGACACAATATAATTAGTAAGTCCTGAAACACCACAGAGCTATTGAAGTACTGATCCACTGATGGTTTTTAAATGCTTAACTTTTTTTTTTTATGATCAGGGGAAAAAAAAAAATTAATCATGGTTTTACTGATAATTTATGTTTTACATCTTGTATTTATAACAGCCCTGTTCCAGTAGAAGCTAAAAAACAACAACAATACATTTACCCAATCTACTATGGAAATTCTCTGGTAGCAGAAATCATAGCTGTAAGACAGGCTTATCTCCAAAATGGTGGTAATGATCCCAGCATTCTCCAGCAGCTGGCACAGATGCAGGCAGAAGCTCAGGCTATAGATGACTCTTTAAGAAATAGACCGCCTCCTAAACAGAAAGGTAGGTCCTAATTACATATGTATTATTATGAAAGCCATGTATTTTGATGTAGGATGAGTTAAAAAAAAATATATATTATTTCTGCATCGGTGAAGAAAAGTTTTATTAAAATAAAATGTGCTAATTTTTGTAAAAAAAGAAAACATGTCTTTGCCAGAGAATATCCCCCACCCCCTAATTTTAAACTATGTTGATGATGCAATTTTAGCTGGCAGGCAATGCAACCTATAAGAAATAGTAAGAAGGGTTTTGTCAGAAAAAATTATGAAATTTAAAAAAAAAAAGTCATTTTTTAACTCTGGAAAATGGAAAATACTGAAAAATCACCAGTCTCAGGAAAATGGACAATATTTATGAAACAACTTTGCCTTTTTACATTTTATATTTAGCTCTGCCTTTTTTTTTATTACATGTTGAATATTTCTAGTTTCTGTATTTAATTTCAGATAAGCACCACCCAGATCACACTCTTCTGACCCTAGAGCTGGAGAATGAACGCCTTCAGAGACAGTTGCTTCTTCTCCAAGAACAAAATCTTCAGGCTAAGCAGCGACGCAAGGATGATAGAGAAGGTAGGGTTGTAATACAGAGGCGGAGAGCTACAACTACTGTTAGAGATGTTCAACCACTAGATACAAGGTTGTTGACCCGAGCAAAGACCAAACCCTCCATTAGCAGGCTTGTTGTCCTCAGAGAAAAACCTGTCACACTTGTTCATTCCTTGAAAGAGAGAATAGATAGTGATGTGCAAAACAAGTTTGGGTATGATCTAGGTACCAGTAGATATGTCATTGAAAGGTATGCGGAACCTGAAGAAAAGCCTCAGAATCAGACAAATAGGGCAAACGTTAGTATTGTGACCATGTTGCCAGAGGGCGCTGGTGATACCGTCCCAGTCAGACCCCACCAGTATCCACAGACCATCCCAGAAGTAAATGAAGATGCCCGAGAGACCCCTTACTTTAAAAACCACTTAACCTCTAGAAAGCTTAATGAAATAGAAAAAAATTTACGAGACAGTTACAGTAGAAATTCGTTGCCTAACGCTAAAGGAGAAGACATTGAGAGACTAGACAGGTTACAGGCACAAAAAAGGGAGAATGACCCAGATTTAAAGTTAAATCTTAATTCACTGGCATCGCCCAGACACCCAAACCCTAGTCAGAATAATCCAGCTCAGGTAAATGACAGTAATTTAAAAAACAGTGTTAGGTCTCAAATAGATGAACCATCTTATTCTAAGCGAGACAGACCCCCTCCTCATCCACGCCCACAACTTTTGATTAATGGAGCACCAGAGAAATAGTACTACAATTATATAACCTAGTAATAAATTCAAGCTTTTTTTTTTCATATTCCCATAAATTTTTCTTTGATTAAAAAGAAACTAATGTTTACTGTTTTTTTATATAAAGTACCGATGAAATTTTTGTTTTTAAAAAGTCAGCTCTAAAGGTTTGAATTTTCATAGCCTGCATCTACGCTCTATTTAATTTTAATAAAATAGTTTTATCCAAGAATTTGTAAATGATTTTTGAGTTGAATTGTAGGTGGCTTGGTAGATTTTATTAGCTAGAAAAAAAAAAGTTTTATGTTTACACCAGAGCCCAACTTTTCTGCTATTTGCAGGTAAATATCGCACTACTAGCTGTGGCTGGTGCCCCATTTGCAAAGATTTTCTGAAACACCTGCCCTTTGTAACTTGACGTTGTCTATTCTGATTTACCCATTAAGCACATCTTATAACGTATTAGTTACTTAGTTGAGTGTAGCATAACATGAAACAAATACAGTGAAATGTCGTTATAACGAACGTCAGTGTAACGAATTATTCAGTACAGCGAATTTTTTTTTTGCCCCTTCCCCTTCGCTTATATAACATCTGTTAAAAAGTGCCGTTGTAACGAATTTCGTGTTTTCAGTATTGCGAAAAAAATAGCCGTTTTGCAGATATTAAATTTTATCCCCTTACCAAAAAAAAAATTTAATTCGGCAAATTTCTAAAACTCAAGTCAACTTGAACTCAACAGTCATTCACATTTACTAAATAATGGGAGGGGGGAGTGTGAGAGGAGTAAGATGTTATGGTAACCTTTAACCTCTACTGATGAGGATAGTAAACATAAATTCCACCAGGTGCAGTACTGAGACAAACGGTGGGGGTGGGGGGGTGGATGAGAGTTTTAGCAAGGTCGGGAAGGGGAGAGGGAGAGAGTTAAGACGTCACGAGACAGCCAAGCGACGGCGGGCACAATTACGTAACAACGAACTGGGGGGGGGGGGAGAGAAGGATGAGAGTTTTAGCAAGGTCGGGAAGGGGAGGAGAAAGAGAGCGGGCGTCATAGGACAAACACATGAATGTAGGGAACGTTACACATTCGCGGGATTAAATAAAAATCAATAAACCAGTGTTACTTCTGTGTTGGGGAAATGCGCTAATGAGAAAGAAGCCATACACTTAAAAGTATAGCTTATTGGGAGGTATGAGAAAGACATAATGGTTTTGGTATGTGTAGATAGTTTTAGTAAAAAACAATCTTATTGTTTTCGGTAGGGGCTTGATAGAGGGTCGCAATTTTTTTTTTTAGAAAATGGCGATCTTATAGTTTGTGATACGGACTTAATGGACAGAAGACTGCATTTTGCCAAGATGTTAATAAACTACCGGTACCTGTATTTAATTAATAATACAGGAATGGAAGAATAAATGAGTTATTTATTTGACCTTTATGTGACATTGAACTATACTTTTTTTCTAATTATAATAAAATTTAATCCAGTTACAAAAGTAAATAATATATAAATATATTTTTAAAATTATTTCGTTTAATAAATCAGACAATATGAGTAAGATACCGTAGTGGGTTTCTTATAAATTAAGTGAAGTAAGTCATGTTGAATAACTGTTATAAAAATAAATGAATTACGTCCCTTAGTTCAATGACCGTTACGGTAACGAAAGCTGAAAGCTAAATTAGTAGCTTAACTAATAAGAAATAAACGGAGAGAATATTTAACATATTTTTAGCTAAATATCTTTGGAAAAAGTAGTAAAATGACATAATATATTTGCATTGATACCCAAATGAACTATATCCACATATTGCCAACAGAAAATGTCGTCGTCGACGAACCCCCTTCCCCCCCCCTTCCCCCCCCCCCCCCCGGATTTCAGTGTAACAAATTTTCAGTATTACGAACGAATTTCGAATCCCCGTCAATTTCGTTATAGCGACATTTCACTGTATAGATACAATTTGGTTGTTTTTTTTGGACAAAGAATGACAGAAAAATGGATAAATCTTACATTGGCTAGGGATCATTGGTTTTGTCCTGATAGCCCATAACAGTAAGACTGTTTCACTGTCATCCAATACAAACAATTGTACTTTACCCTAGTATTATAAAGTGTGGCTTTTGGATTAGCTCTGAATGTTAGTTGTAAATTACTCTAAATTAGCTCATTTATTATCTAGAACTTGTAGATACTGTACTTTTTATGTTTCACATTCCTGTTAAGATTTTTAATTTGCCATTTTAATGGAAAGTAGACTGTGTAGCATGTTTAAGATGCTACAAGATATTTTAATAACTTTAGAATCATTTTATGTATATTCAAAAAAGCCAAAGAAAAGCACTTTTTTAAAAGGAAGGTGAAAATTTTTTTTTTTAATTTAAAAATGTTAATATTTTTGTTGATGTTATAGTCAACTTAGCTGTGCATGATATTACAATGTAGAATATATTATTAATCAGAGCCCAGTTGGCTTTTTTTATCTGTTCTGATAAAAGTTACTACTTAATTGTTCATTTTTTTAAAATCTTCAGATGAAGATGGAATGTAAGTTATATTTAAATGAGAAATCAGATTTACATACTTATCAAGGTTAAACATTTGTTCTCTGTGGCATATTACTGTAATCCATCTTTTTATCTTGAGCAAAGTGATTGTTATATTTCTCTGTAATGAAATGTTCAGTTAAACTACAAAATCTATTTTGTTGCATATATAGAAAGTTTATGTAAAATATTCAGTTAATTTAGGAATTTATCAGGCAACTGGGCACTTTTTAATACAAAAAAAAATATTTGCTTAAACATTTTGAAAACAACCTTTGAATGCCCTAATGTATTAAGAACCATTTAAAGAAATAAAATGTAAAATTTTATCACTTAACTTGCCTTGTTTAATTATTTGGCTTGTTGTTATCACTTTGCTCAAAGTAGTTGCCATAGATAGTTTACAGTATTGTTGTTTATGTTTTTTTTTTGTTGTTGTTCTTTTTTTTTTTTTATTTTTTTTTTTAACTTTTTTCAAAAAAGGAAATTTTTTGAAAATTTTATACGGTTGATCTGATAATTATTCAAATTATACCATACATGTGCATAAGAGAGCGTGATTTTTTTCTATCACCATACTTTTGCACATTTTACAACTAATTAAAACATTTTTTAAGCAACTTCTTAGAAAATTATAAGCAGTTGTTAATAACTATCTGCCATATGTATACAACTAAATACAAGTATAAAATGCTTTTTTCATTAAAAAGTGTATATTTGTAAGTATGTGTTTATGCAGGCAAGATATGCCACTTACACCCGAGAAATTGTGTATCTCATATATTTATTCGAAGGCTGTCAAAAATCCATGAGCAGTCCTGTATGAATATACATATACTTGTTATGTGAATATCAACATACAAACTTCTGTTATATACAAATAGCAACGAAGAGTATATGAAATTCAACAAAAATATGGAATATATATATATATATATTTTTTTTTTTAAATCACACTTATATGTTATAAAGGGTTTTAATACATCTTCAGTTAAACGTATACATAAACTTGTAAATCTGACATCATTTAAAACTGCCATTATTTATAATTACATACGTTTTTAGTAACATCATCAGTGTTACTGTCTAAAATAAATGGTTGGATGCCGACTGTAGACAGCTTCTAATAAATTTATAATTTTAAATCAGTTTATTAGATAAATTTAACCAGTCAATCTTCATTGCATTTTAAAAAGAAAAATAAATAAATAAAAAATCTTTTTTTTTGCTTCTATAATAACAAATCTTTTTAATAATTTTTTTTTATTAAATTTTCAAATGGTCATTAAAGTTTTATTCATGTTAATACACAAATAATTTCATCAATAAGCTTAAGTTTTTTTTTTATTGCTGAGTAAAAGTAAGATAAATATTTATCACATTTCTCAGATGAGCTTGAAAGAGACATTAGACGATTACAGCAAGATCACCTGCGCAGAATGTATGAGCTACAGCGAGAAATTGAGAGACTGCGTCAAGAAAGTATCTATCTGAAGATTCAAGACAAGCCATCCAAAATAATAGTTCATCAGCCTCCCCCAATTCAAGTGTCTGCTCCTGCACCAGCTCCAGTAGTCCAGCCTGTAAGTAAAAAAAAATATTCATTATGTTGAAGTCTTCTTTAACTCTTGTATTATTCATATTAATTTATATATTGAATTAGGAGTAATTTGGGTTGTGTGCCTCTATGCAAAATGACACAAAAATGAAAAAATCTTAAAGGAGAAAAAAAATGAAATTATGCGTTGTTGCGAGGTTTTTTAATAAACTTGTATTAGATGTTCCAACAGTGAACAACATTAAAATACTAAGTCGACTCCAGTTGGAAGTAACAATAATAATATTTAATTCTTTAGTATAACTGCATGAACATGAACTGGCATATAATGGTCAACTCAGGAGGAGTACAATTACTACTGTCTAGATAAAACTACAACATGCATCTGCATACTATGATGCCTAAAGCTAGACTGATTTTACAACTGCTAAAATAAAGTACACTGACAGTTTTTGTAGTATACATCATTTTGGTAGAAATGAAGTATACGCATAAAACTCAGGATAAACTACATAGCGATTGAGGAATGACGTCATGGAGGTTGTGGTGGGCGGAGCCTACCAAATTGTGTCGTCAAACTTCGACTATACTATTTCTCCACATGCGTAAACTGTTCACAAAAGTATACAAATATGGCTATATGCGCACATGCTACAAAACCCTAAATTACATGTCATTTAACAATGTTCTACAAAGTCAGTAACTGAAAAAATAAGCACCATTTTATTTAGACAGAGCTATATAGTCCAGAAATATCTGAATTTAACAAATAAGAGTATTGCATTGTTCACAAATGTGCTATTTGTATTCAATCAAGAATCATTATATTCCAGTGATAGCCAAATATGACTCTTCAGTAAGTTGTGTGCATCTCCCAAAGAGCTATTTTCTATTATTTTATTACAATTGTTCTCTAAATATTGTAAAATTGTATAAAAAGCTGTATTGGGACCCCTCAAAAGGTCTATTCTATAAAATGGTTTAAGTCAGTTTTGAATATGGCTGAGCTCTCTAAAATTGTTACAGCTGCATTAAGCATTTTAGCATGTGTGCAATATAAAATTATTAATTCAGTCCAGTTTATTCACAAGTCAGTTCTTTTGATGCCTTTTCTTTCTTAAAAGCGATTGTATGGCCATAAAGAGGTAGTTCATTTTTTATTAACACATTTTTTCTTGATAATCCTATTTTTTCAATGCCATCTAGATGCCATGATTTCATGTAAACATGACTGCTCCTGCATTTGTGTTTTCTTTTCTGGTCGTTCTGATAATTTCTGATTGATTTCTCTTACTATAATTGGGTTATTTACTGGAAATTAGGGCAGTAGGAAGGCATTAAGGTGTTGCGTTAAAATAATTAATCGCACAATTTTTTATTTTTATGTGATTCAAAGTATCTGAAATGTTTTTTATTTATTTATTTTTTTAGCAAATTATTGAAGTGGATAGACTAGCACCATATGATTACAGGTAAACTTCATTTTTCTATGTTAATGTAAATAGTTAGTAAAAAAAAACAATAAATAAAAACTTAATTATAAAATTAAAAAAAAATAAGTGTAAAAGAAAAAAGTAGTTTATTTTTCTCGACTAATGCGAAATCTGCAAGTTCCGCGTTGCCGTTTCAGCCCCCGCCAGCCATATGCACACACATGGACTAAAACACATTACCGTCAAGACATCAACTCAGACCCTTATTATGAGCTTCAGCTTTGAAAAATTAAAAAGCCAATGATTTCAAGGTGAGTGCTGAACATTTTTATTGAAATTTTGTTTTAAATTTTGTTTGATTCTCTGGATATAATAATAAATATTATTAATGGTAAATATCTACATCTTTCTTTTTAAAAAAGATAGTTTTGGTGAATTTGATGTTTTTTACAGACCTGTGCTTCAAGTAAATATCAGAAAATGGATGATTATTTCACTCCAACTAGAGATGGCATTTCATTCGTCTGCACCTCCTGAGCCAAGTGCTATCTTGACTAGTCTGTTTTTTTATCATTAAAGTTCCATATTTGATTCTGCTATTAAAGTTAAAAAACAATATGCATTATTTTTCTGTAATTGGTTAAGACTAAAAGTATTCATACATATAAATCAGTAGTATTATAATAGAACTTCAAATATTGTAGTTTTTAGTTTTATTGATATTTAAAAATGTACTTTGTTATACTTTTATACCACATGATAAGTAATTAATAGTTATCCAATAAAACCTCACAGATTTTTGCTACACATTGGTGAATTTTTTTGAGTATGTATCGGACATTGTTTTTGCAGATCCAGAAATCCTTTAAAAAAAATTTTTTTTTTTTTTTTTGGGGTTTAATTTTTGTGCAAAAAAATAGTTAATTACAATTCTGTTTTTGTTGTTTTTTTTTGTCAGAGGCTCTTTTAGCTTTTTTTATGTAAACACTTTACAGGATAACATTACTGTCCACAAAGTTTTTTTTTTAATGGTTATAATTAAAGAAATATTTTAAAAATAGTCAATTAACTTTTTTAATATAAAACACCCATTAGCTTAAATATAGCTTATAAAAACTAAAATATTTTAGACTGAAAACCTCACACAAATCCCTCCTGAAGATTTCAGTCAGTAGAATACCTTGCAGTAAAGTTTCTTTTTAAGGAGATGATAACTTTGGAGAGCTTTAATTACTTATATATTGTATTTTATTTTTTTTTAAAGGGTAGAAATGTAATTTTTTCAAACTTTTTTATTACCTTGAATTTAGCAGATGTTTCTGCTTGAAATAAGTGACTTAATCAAACCTTTTTATAACCTTCTCTAATGGGTAGAACCACAGATTAGATATTATACAGATTGCACAAACCTCGTTTTGAAACAATGTTTTGATCGCCACCATTATGTTATTTACTCTCATTGGTCCATTCATTAAATACAAATGTTGAAAATATATATAAGCTCCTAAAACCCATGAACTCATGAATTAAATAATATATTATTGCTTTTTTATATTTTAAAGCAAATTGAAAGCTGTTTCATTCATATTTCATGTCTTGAAAAAAACCCAAAGAGGTGTAAATAGGTCTGTGGGTTTTTATGAATATAAAGCATCATTGGAAACAAAAGAGAATAACAACAATTGCGCGAGAGTTTTTAACACAAAGGTGGGACAGATGGCCGATTGGTGTAGATACTCGACTGTCGACCTGAGAGTCATGGGTTCGATCCTCGTGAGAACCATGGAATTTTTCCAGGTGTTATTTGGTGCAAAGTCGTCCCACAAGTCCACCCAGCTTTAAATGGGTACCTGACTTAAGTTGGGGAAGTAAAGGCGACTGGGCGTTGTGCTAACCACACAATCCCTACATATGCAGAGGTTATTGAAACAGATGAATTCTACACTTCATATGGACCAGTAGGGCAAAGGGAACTCTTTTTTTTAACACAAAACCGAGGACTATTTATATAGCGGGAGCGCTATCTGTATAAAATCAATCTGTGGGTAGAACTGCATAACAGCATTGAGTTATTAATTCTTCTTAATAAGAAGCAGCTCAAGTTTTAAACACTTTTAAGAAAAATTGTTTTTTTTTAAATGCTAAGTATTTTATCAAGCTTTTCATATTGTTGACTAAAGCTTGTAAAAAATAATTTTTTTAAGACATATATACAAGTATTTTTTAAACTGTATGCATAACAAACAAAATTTATTATTTCTTTTTTTTTATGTTCCTTTTTTTAAAAATTATACTGTATGGTCATTAGCATGTTTGTAATCTTAAAATCAGCCCAAAGATGTTTTTTACAGCTTATTTGAAAAATGCATTATTTAAAAATCGTTCAGAACTTAAAGCATTTTTATTTAATAAAAGTTTCCTTAGCCCTTAAGGGACATTGGGGCAGTTTAAGTGTACAATTTGTCTCTTTCTGTTGGCATGACATAATTTATGTTAATACTTAGCCACTTTTCCTTCCCCAACTAAAGTTATTTAAACTCATTTAAAGCTAGATAGAAGTGGGGGGGGGGGCTTTCAAGCAACCAGGACCTGTACAAATTTCCTTGGTTCCCTGGGACTTTCGTTTGATAGTAAAACTCTCTACACTGCTCAACAACCCCCCCCCCTATAGTAAAACTCTCTACACTGCTCAACAACCCCCCCCCTATAGTAAAACTCTCTACACTGCTCAACAACCCCCCCCCCCTATAGTAGAACTCTCTACACTGCTCAACAACCCCCCCCCTATAGTAAAACTCTCTACACTGCTCAACAACCCCCCCTATAGTAAAACTCTCTACACTGCTCAACAAACCCCCCCCCCCTATAGTAAAACTCTCTACACTGCTCAACAACCCCCCCCCCCATAGTAAAACTCTCTACACTGCTCAACAACCCCCCCCCCCCATAGTAAAACTCTCTACACTGCTCAACAACCCCCCATAGTAAAACTCTCTACACTGCTCAACAACCCCCCTATAGTAAAACTCTCTACACTGCTCAACAACCCCCCTATAGTAAAACTCTCTACACTGCTCAACAACCCCCCCCCTATAGTAAAACTCTCTACACTGCTCAACAACCCCCCCCATAGTAAAACTCTACACTGCTCAACAACCCCCCTATAGTAAAACTCTCTACACTGCTCAACAACCCCCCTATAGTAAAACTCTCTACACTGCTCAACAAGCCCCCCCCTATAGTAAAACTCTCTACACTGCTCAACAACCCCCCCATAGTAAAACTCTCTACACTGCTCAACAACCCCCCCCTATAGTAAAAACTCTACACTGCTCAACAGCCCCCCTATAGTAAAACTCTACACTGCTCAACAACCCCCCTATAGTAAAACTCTACACTGCTCAACAACCCCCCCCTATAGTAAAACTCTACACTGCTCAACAACCCCCCCCTATAGTAAAACTCTCTACACTGCTCAACAACCCCCCTATAGTAAAACTCTCTACACTGCTCAACAACCCCCCTATAGTAAAACTCTACACTGCTCAACAACCCCCCCCTATAGTAAAACTCTACACTGCTCAACAACCCCCCTATAGTAAAACTCTACACTGCTCAACAACCCCCCCCTATAGTAAAACTCTACACTGCTCAACAACCCCCCTATAGTAAAACTCTACACTGCTCAACAACCCCCCTATAGTAAAACTCTCTACACTGCTCAACAACCCCCCTATAGTAAAACTCTACACTGCTCAACAACCCCCCCCCCCCCATAGTAAAACTCTCTACACTGCTCAACAACCCCCCCCCCTATAGTAAAACTCTACACTGCTCAACAACCCCCCCCCCTATAGTAAAACTCTACACTGCTCAACAACCCCCCTATAGTAAAACTCTACACTGCTCAACAACCCCCCTATAGTAAAACTCTACACTGCTAAACCCCCCCCCCTATAGTAAAACTCTACACTGCTCAACAACCCCCCCTATAGTAAAACTCTACACTGCTCAACAACCCCCCTATAGTAAAACTCTACACTGCTCAACAACCCCCCCCCCTATAGTAAAACTCTCTACACTGCTCAACAACCCCCCCCTATAGTAAAACTCTACACTGCTCAACAACCCCCCCCTATAGTAAAACTCTCTACACTGCTCAACAACCCCCCCTCCCCCTAAAAACAGTAATTACGTCATTATTATAAAATAAAATTCTTAAAAGACATAGTAATGTATTATTTAGAGCTAGTTTATTTTTACCATATATTATTTACTGAAATTTCTATCATTATTTTACCACTTTGACTCATAGATCACCCTGTATGAACATTTTCATTTTAAGTCACACTTTTTACATACCGTACTTTAACCCCCATTTTTTTTTTATTAAAGTTTATTATTCAAATAAAATTTCAAAATATTTTGGAGTTTTTTTTTTGTTGTTTTATTTTAATGAAATTTAGAATTTTTATTGGGTATTCAGTCAGACCCTGCTTAACACAGTTCCATTTAGAGATGTTCTGCAATAACACAGTTTTTCCCTGAGATATGACTTTTCATTAATTCATCACATTTTTTTTATAGCATGGTACATCTCAAAAATTTATCATTCCTTTGATATCATTAACACTAAGTCTAGTAGAGAGTTTGATATCCGTGAATACCAAAAGTAAGTTTGCTACATATTAACAATACAACCTTATTTGGTATCAAAAAATAAAAGATTTATTTTCATCATGGTTTTTATTTAAAATCTTAAAAAGAGAAGTAATTAGAAAAATGTAAAAAACAAAAGAAAAGTTAAGAGCAATTTGCCGGAAACAAATGCAAATTTTTTAGAAGATATAGCAGGAAAAAAAAAGTTTCCTTATTCTCTTTTATTATATATAATATATTATATTTTTTTTTCATGAACAATTTATTCTAAAAGAAAAATATCTCAATGATTACCGTAATAAAAGTTATAGCTTACTATTTAGAGTCTTTATACATATACTAGTTATAAAATACCTGGTCTTAGTATGGGTTTGACCCTCGGTGGAATAGTCAAATTTGCCTTTGTGACTCCTTACATAGTTTAGTAGCTTTAACTTTGTGGTAAACTTGAACAAATCTGTCATTATGGATTCAGCTCCAGGTGCATCCACTCACCATGGTGCCACGATGGCCATTGAACCATCGGCTATGGTTGGGATGAAAGATGGGCACAACAAAACCATCCCATTTGTGGCTTATAGGATGTGAAAGATAAACATCTTACTTACAAATCTAACACTAACAGATGAGTCAAGATGACATAATTATATTAACTACAAGTTATGTAGACCTAAATTTAATTTTATGCATATTATGATGCATCTTATTAAAACCTATATTACTAAAAGTGTCATAGATATTAAGTTTGTAAAATATTGAATTGGCTGTAAATTGAAATTTGTATATTTAAAGATTCATTTTAATATCAACAAAGTTAAAATATTTTTATGTCATTTACTTTAATTACATTTTTTTCAAGAAAGAATTATTTGGTGGAAAAAACATGCATCAAATAGACCATTGTTGAGGAAATGGTCCCTTTTCAGTACTTTATGTACTTTCAATAATTTGGAAAGTAAATAGCTCGCCAAATTATATCATTTGAATGTCGATTCAGAATTTAAACGCTTAAATATCTAAATCCAGATAATTTCAAAGAAAAATAATTAGCATTTTGCATTAACAGATATATATCTGATTGGCTATGCCAAGTTGTTTTTTTCTGTCCAATGATGTGGATTTCTATGCTGCACAACCACACATACATACTTTGCCCCATTAAACTCCATTTCGTAAAGCGATGTCTTTTGTTTTAACGTATTCCACGCGTTATAGGTAAAGGGTTTTACAGTATTTAAGGCATGCACGTTAAAATATAATCTGAATAATTTTTTAAATCATAGTGCTGATCGAATTTTTTAAGTTCTATTTGATTATACTTGATATGTGTTTTTTTTATAACTTAAAAATATATAAATGTAACAAAAATAAATGATAATCAGATATCCCTCAACACTTAATAAAGGAAATCATAATTCATGTCAAAACTGAAAGAAATGCAGAGGTTCAGAGAAGTAAACATTTTACATCCACTTAATTAAAATTGAATGGCATTACTAAATTAACAATCTGACAGAGTGAAAGATGATGTGCAGACAATTGGCAGGCTAATTAACAAAAGCTCTAGCACAGAATCACAACATATGGTGGGCACAGAATCACAACATCTGGTGGGCACAGAATCACAACATATGGTGGGCACAGAATCACAACATTTGGGTGGGCACAGAATCACAGCATATGGTGGGCACTGGTGCAAACAGCATTGCCACTGTGCCCCAACTTATTATTCAAAAGTTAAGGGCCATAGTTCATTCAATACAATTTAATTTTTAAACTTATTAAATGTCCTAATGACATGGGGAATAAAATGGAACACCCAAAATATATGAAGAAAAAAAAAATAACAGATTAAAAAACATACTGAAGGTGAAATATATTGAAAAATATGTGAGACGGAATCTAGAATAGTCATTGCCATATATGAAAATATGTGAGACGGAATCTAGAATAGTCATTGCCATATATGAAAATATGTGAGACGGAATCTAGAATAGTCATTGCCATATATGAAAATATGTGAGACGGAATCTAGAATAGTCATTGCCATATATGAAAATATGTGAGACGGAATCTAGAATAGTCATTGCCTTATTTGAAAATATGTTACATTAACATCGCATCATAATTTAAAGAATTTTTTAAATTTATTTATGAAAATCATTGTGAGTTACTTATCTAATTTCAGTGCAGGTTTTTGCATCTTTTATGATTTTGTCCTCAACTTGGATCCTCGTATAACGGCAGTGAGACTTATTGTAGGTCTACACAACTTACAAGCCAAGATGGGTGAACCAACTATTCTCCCTCTAGTATACACAGAGCCATCCACTAGACAGGCCGCTTACAGCCTTGTTAATGCAGTCATTGGTGCCAGACAACCTGTTCCAAGGTCATTTTGTTAAACATACACAAAACTTAGAATTGTTTTAAATAGTTCTGATTGCAGAATGAGATAATTCAGTCAGACAAATTTGAATTCTACTCATAATTTTTCTTTGTGAAGTAAATAACTTAATGATGTGATAAGTTTCTAATGTGGATATTATTTTACATTCACTTCTGCTGATATAATTAAATATTAAAATTCAAGGTTTTATTTTTTAGTAAAAATTCCTCTGTATTTTTTTTAATAAGTATAAAAAAAATTTTATAAATGCACATATTATTGTAAACAAATTAATTTTTGTTTAATTCTCAACTAATTTTGAGCATTGTATCAAAACTTTACAAATTTAGGTGCCCCCCTGAGCCTGATTTAGGCATTGTGGTAGAGCTGCAGGCAGCTGGGTCAGCTCCTGGCTCAGAGCATGATCAGACTAGACTTATCACCAGAGCTTGGACCAAGATTCCTCTCTTTGACTCTCAAGATCGTTTAATGACAGGACGTCACCGTTTGCCATTTAGAGCAGTGCCATTAAAGCCATATATACCAATGCATGAGCTTAATGCCATTCCACAGGTTAAGCAAATTTTTTAACACTCTGAATAGCTGTACTTTTTTTTTAGTGAGAAAAAATAATACATGTATGTGTTTGTGAACATTTCTTCATAAAAATACTTGAAGTTGAAAAATGGAGTTAAAAAAAAATAAAACCTAGATTATTTATAACATAGACAATAATGATAGTTTTATTGTTTGAATTCAACAATGATGATAGTTTTATTGTTTGAATTCAACAATAATGATAGTTTTATTGTTTGAATTCAACAATAATGACAGTTTTATTGTTTGAATTCAACTGTAGACTATACTGTCAATGTCCTAGTAATTTTAGATTAAACAGATAAGCCTTTAATTGCTATAAACAGTTAAGATATGTATTTTTTATGTCCATCCAGTATGGTGAAGCTGAACTTTATTATCGCATTGTCAATATGCGAGATGCACAGAGTCAGTCAATGGCCACAATAGCAGCAACAAATCAAGATATGTATCAAGTAGCTCCTGTGGTAAGTTTAATGACAAACGTTTATTTTATTCTGTTCGAAAAATTTAAATCATCACAAAATGTTACAATTCATTCATACTAGAAAAAGAAAATTAAAAAACATTTTGGATTTTGTAGTCAGATTTGTGTCACTAGTACATGTATATTAAAACATAAGCATTTCATATCTTATTCTTTATTATATATATATAGCTAATTCTTATTTTGCTTTGCTCATGTTCTATTGCATATTTAAATTTGTCTCTTTCATTCAACTTTTAAAGGCTTGCTTTTTCCTAAATGATAAAAATTATTAAAGCATAGTAGTAAAAGAATTCACTAGTTTAGATTTATTATTAGATTTTAACATTTAATTTGCAGAAATAAGTGTTACATTGACACACACAAATTTTAACATTCATTAACAACTTCAATTTTAAAAATCAGACTGTTCATGGCACAATTTTAATCTGTAAATATTGAAAAATTATATAAATGTTCCTTTTTTTTTTTTCAAATGATTAATAAGACATAGCCCTTATCTTACTAAATAGATTTTTAAAAAACAAGCAATAATTTTTTGCTTGCTCATTTCTTTACAGGGTGGAGTAGTGCTAACTCAGGTGGCTGTGTCGCCTATTCCTCCCCCTCCCTCTGTATCCCCTCCCGGCTCTCCAACGGATTACTTTTCTCCCAAACTAAGGTATGACAATAAAATGGGAGCTTTTGCAGTATATTCTTCTCTGACATTTGACGAGAAACATAAACTCATCAACTGTACATTTTTCAAATTGTGCACATGAATAATATTCAGTTTTATTTGCTGTGTTTAAGTAGTGCCAAGTATATATTCTATAGTTTACTTGAGTTCACTTGCAGCACTTGCTAATTCAGGCTATAATTAAATAGTTTTTTTTTTTTATTTAAAAAAATACAGTTGGAAAAATGAAACGATGCTTTTTGGGGGATATAAAATTCTTAATTTTAAAATGATGACTTTAAATGGCTTTATTTTTCACTTAAAATATTTTATATGGATTAGCAAGTGGCACTCATCTATTTATCAATATATACTTTATATTATATATACATACATATTTTTTTTTCTTATGTTTCTGATGGGCTTTGGTTTTCACAATTTTATTAATTTACGTTTCCATTATTTTTTTGAAACAGCATTTTTCTTGCTGATAGATTATTTTTAATGTATTTATTTCTTTCCTTAGTTAATTTGTAAATTACTTTTCTCTTGCTTTTTTTTTTTTTTTTTTGATTTTGCATTTGGTTGAACAATTAATACATATACAAAATTGACAAAAAATCTTTTGAAAATAGTCGACTATAAATATTTAAGAGTTGTTTCAAAGTTTTGTTAATTTTACTAATCTTTTGCTAATTTTACTAACCGTCTTCTTTGAATACTAATACATTTAACAGAAATAATTATTCCATTGTTCATTATGTGAGTTGAAATTTGTTTATTTATGCAAGAAAAAAAAATGTGTGACTTAATTGAAGTACATAAGAATGATTCTCTGGGGAACATGGGGTGGAATTTCATACACATAGATTATTAAGTTTTGGGAAATATATACACCAAACATCAAACCCTGCCAGGTAATCATCTTGGCATATCATTTATAAAAAGAAGGCTGTGATGATCTTAAAACTAGACAAGAGAAACTGCTTATACCACAACCACTCCATGGATGAATGCAAATTATTATATCTCTTTAAAAAAACTAAATTCCATGTGTGCAACTTAACTTTTTTTACTTATACTTTTGCTTAATAACTGTGTGGAGTTTGATTAAAAAGTTGATATAATGTGATGATTATATTATGCTAAATCAGTCAGCATCATAATTTATTTAATTTTTGTTTGTAATAAGAATTTTACAAAGCATAAACTAAATAACGAGTTATTTTGTTTCTATTTTTTTTTTCAAATATAACTTTTATGTGATACGTAACTAGAATATTTCCTAGTGGTGATTCTAGTTTCCAAATACTAATTGTTCTCATTTGCAGGAATTCGAATCTGCCCCCGATCCAGAACTCGAATTTGACTTTGGACCCGAATTTAGGCTTCCAAGTCGACCGGGTGAAACACGCCGAGCTTGGTGAGGGTAAAGTTCGACTTACAGCATATTATCATTCTAATGGAAAGGTACTAAAAATTGTTCTTATTGAAAATTCGTTATTTTCTTTTTATGATTATTTCAATTTTTGAAAATCATGCTGTTTTTTTGTTTTGTTTATTTTTTCCTTTTTTTTTTTTAATTAGATTGTTCAGTCAGCAACTAGTCCTGTCATGTGCACTACAACTGCTGTTCGTTCCAACTTCAAGTATTACTATCATGTCTTTGGTCAACAAGAAGCTTCTTTCCAAGATGTGAAGATGACCGGAGACATGATATTAGTGGCCAGATTTTATCTGAAGAAACAAATTAAAAACCAGATTGATGAGACCGACCCAGCCAACATGACAAGGACCACAGTATGGAGAAAGAGAGACTGGTATACATGGGCGCAATTCCTCTTGTGCTGTCCATGCATGGAGGTAAACAAGTTGTTGTTTTTTAATTGCCTTATTTATTTTTATTTTTTTCTCCACCAGAGGTTTCACGGTGATCTCAAAGAAGTTCAATATCTATGTTCATTCATTTCAATACTAATTGAACTCTTTTTTTTTTTTCATATTTCTCAGAGACATAAAAATATATATCCTGTTTAGTAAACTACAAAAATTAAAAATTAAAGGAAAGTAATTAAGTAATTATTGACAAATGTCAAGTATAAGGATTTAGTTATTGTTGTTATAAATCTTACAAGAAACATTGAAGTCTTTGAAATAAGTTTTACAAAAATTCAACACTAAAACATTAATTGCTGTTTTTTTTTTTTAATCCAATCTGTATAAAAAATTATATATTTTTTTTAAACTGGTACATTTAATAGCTAGATTTATTTTTTCAAATCATGTACTTAAAAAACATTTTTCCTTAAGTTTTGCAAGTTGTGTAGAAGAAATATTATTAGCATATTTCAATACTATGACTTAAATTTGAACAGAATTAACTTCTCGGGAAAGAAGAGAATTCAACCCCAGTATTATGAGAATTAATACAGGTACACACACACTAAAGCTGTACGAGCCTCCAGTCCCAGAGCCAACTAGTATGCCATTTAATTCACTGCAGTACCACAAAGATGCCAGAAGATACGGTAAAGCTACTGTTAGGATTCATATTTTCCAGGGCCAGCCTCGTCCAGGATCATTAACACCCAGTGAACTTTCAGATGAAGGAGATGATGTTTTACCTGAGGTAACCAGACACTATCAACAATTATAATTTATAAGTCAACTAAATGGATAATATAAAAATAAAATTGTTGTCAATCAAATTTTATAATAAAGGGTTGTTTTTTTTTTCAGTATGCCTGGCTGCCCTTTGATAGAAGAGTTCCACTCAGTGAACCTTTCCATGTCGGAGATGGATTTGATATTTACATAGATGGATGTCGATTTCTTCCTGATTCAGTCACATATTCAAGGGTATTATCATACTTTATGTTATTAGGGATTTGAATACATTAAAAATTATCACTTTGATTAATTTGTTTCTATATTTTCACATCTGATCAGGTTGCCGCGCGCATCTTAGATCGTAAATATGAAGTTTATGGCAAAGATATTTCAACCAGTGTAAAGATAGATAGTGACATTTTTAACCCAGTTTATGAACACAGAGCAGAATTTAGAGAACCTCAAATACCTCCATCAGCAACTTTGCTTTTCAAGGTAGAATTACACTAAAATAGCTTAGGTCAATTAAAAAAGGTTAGATTGCAAAGATTAACTCAATGGTATTTGTAATATTTTCAAACTAAATGTGTAATTTAATTTCACCAGGTTTATACAATAGACAATTTCTACAGACAACTGACAGTTGTTGGCTATGCTGCCCTGAAAGTTTTTGTTGAATCTGGCTCAGAGAGACAGCCAACCATAGATAAAGCAGGAGTGCAGGTAATTAGAAAATAATTAGTATTCATCATATTATCCTCATGAATTATAAGCAAAATGGCCCCCATGTTTCATTTTCTTTTTAGAACAGCTCATTCATGTTTGAATCATTTTTGAAAATATGGTGCATTTTCGTACTTACAATGATTTAGTGTACAAAAAAAGTCACTTTTATTTAACTGTTTCAAAGAAATTATTCTGTTAATACTAAAAAGCTTCATTGAAGTATATTGAAAATTTGAATTAGCTTTATAATGTACTGTTTTAATTAATTAGGTTGATATGCCTGCAATACCAGAGAATATTTTTCTGATTAAATAAATTCTGTCTCATTAATACATTTACGAATCTGTTTCTGTAGATATCTTTAAATGAAGGTGCTCATCAACTCCGCTTATATGGTCAAGGACCAAATGGAGTTGATCCATTTACAGAGAGATGTATGACAGATGCAAATGTCCGCCCTGTCCCATGTGCAAGCCTTCTTGTCAGAATAGCCAAAGTACCAAAAGGTCCTAAAGGAAAACCTTTAGTGGTAATTATAGTTGTTTCTTATTTCTATTTCCTTAGTTTGTACATGCCGATCAATATTATTTGCTAAATCCACTGAATAATAAAAATCTTATTTTTTTTTAAATAAAGAAATGTAAAAAGTGTTGTTTCAAATCATTGTTATTTTATTATGAATGTTAACAGTTTTTTTTTTGCTAAAAGACTTTTTATGCAGTAAATGTAATTTTAATTATTTTTTTTTAGTCCACCAAAGTTCCTCAGGCTGATTGGGCCAGGCTTGGTCTCTGGTACCCTCGACCCAAGTATACTGACCGTGTGTACTTATCAGGGCAGTGTGTGCCTTCCAGGGGAGAGAGTAAACTATTCCATGCAATGATGAAAAGAATTCCCATCACTATTCGCGATGCTGTTGCTGCCACTACCAAAGCTAAAGAAAGTTTCCTTAGCTCTGATAAAAATATGGAGCAGTATATTAGGGTCAGTTAACATCTACACACACACAATATTTTAGCATTAGAAAAAGATTAACTGTTTATTACTCATTATTAGTTAAAAATTATGTCAATTAAAATTTTTTTATATTTTACTCAGAATCAACTGACCAAATCTATGGACACCAAACCTCTGGACCAGGATTTGAACTTTATCTCTCAGTACAGTCCACTGCATGGAATCAAGGTTTGAATTCCATAACTTTCATTCATAATTTTTTAATAACAAGTGTTTTTATTAACAAAAAACAGGCAACAGCTTGATGAAAAATTTCTGGTTTTTATAATGAAATAATTGATTTCTTTTTTCAGCTAGCATTAGACAGTGCTGTCAATTTACCTTGGGCCAACTTTACTTTGTCTCATGTCTGTCTCAACCCTCCAGGAGCTTTTTACATGGTAATAACTGACAGTAAACATTTATTTATAGCTTCTTTCCCTTTTTGTTCAAATCCAACTTTATTTCATTTGCTGCTTCACTGTGTAATGTTTTTGCTTAGGGTGCACCACATGCTACTTATGACAAATTGACTTTCATTGAAAATCTAGACCCTCGCAGTACTCACTCATCACCTGCCTGGAAAGATGGGTTTAAGGTAACTTTTATTTATTTTTATATAAATATATTCAGTATAGTCCTACATTTCAGTTTTTTTTGGATGTTTTTGTTTTTTTATTCACTCTACAACTTTTGTTAACTCTGTGCTAAGAAAATGTTTGTGAATATTTTTTAAAAGAAAGAGATTTATAGCTCAAATCATCTTTGAATGATCCTTATATAGCCTATATTAGTTTGATTTTTTTGTATATTCTGTCAAAACATAGCATTTTCCAAGAAGATCATATCATCGTTTCTTAGTAGCAGTTGTTCATCTCCAAGAAGTGTTTGTTAATGTTTCGAGAGACAACTATAAATATGGATTATTGGAGCAGGTATAAAAGAGTGTAAAACTTAAAAAAATGTATTAATTAAAACTACTAGGTGATTTATAATTTATTTTTTTTTAAATTTAATTACAGTGATTATAAGTCATTAAAAAATGAAATTATTATTTTAAATCATATGTTAAGCCTGTTACTTGTCGCAGTGAATGAATATGGTAAATATTCCCATTTCTTTTTTAAACAGGCTTGGACAGCTGTTCAGGTATTTAAAGACAAATACTGTTACACAGAGACTTTCCAACTGCCGTTGTTCCAAGGGGCACCTAATCCACAAATGCTTAAGCAGCTAGCTCGAGAGCCTTGTAAAGAGTGGATGGAAAGAAATATCCGAGGCAAATCTGTAAGTAAATACAAGGATCAGCTAGTCTTTTAAAAATTATTTTCGTTATCGTTATAATGAGATTTTTTCCTAGCAACATTTCCCCCAAATATGAAAATGGTCTCTTACTTGATTACTTTAGCTGAAGCTGCTGGATGGTGCTTCTGTATTTATACGCCTTTGTGATGCACGCCGAGATGATGAACTATTTTATGATGTGCCAGCTTCTAAGCTTGTGAGTATTTACAGAAATCTGACTGAAAAATCTGATAAGTTCATTTCTGTTTCTTTTATTTTTTGTTCATAATAATTATGTCTGTGCCATGTGAAAAATTCTCCTTTGAAATAAATTTTCAAATTTGTTTTACCATAAACGTTAGACTTGTTCTTAACATTTTTTCAGGTCCATGTGAATGTTGATTACATTCCTAGGGGACTTGAGGAGATTTATTCCAGAGAGAGACCTGGGAGACCGTTGGAGTCTTTGATACCTCCTGGAAAATCTACTGAGCAATTTATGGATGGGCTTAAAGTCAAGTTTAAGAGTGTGAGTACATATTTAGTTAAATGTATTCATAAATTTCTGCTGAATTGTGCAGAAAAATGTTAGAGCTTAATACCATTTTAAACTTAAATTTATTTGAAATAAAGACCAGACGTTATTAGGCATAATTTTTCAGTTTAAAATACATCTCTTAAGCAAGTTTTGTACATGCTTATGCTTTGTATTTTTCAGTTGGTGTACAAACTCTATGAAGAAGGCAACATGTCTAACAACTAAAGATTGAAAAGATTTATTCAACTGAAAACTCAGCTCCTGCGAAAATAACCATTAAAAGGGTTCATTTCAAACATCATGGGCAACTCAGTTTTGAAAGAAACATTAATTCTGTGAACAAGCAAGCGCAATTAATTTCTTTATCGTAATTGTCAAAAATATTCAGCAGTATTGTGAATAATTTTTAGTTATATAAATGAAATTTCATGGAAAAAGGAGTGAATTTTCGTATTCTACAAGACAGTAAATGCATTCTGTTGAACTTTTACTGCTGTTTCATAACTGTGATATTGTTATTTTCTGTCTCAAAATGTTACAAGAGTACAGTATTAACAAATTCTACTTCTCAATTAGTGAAAAACAATATATAGACTTGTCAACTTGACATGATGGTAAATGTTGACCGTTTATCAATTTAAAATGGACGTGAAATACAAATGTGTTCTAACCCTGGATTGGTGCATTTTTTTTACAATTATACTTGCCATAAACTTTATTAACTTAAGACAAGCTTTTAGACTTTTTAAAAAACAATTTATTGGACTGATTTATTCTCATACTTTTGTGGTGTTGTGGTAAAACTAATGGTGGACCAATACTGAAGTCAAATAACTTCATTGATTGTGTGGATCAATACTGAAGTCAAATAACTTCATTGATTGTGTGGACAAAACAAAGAACATTTCACTCAATTTTTTTTCAAAGAATTCTAAAAGAACTTCATCATTTTAAAAAAAAAAAGGAAACATTTTGTTTGAACAGTTTGTTATGATGAAATATTTTACTCATACAAATAAAAATGTGTTTTCACCAAAGGTAATGAAAATATTTTGGTTTTCACCAAAGGTAATGAAAATATTTTGGTGCAAAAAAAAATCATTAAAAAAATGTAAATTAAATTTACAAAAAAAAAAATATTTGCTTCATGTATATAAGGCTGTTCATTATCAAATTGTCTCTGTGGCTGACAAAAACCTATTATTGTCTAGAGCAGTCAATATGCTAAATAGTGTGTGTGTACTGTGTTAATAAAATTGTAAACATTTTTTTTTCCCCATACAATGGAAAGAAAAACATTCTACACATGTATCACATCATTGGGTTTGAAATCTTAAAATCTTTTTTATTAAATATATATTTTGTACACATTGACAACCAACTCAATCTTTCCATTCCCTGTGATAATTTACTGTATTTTTTATGATTAATTTAACTCTTCTACCCATTCATCATATATTCAATAAGCTTATTTTTTAAGTTTAAATTGTATTGCCACTAACTGATCATTTCTGAGAAAAATATTTTTTTAAATAGGTATTTTAAGTAAGATTAGATATTTCATCACAAAATCCTAGACTGTCTACTTCCCTGCTAATTTTGTCATTTTCTTGATTTTGTTGCTGTAATTTAAAGTGTTTTAATTTCTCAAGTAATCTTCAATTTCTTTTTATATAACAGGTTAATTCAGCTTTTATTTGAAATCATATTAAAAGATTGGAAAACAGACTGAAATCATGATTTAAATAAAAATGTATCTTGCATTCTGACATCTGACCTTGGTGCATATCTATAAAATAAAACCCATTTCACTCTGTGGGGTCAAAGTATGAGGCAGCATAAATAAATATTTTGCAGTTGAAAGATTTGTGTATGTCAACTATTTAGTGTTTATAAATGTGTATCATGAATTCATATTAGTTTTACATTGTTCACATGGAAAAACAGAGCTCATTCATTTTCGCTAAAAGAGCTAAAAAAATTATTTGATTTATAACATTTAGCATTTCACCTTTAAACAATTGTGCAAATTCTCTTAACAATACACCAAAATCTCTGTGAAGATTGCAGACTATATTTGATTGTGACTCGAGTAAAAAAAAAGTGTGTCAAAACTGTCTAGTTAAAAGTTACAGGTTCAGCTTCGGATCAAGAGGTAACATCTAGAACCAACGGGAAGCTTCAACAATTTAGCTCATAATCATTTATTTTAAGTAGCTTTTTATATATATACATTTTTTTTCTATTAGTATTTGTCCTCAAACACATACACATGTTAAATAAATTTTTCTATGGTTATTCTTAACATACTTAATGACAGGATATTTTTGTATGCAACTTATGTCAATATAGAAATTGATTTCTTAAAACTGTGAAAATTACTTTTTGTATGTATCAGTTCAAATTTCTTCTAATGTAATAATTTCATTACAAATTTGATTTAGATAGCTTTAACGACTTTTGTATTTAAACCTTTAAAATACACACAATGAATTGAAATATTATTTATTTATAAAAGTTTATAAGCATAAATAACATTGAGTTTTATATTTATTTCAAAAGTATAAAAATATCAGTTAAAGAAAGGTATAATTTATAACACGAGCTATAATTTATACTTGTTAAACTATTCCGTAAGAACTGATAAAGCTGATCTTCTTAAAAACTTTTTAAAATTCTAAATGTTGTATAGAGAAAAATTCCTTGAATTAATTTTGTTAGATTTTTGCTTTTAATCTGCCAAAAAATTTTCATATTTTTGTTGAGATTTCACATTTTTTATTTTATCTATAAAATTGAACTGCTGGCAACATATTACCTTTGTTAGTTTCTACAGCACTTAACAAATATTGATGGAAATATGATACGCATGTAATTTATAATATATGAACTATTTTGATTCTGTCTGATTTTTATTGTAAGTATGCAAAATCATTGGGGAAAAAATACAATTCCATTTTTAACAGTTATATTAACAGAACTAATCAGCAATTTTATGTTAATTTTTAATACAGCCACTTTAAAATATATATACATGACATTATAGAATAATAAAATCCAGTGATTATTAAATATCTTTTGACTCTGTTATATTTGCAAGCAATATTTTTCAGAGATGTTATATTACTAGATTAATTCCTTTCTATTTAGAGAGGAACATATACAGAATCAGGAATGAACAATTGCATTTCATTTTTATAATAAGTTTAAATTTCTATCAATGTTTAACATAACTTTGAAATAAAACCAGTCCATTAAGGCATTAATAAATTTCTATAATTTTTTTTATCAAAAAATGTCAGTCTCAAAAAGGCAGATAAAAAAATTCAAGCTAATTATGGTCAAGTTTAGCATTTACGGGATTGAAAATTACAGGGACATTAGTAATGTTATTGATTTATAAAGCTTTAAACCAAAATGAAAAATACTTATTCACCAAAAAAAAAAAACCAGTAAGTTGATTTATTAATAGAAAATTATAACATCATTCTCATAACATATAATAAAATATTTACAAATAATTTCGAGAAAAACAAACAACAACATAGAAATTATTAATAATCTTAAAAATCCAGTGGACTTTGAAAACTGTGGCTAAGTCAGTTGACACTTGATGCTGAATCACTGTCAGAATTTGCATAATTACTCATTAATGAAATGAGTCCACTTTCATTACATCGTTCAGAATGTAAATGTTCTGTAGTTTTCTTAGCTTTGTCAGCAGCTAAGCCTGTATCACAGTTTTGGTCATTTAAATGAAGGAAGCTGATTTAGAAGTGTGAGGCTGTGTTTGTGAAAGTACTTTGATTGCACACTTCTGGAGTCTGAAGTTGAGGTTTATAATCCTGAACAACACATTCCGTATTATAATTTATGTCATTGTTAAGGCCCTAGACTTCAAGGTCTCTGACGGTTCCGTGTGAGTAGCAGAAATAGCAGTCGGATGAGCCAAATCGTTGAATCAATTTATCTCACCTGGGACTTTTCTTTTTTAACAGAACTTGGTGTAATTTTACCAGATTTGCTTCTTTTAACCAAAACAAAAGAGGACTTTACTGGTTTTGAACCACTTTTTTTAGATCGCCTGAAAAGGATCTTTGTAAGAGGCTTCTTTAGCACTTTGCCCAGTTTATTTTTTTAAATTCTTTTTCCAGGGGAAGTTTTGTTAGAGAACAATGGACGGAGCTCTATACTTTTCCTTTTTTCTTTCTGTTTCTCCTCAAATGCTGAAAATAAAGTAATATTTTAAAATAAACAGAATTAATTATGTTTCCTGCTCATTTCAAATAAATGTTACAAAAATAATAAGGGAGAAGGTGTTAGTAAATAATATTTTTTTTTACTTTGAGAGATAACTCAGTTTTATATTGCGCTACTATATGAAACAGTGGGGGACTGAGGGTTGTGCAGTAAAGCACCCGACTGTCGACCTGAGGGTTCCTGGTGATGACCAATGGATTTTTCAGGTCATGGTTAAAGTCCCTGCTATATCTCCCGTGGTGCCTCCATGGCCAATGCATTATCAACTATGGTGGAGATGAAAGAAGGGCACTGCGAAACCATCCCACTAGTGGTTTATAGGATCTAAGAAATTTCATCTCATCCTTACAGGGACTTCACACACTATATGAAAGAAACTTGAGTCTTAAACAAAGAATTTGTTTACTCTCTTTAGTGATGATTACAAAAATCAACTGAAATAAAAAAACAGCTGAATTATAAAACACTGAATCTTACATGTAGTAACTGAATATTTCATCAAGGTTGCCAACTTTTTGTCCTCCTCAGTTTCCTCAACCAAAGAAATGTCCATGGAATTTCTCTTCAAAATGGCATTATCTGCATCCAAAGCTTCTTTAATCTGTTTCTTTTCTGCCTAAAAAAAATGTGGCTATCTGAGTTATCATGTCATAAAATTGGTTACAAAGAAATGTCCATTAAATTATACTTCTGACAGAAAAAGCTCTACTGAAATTAATAAGCAGTAAAAAAAATTGAAAATCCTAGCTCTACTAATAGCGTACATGTAATGTCTAACCACTTTTGTTTAGACAGTGTCCTTGCACAGACGAGTGTGTGTGTCTATATGTGTTTGTTGTTAAATTTTCTCATGAAAAACAAAAACTGTGGGTTTTTTACGTGGTATTTAGGTATTGGCTGCAGTAGTAAAATAATTCACATTTCGACATCCACGTACCCTTCTATATATACAAAAAAAAAAAACCCTTGTCCAAAAAATACTGTATTTCCCCATGTATAAGCACCCCCTTTGTATAAGCCATCCCCCCAATTTTTGGACTGTGAAGTTTTGAAAAAAATATTTTATTAGAAAAACAAGTTATAAAGAAAGCAAATTTACAAAAAAACAAAATTCAAGATTCATAATAATCACTTTTTGGGCTTGAAAATTTTGGAAAAAAAGGGGGTGGCTTATACATGGGGAAATACGGTAAATTAAATGATTCACACTTAATAAAAATCATTATATATATATTTGATGAAATATGTACTTATGTCATAAAAATTATGAATGAAATATACCACAAATTTAAAAAACATGATTTTTCATAAAACCCAAGCCCTAGATATGATTTTACAAGTCTTAGAATGATACCCATAGTTCTTTACTGTATTACTCAGGTCATCTAAACAATTAACAATGACATTCTATACAAATACGGAGTCGATTTTATTTTAACATTAATGTTTAACAATTTATTTCA
>JAGDYQ010000005.1:3852709-3889013 GCA_021962125.1 Bulinus truncatus | reverse complement strand
ATTCAGAATTTAAACGCTTAAATATCTAAATCCAGATAATTTCTAAGAAAAATAATTAGCATTTTACATTAACAGATATATATCTGAATGGTTTTGCCAAGTTGTTTTTTTTCTGTCCAATGATGTGGATTTCTATGCTGCGCAACCACACATACATACTTTGCCCCATTAAACTCTATTTTGTAAAGCGATGTCTTTTGTTTTAACGTATTCCCCGCTTAAAATGGGGTAGACTGTATAGGTAAAGGGTTTTACAGTATTTAAGACATGCACGTTAAAATATAATCTGAATAATTTTTTAAATCATAGTGCTAATCGAATTTTTTAAGTTCTATTTGATTATACTTGATATGTGTTTTTTTATAACTTAAAAATATATAAATGTAACAAAAATAAATGATAATCAGATATCCCTCAACACTCAATAAAGGAAATCATAATTCATGTCAAAACTGAAAGAAAAGCAGAGGTTCAGAGAAGTATACATTTTACATCCACACTTAATAAAATTAAATAGCATTACTAAATTAACAATCTGACAGAGTGAAAGATGATGTGCAGACGCTGGCAGGCTAAATAACAAAAAGCTCTAGCACAGAATCACAACATATGGTGGGCATTGGTGGACAAGCAGCATTGCCACTGTTTCCCAACTTATTATTCAAAAGTTAAGGGTCATAGTACATTCAATACAATTTAATTTTAAACTTATTAAATGTCCTAATGACATGGGAAATAAAATGGAACACCCAAAAAATATGAAGAAAAAAAAAAATAGCAGATTAAAAAATATACTGAAGGTGAAATATATTGAAAAATATGTGAGATGGAATCTAGAATAGTCATTGCCTCATTTGAAAATATGTGAGACGGAATCTAGAATAGTCATTGCCATATTTGAAAATATATGAGACGGAATCTAGAATAGTCATTGCCATATTTGAAAATATATGAGACGGAATCTAGAATAGCCATTGTTTTATTTGAAAATATGTTACATTAACATCGCATCATAAGTTAAAGAATTTTTAAAATTTATTTATGAAAATCATTGTGAGTTACTTATCTAATTACAGTGCAGGTTTTTGCATCTTTTATGATTTTGTTCTCAACTTGGATCCTCGTATAACGGCAGTGAGACTTATTGTAGGTCTACACAACTTACAAGCCAAGATGGGTGAACCAACTATTCTCCCTCTAGTATACACAGAGCCATCCACTAGACAAGCCGCGTACAGCCTTGTTAATGCAGTCATTGGTGCCAGACAACCTGTTCCAAGGTCACTTTGTTAAACATACACAAAGCTTAGAATTGTTTTAAATAGTTCTGATTGCAGAATGAGATAATTCAGTCAGACAAATTTTAATTCTATTCATAATTTTTCTTTGTGAAGTAAATAACTTAATGATGTGATAAAGTTTTTTATTGGGAATATTATTTTACATTGACTTCTGCTGATATAATTAAATATTAAAATTCAAGATTTTTTTTTTTAGTAAAAATTCCTCTGTATTTTTTTTAATAAGTATAAAAAAAAATTTATCAATGTAAATATTATTGTAAACAAATTAATTTTTGTTTAATTCTCAAGTAATTTTGAGCATCGTATCAAAAAATAACTTTACAAATTTAGGTGCCCCCCTGAGCCTGATTTAGGAATTGTGGTAGAGCTGCAGGCGGCTGGGTCAGCTCCTGGCTCAGAGCATGATCAGACTAGACTTATCACCAGAGCTTGGACCAAGATTCCTCTCTTTGACTCTCAAGATCGTTTAATGACAGGACGTCACCGCTTGCCATTTAGAGCAGTGCCATTAAAGCCATATATACCAATGCATGAGCTTAATGCCATTCCACAGGTTAAGCAAAGTTTTTAACACTCTGAATAGCTGTACATTTTTTTTAGTGAGAAAAAATAATACATGTATGTGTTTGTGAACATTTCTTCATAAAAATACTTGAAGTTGAAAAATGGAATTAAAAAAAAATAAAACCTAGTTTATTTATAACATAGACAATAATGATTGTTTTATTGTTTGAATTCAACAATAATGATAGTTTTATTGTTTGAATTCAACAATAATGATAGTTTTATTGTTTGAATTCAACAATAATGATAGTTTTATTGTTTGAATTCAACAATAATGATAGTTTTATTGTTTGAATTCAACAATAATGATAGTTTTATTGTTTGAATTCAGCTGTAGACTATAGTGTCAATGTCCTAGTAATTTTAGATTAAACAATTAAAAGCCTTTAATTGCTATAAACAGTTAAGATATGTATTTTTTATGTCCATCCAGTATGGTGAAGCTGAACTTTATTATCGCATTGTCAATATGCGAGATGCACAGAGTCAGTCAATGGCCACAATAGCAGCAACAAATCAAGATATGTATCAAGTAGCTCCTGTGGTAAGTTTAATGACAAACTTTTATTTTATTCTGTTCAAAAAATTTAAATCACAAAATGTTACAATTCATTCATACTAGAAAAAGAAAATTAAAAAACATTTTGGATTTTGTAGTCAGATTTTTGTCACTAGTACATGTATATTAAAACATAAGCATCTCATATCTTATTCCTTATTATATAGATAGCTAATTCTTATTTTGCTTTGCTCATGTTCTATTGCATATTTAAATATGTCTCTTTCATTCAACTTTTGAAGGCTTGCTTTTTCCTAAATGATAAAAATTATTAAAGCATAGTAGTAAAAGAATTCACTAGTTTAGATTTATTATTACATTTTAACATTTAATTTGCAGAAATAAGTGTTACATTGACACACACAAATTTTAACATTCATTAAGAACTTCAATTTTAAAAATCAGACTGTTCATGGCACAATTTTAATCTGTAAATATTGAAAAATTATATAAATATTCCTTTTTTTTTTCAAATGATTAATAAGACATAGCCCTTATCTTACTAAATAGATTTTTAAAAAACAAGCAATAATTTTTTGCTTGCTCATTTCTTTACAGGGTGGAGTAGTGCTAACTCAGGTGGCTGTGTCGCCTATTCCTCCCCCTCCCTCTGTATCCCCTCCCGGCTCTCCAACGGATTACTTTTCTCCCAAACTAAGGTATGACAATAAAATGGGAGCTTTTGCAGTATATTCTTCTCTGACATTTGACGAGAAACATAAACTCATCAACTGTACATTTTTTAAATTGTGCACATGAATAATATTCAGTTTTATTTGTTGTGTTTAAGTAGTGCCGAGTATATATTCTATAGTTTACTTGAGTTCACTTGCAGCACTTGCTAATTCAGGCTATAATTAAATGGTTTTTTTTTTATTTAAAAAAATACAGTTGGAAAAATGAAACGATGCTTTGTGGGGGATATAAAATTCAAAATTTCAAAATGATGACTTTAAACGGCTTTATTTTTCACTTAAAATATTTTATATGGATTAGCAAGTGGCACTCATCTATTTATCAATATATACTTTATATTATATATATACATTCATATTTTTTTTCTTATGTTTCTGATGGGCTTTGGTTTTCACAATTTTATTAATTTATGTTCTCATTATTTTTTTTAAACAGCATTTTTCTTGCTGATAGATTATTTTTAATGTATTTATTTTTTTCCTTAGTTAATTTGTAAATTACTTTTCTCTTGCTTTTTTTTTTTTTTTGATTTTGCATTTGGTTGAACAATTAATACATGTACAAAAATTGACAAAAAAATCTTTTGAAAATAGTCGACTATAAATATTTAAGAGTTGTTTCAAAGTTTTGTTAATCTTACTAATCTTTTGTTAATTTTACTAACTGTCTTCTTTGAATACTAATACATTTAACAGAAATAATTATTCCATTGTTCATTATGTGAGTTGAAATTTGTTTATTTATGCAAGATAAAAAATGTGTGACATAATTAATGTAAATAAGAATGATTCTCTGGGGAACATGGGTGGTATTTCATACAGATAGATTATTAAGTTTTGGGAAATATATACACCATTCTATGGGAAAAACATCAAACCTGCCAGGTAATCATCTTGGCATATCAATTACAAAAAGAAGGCTGTGATGATCTTAAAACTAGACAAGAGAAACGGCTTATACCACAACCACTCCATGGATGAATGCAAATTATTATATCTCTTTAAAAAACTAAATTCCATGTGTGCAACTTAACTTTTTACTTATACTTTTGCTTAATAATTCTGAGTGGAGTTTGATTAAAAAATTGATATAATGTGATGAATATATTATGCTAAATCAGTCAGCAGCATAATTTATTTAATTTTTGTTTGTAATAAGAATTTTACAAAGCATAAACTAAATGAGGAGTTATTTTGTTTCTATTTTCTTTCAAATATAACTTTTATGTGATACATATCTAGAATATTTCCTAGTAGTGATTCTAGTTTCCAAATACTAATTGTTCTCATTTACAGGAATTCGAATCTGCCCCCGATCCAGAACTCGAATTTGACTTTGGACCCGAATTTAGGCTTCCAAGTCGACCGGGTGAAACACGCCGAGCTTGGTGAGGGTAAAGTTCGACTTACAGCATATTATCATTCTAATGGAAAGGTACTAAAAATTGTTCTTATTGAAAATTCGTTATTTTCTTTTTATGTTTATTTCGATTTTTGAAAATCATGCTGTTTTTTGTTTGTTTATTTTTTCCTTTTTTTTTTAATTAGATTGTTCAGTCAGCAACTAGTCCTGTCATGTGCACTACAACTGCTGTTCGTTCCAACTTCAAGTATTACTATCATGTCTTTGGTCAACAAGAAGCTTCTTTCCAAGATGTGAAGATGACCGGAGACATGATATTAGTGGCCAGATTTTATCTGAAGAAACAAATTAAAAACCAGATTGATGAAACTGACCCAGCCAACATGACAGGACCACAGTATGGAGAAGAGACTCTCGTTGCATGGGCAGCAATTCCTCTTGTGCTGTCCATGCATGGAGGTAAACAAGTTGTTGTTTTTTAATTGCCTTATTTATTTTTATTTCTTTCTCCACCAGAGGTTTCACAGTGATCTCAAAGAAGTTCAATATCTATGTTAATTCATGTCAATACTAGTTGAACTCCTTTTTTTGTCATATTTCTCAGAGACATAAAAATATATATATCCTGTTTAGTAAACTACAAAAATTAAAAATGAAAGGATAGTAATTAAGTAATTATTGACAAATGTAAAGTATAAGGATTTAGTTATTGTTGTTATAAATCTTACAAGAAACATTGAAGTCTTTGAAATAAATTTTACAAAAATTCAACACTAAAATGTTAATTGCTGTTTTTTTTTTAAATCCAATCTGTATAAAAAATTATATGTTTTTTTAAAACTGGTACATTTAATAACTAGATTTATTTTTTCAAATTATGTACTTAAAAAACATTTTTCCTTAAGTTTTGCAAGTTGTGTAGAAGAAATATTATTAGCATATTTCAATACTATGACTTAAATTTGAACAGAATTAACTTCTCGGGAAAGAAGAGAATTCAACCCCAGTATTATGAGAATTAATACAGGTACACACACACTCAAGCTGTACGAGCCTCCAGTCCCAGAGCCAACTAGTATGCCATTTAATTCACTGCAGTACCACAAAGATGCCAGAAGATACGGTAAAGCTACTGTTAGGATTCATATTTTCCAGGGCCAGCCTCATCCAGGATCATTAACACCCAGTGAACTTTCAGATGAAGGAGATGATGTTTTACCTGAGGTAACCAGACACTATCAACAATTATAATTTATAAGTCAATTAAATGGATAATATAAAAATAAAATTGTTGTCAATCAAATTTTATAATAAAGGGTTGTTTTTTTTTTCAGTATGCCTGGCTGCCCTTTGATAGAAGAGTTCCACTCAGTGAACCTTTCCATGTAGGAGATGGATTTGATATCTACATAGATGGGTGTCGATTTCTTCCTGATTCAGTCACATATTCAAGGGTATTATCATATTTTATGTTATTAGGGATAAGAATACATTAAAAATTATCACTTTGATTAATTTGTTTCTATGTTTTCACATCTGATCAGGTTGCCGCGCGCATCTTAGATCGTAAATATGAAGTTTATGGCAAAGATATTTCAACCAGTGTAAAGATAGACAGTGACATTTTTAACCCAGTTTATGAACACAGAGCAGAATTTAGAGAACCTCAAATACCTCCATCAGCAACTTTACTTTTCAAGGTAGAACTACACTAAAATAGCTCAGGTCAATTAAAAAGGTTAGATAGCAAAGATTAACTCAATGGTATTTGTAATATTTTCAAACTATATGTGTAATTTAATTTCACCAGGTTTATACAATAGATAATTTCTATAGACAACTGACAGTTGTTGGCTATGCTGCCCTGAAAGTTTTTGTTGAATCTGGCTCAGAGAGACAGCCAACCATAGATAAAGCAGGAGTGCAGGTAATTAGAAAATAATTAGTATTCATCATATTATCCTCATGAATTATAAGCAAAATGACATGTTTCATTTTCTTTTTAGAACAGCTCATTCATGTTTGAATCATTTTTGAAAATATGGTGCATTTTCATACTAACAATGATTTGGTATACAAAAAAAGTCACTTTTATTTAACTGTTTCAAAGAAATTATTCTGTTAATGCTAAAAAGCCTCATTGAAAATTTGAATTAGCTTTATAATGTACTGTTTTAATTAATTAGGTTGATATGCCTGCGTTACCAGAGAATATTTTTCTGATTAAATAAATTCTGTCTCATTAATACATTTACGAATCTGTTTCTGTAGATATCTTTAAATGAAGGTGCTCATCAACTCCGCTTATACGGTCAAGGACCAAATGGAGTTGATCCATTTACAGAGAGATGTATGGCAGATGCAAATGTCCGCCCTGTCCCATGTGCAAGCCTTCTTGTCAGAATAGCCAAAGTACCAAAAGGTCCTAAAGGAAAACCTTTAGTGGTAATTATAGTTGTTTCTTATTTCTATTTCATTAGTTTGTACATGCCGATCCATATTATTTGCTAAATCCACTGAATAATAAAAATCTTATTAACAAAAACTCTTTATTTTTTTTTTAAAAAAAGAATTGTAAAAAGTGTTGTTTCAAATCATTGTAATTTTATTATGAATGTTAACATATTTTTTTGCTAAAAGACTTTTTATGCAGTAAATGTAAATTTTAATTATTTTTTTTTAGTCCGCCAAAGTTCCTCAGGCTGATTGGGCCAGGCTTGGTCTCTGGTACCCTCGACCCAAGTATACTGACCATGTGTACTTATCAGGGCAGTGTGTGCCTTCCAGGGGAGAGAGTAAACTATTCCACGCAATGATGAAAAGAATTCCCATCACTATTCGCGATGCTGTTGCTGCCACTACCAAAGCTAAAGAAAGTTTCCTCAGCTCTGATAAAAATATGGAGCAGTATATTAGGGTCAGTTAACATCTACACACACACAATATTTTAGAATTAGAAAAAGATAAACTGTTTATTACTCATTATTAGTTAAAAATTATGTCAATTAAAATTTCTGTATATTTTACTCAGAATCAACTGACCAAATCTATGGACACCAAACCTCTGGACCAGGATTTGAACTTTATCTCTCAGTACAGTCCACTACATGGAATCAAGGTTTGAATTCCATAACTTTCATTCAAAATTTTTTAATAACAAGTGTTTTATTAACAAAAAACAGGTAACAGCTTGATGAAAAATTTCTGGTTTTTATAATGAAATCAGTGATTTCTTTTTTCAGCTAGCATTAGACAGTGCCGTCAATTTACCTTGGGCCAACTTTACTTTGTCTCATGTCTGTCTCAACCCTCCAGGAGCTTTTTACATGGTAATAACTGACAATAAACATTTATTTATAGCTTCTTTCCATTTTTGTTTAAATCCAACTTTATTTCATTTGCTGCTTCACTGTGTAATGTTTTTGCTTAGGGTGCACCACATGCTACTTATGACAAATTGACTTTCATTGAAAATCTAGACCCTCGCAGTACTCACTCATCACCTGCCTGGAAAGATGGTTTTAAGGTAACTTTTATTTATTTTTATATAAATATATTCAGTATAGTCCTACATTTCAGTTTTTCTGATGTTTTTTTTTTTATTCACTCTACAACTTTTGTTAACTCTGTGCTAAGAAAATGTTTGTCAATATTTTTTAAAAGAAAGAGATTTATAGTTCAAATCATCTTTGAATGATCCGTATATAGCCTATATTAGTTTGATTTTTTTGTATATTCTGTCAAAACATAGCATTTTCCAAGAAGATCATATCATCGTTTCTTAGTAGCAGTTGTTCATCTCCAAGAAGTGTTTGTTAATGTTTCGAGAGACAACTATAAATATGGATTATTGGAGCAGGTATAAAAGAGTGTAAAACTTAAAAAATGTATTAATTAAAGCTACCAGGTGATTATAATTTATTTAAAAAAAATGTAATTACAGTGATTATAAGTCATTAAAAATTAAATTATTATTTTAAATCATATGTTAAGCCTGTTGCTTGTCGCAGTGAATGAATAGGGTAAATATTCCCATTTCTTTTTTAAACAGGCTTGGACAGCTGTTCAGGTATTTAAAGACAAATACTGTTACACAGAGACTTTCCAACTGCCATTGTTCCAAGGGGCACCTAATCCACAAATGCTTAAGCAGCTAGCTCGAGAGCCTTGTAAAGAGTGGATGGAAAGAAATATCCGAGGCAAATCTGTAAGTAAATACAAGGATCAGCTAGTCTTTTAAAAATTATTTTCGTTATCATTAAAATGAGATTTTTTCCTAGCAACATTTCCCCCAAATATGAAAAGGGTCTCTTACTTGATTACTTTAGCTGAAGCTACTGGATGGTGCTTCTGTATTTATACGCCTATGTGATGCACGCCGAGATGATGAACTACTTTATGATGTGCCAGCTTCTAAGCTTGTGAGTATATACAGAAATCTGACAGAAAAATCTGATAAGTTCATTTTTGTTTTTCTTTTGTTCATAATAATTATGTCTGTGCCATGTGAAAAATTCTCCTTTGAAATAAATTTTCAAATTTGTTTTACCATAAAGTTAGACTTGTTCTTAACATTTTTTTCAGGTCCATGTGAATGTTGATTACATTCCTAGAGGACTTGAGGAGATTTATTCCAGAGAGAGACCTGGGAGACCGTTAGAGTCTTTGATACCTCCTGGAAAATCCACTGAGCAATTTATGGATGGGCTTAAAGTCAAGTTTAAGAGTGTGAGTACATATTTAGTTAATTGTATTCATAAATTTCTGCTGAATTGTGCAGAAAAATGTTGTAATTTAGAGCTAAATACCATTTTAAACTTAAATTTATTTGAAATAAAGACCAGACGTTATTAGGCATAATTTTTCAGTTTAAAATACATCTCTTAAGCAAGTTTTGTACATGCTTATGCTTTGTATTTTTCAGTTGGTGTACAAACTCTATGAAGAAGGCAACATGTCTAACAACTAAAGATTGAAAAGATTTATTCAACTGAAAACTCAGCTCCTGCGAAAATAACCATTAAAAGGGTTCATTTCAAACATCATGGGCAACTCAATTTTGAAAGAAACATTCTGTGAACAAGCAAGCGCAATTAATTTCTTTATCGTAATTCTCAAAAATATTCAGCAGTATTGTGAATAATTTTAGTTATATAAATGAAATTTCATGGAAAAAGGAGTGAATTTTCTTATTCTACAAGACATTAAATGCATTCTGTTGAACTTTTACTGCTGTCATAACTGTGATATTGTTATTTTCAAATTCTACTTCTCAATTAGTGAAAAACAATATATAGACTTGTCAACTTGACATGATGGTAAATGTTGACCGTTTATCAATTTAAAATGGACGTGAAATACAAATGTGTTCTAACCCTGGATTGGTGCATTTTTTTTACAATTATACTTGCCATAAACTTTATTAACTTAAGACAAGCTTTTAGACTTTTTAAAAAACAATTTATTGGACAGATTTATTCTCATACTTTGTGGTGTTGTGGTAAAACTAATGGTGGACTAATACTGAAGTCAAATAACTTCATTGATTGTGTGGACTAATACTGAAGTCAAATAACTTCATTGATTGTGTGGACAAAACAAAAGAACATTTCACTCACTTTCAAGGAATTCTAAAAAGAACTTCATCATTTTAAAAAAAAAGGAAACATTTTGTTTGAACAGTTTGTTATGATGAAATATTTTACTCATACAAATAAAAATGTGTTTTCACCAAAGGTAATGAAAATATTTTGGTTTTCACCAAAGGTAATGAAAATATTTTGGTGCAAAAAAAAAAATCATTAAAAAAATGTAAATTAAATTTACAAAAAAAAAAAATATTAGCTTCATCTATATAAGGCTGTTTTATCAACTGTCTCTGTGGCTGACAAAAACCTATTATTGTCTAGCAGTCAATATGCTAAATAGTGTGTGTGTACTGTATTAATAAAATTGTATCATTTTTTTTTTCCCCATAAATGGAAAGAAAAACATTCTACATGTATCACATCATTGGGTTTGAAATCTTAAAATCCTTTTTTTTTATAAATATATATTTTGTACACATTGACAAGCAACTCAATCTTTCCATTCCCTGTGATAATTTACTGTATTTTTTAATGATTAATTTAACTCTTCTACCTATTCATCATATATTCAATGTTTATTTTTTAAGTTTAAATTGTATTGTCATTAATTGATCATTTCTGAGAAAAATATTTTTTTAAATAGGTATTTTAAGTAAGATTAGATATTTCATCACAAAATCCTAGACTTTCTACTTCCCTGCTAATTTTGTCATTTTCTGATTTTGTTGCTGTACTAAAGTGTTTTAATTTCAAGTACTCTTCAATTTCTTTTATATAACAGGTTAATTCAGTTTTTATTTGAAATCATATTAAAGGATTGGAAAACAGACTGAAATCATGATTTAAATAAAAATGTGTCTTGCATTCTGACATCTGACCTTGGTGCATATCTATAAAATAAAACCCATTTCATTCTGTGGGGTCAAAGTATGAGGCAGCATAAATAAATATTTTGCAGTTGAAATATTTGTGTATGTCAACTATTTAGTGTTTATAAATTTGTATCATGAATTCATTTTAGTTTTACATTGTTCACATGAAAAACAGAGCTCATTCATTTTCGTTAAAAGAGCTAAAAAAAATTATTTGATTTATAACATTTAGCATTTCACCTTTAAACAATTGTGCAAATTCTCTTAACAATACACCAAAATCTCTGTGAAGATTGCAGACTATATTTGATTGTGACTCGAGTAAAAAAAAAGTGTGTCAAAACTGTCTAGTTAAAAGTTACAGGTTCAGCTTCGGATCAAGAGGTAACATCTAGAACCAACGGAAAGCTTCAACAATTTAGCTCATAATCATTTATTTTAAGTAGCTTTTTATATATATAAATTTTTTTTGTATTTGTCCTCAAACACATACACATGTTAAATAAATTTTTCTATGGTTATTCTTAACATACATAATGACAGGATATTCTTGTATGCAACTTATGTCAATACAGAAATTGATTTCTTAAAACAGTGTGAAAATTACTTTTTGTATGTATCAGTTCAAATTTCTTCTTATGTAATAATTTCATTACAAATTTGATTTAGATAGCTTTAACGACTTTTGTACTTAAACCTTTAAAATACACGCAATGAATTGAAATATTTATTTATAAAAGTTTATAAGCATAAATAACATTGAGTTTTATATTTATTTCGAAAGTATAAAAATATCAGTTAAAGAAAGGTAAAAAAAAAGACTATAACTAATTTATAACACGAGCTATAATTTATACTTGTTAAACTATTCCGTAAGAACTGATAAAGCTGATCTTCTTAAAAACTTTTTAAAATTCTAAATGTTGTATAGAGAAAAATTCCTTGAATTAATTTTGTTAGATTTTTGCTTTTAATCTGCCAAAAAATTTTCATATTTTTGTTGAGATTTCACATTTTTTATTTTATCTATAAAATTGAACTGCTGGCAACATATTACCTTTGTTAGTTTCTACAGCACTTAACAAATATTGATGGAAATATGATCAGCATGTAATTTATAATATATGAACTATTTTCATTCTGTCTGTATGCAAAATCATTGGGGAAAAAATACAATTCCATTTTTAACAGTTATATTAACATAACTAATCAGCAATTTTATGTGAATTTTTAATACAGCCACTTTAACATATATATACATGACATTATAGAATAATAAAATCCAGTGATTATTAAATATCTTTTGACTCTGTTATATTTGTAAGCAATATTTTTCAGAGATGTTATATTACTAGATTAATTCCTATCTATTTAGAGAGGAACATATACAGAATCAGGAATGAACAATTGCATTTCATTTTTATAATAAGTTTAAATTTCTATCAATGTTTAATGTAACTTTGAAATAAAAGCAGTTCATTAAGGCATTAATAAATTTCTATAATTTTTTTTATCAAAAAATGTCAGTCTCAAAAAGGCAGATAAAATATTCAAGCTAATTATGGTCAAGTTTACCATTTAGGGGATTGAAAATTACAAGGACATTAGTGACGTTATTGATGTATAAAACTTTAAACCAAAATGAAAAATACTATTCACCAAAAAAAAACAACCAGTAAGTTGATTTATTAATAGAAAATTATAAACAGCATTCTCATAAAATATAATAAAGTATTTACAAATAATTTGGGAAAAAACAACAACAACATAGAAATTTTTAATAATCTTAAAAATCCAGTGGACTTTGAAAACTGTGGCTAAGTCAGTTGACACTTGATGCTGAATCACTGTCAGAATTTGCATAATTACTCATTAATGAAATGAGTCCACTTTCATTACATCGTTCAGAATGTAAATGTTCTGTAGTTTTCTTAGCTTTGTCAGCAGCTAAGCCTGTATCACAGTTTTGGTCATTTAAATGAGAAGCTGATTTAGAAGTGTGAGCTGTGTTTGTGAAAGTACTTTGATTGCACACTTCTGGAGTCTGAAGTTGAGGTTTATCATCCTGAACAACACATTCCGTATTATAATTTATGTCATTAGTTAAGCCCCTAGACTTCACAGTCTCTGACGGTTCTGTGTGAGTAGCAGAAATACAGTCGGATGAGCCAAATCGTTGAATCAATTTATTCACCTGGGACTTTTCTTTTTTAATCGAACTTGGTGTAATTTTACCAGATTTGCTTCTTTTAACCAAAACAAAAGAGGACTTTACTGGTTTTGAACCACTTTTTTTAATCGCCTGAAAAGGATCTTTGTAAGAGGCTTCCAGCACTTTGCCCAGTTTATTTTTTAAATCTTTTCCAGGGGAAGTTTTGTTAGAGAACAATGGACGGAGCTCTATACTTTTTCTTTTTTCTTTCTGTTTCTCCTCAAATGCTGAAAATAAAGTAATATTTTAAAATAAACAGAATTAATTATGTTTCCTGCTCATTTCTAATAAATGTTACAAAAATAATAAGGGAGAAGGTGTTAGTAAATAATATTTTTTTTTACTTTGAGAGATAACTCAGTTTTATATTGCGCTACTATATGAAACAGTGGGGGACTGAGGGTTGTGCAGTAAAGCACCCGACTGTCGACCTGAGGGTTCCTGGTTCAATCTCTGGTGATGACCAATGGATTTTTCAGGTCATGGTTAAGTCCCTGCTATATCTCCCGTGGTGCCTCCATGGCCAATGCATTATCAACTATGGTGGAGATGAAAGAAGGGCACTGCGAAACCATCCCACTAGTGGTTTATAGGATCTAAGAAATTTCATCTCATCCTTACAGGGACTTCACACACTATATGAAAGAAACTTGAGTCTTAAGCAAAGAATTTGTTTACTCTCTTTAGTGATGATTACAAAAATCAACTGAAAAAAAAAACAGCTGAATTATAAACCACTGAATCTTACATGTAGTAACTGAATATTTCATCAAGGTTGCCAACTTTTTGTCCTCCTCAGTTTCCTCAACCAAAGAAATGTCCATGGAATTTCTCTTCAAAATGGCATTATCTGCATCCAAAGCTTCTTTAATTTGTTTCTTTTCTGCCTAAAAAAAAATTTGGCTATTTGAGTTATCATGTCATAAAATTGGTTACAAAGAAATGTCCATTAAATTATACTTCTGACAGAAAAAGCTCTACTGAAACTAATAAGCAGTTAAAAAAAATTGAAAATCCTAGCTCTACTAATAGCGTACATGTAATGTCTAACCACTTTTGTTTAGACAGTTTCCTTGCACAGACGAGTGTGTGTGTCTATATGTGTTTGTTGTTAAATTTTCTCATGAAAAACAAAGGCTGAGGGTTTTTTACGTGGTATTTAGGTATTGGCTGCAGTAGTAAAATAATTCACATTTCAACATCCACGTACCCTTCTTTATATACAAAAAAAACTAAGAACCCTTTGTCCAAAAAAATACTGTATTTCCCCATGTATAAGCATCCCCTTTGTATAAGCCATCCCCCCAATTTTTGGACTTTGAAGTTTTGAAAAAAAATATTTTATTAGAAAAACAAGTTATAAAGAAAGAAAATTTACAAAGAAACAAAATTCAAGATTCATAATAATCACTTTTTGGGCTTGAAAATTTTGGAAAAAAAGGGGTGGCTTTTACATGGGGAAATATGGTAAATTAAATAATTCACACTTAATAAAAATCATTATATATATATTTGATGAAATATGCACTTATGTCACAAAAAATATGAATGAAATATACCACAAATTTAAAAAACATGATTTTTCATAAAACCCAAGCCCTAGATATGATTTTACAAGTCTTTACCGTATTACTCAGGTCATCTAAACAATTAACAATGACATACTATAGAAGTAAGGAGTCGATTTTATTTTAACATTAATGTTTAACAATTTATTTCACCTAAAACTACAAACCGTTTCTTCATTGGGGGGGGGGGGGGGGGGCACTAAGTAAAAAAATTTTTATAACAATATTATTATGGAATTTGTATTTCAATTGTTTTTACCAATGTTTTAAAATACAAGACTTACCCTGAACTGGTCTCTGGCCATTCTGTTCAGAATATAATCATCTTTCATGGAGATTTTACTTTCCTCCAGCACAGCTAAACTTGAAGTTTTTTCTGCACCTTTCTGCTGATCGTTGGAACCATGTTCAAGTTTGAACATAGCATCTGTCGCCAGCTTTTTCTGAGTAGCCTTGTCTGGATTTAAAAACATTATCTAGAATTTATCTAAATAGTTTAAATGCCTATAAAACATAATAGAGGGTCAAATTCCATTGCTCAAACAATTATGATTACTTGGAGTTGGGAAAAAATAGCCCATTATTGTTTTAGAAAAGAAGGATAAATTAAACATTTTTCTAACCTTCAGGAACCACCTGCTCATTTGCCACTGGATCCCATCTTTGTTCTTTCCTCCTTGCTCCACATAAAATAACATAATCATGATTCTGAAGTTAAAAACATAATCATTCCGACATGTAAAAGTTAGTTTGAAATTTCCTATCTAGACAAGATTTATTTAGCAGTTTCCTAAGCTTTACATCTTAAAAACACTAAAGAATAATATCCTATTATGCCTAGCTTGATCCAATCATATTTTACTTTTTTTTTTTACTTTTAAGAAACCTTATTCAAAATGGTAAAGAAATATTACCTCAAAATAAAATGCTTTTTTCAGCTTAGAGAAAATTTAGAAACTTACTAAATTATTACCATGTAGTTGATTTTTTTCACTTGATATATTATTTTAATTATGATTGGTTAGTAACTTCCAAACACCAGATTTTTTGGAATCATATGTATTTCTAATGGATTTCCTAAATAATAAAAAATACACATATAACAAATAAAGATCGGTTACATTGTATTATTCCTTTTAACAGTTATCAAAATTTATCTCAAAAGACAGAAAAAAAATACCTTGGGATCTGTCTGAATTTCAAAATAATTATCACAGAGGTGACATTTCATGCGAAACTTAAAAATTGGAGTACTATAATAGTGTCCCACTTTAGACTTTTCAGCGTTGTAACGAACACCCATTCCAACATGACTTCCGCAGCCGCCACACCAAATATTATAAGGTAATTCAAACCTGAAATAAATTTTTAATTTCTTTAATTTCCTAATTGAAAAAATAATGTACGAAGCACACACAAAAATATATTCAATGTATGTTTACATTAATTGATATTAACTGTTAACTTTTCATTTTTTTTCCATACTTTGTTTAAAAACTAAATAAAATAAAATAAAATCTTTTAAGTTTATGTTAAGAAAAACACTACACACTTTCCATTAATCTATCCATAATTTTATTATCATTATCTGAAAATATAGAATAGAATAAATTAGTCATTATTGGCTTAAAAAAAAAGTTCTACTTTAAAGGATTAAATACGCACTAATTTTAAGTATGGAAACCTTAAATTATGCTTTAATGATTTGAATTACTGAGCTACATATACATATGACAGCTACTAATCCACATGACTCACATGTCAATTAAATATTTTCCAAATTACCTTATAACTAATATACCCTGGCTTAGTTTTTTAGCACGATCTCTTAGAGGATGTTGTCCAACTCTTTTATTTGCCGAGCCTTTCCTTGGATCCCAGTCAGGTGGATAATATTTGTTAACAGCTTTTCTTTCAGCCTAAATTTTTAATAATAAAGGGGGCGGAGTGTCAATGATAAGAAATGTAAAATATTAGTTTTACGTGGGGTAGGAGGGGGGTAACAATCAAGAAAAAAGTGTTGCATAATAATGAATGAATATAATTCCTTTAAACTATTATCAGTTTAAAATGAAAGTTATTATAAATTATAACAATCTATGATTGAAAAATTGAAGACGAAGATAATATTAGTCTAGCTTAGATAGGTTAAAGATTATTAGCTTTTATAATTAACAGATATTTACTATCATTAGTATTAAGAGTATGAATCTATTTGTAAAAGACAGGTAAAAATGTTGAGCCAGATTGAAGCTTTATAATTTTATACGCTCTAACACTTTATCATCATGACATGACTACTATCATAATAGTAATCAAACTAATTTGATTCGCCTTTGTGAATTACACTTTACAGCTAGGTCAGATAATTCATATAATAAAAACTAATAGTACCACGGCATAACAATCATTTATAACTAATAATACTGATAAATAATATCAATCAACCGTCCGTATTCAGTGAGAAAAAAATGAAATCTGTGTGAGTGTCGTCTCTGATCATCATGTCTTACGTATTCTGCAAAGCCAAAGTATATAACACGTCTAATCGTACTAACTAGTCATAAAAATAACACAGCATTGCTAAAATAATAACATACCATACTGATATTCGAATCATGTATTACTTAAAAAGACTAAATTAACCAAATATGATGATCATCTAAGTGAAACTTGTTTTAATCGAATAGGTCTGAACAACAGTATTTCTTATTTCATTAGGAATACCACAGTTGTTTTTTCTATTTCCACAATATCTTAGTTAACAAAAAAACACATAAAAACCAAGCCCCGGTATCTTTGATTAAAAAGACAACTGATTTGAACAGAAAAAATATTGTATTAATTAATGATCTTTTAAGTGTAAATACACTTTTAATTAAAATTTTTTGAACTGATATAAAACGATTGTACGCTATTTAACCACACTACCTACAGGCCCGTAGCATGCGGGTGGGGGGGGCAGGGATACCCCCCCCTGCATTTTGTCTTGCCCCCTCTGCTTAGTAACATTTATTTCCTGTCCCCCCCTCCCCCCCCCGCAATGACCAGGCCCCTGCTGTAGAATTTTCACGCTACGGGGCTGCTACCTATCTACTCAAAGACTTACCCCGGTGACCCTCTAAAGACAATTTGTAATTTGTTTAATTAAATGGTTCTCTTGAATTTTATGCTCTCCTTTAAATAAGTTATCTTTATCAATAACTAGTTTAATTTCAATTATTTATATTTATGCAGTATATTTGTTTTCTTACACGAGCCCACTGATCTAATTTTACAATAAAGCCCTGCAGTTGTTTGATTTGTCTGAAAAAAGAACTTTGAAAGCTTCAGGGTCATATGAGATCTTGATATTCCCCGACTCAGGTACCGATGCAACCTCTACTAGTATATTACTTCCTTTGGAACTTTTTATATTTAAAAATTTAATGTTTTTTTGTTAGTTAAGTAAAGCCCTTCAATTCGGGGGCTCTGGAGACACTATCTTTAGTTGGCGAGGTGCATGACTAATTTTAAATGTTCTTGTTTGATATATGTACCCGGTAAGTTTCCCTTAGTTGCTGGTTATTAAGATTACAAGTGTCCATTTTTATTAAATTTTTGTTCAGTATTAACTACTGTGTCAAAGTTATGACTTTAGGATTCTATATTTATTCAGGTTTTGGAACAATTGAGATTTACAAGTCACAGGGAAACCATTTTCAGTTAAATGGATGTTTTACACCTTGGTTATAGTATATTGTTTGTGATTGAATTGGTAATATTTTTTATATATGAAACTTCACAAACATCAAAAGACAGACTAAATAATAACTAGTTATGTATCAAGATATGGTTATTTTTATTATTGATCTTGCTCTTCACATTATACACACTTTTCACACATCATTTGCAACCTCAAGCAAGTCACGCCACACAATTCATTATGTATACCAGGTGTCAAATGAAGATGTGAACTGAATCTTAAGTTTTAAACTGTTAAAAGTTGATCAAGTCTAAATTTTTAAATATAAAAAAGGGCCTAATAACAAATGCTCAGCTCAGACAACAAAAAAAAAAAAAAAGTTAATATAAATAACTTTTCAACACATCTTCCCAATTTCAAAAATTATTACATCCGAATAGACAAAAGTTTTTAACAAACCTAACATTTCTATTAAAGGAATCTACAATCACAGCTGCAAATGCAATACAGCTACAAAGTTAGCTACCCCAACAAAGTTTAAGTTAGAGAGGTTTAACTAAATTTATTGACTTCCTATACGCCATGAAATGTAGACTTCTTTGAACTTGTCAAAACCAGCCAACACACCAGCACCAGCAACACCTCTGAGGATGTTAGCTCCAGCTCCCTTCATCATGGACATGAAGCCTTCATTCTTAATGATTTTGACTGCACAATCGATGGATCCCTTGTATTTGACGGCCTGTCCAGATGTCATCATCATACGTCTCCTGATGGTATCAATAGGGTAGGACAACAGGCCAGAGGACACAGTAACTGCATAGCCCAATGCAAAAGACAGAAAGACGCTGGCATCTTCTTTCAACAAAATAGGTTTCAAGCTGTCGTACAGACCAAAGTAGAAACCACGGTATACAACAATACCAACACAAGATATAACAAAACCTCTGTACAGACCAACAATGCCATCAGACTTGATTGTTTTGGCATACACATCAATAAGGCCATTAAATTGACGTTCTCCGCCTCCCTTGCCAGCAGCCTTGGCATCGTTAGCCAAACGTGTTCTGGCATAATCAAGTGAGTATACAAAGCACAATGATAGAGCACCAGCAGCACCACCGGAGAAGATATTCTTGGTAAATTTCACGGCATAGGACTCATTGGGTGCAGACTTGAAAAGAGCTTTGATGGTGTCCTTGAATGCAAAATTGAGGGCTTGAGTAGGGAAGTATCTCAAGCAGTTGGCCAAGTTACCTCTCCAGAATGGGAAAAAACCTTCAGTTCTGAAGGTACGAACTGTGCAGTCTATCACACCTTTATATGGCTCAGACAACCGACCTTGTTTGATCATTTCATCTTGGTTTTGAACCAGCAGCTTAATTCTTTCAATTGGAGCTGCTGCAGTTTTTGAAATGACAGCAGCTGCACCTGAGAGGGCAAAGTTCTCTGCAAATCCTAATTTTCGTCTCTGGGTTGCCATCTAATAGAATAAAAAAAAAGACATTAAAATATCTAACAGTGAAATAATAAAGAGGTTAGTTGAATATATTTAGAGGTCACTTTAGAATACCAGTACAAGACCCTGTATACTAGGGTATGCCCTTTGGATAAGTGCCAACTAAATCACCCAAGTGACTGACTACCAGTAGATAAATGCAGCTAATGTTGGTATAACATTTTTACAATGTCTTGTAAAAAAAAACTTAAAAAATAATTTATAAAAAAAGTATTTTATTAATTGTATTGATATATTGGTACAATTAAATTATTATTTTTAGTGAGAAATAGGTGTCAAAATAGCTGAATTATAATTCAATAGAAAAGAGTGGTATAAAAAAATTCAGAGCTTATTTCAAATTGCGAATTATTTAATTCTGAACTTTTATGAATTGATATTTACAGCATCTAGAAATATTTGTTTAAAGAAATTAACTAAAATATTGCGGTAAAATGACCATAATCTTAATCTTTTTATAGTTTGACCGATATGATCTTGAGCACTTCCGTCCTCAAGGTGTACATTAGAAAAGCAAAGTAAAAAAAAAAGAACAGACAAAATATCTCTAAATGTACGCATTATATACTTATGCCACAAAAATATATGGTCATAAAATCAATACTAATGAATAGCTGTATATTCCAGCTTACCTTATAAATTTAGGAAGTCTGAAAATAAATAATTCGGCCGGTTGTGGAGCCTTGATTTTCAGCCGTAACCACGTTGTAATGGTGGCAGAGAATGAAAAGGACGAGAACGAGGTTTATAACCTACTAAACGAGGTTGGCGAAATGATACCACGTGCCTTCTATGAGGAATCCAATTGGTTGGCATTGAAGGTCACAATTAGGTCGAAACTATTTCTGTAGTCACGCGAAACTACTCTACTTGTGCTTGGAATAATTTTCTTCCCATCGAATTAAAAAGTGAATTTAAACTCGAAAAGAAAAAAAAATTATGGTTAATTAGATAGGAAAAAAAATAAAAATGATATTCATGGAATTGTATCTATCACCTTTCAATGGTTATCTGTCATGTGTGAAAAATTGTAAAAAGTGTCCTTGTTTATTGTCTTTGCCACGCCCACTCATTCATCAGTAAGTTAAACCGTGATGCACGTATTTGTTGAAAAGGAAACAAAAATAAAAGGTCAGGAACATAACGTTAATCAGGGCCGCCGCGAGAGAGTCAGCATTTACGATTTCGGGGGCCCCAAGCCTTTGATGGTCCCGTCACTTTAGAAATGTATTTGTATTTATTTTTAAATACTGTAAATTAGGGGGGGGGGCAGAGGAGATCCCATTATCATAGAACACCTGGCTGCGGCATTCATAATTACTTAATAAGTGAATTTCCCTAAACATGTAATTCATTCATTGTTGCAGGAAGTTCTACTATTTAGTTATAAGGGTGGGGGCGCTAGGCAAAGAAAAAAACAAACAGTGTCAGTCTCGGAATAAATGCATACAAATCATTGTATCCGTATGGATACCGTTATAATAATTATGTAAAAATCTATATTCTCTTGGAATTGGGGTTACATCTGTTAAAAATAGTTCATTACAGAGAAATATGTTAACGGTCCTTAATGGGTGCTTACTACAGGAGTGTTAAAGCATGAGTTAGTTGAGATTCGCAATCCGGTTTTATATCTAGTAAAACATATGCTTTGAAGAGCCCATTGGCGTATTGGTGGGGGGCGGGCAAGGGGGGCATCATGCCCCGGGCGCTACTCACAAATGGGCGCCACAAATGGGCGCCAAAATGGCATATTTTACATATAATATTATATAGTTTTCTAATAGGGGGCGCGCTAAAAAGGTATTGTGCCCCTGCAGGCGCGAGTTAAGCTCGCTACGCCACTGGAAGAGCCGCACCATTTTCATGTTATACTGTGGATCAAAAAAAAAAGTAAATGATTGATTTAAAAAAAACTGACATATTTATGAGTTGCAAAAAAACAAACAACTCACTCAACAAAGAGTTACTTACGATTGGATCTTAGAATCATATTCAGCCGCTATTAATACTTTGTGGTGCATACAGGCCCGTGGGGGGCAGGGGGCCCCTGCCCCCCTCTGCGTTTTGTCTGCCCCCCTCCGCTTGTTTGCTATACTTTTTACATTTTTTCCTGGCCCTCCCCCCCCCCTGCAATTGGCCTGACCACTGCTGTAGAGTTTTTACGCTACGTGGCTGGGTGCATACATAGTGTAACGTTTTATGATTATACAAAATTGTCTTTGAAAAAAAGATATTTTGATGGAACATACAGTTAGAGCTACACACTACACATTACATATATATACATGTATATTTGGCACATAATATCTGGACTTATGAAGGACCCCTATATGTCAAATAGCTTAGGACCTTATTGAGTCTAAACCCGGCTCTGGGGTCAGCACAGAGCCTTTCATATGCATAAGTAGGAGACCGCATATGGCCACTATTTCTAAAAGGGACCTCTTCTCTTCTTTGTAATCTCTCTTTTTTTTTTTTAAGACGCATACTCATTCCCTGATACTGAGACAATAAAAATGCTTTTAATGCATGACTATTATTAAAGAGCGAAGTAGCATTATTTTTTTTTTTTTCAAGGGCCACCCCAGAAGACTAAAAGCGGCTCGGTTGGCTAAATTATTTTATCAGGGATAAAATGTCTCGTCAAATAAAAAAAAAAATATTTGAAGTCACAGTCTTCGCTATCAAACTTTTTTTTTTTTGGCATTCGACCAAAAGTGCGTCTACGTGGTAGTAAGTGACGTTGAGATTTAGTTGAACCCCCCATACTGTGTGGTGAACCGTGTCGTCTGCCTGAATGTCAGCGGATCTGATGTGATGACGCACTAGTTGTTACAATTTTTGATACAAATGATATTTTTCTGTAAATGTATCATTTGAGTAATATTTCTTAATAGTACTGGTCTGCAGGGGGGTGACGACTAGGTCGTCTCCCCCCCCCCCCAAGGACTCTAAAGAGAGACGAGGGAGGGAGGGGGGGTCACGTTAAGATGTTCTATCATCACCTAGCTTTAAAAAAAAAAAACTTAATTATACATTTAAAGACCCCCGCATGTAATACTCGTCCCGATGACTACCCCCACCCCCCTTTCCTTTCTTTTTGGTAAGGCCGCCCCTGTTTCTCAGTGACCTCGACGATCCACAATCTGTGCGGACAGAGTCATCCTTATGGAAATGCAAAGCTGATAAATGCCTAGCCCCCCCCCCACCCCCAAGGATTATTTCCAATTAAATTTCATGCTACGAGGGCCTCCGACAGTTACTTTTGCCCATGACCCGCAAATATCTCTGGCCCCGAAATGTTTAGGAACGGCTAAGTGTGTGTGTGTGTGTGTATGTGGGGGGGGTGTTATGTCACATATAAATAAATAAAAGTGAGCGCCAGATTTTTCTCCCGTTGTCACTGATGTGTTACCATTCACCTCTATACAACTCATTATAGCCGTTCACCTCTATACAACTCATTATAGCCGTTCACCTCTATACAACTCATTAGAGCCGTTCACCTCTATACAACTCATTATATATCTATGCAACTCATTATCTAAATGATGTTATACTCGGAGTGAAGACAATCATTTTGATAACCAATGTGGAGTTTTTCTATAACATGCAGTAATAATTAATATGTCTTTGCCAGATATAGGCCTACCACCTAATACAAGACTTGTCACTAGATTTATCAAAACATTTGGATTTAACAGATATTTTGTCAGTTCGGCTCTGTTAAGTTGTCCCGAAGTTCGACGTAGATAACATAGGCATATATATATATATATATATATATATATATATATACTGGCGTCTGGCACGCACCTATGTATGTGTGTGTATGATATGGATAACTTTACCTACACTATACGGGGAAACGAGGGGTGGGGGGAAGTGGGGTTAAAAGATAAATAAATCGTGGGAGGCACTGTTTGTCATTTCGTGGTTGAAGTACCAGTACATAAGTGTAAGGGTCTAGCTTCACAGACCTGTCCATTCAACGGAATCGCCAATGTCCATAACGCGCTCTGGGGAAAAGTGACGAATTATTTAGGGCTACACGCATATACATGTTTGTATTGACCTGGTTTATTACACACCACTGACACAGTAAGCAGAATTACATTCAAAATGGCGAATGTCAAGTTTGTAAAGGTTATCTGACTGTGACGAGGCGGTATTACTTCGCATTTTTTTTTCTTCCTCCGATAAGGGTGGCGGTTCTCCATCCGTTAGTGGGGTGGTACTTGTTCATGTTTGTTTGTTATAATTTAAATAGAGAGAGACGTTCATGTATCATTGTGTACAGGGCTGGCCTCAGGCCGATTGTTCCAAATCGGGCCCAGCGCAGCACCCTGCTTGTTTGCTCTACTTAGTAACATTTATTTCCTGCCCCCACCCTGCTATTGGCCTGGCCCCTGCTGCAGAATTTTCACGCTACGGGGCTGGCCCAGCGCATGGCATGGGGCCTCGCAATTTACATTTATATTAATAGTTGGTTATTGTCACAAAAATTAGCATCGGAGCCTCGCAAGCATCCGTTTAAATTGGGCCCCGCAATTCGTAAGTCCGGCTCTGATTGTGATTTTTTTTTTAAAGTCACTGCACTGTGAGATTTTGGGGGTTCACGGATTTCATAAATAATAATTTATAAGCTAAAAAAAGTTTATAATTGAAATTAATGAACTCTGTAGTCAATGCGTTTCTTGTGTGTAATCTGCTTGAAAAAGTAATTATAAATCAATATTGAAAAGATTAGTTTTTTTTATTTTGTACCAATTTGTTGCTGACAAATAGTTGCCCCCCCCCCTCCCCATTTTTTTCAATAACATTTTACCTGTTGTACTTTAATACCGTAAGGGTATGTTGAAGTTGTTTACTAGTATGTGGTGGTTAAACATTTCCTCGCCAATTAAGATGCCTAAAAAAAGCAAAAAAAATCAGGGCCGCCAAGACGCAATGACCCATTATTTCATTACTCTGATTGGTTGTCGTAGCGGGAGCTAGTCAACGAGTATGCCAAGGGTGGCCCAATATACCGTTCATAAAGAAGGCCCTGGGCACAATGAACTTGACTCGTCCTGTTGGCATCAAACGGGAGAGACGTTGCACGTGAATCTAAATGATTCTGTTATAACTTAACATTTTCTGGTTCATTAAATCAACAAACAGAAACATCGATATTTTTTTTTTACCAAATTATTGTGTTTTTTTTGTCATAGTGATTTTGTATTTTATTAACACGGTGTTCCGCTCCCCCCACCCTTATGACGTTAATTGAGGACCAGGTAGAAAAGATATTTGATCCACACATAACCGTACAAGCACAATCTTAGAACTAATGTGTGCCAGTGATTCTCAAGTTATGTTAAAAAAAAATTCTATGAATGCGTAACATTTTGTTCCTGTAACATGCAACTAACAATAAGCAAATAAATACATGTAACTGCTAGCGTTAATGCCAAATAAAGATAAAATATTTTGAATATTCTGTAATCTTTTACTCTTTTAGTTAAATTTAATGAGGAAGTATTGGACTTGGTATGTGCCAATTCTATAAAAAATATCAATAGTGGACTAAAATAGTAGCATATTTTTTTTTTTGGTTTAAATTTGGAGCTATGTGTATTCTTGTTAATAAACCACATAACACATGTATCGGTATAATATTCTGATGTCAGTGTTTTATGTTACTAATGCACTTAGATTAACAATAAATCAAAGTCAGTGGTAAACATAGGACAATATTTTATTTGAGCCCTCTGAAACTATACAAAACAAAGAAAAAAAAAACTGAATAACTGAAGCAAACAAAAGAAATAAAAATAATATTAATTTACATAAGTAGATCTTCTCAGTGAAGAACAACATAGAAAGCCATTTTTTTTTTTTAAATCTGGAGATTTGTCTGTAATTCTAAAAGTTTCCTGCAGATCATTTTGTAAATATTTAGAGAAAATATATCTATTTAGATCAATCAGCTAAACTGATGGCTGATGTTTATTTATTTATTTTTTTTTTCTTCTTTTCTAACAACAAAAAAAAAAAAATGTCACCTTTCAACCATTTTCTCCATACTTATCCAAACTTGCATCCAACAGTCTTTAATTACAAATAAATCACATTCTTAATTACAAACATACATGCAAGCATACACACAATACATGCAAATGTAAGCGAAAAAAAATAAATAATTACTTTAAAGTTTTAAAGCTGAACATAGCTGATGTGAATATTTTTGATTCTTTATTTTGTTTTAAAAGTTCACCATAATCTGTTTAACTTTAAAAAAAAAAAAAAAAAATTTTTTTGGAAAAAATAAAAATATGGTAGATAACAAAGGATGAAAATTGAATTTAAAAAAAAAAAAAGGATAATTAGTTATCATCTTCATTTTGTCTAATCATAATAAAATAACAAGAGTTAAAGAGGGCTCTGACATCCCCTGTATCATCACAAGGAACCAACATACACACATTATGTACAGAAACAAACAAAAATAAAAACATGGAACGAGAACAAAAACAAACAGGTATGTACATCAAACAAATTAAACAGATTTTATCATCTTCCAATAAAGTTAACAAGATAGCTGGACAAACAATAAAAATATGTATTGTACATCAAAAGTCAATGGAGTGATACAGAGAAATGAAATTGAAAAAAAAAAAAAATAAATTATTTATATTAACAATTCATAAAAATTACCAAATCCCAGGAGCAGATTAAAAAAAATCTTTATGAAAACACAATGGGAATTTAACATTAATAATAAATAATAATAAAATAATAACGCAAACATTATTTGACATTGGATGATGTTTTTTTTTTTCTTTAATGAGATGAATACTTTTTATAAATATTTATATATCATATTAAATTCTTTCATGTTATCTTCTCATGAAGAATGTGGTTATTTCTGGACCAAAAAAAAAAAAAAAGCATGTGCAAGAACCAAAAAAAAAATTAAGATCATTATACTAACAGACTCACTGATATGCCAAATTGAAAATGTGTGACACGTCAGATATTGCCAATATACATAACCTAATGATGGGTGACAATCATAAATTATGACTTGGCAGTTTAAATTTTTTTTAAAGTTAACATGAAATGTCTAATCATAACGCATACATAATCAATCATTTTATATATATATGTATAATATATAATGTGACATATCATTAGAAATATGTGACATGTCCTGCAAATAATAAAAAGATATATAAACATTATGACATGTCAACAGGAATATATGACAAGTCATACAGTTATAAAAAAAAAAATGATGGAGCACATCTCTGTACACATTTTATTTAATTTCAATCATAAAGTTCCAGTCTCGTTTACATATTTTAAGAGCTGTTGGGCAGTCTTTTTACTGTGTGTTGGTTTGTCTTAAGTTATGTGGTTATGTTTCCTAACATGTGTAATGGATAAATTTGTTTGCAAACGTACAAATGTTTTCTTCTTTTTTTTAATAAATTTTATTTTTATTATTACTAATTTAAATTAGAATTGTTAACAATGGTAAGAGGGAAACCAGGAGTGCTTCAGTACCATGAGCAACTGAGACAGGTAAGGGAATTCAAAAGACGGTCACAACAAAAAAATTTCTTCGGCAAGTGAGGCATAAAATGAGCAAATGCCTTTTTTCCTTCCAATCTGGCATATGATATAAAAATTCAATGAAGCTAAATTTTACCATGCACCCTTTAATAAAAAACAGCCTATAATAAATTAAAAATTAACTTTTGCTATTTTAATATCAATTTAGAAACCAAGAAATAACTACACAACAACATATTTACATTTCATAATAAATAAAAAATTTTCACTTCATGCTCAGAACTAACCTGATTTTACAGTAAAAATTGTTTCCTTAGAATTAAAAAAAAAAATAACAACAGGTAAATGATCAATAAGTAACACTTAAAAAAAGGAAAAAAATATTTGCAGATTTATTGATTCAGAGAGATTGTGTCCATTTTTTTTTTATAGAAAGAAAGTTTTTAACTTCTGCCGTGTACTAACAAATCATAGAAAATGAATTGTTTGAAAATAATTACTTCCTACCTTAAAACAGTTACTGTGGAGACAAAGTTTCAATACAGATCACCTATAAAAATTTTTTAATCTATGAAGAAATACTTCTACATATAATGAAGATTCTGGTTAATATTTGAAAATTTACAACAAACAACCAAAATGTTAAGACTTAGTATCACAGCCACAGAAGAAAAAGGGCTGCATTTTTCTTTTCAATATAACGAAAACGCAAATTTTAACTAAAAAGACAGAACTAAACATTTCTAATGTTCACAGAATGATAATTGAATAAAGGGAAATTAACAGTAACAGCAGCATGGCTGTGAAATGATGGTTTAACACACATCATTGACATTTTATTTGTAACTATGAATAAGAAACAGGCTTTCAAACGCCACACTTCCAATTTAATTTCAAAAATAAAAAAAATAAAAAAACTGAGGAGAGAAAGCATATTTTCCAATACAGATAGAGTGCTAAATGAGCATATATGCCAAATCAGTTCGGTAAAAAAAAACACAGCTAGCAAGATTGCTTCCACAGAAAGAACAGACAAATAAATGATTCAGATTTTTTTCCACCCTCAAATCGATAATGTAAAATGATAAAAACAGAAGTAAGTGAGATTTCTTGTTGTCATTAATGCTTATTTTTTATTACAATAATATTACACTGAAAAAAAAATGATATCTTATTGATTACATTACCTTCTTTTAAAAATAAGTGTAAGGGTAAAATAAAAAGAATAAAACAAACTGCTTCAATGAAAGACTCGCAAACTTCAGTATCTCTATCAATAATAGCCCCATCCATATACATGAAATAATAGACAATCTAATTACACAGTAATTCAAAGTATGCTCAACACTAACATCAATTTTCTATTATAATATCTATAATTTACTTATACTGATAAAAATATATATATATATCATACATTATCTCACAAACAACACTTGCGCATAAAACAATCCCTATAATTAAAGAAGAGGGATGTATGCAGGAAAGGGGGGAGGTATGTCTAAGATTTCTACTATAAATACATATTGCAAAGTACTTTTTTTTGTTCTGGGTGCACTGCTCAGAATAAATTTTTTAGGACAGGATGCAGTTTTATTTTTCCTTGGTAGTCCAACACACTTTTAACAAACATAAAAAAATAAAAGGTTGGAAAAAAAGTACAAATATATGTTTTATCAACCAACAAAGACTGAAGTTTTTGAAACACAAGTTGAAGTCAATTACAGTGAAAGTAAAAGTTAAAAATAAAAGTACAATAGACCTGACTAGTCATTTTTTAGTCAACTTGTCAAAATGTTAAAATTGGCCTCTCAACAAACCATCTTTAAGCATTAGTACAATGGTGACAGCGAGAAAGATGGCTGTATCATCACTCTGACTAAGATAGCCAATCCACGTTGCACTTCTGAAATATTGGACAATACACACACATTAAACACAATGAAGAGTAATTTAAAAATTTTTTTTTTTGTTCTTAAAACTTTTTACAAGATAAAAAAAAAAAAAAAAATTGAAAATAAAAAAAAAACGCCTCACTGAATAGAAATGTTACAAAAACCTTTTATTTTAACCTCAAACCTGGCGGTGTGGGTATTTCTATCAACATAATAACAACAATGAAAAGAAGAAAAGAAGACTAGCAGACCAAAAGATAGTCACTGACAACAATAAAGATCACTAGCAGATCAAATGTAATCACTAACATCAAACAACACCAGTACTCTCTAACGCTCTGTATATTCACCATTTTTTTTAAAAGCTTCTAAACTTTCAAAAGTTTGCTGTGAAAAATTTTGAGTGCTTTTTTTCCTTTGTAAAACAGCAACATTATATATAACACTTTACTGGCTGTATTATAAATAATGTTAAGCAAATATTCTAAGAAACTTTTTTTTACTCCAATGAAAATGGTGATTACAAGCTAAGAGCGAGAGAGTAAAGCGCACATAAGAAGCTAAACAACCAAGGAAAAAGTGGACAGCACCCACAAATTGAAGACAAAAAAAAAATTTGGTATCCCAATCCCAAACAACTATCCGGGTAGTTCTACACCATTGTGCACAGTAAAAAAAAATTTGTGCAAAAATTGTGCATAGAAGTTTCAATAAAATGAACCAAGTTCCTTATCTTAAACTATCCTGCACAAATGTTGTAAGCAGTGAAACCAGACATAAGAAGCTCAATAAAATTACGGAAATCAATGTTTTAAAAATAGATATTTATATATATATATTTGAGGGTTATGATTAATCATAAAACAATCTGTGGGAAGAGCGAGGAATTTAAAGCCAGATGCAGCCCCCTAAAAACTGAACCATCCCCACTTTCAGAAACTGGTCAGATATCACACCTTCATATAAAAAAAAGTCGATATTTTTTTTTTGTGAGACCTCATTTTGTAACACATAATGAGCTCAAATGAGTTTGGTTTCTAAAAGGTAAATTTTAAATGTTTTATATAGTATGATTTTTTTTTTTAAGTTGTGGATTGTACCTAAGTTGTGGATTGTACCTAAGAAAAACATGACTCAAAATGTGAGTAGAAAAAAAAATTATTCCATGCAGACATAAGATGATACCAGTAGACAAGTATAAAATGAGAGAAGGAAAAAAAATGAGATTTTAACAAGTGGATGAACATAGGTTAATGTTATTGTTAATGAAGCATAGATGATTAATTTCACTACACTTATAAGATGTACAGATAAATCAGGAGGTTTTATATTGTGTATAAACCAGTCATTTTTAATTTCAGGGTAAAAAATATTTTACACAGACAATATAAATAAATAAATCCTGTAATATATAAGACTAGAAAGATTTTAAAAAAAATTATTAAAATTTAATGGTCTAAAAGAAAAAAATGAAGGAGGGGGGGGGGGGAAGAAAGTAACATTTATTTTAATTATAAAGTGTGATAAATGAAAAATGTATAAAAAAAAAAAACATGAGCAAATGGCTTTATATATCCCTGCAAGACCCAGACTTAAATTAAAGTCTTGCATTCTAAAAGAATTAAAAATAAAGGTCATTTAAAAAAAAGTTTTTGATTTGTGTTTTCCATTCAAACAATCCTGATGGTACTTGACCTAGCAAAACCTTCTTTAAAGCCAATGGACTAAATCCATGTTGCTGTTACATGTTGACTACGCTAACAGCATCTTTGCTCCAAACGGACTATATATTAAAAAATGAACAAACCCACATAAATTCCTTATATAAAAAAATGTCCTAAATATTTTAAACAAGATGTTATGTCCAATACCAGTGAAGGCAAATATATAATTTAGTTTTTATTTGTTTTTAGTTGATATATATATATATATATATATATTACAGCAATGACCTACTGGTGATAGTAAGCTGTTATCCAAGAGTATTAACTGTTAAAGGGTGACTAGCACAAAATTAATGGAAAAAAAAATATGTAATAAATTAAAAAGAATGTTGTGTAACAAATAGTCCTGCACTTCTATTCAGAAAATCCATGCTTAGACTACGAGGCAAAAAATAAAAAGTTAAAAAAATAAATAAAAAAAAAGGCATGTGAAGCAAAGACTACTGACATAGCAACATAATAACAGAAAGACTTTGAACTGCTGGTGCTAAGATGTCCAACTTCTGGCAAAAAAAAAAGAAGGTTTAACTAAGATGGCACCAATTTGATATCTTGCAACAATACTAAGCAATTTGATACTTAAAAAAAAAAATTAACTGACGCTGAATATCACAAAAAATAAAGATTCTTAAAAAAAAAAAAAATACATTTCCTTTCCAAGCTTTTTTCTTCTCTTCATAATATTTGAATCTGAATTTGTCAATTAATTTAAATATTAAAAATGTAAATAAATAACAAAGTTGCTAGGATTGCATGAAGAATTCATTGGGCTCCTCTTTTTCAAACTGTTTTGCTTCCTCCTGCATCGACTCCTTAATCTTTAGGATTGCCGCGGACTCGTTATGCTCCTGAAAATTTTAAACAGGGCGTCAACGACACTTAAGCTAAGTCAAATTTAAAAAAAAAAAAAAAATGAAAAAAAAAAGTGAAAAGGGGGGTGGTGGTTAGAAAAACAATAATAAGACAAAAAGGAGGGAAAGTATAATCTAGCAATGTTAAATTGTATGTCTGGATTGGGAAATGTCTAAGTATGTCATCATTTAATGAGAAACATATGGTTCCCACTGCATGCTGAATATGCAAATTTCGTCAAAAGAACTACCGGGTATATATAAATGTAAGAAAAAAAAAAAAAAAAGAGAATCTGACTGAATGTAAAAAGAAAATGTTTTTTCTTTTTTTCTTTCAGTGCAAAAAAAATATATGAATAGCATTAAGAAATGTAGGAAAGCTAAAGAATGTATTTTGTACATGCAGTAAGGCTTAGACAATTTAATTTTTAACGGTTTTGCTTGATCTACACATATGGAAAAAAAAAACATAACTGCTTTGCATTTTAAGTTGACATCAAGATTGTTTGACTTTGGTGATAAAAATGTGTGGGCAGATGTTCAAACACCTTATCTGTGGGAAGCACCCATGACAAAAATATATAAATACATTTTACCCAGTACTATATATAAAAAATGGATCCAACAGTCAGCCAACAACATCAGGATGTTATACTGCAGCACAATATTTTACCATAAGAGGATTAACAACCAATTAGCTGTACACAATTTAGATAGTTAGCCAAACACAATTTCTAATGTGGTTAGAATTTTAGTTCAAGTAGTAAAAGGTAAGGAAATACACTGTTAAATACAATGGAAGATTTATGAAACAGGTGTGTATAATGGTACTTTGTATTTCTTATATTTGAATGATCAAAATAGAAGATACTTGTAATCAAACAAGCTAAATAAAAAAACACACAAAAAAAAAAAAAAATAAAAAATAGGCAATTTCACTCATGTCATGCTAATTACATTTAAATAATTTAAGGGTTTAAAAAAAAAAAAAAATTTCTAACATGCCATTTAGAAAAAAAAATGGGGGGAATTTTTTTTTTTAATGAAACAGTAACCGAACTCAGCATAAATAGAGATGGGAATTTTTTTTTTTAAATTAAGGGAATATAATCAATAATGTAAGAGATGTAGTGTTGGAAATCAAATGCATGCAGACAACATTTATGCAAGCAGTGAAACAAGCAAAACCGCAAAAAGCCCCCACCGCTAGGTGAAAATAATAATTAGATACTTCTTCAGAACTAAAATAAATAAATAATAAATAAAAAGGTAGAGATATATGGGAAAAAACATAATTTTATTTAAAGGCTAAAAATAAATATATAATTGTGAAAGAAAAATAATTAAAGATATATGTAAATTAATAAGCAAAGGGCTTTTTTTTTTAAGGGAAGAGTTTGGCAAAGAGTTTTTTTTTGTGTTGAAAAAAAAAAAGATTTTGGGGGATTACTGATGCTCAATTAAGTCCCAATTTATTCCAGAACCTCCTCAAGTACTGGACATCTTTCTTTTTTTCCTAAGCTATATTTCTTTTAAGTGAAATTTTGCTGTTACTTTTTTTTTTTAAATGAAGAGTGACATAAATAGCTTATGGTACTGTTAGGAAGTTAGGCTATCTGTTCCGATATATAAAAAAACAACAACTGACAACACTCTCACCAAAATAAACATTTTAACCAATTATCATTTTTCATCATCCACTTGAAATCATTTAAACAAAAAAAAAGATCAAAGAGGTCATGAATAATTAAATGGTGAAATGCCCTAAAAAATATCAATTATTACACAAGTAACACAAAGTATAGGAGAGTAACACAAAATAAACACACTATTCATCTAAGATTATTCATTAGCCGCTTAATCTTTCCTTAACATTCTGTACAGTTCATGAATATACTTGTTTCACAAAAAGTTCATTGAGCAATATCAGCAAAACTTAAAAACAATTGGGAAAAAAAAAACAGCCACAGAATCCTTTAAATTCCTCTGAAAAAGATTGCTTCTGACTAGGGCGTCTGCTTGTTTTTTAAAGTCATGGTCTAAGTGGAACATGCAGTTGCTTTCCCTCCTTTAAACCATTAATTAACAGCATGTTATCAGGTCATCAATAAAGACATGGAAACTGAAATCAGTTTGTCACGTTCTAATAAATTACGTAGGGAAACATCGACTTTATATATAAAAAAAAAAAACTAAGAAATAATTTCTATTGTCTTTGTTACACAACATTTAAGGTTATTAGCACATAAATAACTCTAATGCATTGAAAAACATGACTTGTAAAAACAAAAGTAAAATATTTATTTTCAAGTAAAAACTACTTGATGAGACTGATCTAAAACTAGTGTGATGAAATATGAATACCAAAATTTGGCTTTTGTTTTGCCTTTTTATTTAAATTGAAACATTAAAAATGGAGTAATGTCATAAAAAAATCTATGTGGAGCTGGTAAAACCAAAAATATAATTATTAAACAATTTAAGGAAATGGGTTAAAATTAAAGTTGTTACAGAAATCAAGAGATTTGCTAGGCCATAAAGTGTAAAAATTAAATTTAAAAATCTAAAGAGCTGTTTTTGTCAGTTAAAATGTATCTACAAGGAGAAAATAAGTGGAATTTCAATAGAGAGAAAAAAGATAATTTTCCAAAATTGGTCCAATAAAAAAAAAAAGTATCCATTATAAATTTAAATTTTGGAAAATGGCACACATCACTACAAACTTTGCATCACTTGTGAGCACTAAGCTTGACAAATTAACTTGTTCAGTAGTGAGGGGAATGATTTCTAGAAAATGTTTCTGCAACTGCCCACCTACAAAGAAGCAGAATGAAACTTGTTTTTCCTTGTTGCATTTTGAAAGCTATTTTTTTTTTTATCTGCAAACGGAAATGACTACAGGGAACAAATTATAACCTAGAAAACCCCAAAGATATGTATTTAAACAGAGCAACTAGATTAAAAAAAAAAACCTATTAAAGACTATCCTTTTTTGGTTTTTCAAAATGGAGAATAATGACAGGGGAGACACAGAGTGGAGCTTGTGTACAAGGACTGGGCAGAAGGAGGGGTTAAATAAATGATTTAACATATTTTTGCATAGAAGACCCCGACTCACACTGTCCTGGTAGCCCCCAAGCCCATAGGGCCCTAGCGTTCCTCCAACACTGCTCACTGGTGGCATGTCATCTCGCGGTGTACCACGGCCGCAGGCAGGTGAATTTTTCATACCATCCATATCACCTGAAATTATCGGTAGAAAAATCTTTCTTTTTTTTTTAAATGGGATTAAACAAACTCATGTCAGTATTAACTAAGCTAAGCATAATGTTAAAATGTAGCAAGGCAAGCTAAAATGATTGAATTTCACTTACTCATTAAATTACCATTCAAGTATTGTGAGGGCATATCACCAGGCCCCATAGGACCCATTGGTCCATCTGGCCTCCCATTGGGAACTAAAAAAAAAAAAAAAAAAATTCTCAAGGAAATTGAAGGTGAAGATTAAAAGAAAGTAAAAAACAGTGGGGATGAATAATGACATTTTATAGCAAAGCACTATGTGAAAATTTTTTTTTTTTTTAAACACATCGGACATAGCACAACTTACCCCTGGCATTCCACTCCCATGCCTGTGGGCCCTGTTTCATCATGTACATTGGGTCACCCTCCACCAGAATCTGAAACACAGCACTTTTAACAGTATATTTTTTTTTTATGTATGTCAATCTACACACAAGAGCAAATTTAGTGGAATGATATATTAATTTTAATAGAACAAAAAAAGTGTATAAAAAAAAGTTTGCCAACTGTTTACAATGCTGCTCTTAATACAAATACACACTCATCACTTAAAGTTATCTCTGTGGTCATATTTTAAAAACTAAATGACATAAATATATATTATATATATATATCACTGGAATTTTAGAGTATAGGAAATGTAGTCATCTAAATGAACAATATTTTTTGTAAAATTAAATAAGCAATTTAATGGTAAATCGAAAACTGGGACCAAAACAGCCAAAAAGATTGTATCTTTTTTTTTGTAAGACTAAAGAAATAAAATCATGCAAAGTTTATTTATCAAGGCCTACTTTGAAATTACAAGAAAGCATAGGGAAAAGACTGAAGGATATATTTAGGTATAACATCCTACTCGTATTTAAACCAAAGGGTCTCAAAATTCTTTTTTAAATTTTTTTTAGGTGAATCAGATATTTAAAGAAAATAATGGGACTTGGAAACAATCACAAATAGCTCAATTTCAAATGAGTGACCCATCAAAGTCATCTCTCTAGGATAAAAAGTTTGAGAACTTTTTAAAACAAAAAATGACTAT
>JAGDYQ010000005.1:3826763-3852209 GCA_021962125.1 Bulinus truncatus | reverse complement strand
TATGATTGGTTAGTAACTTCCAAACACCAGATTTTTTGGAATCATATGTATTTCTAATGGATTTCCTAAATAATAAAAAATACACATATAACAAATAAAGATCGGTTACATTGTATTATTCCTTTTAACAGTTATCAAAATTTATCTCAAAAGACAGAAAAAAAATACCTTGGGATCTGTCTGAATTTCAAAATAATTATCACAGAGGTGACATTTCATGCGAAACTTAAAAATTGGAGTACTGTAATAGTGTCCCACTTTAGACTTTTCAGCGTTGTACCGAACACCCATTCCAACATGACTTCCGCAGCCGCCACACCAAATATTATAAGGTAATTCAAACCTGAAATAAATTTTTAATTTCTTTAATTTCCTAATTGAAAAAATAATGTACGAAGCACACACAAAAATATAATCAATGTATGTTTACATTAATTGATATTAACTGTTAACTTTTCATTTTTTTTTCATACTTTGTTTAAAAACTAAATAAGATAAAATCAAATCTTTTAAGTTTATGTTGAGAAAAACACAACACACTTTCCATTAATCTATCCATAATTTTATTATAATTATCTGAAAATATAGAATAAATTAGTCATTATTGGCTTAAAAAAAAAGTTCTACTTTAAAGGATTAAATACGCACTAATTTTAAGTATGGAAACCTTAAATTATGCTTTAATGATTTGAATTACTGAACTACATATACATATGACAGCTACTAATCCACATGACTCACATGTAAATTAAATATTTTCCAAATTACCTTATAACTAATATACCCTGGCTTAGTTTTTTAGCACGATCTCTTAGAGGATGTTGTCCAACTCTTTTATTTGCCGAGCCTTTCCTTGGATCCCAGTCAGGTGGATAATATTTGTTAACAGCTTTTCTTTCAGCCTAAATTTTTAATAATAAAGGGGGCGGAGTGTCAATGATAAAGAAATGTAAAATATAAGTTTTACGTGGGGTAGGAGGGGGGTAACAATCAAGAAAAAAGTGTTGCATAATAATGAATGAATATAATTCCTTTAAACTATTATCAGTTTAAAATGATTGAAAAATTGAAGAGGAAGATAATATTAGTCTAGCTTAGATAGGTTAAAGATTGTTAGCTTTTATAATTAACAGGTATTTACTATCATTAGTATAAAGAGTATGAATCTATTTGTAAAAGACAAGTAAAAATGTTGAGCCAGATTGAAGCTTTATATACTCTAACACTTTATCATCATTACATGACTACTATCATAATAGTAATCAAACTAATTTGATTCGCCTTTGTGAATTACACTTAACAGCTAGGTCAGATAATTCATATAATAAAAACTAATAGTACCACGGCATAACAATCAGTTATAACTAATAATACTGATAAATAATATCAATCAACCGTCCGTATTCAGTGAGAAAAAAATGAAATCTGTGTGAGTGTCGTCTCTGATCATCATGTCTTACGTATTCTGCAAAGCCAAAGTATATAACACGTCCAATCGTACTAACTAGTCATAAAAATAACACAGCATTGCTAAAATAATAACATACCATACTGATATTCGAATCATGTATTACTTAAAAAGACTAAATTAACAAAATATGATGATCATCTAAGTGAAACTTGTTTTAATCGAATAGGTCTGAACAACAGTATTTCTTATTTCATTAGGAATACCACAGTTGTTTTTTCTATTTCCACACATATCTTAGTTAACAAAAAAACACATAAAAACCAAACCCCGGTATCTTTGATTAAAAAGACAACTGATTTGAACAGAAAAAATATTGTATTAATTAATGAGCTTTTAAGTGTAAATACACCTTTAATTAAAAATTTGTGAACTGCATGCGGGGGGGGGGGGGGGGGGCTAGGCAGGGCTACCCCCCTGCATTTTGTCTGGCCCCCCTCTGCTTAGTAACATTTATTTCCTGCCCCCCCCCCCCAATGACCAGGCCCCTGCTGCAGAATTTTCACTCTGCGGGGCTGCTACCTACCTACTCAAAGACTTACCCCGGTGACCCTCTAAAGACAATTTGTAATTTGTTTAATTAAATAGTTCTCTTGAATTTTCTGCTCACCTTTAAATAAGTTATCAATAACTAGTTTAATTTCAATTATTTATATTTATGCAGTATATTTGTTTTCTTACACGATCCCACTGATCTAATTATACAATAAAGCCCCGCAGTTGTTTGATTTGTCTGAAAAAAGAACTTCGAAAGCTTCAGGGTCCTATGAAATCTTTATATTCCCCGACTCAGGTACCGATGCAACCACTACTAGTATATTACTTCCCTTTGGAACTTTTTATATTTAAAAATTTTATGTTTTTTGTTAGTTAAGTAAAGCCCTTCATTTTGGGGGCTCTGGAGACACTATCTTTAGTTGGCGAGGAGCATGACATTTTAAATGTTCTTGATGTATATACTCGGTAAATTTCCCTTACTTAACCCATGCTGGTTATCAAGATTACAAGTGTCCATTTTTATTAAATCTTTGTTCAGTATTAACTACTGTCAAAGTTTTGACTTTAGGATTGTATATTTATTCAGGTTTTGGAACAATTGAGATTTACAAGTCACAGGGAAACCACTCAGTTAAATGGATGTTTTACACCTTGGTTATAGTATATTGTTTGTGATTGAATTGGTGATATTTTTTATAAACATGAAACTTCACAAACACAAACATCAAAAGACAGACTAAATAATAACTAGTTATGTATCAAGATATGGTTATTTTTATTATTGATCTTGCTCTTCACATTATACACACTTTTCACACATCATTTGCAACCTCAAGCAAGTCACGCCACACAATTCATTATGTATATCAGGTGTCAAATGAAGATGTGAACTGAATCTTAAGTTTCAAACTGTTACAAGTTGGTCAAGTCTAAATTTTTAAATATAAAAAAGGGCCTCAGCTCAGACAACAAAAAAAAAAGTTAATATAAATATAAATAACTTTTCAACACATCTTCCCAATTTCAAAAATTATTACATCCGAATAGACAAAAGTTTTTAACAAACCTAACATTTCTATTAAAGGAATCTACAATCACAGCTGCAAATGCAATACAGCTACAAAGTTAGCTACCCCAACAAAGTTTAAGTTAGAGAGGTTTAACTAAATTTATTGACTTCCTATACGCCATGAAATGTAGACTTCTTTGAACTTGTCAAAACCAGCCAACACACCAGCACCAGCAACACCTCTGAGGATGTTAGCTCCAGCTCCCTTCATCATGGACATGAAGCCTTCATTCTTAATGATTTTGACTGCACAATCGATGGATCCCTTGTATTTGACAGCCTGTCCAGATGTCATCATCATACGTCTCCTGATGGTATCAATAGGGTAGGACAACAGGCCAGAGGACACAGTAACTGCATAGCCCAATGCAAAAGACAGGAAGACACTGGCATCTTCTTTTAACAAAATAGGTTTCAAGCTGTCGTACAGACCAAAGTAGAAACCACGGTATACAACAATACCAACACAAGATATAACAAAACCTCTGTACAGACCAACAATGCCATCAGACTTGATTGTTTTGGCATACACATCAATGAGGCCATTTAAATTGGCGTTCTCCGCCTCCCTTGCCAGCAGCCTTGGCATCGTTAGCCAAGCGTGTTCTGGCATAATCAAGTGAGTATACAAAGCACAATGATAGAGCACCAGCAGCACCACCGGAGAAGATATTCTTGGTAAATTTCACGGCATAGGACTCATTGGGTGCAGACTTGAAAAGAGCTTTGATGGTGTCCTTGAATGCAAAATTGAGGGCTTGAGTAGGGAAGTATCTCAAGCAGTTGGCCAAGTTACCTCTCCAGAATGGGAGAAAACCTTCAGTTCTGAAGATACGAACTGTGCAGTCTATCACACCCTTGTATGGCTCAGACAACCGACCTTGTTTGATCATTTCATCTTGGTTTTGAACGAGCAGCTTAATTCTTTCAATTGGAGCTGCTGCAGTTTTTGAAATGACAGCAGCTGCACCTGAGAGGGCAAAGTTCTCTGCAAATCCTAATTTTCGTCTCTGTGTTGCCATCTAATAGAAAAACAAAAAAGCCATTAAAATATCTAACAGTAAAATAATAAAGAGGTTAGTTGAATATATTTAGAGGTCACTTTAGAATACCAGTACAAGACCCTGTATACTAGGGTATGCCCTTTGGATAAGTGCCAACTAAATCACCCAAGTGACTGACTACCAGTAGATAAGTGCAGCTAATGTTGGAATAACCTTTTTACTATGTCTTGTACAAAAAAAAAACAAAAATAATTTATAAAAAAAGTATTTTATTAATTGTATTGATATATTGGTACAATTAAATAATTATTTTTAGTGGGAAATAGTTGTCAAAATAGCTGAATTATAATTCAATAGAAAAGAGTGGTATAAAAAAAAATTCAGAGTTTATTTCAAATTGCGAATTATTTAATTGTGAACTTTTATGAATTGATATTTAAAGCATCTAGAAATATTTGTTTAAAGAAATTAACTAAAATATTGCGGTAAAATGACCATAATCTTAATCATTTTATAGTTTGACCGATATGATCTTGAGCACTTCCGTCCTCAAGGTGTACATTAGAAAAGCAATGTAAAAAAAAAAAAAGAACAGACAAAATATCTCTAAATGTACGCATTATATACTTATGCCAGAAAAATATATGGTCATAAAATCAATACTAATGAATAGCTATATATTCCAGCTTACCTTATAAATTTAGGAAGTCTGAAAATAAATAATTCGGCCGGTTGTGGAGCCTTGATTTTCAGCCGTAACCACGTTGTAATGGTGGCAGAGAATGAAAAGGACGAGAACGAGGTTTATAACCTACTAAACGAGGTTGGCGAAATGATACCACGTGCCTTCTATGAGGAATCCAATTGGTTGACATTGAAGGTCACAATTAGGTCGAAACTATTTCTGTAGTCACGCGAAACTACTCTACTTGTGCTCCCATCGAATTAAAAAGTGAATTAAAACTCGAAAAGAAAAAAAAATTATGGTTAATTAGATGGGAAACAAATAAAAATGATATTCATGGAATTGTATCTATCACATTTCAATGGTTGTCTGTCATGTGTGAAAAATTGTAAAAAGTGTCCTTGTTTATTGTCTTTGCCACGCCCACTCATTCATCAGTAAGTTAAACCGTGATGCACGTATTTGTTGAAAAGGGAAACAAAATAAAAGGTCAGAGACATAACGTTAATCAGGGCCGCCGCGAGAGAGTCAGCATTTACGATTTCGGGGCTAAGCCTTCGATGGTCCGTCACTTTAGAAATGTATTTGTATTTATTTTAAAAATACTGTGAATTGGGGGGGGGGGGGCAGAGGATATGCCATTATCATAGAACACCTGGCTGCGGCATTCATAATTACTTAATAAGTGTAATTCATTCATTGTTGCAGGGAGTCCTACTATTTAGATATAAGGGTGGGGGCGCTAGGCAAAGAAAAACAAACAAACAGTGTCAGAGTCTCGGAATAAATGCATACAAATCATTGTATCCGTATGGATACCGTTATAATAATTATGTAAAAATCTATATTCTCTTGGAATTGGGGTTACATCTGTTAAAAATAGTTCATTACAGAGAAATATGTTAACGGTCCTTAATGGGTGCTTACTACAGGAGTGTTATAGCATGAGTTAGTTGAGATTCGCAATCCGGTTTTATATCTAGTAAAACATATGCTTTGAAGAGCCCATTGGCGTATTGGTGGGGGGCGGGCAAGGGGGGCATCATGCCCCGGGCGCTACTCACAAATGGGCGCCAAAATGGCATATTTTACATATAATATTATATAGTTTTCTAATAGGGGGCGCGCTAAAAAGGTATTGTGCCCCTGGCGCGAGTTAAGCTCGCTACGCCACTGGAAGAGCCGCACCATTGTCATGTTATACAGTGGAGCAAAAAAAAAGTAAATGATTGATTTAAAAAAAAACTGACATATTTATGAGTTGCAAAAAAAAACAACAACTCACTCAACAAAGAGTTACTTACGACTGGATCTTAGAATCGCATTCAGCCGCTGATTAATACCTTGTGGTGCATACAGGCCCATGGCGTGGGGGGGCAGGGGCCTCCCCCCCTGCGTTTTGTCTGCCCCCCTCCGCTTGTTTGCTATACTTTTTACATTTTTTCCTGGCCCCTGCTGTAGAGTTTTTAAGATACGGGGCTGGGTGCATACCTAGTGTAACGTTTTATGATTATACAAAATTGTCTTTGAAAAAAGATATTTTGATGGAAAATACAGTTAGAGTTACACACTACACATTACATATATATACATGTATATTTGGCACATAATATCTGGACTTATGAAGGACCCCTATATGTCCAAATGGCTTAGGACCTTATTGAGTCTAAGCCCGGCTCTGGGGTCTTTACAGAGCCTTTCATATGCATAAGTAGGAGACCTGCCTATGGCCACTATTTCTAAAAGGGACCTCTTCTCTTCTTTGTAATCTCTCTTTTTTTTTTAAGACGCATACTCATTCCCTGCTACTGAGACAATAAAAATGCTTTTAATGCATGGCTATTATTAAAGAGCGAAGTAGCATTATTTTTGTTTTTTCAAGAGCCACAACAGAAGACTTAAAGCGGCTCGGGTGGCTACATTATTTTATAAGGGATAAAATGTCTCGTTCAATAAAAAAAAAATATTTGAAGACACAGTCTTCGCTATCAACCTTTTTTTTTGGCATTCGACCAAAGTGCAACTACGTGGTAGTAAGTGACGTTGAGATTGAGTTGAACCCCACACTGTGTGGTGATCCGTGTCGTCTGCCTGAATGTCAGCGGATCTGGTGTGATGACGCACTATTTGTTACAAATTTGATACAAATAATATTTTCTGTAAATGTATCATTTGACTTATATTTCTCAATAGTACTGGTCTGCAGGGAGGGGGGGGGGTGACGACTAGGTCGTCTCCTCCCCCCCCCCCAGGACTCTAAAGAGAGACGAGGGAGGGAGGGAGGGGGGGTCACGTTAAGATGTTCTATCATCACCTAGCTTTAAAAAAAAAAACAACTTAATTATACATTTAAAGACCCCCCCCCCCCGCATGTAATACTCGTCCCGATGACTACCCCCCCCCCTTTCCTTTCTTTTTGGTAAGGCCGCCCCTGTTTCTCAGTGATCTCGACGATCCACAAACTGTGCGGACAGAGTCATCCTTATGGAAATGCAAAGCTGATAAATGCCTAGCCCCACCCCCCTAACCCCCCCCAAGGAATATTTCCAATTAAGAGTTTCATACTACGAGGGCCCCCAACAGTCACTGGTGCCCATGGCCCGCAAATATCTCATGGCCCCGAAATGTTTAGGAACGGCTAAGTGTGTGTGTGTGTGTGTGTATGTGGGGGGGTGTGTTATGTCACATATAAATAAAAAAAGTGAGCGCCAGATTTTTCTCTCGTTGTCACTGATGTGTTGCCATTCACCTCTATACAACTCATTATATTCACCTCTATAACCTAGCTCATTATCTTACAACTCATTAGAGCCGTCATTTTTTATATAACATACAATAAAAATGGTAATGTATTTACCAATAGATAACATGCAGTAATAATTAATATGTCCTACCACTACCTAATACAAGACTTGTCACTAGATTTATCAAAACATTTGGATGTAACAGATATTTTTGTCAGTTCTGCTCTACAGTTAAGTTGTCCCGAAGTTCGACGTAGATAACATAGGCATATATATATATATATATATATATATATATATATATATATATATATATATATACTGGCGTCTGGCACGCACCTATAATATGTATGTCAGTATGATATGGATAGCTTTACCTACACTATACGGAGAAACGACGGGGTGGGGGGAAGTGGGGTTAAAGGAAATAAATCGTGGGAGGCATAATTTGTCATTTCATGTTGAAGTACCAGACATAAGTGTAAGGGTCTAGCTTCACGGGCCTGTCCATTCCAACGGAATCGCCAATGTCCAATAACGCGCTCTGGGGAAAATTGACGAATTATTTAGGGCTACACGCATATACATTACATGTTTGTATTGACTGGTTTATTACACACACCACTGACACGGTAAGCAGAATTACATTCAAAGTGGCGAATGTCAAGTTTGTAAAAAGAACATCTGGCTGTGACGAGGCGGTATTACTTCACATTTTTTTTTCTTCCTCCGATAAGGGTGGCGGTTCTCCATCCGTTAGTGGGGTGGTACTCGTTCATCTATTTGTTTGTTATAATTTAAATAGAGAGACGTTCATGTATCATTGTGTACAGGGCTGGCTTTAGGCCGATTGTTCCCAATCGGGCCCAGCGCAGCCCCCTGCTTGTTTGCTCTACTTATACCCACATTTATTTCCTGCCCCCCCCCCTCCTGCTATTGGCCTGGCCCCTGCTGTAGAATTTTCACGCTACGGGGGCTGGCCCAGCGCATGCAAGGGCCTCGCACTTTACATTTATATTAATAGTTGGTTATTGTCACAAAAATTAGCATAGGAGCCTCGCAAGCATCCGTTTAAATTGGAGCCCCGCAATTCGTAAGTCCGGCTCTGATTGTGGCACAAGATTTTTTTTTGTTTGTTTTTTTTTTAACTTTGTCACTGCACTGAGAGATTTTGGGGGTTCACGGATTTCATAAATAATAATTTATAAGCTAAAAAAAGTTTATAATTGAAATTAATGAATTCTGTAGTCAATGCGTTTCTTGTGTGTAATCTGCTTGAAAAAGTAATTATAAATCAATATTGAAAAGATTAGTTTTTTTTAATTTTGCCACCAATTTGTTGCTGACAAAATAGTTGCCCCCAACCCCCTCCCCATTTTTTTCAATAACATTTTACCCTGTTGTAGCTTTAATACCGTAAGGGCTATGCTGAAGTTGTTTACTAGTATGTGGTGGTTAAACATTTCCTCGCTCAATTAAAGATGCCTAAAAAAAACAAAAAACAATCAGACCGCCAAGACGCAATGACCCATTATTTCATTACTCTGATTGGTTGTCGTAGCGGGAGCTAGTCAACGAGTTCGCCAAGGGTGGCCCAATATACCGTTTCATTCAAAAGAAGGCCCTGGGCACAATGAACTTGACTCGTCCTGTTGGCATCAAACGGGAGAGACGTTGCACGTGAATCTAAATGATTCTGTTATAACTTAACATTTTCTGGTTCATTAAATCAACAAACAGAAACATCGATATTTTTTACCAAATTATTGTGTTTTTGTCATAGTGATTTTGTATTTTATTAACCTGGTGTTTCGCTTCCCCCCACCCCCATGATGTTAATTGAGGACCAGGTAGAAAAGATCTTTGATCCACACATAACCGTACAAGCACAATCTTAGAACTAATGTGTGCCAGTGATTCTCAAGTTATGTTAAAAAAAAAATTCTATGAATGCGTAACATTTTGTTCCTGTAACATGCAACTACCAATAAGCAAATAAATACATGTAACTTCTTAGCGCTAATGCTAAAATAAAGAATACCCATTTTGAATATTCTGTAATCTTTTACTCTTTTAGTTAAATTTAACGGTATTGGACTTAGTATGTGCCAATTCTATAAAAAATTAATAGTGGACTAAAAATAGTAACACTTATTTGTTTTTTTTTTTGTTTAAATTAGGAGCTATGTGTATTCTTTGTTAATAAACTACATAATACATGTATCAATTATAATATTCTGATGTCAGTGTTTTATGTACTAAAATACATAGATTAACAATAAATCAAAGTCAGGTGGTATGGGACAATATTTTATTAGAGCCCTCTGAAACTATACTAAAACAAGAAAAAAAAAAACTGAATAACTGAAACAATCATAATAAATAAAAATATTTTTAATTTACATAAGTAGGAATCTTCTATTAGTGAAGAACAACATAGAAAGCATTTTTTTTTTTTTAAATCTGGAGATTTGTCTGTAATTCTAAGTTTCCATAGATCATTTTGTAAATATTTAGAGAAAATAAATCCTATTTGGATCAATCTGTGCTTGGTAACATTATTTATTTATTTATTTTTTCTTCTTTTCTAACAACAACAAAAAAAAATATCACCTTCAACCATTTTCTCCATGCTTATCAAACACATCAGCACTGTATTTGAAATTTTAATCAATCCATTCTTAATTAAAACATACATGCAAGCATACACACAATATGCAAATATAGTGAAAAATAATAATTACTTTAAAAGTTTCAAAGCTAGACAGCTGATGTGAATATTTTTATTCTTTTTATTTTGTTTTAAAGTTCACCATAATCTAATTTAACTTTAAAAAAAAAAATAACATTTTTTTTGGAAAAAATAAAAATATGGTAGATAACAAAAGATGAAAATTAGATTAAAAAAAAAAAAAGGATAATTAGCTATCATCTTCATTTTGTCTAAATCACAATAAAATAACAAGAGTTAAAGAGGCTCAACATCCTATCATCATCACAAAAAAGAGCCAAGCATACACACATTATGTACAGAAACAAACAAAAATAAAAAACATGGAAGCGAGAACAAAAACAAGCGGGTATGTACATCAAACAATTAAACAGATTTGCCAATAAAGTTAATAAGATAGCTGGACAAACAATAAAAATATCATATTAGCACATCAAAAGTCAATGGAGTGATACGGAAAATGAAATTGAAAAAAAAAATAAATTATTTATATTAACAAATTTATAAAAATTACAAATCCCAGAGCAGATAAAAAAATCTTAAGAAAACACAATGGGAATTTAGCATTAATAATAAATAATAATAAAATAATAAGCAAACATTATTTAAATTGGATGATGTTTTTCCCCCTTTAATGAGATGAATACTTTTTATAAATATTTATATATCACTATTAAATTCTTTCATGTTATCTTCTCATAAGAGGATGTGGATTTATTTTCTGGACCAAAAAAAAAAAAAAGTGATGTGCAAGAACCAAAAAAAAAATTAAGATCATTATACTAACAGACTCACTGATGCCAAATTGAAAATGTGTGACACGTCAGATATTGCCAATATACATAACCTAATGATGGTAAGTGACAATCTACCATTATGACTTGGCAGTTTAAATTTTTTTTTTAAAGTTAACATATAGAAAAATGTCTAATCATAACGCATACATAATCAATCATTTTATATATATGTATAATATATAATGTGACATATCATTAGAAATATGTGACATGTCCTGCAAATAATAAAAAGATATATAAACATTATGACATGTCAACAGGAATATATGACAAGTCATACAGTTATAAAAAAAAATGATGGAGCACATCTCTGTACACATTTTATTTAATTTCAATCATAAAGTTCCAGTCTCGTTTACATATTTTAAGAGCTGTTGGGCAGTCTTTTTACTGTGTGTTGGTTTGTCTTAAGTTATGTGGTTATGTTTCCTTAACATGTGTAATGATAAATTTGTTTGCAAACATACAAATGTTTTCTTCTTTTTTTTAATAAATTTTATTTTTATTATTACTAATTTAAATTAGAATTGTTAACAATGGTAAGAGGAAACCAGGAGTGCTTCAGTACCATGAGCAACTGAGACAGGTAAGGGAATTCAAAAGACGGTCACAACAAAAAATTTCTTCGGCAAGTGAGGCATAAAATGAGCAAATGCCTTTTTTTCCTTCCAATCTGGCATATGATATAAAAATTCAATGAAGCTAAATTTTACCATGCACCCTTTAATAAAAAAACAGCCTATAATAAATTAAAAATTAACTTTTGCTATTTTAATATCAATTTAGAAACCAAGAAATAACTACACAACAACATATTTACATTTCATAATAAATAAAAAATTTTCACTTCATGCTCAGAACTAACCTGATTTTACAGTAAAAATTGTTTCCTTAGAATTAAAAAAAAAATAACAACAGGTAAATGATCAATAAGTAACACTTAAAAAAAGGAAAAAAATATTTGCAGATTTATTGATTCAGAGAGATTGTGTCCATTTTTTTTTTATAGAAAGAAAGTTTTTAACTTCTGCCGTGTACTAACAAATCATAGAAAATGAATTGTTTGAAAATAATTACTTCCTACCTTAAAAACAGTTACTGTGGAGACAAAGTTTCAATACAGATCACCTATAAAAATTTTTTAATCTATGAAGAAATACTTGCTACATATAATGAAGATTCTGGTTAATATTTGAAAATTTACAACAAACAACCAAAATGTTAAGACTTAGTATCACAGCCACAGAAGAAAAAAGGGCTGCATTTTTCTTTTCAATATAACTCAAAACGCAAATTTTAACTAAAAAGACAGAACTAAACATTTCTAATGTTCACAGAATGATAATTGAATAAAGGGAAATTAACAGTAACAGCAGCATGGCTGTGAAATGATGGTTTAACACACATCATTGACATTTTATTTGTAACTATGAATAAGAAACAGGCTTTCAAACGCCACACTTCCAATTTAATTTCAAAAATAAAAAAAATAAAAAAACTGAGGAGAGAAAGCATATTTTCCAATACAGATAGAGTGCTAAATGAGCATATATGCCAAATCGGTTGGGTAAAAAAAACACAGCTAGCAAGATTGATTGCTTCCACAGAAAGAACAGACAAATAAATGATTCAGATTTTTTTCCACCCTCAAATCGATAATGTAAAATGATAAAAACAGAAGTAAGTGAGATTTCTTGTTGTCATTAATGCTTATTTTTTATTACAATAATATTACACTGAAAAAAATGATATCTTATTGATTACATTACCTTTCTTTTAAAAATAAGTGTAAGGGTAAAATAAAAAGAATAAAACAAACTGCTTCAATGAAAGACTCGCAAACTTCAGTATCTCTATCAATAATAGCCCCATCCATATACATGAAATAATAGACAATCTAATTACACAGTAATTCAAAGTATGCTCAACACTAACATCAATTTTCTATTATAATATCTATAATTTACTTATACTGATAAAAATATATATATATATCATACATTATCTCACAAACAACACTTGCGCATAAAACAATCCCTATAATTAAAGAAGAGGGATGTATGCAGGAAAGGGGGGGAGGTATGTCTAAGATTTCTACTATAAATACATATTGCAAAGTACTTTTTTTTGTTCTGGGTGCACTGCTCAGAATAAATTTTTTAGGACAGGATGCAGTTTTATTTTTCCTTGGTAGTCCAACACACTTTTAACAAACATAAAAAAATAAAAGGTTGGAAAAAAAGTACAAATATATGTTTTATCAACCAACAAAGACTGAAGTTTTTGAAACACAAGTTGAAGTCAATTACAGTGAAAGTAAAAGTTAAAAATAAAAGTACAATAGACCTGACTAGTCATTTTTTAGTCAACTTGTCAAAATGTTAAAATTGGCCTCTCAACAAACCATCTTTAAGCATTAGTACAATGGTGACAGCGAGAAAGATGGCTGTATCATCACTTGACTAAGATAGCCAATCCACGTTGCACTTCTGAAATATTGGACAATACACACACATTAAACACAATGAAGAGTAATTTAAAAATTTTTTTTTTTGTTCTTAAAACTTTTTACAAGATAAAAAAAAAAAAAAAAATTGAAAATAAAAAAAAAACGCCTCACTGAATAGAAATGTTACAAAAACCTTTTATTTTAACCTCAAACCTGGCGGTGTGGGTATTTCTATCAACATAATAACAACAATGAAAAGAAGAAAAGAAGACTAGCAGACCAAAAGATAGTCACTGACAACAATAAAGATCACTAGCAGATCAAATGTAATCACTAACATCAAACAACACCAGTACTCTCTAACGCTCTGTATATTCACCATTTTTTTTTAAAAGCTGTAACTTTCAAAAGTTTGCTGTGAAAAATTTTGAGTGCTTTTTTTCCTTTGTAAAACAGCAACATTATATATAACACTTTACTGGCTGTATTATAAATAATGTTAAGCAAATATTCTAAGAAACTTTTTTTTACTCCAATGAAAATGGTGATTACAAGCTAAGAGCGAGAGAGTAAAGCGCACATAAGAAGCTAAACAACCAAGGAAAAAGTGGACAGCACCCACAAATTGAAGACAAAAAAAAAATTTGGTATCCCAATCCCAAACAACTATCCGGGTAGTTCTACACCATTGTGCACAGTAAAAAAAAATTTGTGCAAAAATTGTGCATAGAAGTTTCAATAAAATGAACCAAGTTCCTTATCTTAAACTATCCTGCACAAATGTTGTAAGCAGTGAAACCAGACATAAGAAGCTCAATAAAATTACGGAAATCAATGTTTTAAAAATAGATATTTATATATATATATTTGAGGGTTATGATTAATCATAAAACAATCTGTGGGAAGAGCGAGGAATTTAAAGCCAGATGCAGCCCCCTAAAACTGAACCATCCCCACTTTCAGAAACTGGTCAGATATCACACCTTCATATAAAAAAAAGTCGATATTTTTTTTTTGTGAGACCTCATTTTGTAACACATAATGAGCTCAAATGAGTTTGGTTTCTAAAAGGTAAATTTTAAATGTTTTATATAGTATGATTTTTTTTTTTAAGTTGTGGATTGTACCTAAGTTGTGGATTGTACCTAAGAAAAACATGACTCAAAATGTGAGTAGAAAAAAAAATTATTCCATGCAGACATAAGATGATACCAGTAGACAAGTATAAAATGAGAGAAGGAAAAAAAATGAGATTTTAACAAGTGGATGAACATAGGTTAATGTTATTGTTAATGAAGCATAGATGATTAATTTCACTACACTTATAAGATGTACAGATAAATCAGGAGGTTTTATATTGTGTATAAACCAGTCATTTTTAATTTCAGGGTAAAAAATATTTTACACAGACAATATAAATAAATAAATCCTGTAATATATAAGACTAGAAAGATTTTAAAAAAATTATTAAAATTTAATGGTCTAAAAGAAAAAAATTGAAGGAGGGGGGGGGAAGAAAGTAAACATTTATTTTAATTATAAAGTGTGATAAATGAAAAATGGGTATAAAAAAAAAAAACATGAGCAAATGGCTTTATATATCCCTGCAAGACCCAGACTTAAAAAATTAAAGTCTTGCATTCTAAAAGAATTAAAAATAAAGGTCATTTAAAAAAAAAAAAGTTTTTGATTTGTGTTTTCCATTCAAACAATCCTGATGGTACTGGACCTAGCAAAACCTTCTTTAAAGCCAATGGACTAAATCCATGTTGTTGTTACATGTTGACTACGCTAACAGCATCTTTGCTCTCAAAACGGACTATATATTAAAAAATGAACAAACCCACATAAATTCCTTATATAAAAAAATGTCCTAAATATTTTAAACAAGATGTTATGTCCAATACCAGTGAAGGCAAATATATAATTTAGTTTTTATTTGTTTTTAGTTGATATATATATATATATATATATATTACAGCAATGACCTACTGGGTGATAGTAAGCTACTATCCAAGAGAGTATTAACTGTTAAAGGGTGACTAGCACAAAATTAATGGAAAAAAAAATATGTAATAAATTAAAAAGAATGTTGTGTAACAAATAGTCCTGCACTTCTATTCAGAAAATCCATGCTTAGACTACGAGGCAAAAAATAAAAAGTTAAAAAAATAAATAAAAAAAAAGGCATGTGAAGCAAAGACTACTGACATAGCAACATAATAACAGAAAAAGACTTTGAACTGCTGGTGCTAAGATGTCCAACTTCTGGCAAAAAAAAAAGAAGGTTTAACTAAGATGGCATTCAATTTGATATCTTGCAACAATACTAAGCAATTTGATACTTAAAAAAAAAAAATTAACTGACGCTGAATATCACAAAAAATAAAGATTCTTAAAAAAAAAAAAAATACATTTCCTTTCCAAGCTTTTTTTCTCTTCTCTTCATAATATTTGAATCTGAATTTTGTCAATTAATTTAAATATTAAAAATGTAAATAAATAACAAAGTTGCTAGGATTGCATGAAGAATTCATTGGGCTCCTCTTTTTTCAAAACTGTTTTGCTTCCTCCTGCATCGACCCTTAATCTTTAGGATTGCCGCGGACCTCGTTATGCTCCTGAAAAATTTTAAACAGGGCGTCAACGACACTTAAGCTAAGTCAAATTTAAAAAAAAAAAAAAAAATGAAAAAAAAAAAGTGAAAAGGGGGTGGGTGGGTTAGAAAAACAATAATAAGACAAAAAGGAGGGAAAGTATAATCTAGCAATGTTAAATTGTGGTCTGATTAAATGTCTAAGTATGTCATCATTTAATGAGAAACATATGGTTCCCACTGCATGCTGAATATGCAAAATTTATTCAAAAGAACGCACCGGGTATATATAAATGTAAGAAAAAAAAAAAAAAAGAGAATCTGACTGAATTTAGTAAAAAGAAAATGTTTTTTCTTTTTTTCTTCAGTGCAAAAAATATATGAATAGCATTAAGAAATGTAGGAAAGCTAAAGAAATGTATTGTTGTACATGCAGTAATGCTTAGACAATTTAATTTTAACGGTTTTGCTTGGATCTACACATAGTGGAAAAAAAACATAACTGCTTTGCATTTTAAGTTGACATCAAGATTGTTTGACTTTGGTGATAAAAATGTGTGGGCAGATGTTCAACAACACCTTATCTGTGGGAAGCACCCATGACAAAAATATATAAATACATTTTACCCAGTACTATATATAAAAAATGGATCCAACAGTCAGCCAACAACATCAGGATGTTATACTGCAGCACAATATTTTACCATAAGAGGATTAACAACCAATTAGCTGTACACAATTTAGATAGTTAGCCAAACACAATTTCTAATGTGGTTAGAATTTTAGTTCAAGTAGTAAAAGGTAAGGAAATACACTGTTAAATACAATGGAAGATTTATGAAACAGGTGTGTATAATGGTACTTTGTATTTCTTATATTTGAATGATCAAAATAGAAGATACTTGTAATCAAACAAGCTAAATAAAAAAACACACAAAAAAAAAAAAAATAAAAATAGAGCAATTTCACTCATGTCATGCTAATTACATTTAAATAATTTAAGGGTTTAAAAAAAAAAAATTTCTAACATGCCATTTAGAAAAAAAAATGGGGGGAATTTTTTTTAATGAAACAGTAACCGAATCAGCATAAATAAGATGGGAATTTTTTTTTTTAAATTAAGGGAATATAATCAATAATGTAAGAGATGTAGTGTTAAATCAAATGCATGCAGACAACATTTATGCAAGCAGTGAACAAGCAAAACAAAAAGCCCCACCGCTAGGTGAAAATAATAATTAGATACTTCTTCAGAACTAAAATAAATAAATAATAAATAAAAAGGTGAGATATATGGGAAAAAACATAATTTTATTTAAAGGCTAAAAATAAATATATAATTGTGAAAGAAAAATAATTAAAGATATATGTAAATTAATAAGCAAAGGGCTTTTTTTTTTAAGGGAAGAGTTTGGCAAAGAGTTTTTTTTTGTGTTGAAAAAAAAAAAGATTTTGGGGGATTACTGATGCTCAATTAAGTCCCAATTTATTCCAGAACCTCCTCAAGTACTGGACATCTTTCTTTTTTTCCTAAGCTATATTTCTTTTAAGTGAAATTTTGCTGTTACTTTTTTTTTTTAAATGAAGAGTGACATAAATAGCTTATGGTACTGTTAGGAAGTTAGGCTATCTGTTCCGATATATAAAAAAACAACAACTGACAACACCTCACCAAAATAACATTTTAACCAATTATCATTTTTCATCATCCACTTGAAATCATTTAAACAAAAAAAAAGATCAAAGAGGTCATGAATAATTAAATGGTGAAATGCCCTAAAAAATATCAATTATTACACAAGTAACACAAAGTATAGGAGAGTAACACAAAATAAACACACTATTCATCTAAGATTATTCATTAGCCGCTTAAACTTTCCTTAACATTCTGTACAGTTCAAGAATATACTTGTTTCGCAAAGTTCATTGAGCAATATCAGCAAAACTTAAAAACAATTGGGAAAAAAAAACAGCCACAGAATCCTTTAATTCTCTGAAAAAGATTGCTTCTGACTAGGGCGTCTGCTTGTTTTTTAAAGTCATGGTCTAAGTGGAACATGCAGTTGCTTTCCCTCCTTTAAACCATTAATTAACAGCATGTTATCAGGTCATCAATAAAGACATGGAAACTGAAATCAGTTTGTCACGTTTTAATAACATTACTTAGGAAACATCGACTTTATATATAAAAAAAAAAAAAAAAACTAGCTAGGTTAATTTCATTGTCTTTGTTACACAACATTTAAGGTTATTAGCACATAAATAACTCTAATGCATTGAAAAACATGACTTGTAAAAACAAAAGTAAAATATTTATTTTCAAGTAAAAACTACTTGATGAGACTGATCTAAAACTAGTGTGATGAAATATGAATACCAAAATTTTGGCTTTGTTGTCTTTTATTTAAATTAGGTCATTAAAAATGGAGTAATGTCTTAAAAAAAATTCAAGTGTGGAGCTTGGTAAAACCAAAAATATAACACAAACAATTTAAGGAAATGGGTTAAAATAAAAGTTGTTAAGAAACTTTACATTTGTTAGGCCATAAAGTGTAAAAAATTCACCTAAAATCAAAGAGCTGTTTTTGTCAGTTTAAAATGTATCTACAAGATAGAAAATAAGTGGAATTTCAATAGAGAGAAAAAAAGATAATTTTCCAAAATTGGTCCAATAAAAAAAAAAAAGTATCCATTATAAATTTAGACTCTTGAAAATGGCACATATCACTGCTGAAATCTGGCATCACTTGTGAGCACTAAGCTTGACAAATTAACTTGTTCAGTAGTGAGGGGAATGATTTCTAGAAAATGTTTCTGCAACTGCCCACCTACAAAGAAGCAGAATGAAACTTGTTTTCCTTTAATGCATTTGAAAAAGCTATTTTTTTTTTTTTTATCTGCAAACTTAACACTACAGGGAAACAATTATAACCTAGAAAACCCCCAAAGATATGTATTTAAACAGAGCAACTAGATTAAAACCTGACAACACTTATCCTTTTTTTGGTTTTTCAAAATGGAGAATAATGATGTGTATATTATTGTAGTGAGCTTTGTGTACAAGGATTGGGCAGAAGGAGGGGTTGGGTCAATAGATTAACATATTTTTCACATAAGAAGACCCCGACTCACACTGTCCTGGTAGCCCCCAAGCCCATAGGGCCCCATGTCTCCTCCAACACTGCTCACTGGTGGCATGTCATCTCGCGGTGTACCACGGCCGTTAGCAGGTGAATTTTTCATACCATCCATATCACCTGAAATTATCGGTAGAAAAATCTTTCTTTTTTTTTAAATGGGATTAAACAAACTCATGTCAGTATTAACTAAGCTAAGCATAATGTTAAAATGTAGCAAGGCAAGCTAAAATGATTGAATTTCACTTACTCATTAAATTACCATTCATGACAGAGGGCATATCACCAGGCCCCATAGGACCCATTGGTCCATCTGGCCCTCCCATTGGGAACTAAAAAAAAAAAAAAAAAATTCTCAAGGAAATTAGCAGAAGATTAAAAAGGATAAAACAGTGGGGATGAATAATGACATTTTATAGCAAAGCACTATGTGAAAATTTTTTTTTTTTAAATTATTTATCGGACATAGCACAACTTACCCCTGGCATTCCACCCATGCCTGGTGGCCCCTGTTTCATCATGTACATTGGGTCACCCCCTCCACCAGAATCTGAAAACACAAAGACTTTTAAATAGCATATTTTTTTTTATGTGTATGTCAATCTACACACAAGAGCAAATTTAAATTAGTGAATGATATATTAATTTTAATAGAACAAAAAAAGTGTATAAAAAAAAGTTTGCCAACTGTTTACAATGCTGCTCTTAATACAAATACACACTCATCACTTTAAGTTATCTCTGTGGTCATATTTAAAAACTAAATGACATAAATATATATTATATATATATATCACTGGAATTTTAGAGTATAGGAAATGTAGTCATCTAAATGAAATTATTATTTTTTTAAAAAATTAAATAAGCAATTTAATGGTAAATCGAAAACTGGGACCAAAACAGCCAAAAAGATTGTATCTTTTTTTTTGTAAGACTAAAATAAAATAAAATCATGCAAAGTTTATTTATCGAAGGCCTACTGAAATTACAAGAGCTAGCCAAAAGACTGAAGGATATATTTAGGTATAACATCCTTACTCGTATTTAAACCAAAGGGTCTCAAAATTCCTTTTTTAAATTTTTTTTAGGTGAATCAGATATTTAAAGAAAAATAATGGGACTTGGAAACAATCACAAATAGCTCTAAATTTCAAATGAGTGACCCATCAAAGTCATCCTCTCTAGGATAAAGTTTGAGAACAAACTTTTTAAAACAAAAAATGACTAATAAAAAAAAATCTATTAGCATTAACAGAGGTTAAATGTTAAAATTACAAATGCATAAAAAAAATTCACTAACTAAACCATAGTAGAGTAATTAGTGGTTTGTAATCAGGAAACATTTTCTGACAACATATTCCAGTTTTTAAACGTTGAAATTAATTGTAAATATACAGAAAAAGTATTATTGCAATCAGTAGAATAAAGTATTTTAACGTAGACATCTATTTAATTAAAATTAGCAGATTACAACAGAAAAAGCAACTACTGGTTATATACCTACCATGAATAACAGGGCTGTATGAAGTTGGAGTTCGGCGCATCTCACCTTGAGGACTTGCCATTATTGGGGTGCCTGGGGGCCCTCCTGAAGGGGGTGGACCCTGGGACACATAATCCTATAGCAGAAAAATGATACAAATACTTTTAAGAAAATAAGAAAACACAGTAACAATACCAAAATTAGGATTTAAGTATTATAAAAGAAAAAATAAATATAAAGCAAGTAGCTTGTTATAAAAAACTTACACTGTAGTTTGCGGGTGACGCACAGTTCATCTGCAAGTAAAAATAAAATATAAGCGAATCAACTAAATGAGTTTTTTTGTGCAAATTCTTAATGCATACTGGAATAATCATAAAAACTACTAAGTCAATAATTCCACCAAAAAAAAAAAAACACCAACTGGATAGCAATTAAAATTTACAGTTGTAAACAGATTCTCTCAGGTTATAAATAAATTGATGAAAGACAGTTGTTTTGAGCAAGTAATATACCAGCTTACTAAAAGATATATGCAACCAAACGTGGAAAACCATATTTATAATTATTCGATAAAACAGTTAACTCGATAAAAACATCTCAATATAAACTTTTTTGGAGAATAAGAAAGGGAACTTTACTTTACTAAAATTAATGTTACTTTTTTTTAAAATCAATATTGTCAGAAGTTTCTAAATTATTATAAAAAGCTAAAAAGAAAAACGCTTCATCAAATGGAAATTTTTTTTATTATAAACAGAAATACATAAGTAGTTCATACTCGACTGTCAAAAATAGGTTTACAAAATGGATAAAAAGTTTATGAAATATGATAATTCCAATTATGTGAGTTGGACTGTACATCCATGATGTAAGATAAAAAAAAGTAGCATGAGAGATAATAATTTACCAATACATATTTATTTGTGCTAAAAAATAAATACTACGCCAGGATACCTATCTATTGTTATGCAAATCATTAACTTACATTATAATTGGCTGGTGATGCACAGTTCATCTGTGAAGAAAAAAAGAATGCATTTATGAATCCAACATATTAACCAACAAATTTTGCCAGAATATTGAAATTTTTATAACTGCAAAAGATATTATACAAGCAACTTACAGTAGATGTATTTGGTGGCCATCTGTTCTGTGGTCCTGGTCCGCCGGGCCTAATATAATAAAAAGAAAATATTCTATTTTACTTGAGCCAATACATGCCTAAACATCTGTACTAAAATATGACTGGATTTAAAATTTTATCTTTCATTGATAATTCCTAAAACACCCTGAAAAAAAATTGAATTGTAAACATTTTATCTTACATTGATAAGGGAGGCATTCCACCCGGACCTGGTCCGGGACCCATACTTGAGTTGGGTGGTGGTGGTCCCCTAACACCATAATTCTGTAAGGAATCATACATCTGAAATAAAAAAAAAAATCTTGGTTTGATTTACACTGGCTGAATATTTTTAATTTTCAGCATTATTGTACAAAATTAAAGCCTTTTTGTGGGCAAGTAAAATTAGTCAACATTATCAAGAATTAACAATTTCTTTACATAATGAAAAAAAAGTATGATTAAAAAATCAACAATGTTTAAAAAACAAAGGGTGTATACAACATGAACATACAGGATTCATTGGGCCTGGCATTCTTCCGCCAGGATGGTTCATTCTCTGCATTGGACCCATACCAGGATGACCTAAAAAAAAAAAATTACAAAATAATAAAACCTTATTGAATTTATTAAAAGATTTGTAATTTAGTAGCATTAATGTTTTAGAAAAGGTGATTTTAAGTTTTTCATTTGATTTTATAGAAAATATTTGTATTTAATAAATAAATATTTTTCTTATTTATTTATGATGAACATTTTTAAGTAACACAGAATACAGCTTAGAGAAAACAAATATACATGATGTTGAAAAAAAAAAAAAAAGAAAGCAACTCTCTCAAACCAGGGTGGATATGATGACAAAACTAAGATGAATTTCCTATTAATGACACGATGAATTACTCTAGAAAGCTATGTACTTTTTAAAGCATATTGAAATGTTCTGGCACACAAAGATCACATAAAAAAAAAAACTTTCATGATATAAAAATTGTAAAATAGTCATTGTCTCAATAACAAAAGGTTGCTATTGCAACATTTAAAAAAAAAAAAAAATTTTTAAAGCTATTCTCAGCAGGTGCACCAGATATGCATCAGCAATACGGGTCAGTTTAAATTAACTAGTGATAAATAAATAAATACTGTGCACTAAGCCAAAGTGAGTTGTCAAGAAGGGAGACATAAAAATACTCTGGCCGATTAGAATAAAACTTTTTGGTTTACTATATGCTATTTTATGATTGCTTCTATGTTCGTAGGATGGAGTGCCGAACCTAGGGATTTGGGGCCGGGGTGGGGCTTGGCCTCTGGGGGCTCCTGCATTTTGACATTCGACATCATGACATGAGATAATGTAAAAAATTTTTGTGGGGCACTCCCTTCAAGCTGCAGCCGGGGGGGGGGGGGGGGTGGGTCCTTTTGAATTTGGACCCCTTCCCTAGTTATGCCTCTGGTAGGATGGAGTAGAAACAGATCACCACTATGTATTTTAGATGTCATAATCACTTTAACTCGATTTTAAGACTTTTCGAGTATTTAGGTTTCATGTTGATGATTTCCTGACAAGATACTAATAAAAAAATAATAATAATAAACAGGATAAAAAAATTAAGAAATTAAGAATAAGCACAAAATTCTAACATTAGTGGAATGCACAAGAGAAGCTTTTTTTTTTCTTTTCAAAGTTAGTAGTGACTAAGTTATATTATTCAGTCAACAGTGTTAAAAAATTAACAGGGTTGTGAGCTAGAGAGGGTGGATCATTTGCAGGAATTTTTATTTTTTTTAAAAAAGTCACAACTGGTGATTAAAAAAAATCACAGAAGTTCAAATATTTATTAAAAAAAAAACAACAATGTACTTCAAATACATTTCTTTTAGTTGAGATGTTACCCACCTCCCCTACTTAACGTCATGGAATAAGTAGGCTTATTACAGTATTAACAGGCAGCGTGTATAATATCAGTACAGGCCAGAGGTGGGCACATTTTGAGTCACCTAGGTCACAACGAGGTTGCAAATTTGACAGGCGGGCCAGACCAGCAGCAGATGGGTAAAGTGCTGACACAAACTAATATAAATTAAAGGTAAGTGCTATGTTCACCCTGAAACTAGTGCTGGGCCGATGTCCAGAGGGGCAGATTTGGACCACGGGCCGTAGTTTGCCCGAGGCTGGTATTGACGAATTAAGCGTGTCGTCATATATCACGTGACATAAAAGAAAAAAAAAGGCTAAAAGACGGGAACAAATATATTCCTTAAAAACGGGATAAAAACCGATGTTTATTCATTCAATGTTTTTCAGAAGACGTTTAGTATTTGTATTACACTAGGTACTATGATATCCGTGCCCAAACGACCCGGAAATAGCCTTGAAAATCTCCGTATGCTACATAAGCCATGTTTGGCAACAGTTAGAACCAGTGGTACTGTGATTTTCTGAAACGCTTTAATTTACTCATTATTTTATTTTTACTTTGCCATAATTTTAAAAGAACTTATCCTTAAGTTAATCTGTGTGAATTTTTTTGTTAACTACGCCATCTTCGTTTTGAGGAATCAACATTTCAAAATAAGGTAAGATAAATTTTGCTTTTATTTTTTAATTAGGTCGCGACCCAATGTTTTTATTGATCGATCAACTGTTAATATATTCTAAATATCTTATTTAATCATTTTTATGTTGATTGACTGCTCAAAAAATTAAAAAACCGTGTTCTTGACGAGTCGCTTATTTGCCGATAAAAGTTACCTATTATCGATAACGGCAACCGCGGGCAGCGCTAATCTTAACATTAAATCCATACATAGTAATCCTTCAAAATCAATATTTTTTAACTGCCATCCTTTAACAAAGTTACGTTTTTTTTAATCTAGTATGTGTTCTGAATATAAAAACACTAATATTTTTATCCACAGTAGTATCTGGTAGAAATATATTGTGTGTTATGTCAAACTACTATAAGTAATAAGTCTAATATATCAATAAAATTATGCTATAATTTAATTTTTTAAATATTCATTGGAGCCTTATAACAGTAGTGATTTTTACTCAGGTTAAACATTTATTTCAGAAACTTTTTAAAACATTAACTTCTTTTTATTTTATTTTCAGGAAAATGGAAAATACAAATACTCTAAAGTTGAAGAATTTAAAGGACATGGAGAATCTTCTTGAGTCTCATAAAGATAGCAAATTCACAAATGGATTTATTTTCTACATTTTCCTGCAACTAGGAAAAAATGTTAGTAAAACAGCTGAGCATGTAGTGACAATGGCAGAAAGTAATTGCCATATTACTTCTGTAAAAAGTAAAGTATCTAGAATTAATGAACAAGTAAAAGCTCTATAAAAGAAATATCCATAACAATTGGAATAACATTGTGGAGTTCTTTGATTCTGAATTCAAGTTTCCTGAAAAGGAAACATACATTACCATCATTACAGCCTAAGCATCCTCCCTTCATTTCTCCTGTTAAAACCAGGATTGAAAGAGACTGCCAGTCATGCAAATATAAAAGACAGACTAACAGTGAACTGTTGGCTGTGAATAGAAAATTAAACTTCGAACGAAGATTTGAAATGAGAGAAAGGATAAGAATAAAAAAAACTTACCAAGTCAAGAGGGTAAATGATTTAATTAAAAGAAAAACCTCCAGAA
>JAGDYQ010000005.1:3795052-3826263 GCA_021962125.1 Bulinus truncatus | reverse complement strand
TATACAACTCATTATATATCTATGCAACTCATTATCTAAATGATGTCATTTTTTATATAACATGCAGTAATAATTAATGTATTTGCCAGATATAGGCCTACCACCTAATACAAGACTTGTCACTAGATTTATCAAAACATTTGGATGTAACAGATATTTTGTCAGTTCGGCTCTGTTAAGTTGTCCCGAAGTTCGACGTAGATAACATAGGCATATATATATATATATATATATATATATATATATATATATATATATATATACACACGGCGTCTGGCACTTGCACCTATGTATGTGTGATGTATGATATGGATAGCTTTACCTACACTATACGGAGAAACGAGGGTGGGGGAAGTGGGGGTTAAAAGAGAAATAAATCATGGGAAGGCTACTGTTTGTCATTTCGTGGTTGAAGTACCAGTACATAAGTGTAGGGTCTAGCTTCACAGACCTGTCCATTCAACGGAATCGCCAATGTCCGTAACGCGCTCTGGGGAAAATTGACGAATTATTTAGGGCTACACGCATATACATGTTTGTATTGACCTGGTTTATTACACACCACTGACACAGTAAGCAGAATTACATTCAAAATGGCGAATGTCAAGTTTGTAAAGGTTATCTGGCTGTGACGAGGCGGTATTACTTCGCATTTTTTTTTTCTTCCTCCGATAAGGGTGGCGGTTCTCCATCCGTTAGTGGGGTGGTACTCGTTCATCTATTTGTTTGTTATAATTTAAATAGAGAGACGTTCATGTATCATTGTGTACAGGGCTGGCTTTAGGCCGATTGTTCCCAATCGGGCCCAGCGCAGCCCCCTGCTTGTTTGCTCTACTTATACCCACATTTATTTCCTGCCCCCCCCCCTCCTGCTATTGGCCTGGCCCCTGCTGTAGAATTTTCACGCTACGGGGCTGGCCCAGCGCCTGGCAAGGGCCCCGCAATTCACATTTATATTAATAGTTGTTATTGTCACAAAAATTAGTATAGGAGCCTCGCAAGCATCCGTTTAAATTGGGCCCCGCAATTCGTAAGTCCGGCTCTGATTGTGGCACAAGATTTTTTTTTGTTTGTTTTTAACGTCACTGCACTGAGAGATTTTGGGGGCTCACGGATTTCATAAATAATAATTTATAAGCTAAAAAAAGTTTATAATTGAAATTAATGAATTCTGTAGTCAATGCATTTTTTTTTGTGTAAACTGCTTGAAAAAGTAATTATAAATCAATATTGAAAAGATTAGTTTTTTTTTAATTTTGTACCAATTTGTTGCTGACAAATAGTTGCTCCCCCCCAATTTTTTTTCAATAACATTTACCCTATTGTACTTTAATACCGTAAGGGTATGTTGAAGTTGTTTACCAGTATGTGATGGTTAAACATTTCCTCTCCAATTAAGATGCCTAAAAAAAGCAAAAAACAATCAGGGCCGCCAAGACACAATGACCCATTATTTCATTACTCTGAATGGTTGTCATTGCTGGAGCCAGTCAACTAGTTTGCCAAGGGGGGGGGGAAAATACCGTTCATAAAGAAGGCCCTGGGTACGTCCTGTTGGCATCAAACGGACGAGACGTTGCACGTGAATGTAAGTGATTCTGTTATAACTTTACGTTTTCTGGTTCATTAAATCAACAAACAGAAACATCGATATTTTTTTTTTTACCAAGTTATTGTGTTTTTTTGTCAGTGATTTTGTATTTTATTAACACGGTGTTCCGCCCCCCCCCCCCATGATGTTAATTGAGGACCAGGTAGAAAAGATCTTTGATCCACACATAACCGTACAAGCACAATCTTAGAACTAATGTGTGCCAGTGATTCTCAAGTTATGTTAAAAAAAAAATTCTATGAATGCGTTACATTTTGTTCCTGTAACATGCAACTACCAATAAGCAAATAAATACATGTAACTGCTAGCGCTAATGCCAAATAAAGATACCCATTTTGAATATTCTGTAATCTTTTACTCTTTTAGTTAAATTTAACGAGGAAGTATTGGACTTGGTATGTGCCAATTCTATAAAAAATAATAGTGGACTAAAAATAGTAGCACTTATTTGTTTTTTTTTTGTTTAAATTAGGAGCTATGTGTATTCTTTGTTAATAAACCACATAATACATGTATCGGTATAATATTCTGATGTCAGTGTTTTATGTTACTAATGCACTTAGATTAACAATAAATCAAAGTCAGGTGGTAAACATAGGACAATATTTTATTTGAGCCCTCTGAAACTATACAAAACAAAGAAAAAAAAAACTGAATAACTGAAGCAAACATAAGAAATAAAAATAATATTAATTTACATAAGTAGAGTCTTCTCAGTGAAGAACAACATAGAAAGCCATTTTTTTTTTAAATCTGGAGATTTGTCTGTAATTCTAAAAGTTTCCCGCAGATCATTTTGTAAATATTTAGAGAAAATAAATCTATTTGGATCAATCAGCTAAACTGATGGCTGATGTTTATTTATTTATTTTTTTTTCCTTCTTTTCTAACAACAACAAAAAAAAAATGTCACCTTTCAACCATTTTCTCCATGCTTATCCAAACTTGCATCCAACTGTCTTTAATTACAAATAAATCACATTCTTAATTACAAACATACATGCAAGCATACACACAATACATGCAAATGTAAGCGAAAAAAAAAAAAATAATAATTACTTTAAAGTTTTAAAGCTGAACATAGCTGATGTGAATATTTTTTATTCTTTATTTTGTTTTAAAAGTTCACCATAATCTGTTTAACTTTAAAAAAAAAAAATAACATTTTTTTTTTGGAAAAAATAAAAATATGGTAGATAACAAAAGATGAAAATTGAATTTAAAAAAAAAAAAAGGATAATTAGCTATCATCTTCATTTTGTCTAAATCATAATAAAATAACAAGAGTTAAAGAGGGCTCTGACATCCCCTGTATCATCATCACAAGGAGCCAACATACACACATTATGTACAGAAACAAACAAAAATAAAAAACATGGAGCGAGAACAAAAACAAACGGGTATGTACATCAAACAAATTAAACAGATTTTATCATCTTCCAATAAAGTTAATAAGATAGCTGGACAAACAATAAAAATATGTATTGTACATCAAAAGTCAATGGAGTGATACAGAGAAATGAAATTGAAAAAAAAAAAAAATAAATTATTTATATTAACAATTCATAAAAATTACCAAATCCCAGGAGCAGATAAAAAAAAAAAATCTTTATGAAAACACAATGGGAATTTAACATTAATAATAAATAATAATAAAATAATAACGCAAACATTATTTGACATTGGATGATGTTTTTTTTTCTTTAATGAGATGAATACTTTTTATAAATATTTATATATCATATTAAATTCTTTCATGTTATCTTCTCATAAAGGATGTGGTTATTTCTGGACCAAAAAAAAAGCATGTGCACGAACCAAAAAAAAAATCATTATACTAACAGACTCACTGATATGCCAAATAAAAAATGTGTGACACGTCAGATATTGCCAATATACATAACCTATTGATGGGTGACAATCATACATTATGACTTGGCAGTTAAAATTTTTTTTAAAGTTAACATGAAATGTCTAAACATAACACATACATAATCAATCATTTTATATATATGTATAATATATAATGTGACATATCATTAGAAATAATGTGACATGTCCTGCAAATAATAAAAAGATATATAAACATTATGACATGTCAACAGGAATATATGACAAGTCATACAGTTAAAAAAAAAATGATGGAGCACATCTCTGTACACATATTATTTAATTTCAATCATAAAGTTCCAGTCTCGTTTACATATTTTAAGAGCTGTTGGGCAGTCTTTTTATTGTGTGTTGGTTTGTCTTAAGTTATGTGGTTATGTTTCCTAACATGTGTAATGGATAAATTTGTTTGCAAACATGCAAATGTTTTCTTCTTTTTTTTTTAATAAATTTTATTTTTATTATTACTAATTTAAATTAGAATTGTTAACAATGGTAAGAAGGAAACCAGGAGTGCTTCAGTACCATGAGCAACTGAGACAGGTAAGGGAATTCAAAAGACGTCACAACAAAAAAATTTCTTCGGCAAGTGAGGCATAAAATGAGCAAATGCCTTTTTTTCTTCCAATCTGGCATATGATATTAAAATTCAATGAAGCTAAATTTTACCATGCACCCTTTAATAAAAAAACAGCCTATAATAAATAAAAAAATTAACTTTTACTATTTTAATATCAATTTAGAAACCAAGAAATAACTACACAACAGCATATTTACATTTCATAATAAATACAAAATTTTCACTCCATGCTCAGAACTAACCTGATTATACAGTAAAAATTGTTTCCTTAGAATTAAAAAAAAAATAACAACAGGTAAATGATCAATAAGTAACACTTAAAAAAAGGAAAAAAATATTTGCAGATTTATTGATTCAGTGAGATTGTGTCCATTTTTTTTTTATAGAAAGAAAGTTTTTAACTTCTGCCATGTACTAACAAATCATAGAAAATGAATTGTTTGAAAATAATAACTTCCTACCTTAAAACAGTTACTGTGGAGACAAAGTTTCAATACAGATCACCTATAAAATTTTTTAATCTATGAAGAAATACTTTTACATAAAATGAAGATTCTGGTTAATATTTGAAAATTTACAACAAACAACCAAAATGTTAAGACTTAGTATCACAGCCACAGAAGAAAAAGGGCTGCATTTTTCTTTTCAATAAAACAAAACGCACATTTTAACTAAAAAGACAGAACTAAACATTTCTAATGTTCACAGAATGATAATTGAATAAAGGGAAATTAACAGTAACAGCAGCATGGCTGTGAAATGATGGTTTAACACACATCATTGACATTTTCTTTGTAACTATGAATAAGAAACAGGCTTTTAAAGCCACACTTCCAATTTAATTAAAAAAAAAAAAAAAAAAACTGAGGAGAGAAAGCATATTTTCCAATACAGATAGAGTGCTAAATGAGCATATATGCCAAATCAGTTCGGTAAAAAAAAAAACAGCTAGCAAGATTGCTTCCACAGAAAGAACAGACAAATAAATGATTCAGATTTTTTATCGCCCTCAAATCGATAATGTAAAATGATAAAAACAGAAGTAGGTGAGATTTCTTGTTGTCATTAATGCTTATTTTTAATACAATAATATTACACTGAAAAAAAAAATGATATCTTATTGATTACATTGCCTTCTTTTAAAAATAAATGTAAGGGTAAAATAAAAAGAACAAAACAAACTGCTTCAATGAAAGACTCGCAAACTTCAGTATCTCTATCAATAATAGCCCCATATACATGAAATAATAGACAATCTAATTACACAGTAATTCAAAGTATGCTCAACACTAACATCAATTTTCTATTATAATATCTATAATTTACTTATACTGATAAATATATATATATATATCATACATTATCTCACAAACAACACTTGCGCACAAAACAATCCCTATAACTACAGAAGAGGGATGTATGCAGGAAAGGGGAGAGGTATGTCTAAGATTTCTACTATCAATACATATTGCAAAGTACTTATTTTTGTTCTGGGTGCACTGCTCAGAATAATACTAGAAATTTTTTAGGACAGGATGCAGTTTTATTTTTCCTTGGTAGTCCAACACACTTTTAACAAACATAAAAAAAATAAAAGGTTGGAAAAAAAGTACAAATATATATTTTATCAACCAACAAAGACTGAAGTTTTTGAAATACAAGTTGAAGTCAATTACAGTGAAAGTAAAAGTTAAAAATAAAAGTACAATAGACCTGACTAGTCATTTTTTAGTCAACTTGTCAAAATGTTAAAATTGGCCTCTCAACAAACCATCTTTAAGCATTAGTACAATGGTGACAGCGAGAAAGATGGCTGTATCATCACTTGACTAAGATAGCCAATCCACGTTGCACTTCTGAAATATTGGACAATACACACACATTAAACACAATGAAGAGTAATTTAAACATTTTTTTTTTTTTGTTCTTAAAACTTTTTACAAGATTAAAAAAAAAAAAAAAATTTGAAAATAAAAAAAAAACGCCTCACTGGATAGAAATGTTACAAAAAACCTTTTATTTTAAACCTCCAACCTGGCGGTGTGGGTATTTCTATCAACATAATAACAACAATGAAAAGAAAAAAAGAAGACTAGCAGACCAAAAGATAGTCACTGACAACAATAAAGATCACTAGCAGATCAAATGTAATCACTAACATCAAACAACACCAGTATTCTCTCATGCTCTGTATATTCACCACTTTTGGTTTTTAAAAGCTGTAACTTTCAAAAGTTTGCTGGGAAAAATTTTGAGTGCTTTTTTTTCCTTTGTAAAACAGCAACATTATATATAACACTTTACTGGCTGTATTATAAATAATGTTAAGCAAAGATTCTAAGAAACTTTTTTTTTACTCCAATGAAAATGGTGATTACAAGCTAAGAGCGAGAGAGTAAAGCGCACATAAGAAGCTAAACAACCAAGGAAAAAGTGGACAGCACCCACAAATAGAAGACAAAAAAAAAATTTGGTATCCCAATCCCAAACAACTATCCGGGTAGTTCTACACCATTGTGCACGGTAAAAAAAAATTTGTGCAAAAATTGTGCATAGAAGTTTCAATAAAATGAACCAAGTTCCTTATCTTAAACTATCCTGCACAAATGTAGTAAGCAGTGAAACCAGACATAAGAAGCTCAATAAAATTACGGAAATCAATGTTTTAAAAATAAATATTTATATATATATTTGAGGGTTATGATTAATCATAAAACAATCTGTGGGAAGAGCGAGGAATTTAAAGCCAGATGCAGCCCCCTAAAACTGAACCATCCCCACTTTCTGAAACTGGTCAGATATCACACCTTCATATAAAAAAAAGTCTTTATTTTTTTTTTTGTGAGACCTCATTTCGTAACACATAATGAGCTCAAATGAGTTTGGTTTCTAAAAGGTAAATTTTAAATGTTTTATATAGTATGATTTTTTTTTTAAGTTGTGGATTGTACCTAAGTTGTGGATTGTACCTAAGTTGTGGATTGTACCTAAGAAAAACATGACTCAAAATGTGAGTAGAAAAAAAAAATTATTCCATGCAGACATAAGATGATACCAGTAGACAAGTATAAAATGAGAGGAGGAAAAAAAAATGAGATTTTAACAAGTGGATGAACATAGGTTAATGTTATTGTTAATGAAGCATAGATGATTAATTTCACTACACTTATAAGATGTACAGATAAATCAGGAGGTTTTATATTGTGTATAAACCAGTCATTTTTAATTTCAGGGTAAAAAATATTTTACACAGACAATATAAATAAATAAATCCTGTAATATATAAGACTAGAAAGATTAAAAAAAAAAAATTATTAAAATTTAATGGTCTAAAAGAAAACAAATGAAGGAAGGGGGGGGGAAAGAAAGTAACATTTATTTTAATTATAAAGTGTGATAAATGGCTGGAAAATTAATAAAAGAAAAATGTATCAAAAAAAAAAAAAAGCATGAGCAAATGGCTTTATATATCCCTGCAAGACCCAGACTTAAATTACAGACATGAAAGTCTTGCATTCTAAAAGAATTAAAAATAAAGGTCATTTAAAAAAAAAGTTTTTGATTTGTGTTTTCCATTCAAACAATCCTGATGGTACTTGACCTAGCAAAACCTTCTTTAAAGCCAATGGACTAAATTCATGTTGCTGTTACATGTTGACTATGCTAACAGCATCTTTGCTCCAAACGGACTATGTATTAAAAAATGAACAAAACCACTTAAATTCCTTATATAAAAAAATGTCCAAAATATTTTAAACAAGATGTTATGTCCAATACCAGTGAAGGCAAATATATAATTTAGTTTTTATTTGTTTTTAGTTGATATATATATATATATTACAGCTATGACCTACTGGTGATAGTAAGCTGTTATCCAAGATTATTAACTGTTAAAGGGTGACTAGCACAAAATTAATGGAAAAAAAAAATGTAATAAATTAAAAAGAATGTTGTGTAACAAATAGTCCTGCACTTCTATTCAGAAAATCCATGCTTAGACTACGAGGCAAAAAAATAAAAAGTTAAAAAAATAAATAAAAAAAAGGCATGTGAAGCAAAGACTACTGACATAGCAACATAATAACAGAAAGACTTTTAACTGCTGGTGCTAGATGTCCAACTTCTGGCAAAAAAAAAAAAAAAGAAGGTTTAACTAAGATGGCACCAATTTGATATCTTGCAACAATACTAAGCAATTTGATACTTAAAAAAAAAATTAACTGACGCTGAATATCACAAAAAATAAAGATTCTTTAAAAAAAAAATACATTTCCTTTCCAAGCTTTTTTTTTCTCTTCATAATATTTGAATCTGAACTTGTCAATTAATTTAAATATTAAAAATGTAAATAAATAACAAAGTTGCTAGGATTGCATGAAGAATTCATTGGGCTCCTCTTTTTCAAACTGTTTTGCTTCCTCCTGCATCGACTCCTTAATCTTTAGGATTGCCGCGGACTCGTTATGCTCCTGAAAATTTTAAACAGGGCGTCAACGACACTTAAGCTAAGTCAAATTTAAAAAAAAACAAAAAACAAAATGAAAAAAAAAAGTGAAAAGGGGGGGTGGGGGGGTGGTTAGAAAAACAATAATAAGACAAAAAGGAGGGAAAGTATAATCTAGCAATGTTAAATTGTATGTCTGGATTGGGAAATGTCTAAGTATGCCATCATTTAATGAGAAACATATGGTTCCCACTGCATGCTGAATATGCAAATTTCGTCAAAAGAACTACCGGGTATATATAAATGTAAGAAAAAAAAAAAAAAAAAAAAAAAGAGAATCTGACTGAATGTAAAAAGAAAATGTTTTTTCTTCTTTTCTTTCAGTGCAAAAAAAATATATGAATAGCATTAAGAAATGTAGGGAAGCTAAAGAATGTATTTTGTACATGCAGTAAGGCTTAGACAGTTTCATTTTTAACGGTTTTGCTTGATCTACACATATGGGAAAAAAAAACATAACTGCTTTGCATTTTAAGTTGACATCAAGATTGTTTGACTTTGGTGATAAAAATGTGTGGGCAGATGTTCAAACACCTTATCTGTGGGAAGCACCCATGACAAAAAATATATATAAATACATTTTACCCAGTACAATATAAAAAAAAATGGATCCAACACTCAGCCAACAACATCAGGATGTTATACTGCAGCACAATATTTTACCATAAGAGGATTAACAACCAATTAGCTGTACACATATTTAGATAGTTAGCCAAACACAGTTTTCTAATGTGGTTAGAATTTTAGTTCAAGTAGTAAAAGGTAAGGAAATGCACTGTTAAATACAATGGAAGATTTATGAAACAGGTGTGTATAATGGTACTTTGTATTTCTTATATTTGAATGATCAAAATAGAAAATACTTGTAATCAAACAGGCTAAATAAAAAAAAAACACAAAAAAAAAAAAATAATAAAAAATAGGCAATTTCACTCATGTCATGCTAATTACATTTAAATAATTTAAGGGTTTAAAAAAAAAATTTCTAACATGCCATTTAGAAAAAAAAAAAAGGGGGGGAATTTTTTTTAATGAAACAGTAACCGAATCAGCATAAATAAGATGGGAAATTTTTTTATTTTTTTTTTTATAAAGGGAATATAATCAATAATGTAAGAGATGTAGTGTTAAATCAAATGCATGCAGACAACATTTATGCAAGCAGTGAACAAGCAAAACAAAAAGCCCCACCGCTAGGTGAAAATAATAATTAGATACTTCTTCAGAACTAAAATAAATAAATAAAAAGGTGAGATATATGGGAAAAAACATAATTTTATTTAAATGCTAAAAATAAATATATAATTGTGAAAGAAAAATAATTAAAGATATATATGTAAATTAATAAGCAAAGGGCTTTTTTTTTTAAGGGAAGAGTTTGGCAAAGAGTTTTTTTTGTGTTGAAAAAAAAAAAGAGAGAAGATTTTGGGGGATTACTGATGCTCAATTAAGTCCCAATTTATTCCAGAACCTCCTCAAGTACTGGACATCTTTCTTTTTTTCCTAAGCTATATTTCTTTTAAGTGAAATTTTGCTGTTACTTTTTTTTTTAAATGAAGAGTGACATAAATAGCTTATGGTACTGTTAGGAAGTCAGTCTCTCTGTTCCGATATATATAAAAAAAACAACTGACAACACCTCACCAAAATAACATTTTAACCAATTATCATTTTGCATCATCCACTTGAAATCATTTAAAAAAAAAAAAAAGATCAAAGAGGTCATGAATAATTAAATGGTGAAATGCCCTAAAAATATCAATTATTACACAAGTAACACAAAGTATAGGAGAGTAACACAAAATAAACACACTATTCATCTCAGATTATTCATTAGCCTCTTAAACTTTCCTTAACATTCTGTACAGTTCAAGAATATACTTGTTTCGCAAAGTTCATTGAGCAATATCAGCAAAACTTAAAAACAATTGGAAAAAAAAAAAACAGCCACAGAATCCTTTAATTCTCTGAAAAAGATCGCTTCTGACTAGGGCGTCTGCTTGTTTTTTTAAAGTCATGGTCTAAGTGGAACATGCAGTTGCTTTCCCTTCTTTAAACCATTAATTAACAGCATGTTATCAGGTCATCAATAAAGACATGGAAACTGAAATCAGTTTGTCACGTTTTAATAACATCACTTAGGAAACATTGACTTTATAAAAAAAAAAACAAACTAGCTAGGTTAATTTCATTGTCTTTGTTACACAACATTTAAGGTTATTAGCACATAAATAACTCTAATGCATTGAAAAACATGACTTGTAAAAACAAAAGTAAAATATTTATTTTCAAGTAAAAACTACTTGATGAGACTGATCTAAAACTAGTGTGATGAAATATGAATACCAAAAATTTTGGCTTTGTTGTCTTTGATTTAAATTAGGTCATTAAAAATGGATTTATGTCTTAAAAAATTCAAGTGTGGAGCTTGGTAAAACCAAAAAATATAACACAAACAATTTAAGGAAATGGGTTAAAATAAAAATTGTTAAGAAACTTTACATTTGTTAGGCCATAAAGTGTAAAAAATTCACCTAAAATCAAAGAGCTGTTTTTGTCAGTTTAAAATGTATCTACAAGATAGAAAATAAATGGAATTTCAATAGAGAGAAAAAAAGATAATTTTCCAAAATTGGTCCAATAAAAAAAAAAAAGTATCCATTATAAATTTAGACTCTTGAAAATGGCACATATCACTGCTGAAATCTGGCATCACTTGTGAGCACTAAGCTTGACAAATTAACTTGTTCAGTAGTGAGGGGAATGATTTCTAGAAAATGTTTCTGCAACTGCCCACCTACAAAGAAGCAGAATGAAACTTGTTTTCCTTTAATGCATTTGAAAAAGCTATTTTTTTTTATCTGCAAACTTAACACTACAGGGAAACAATCATAACCTAGAAAACCCCCAAAGATATGTATTTAAACAGAGCAACTAGATTAAAACCTGACAACACTTATCCTTTTTTTGGTTTTTCAAAATGGAGAATAATGATGTGTATATTATTGTAGTGAGCTTTGTGTACAAGGATGGAAGGGTTGGGCAGAAGGAGGGGTTAGGTCAATAGATTAACATATTTTTCACATAAGAAGACCCTGACTCACACTGTCCTGATAACCCCCAAGCCCATAGGGCCCCATGTCTCCTCCAACACTGCTCACTGGTGGCATGTCATCTCGCGGTGTACCACGGCCGTTAGCAGGTGAATTTTTCATACCATCCATATCACCTGAAATTATTGGTAGAAAAATCTTTCTTTTTTTTTAAATGGGATTAAACAAACTCATGTCAGTATTAACTAAGCTAAGCATAATGTTAAAAATGTAGCAAGGCAAGCTAAAATGATTGAATTTCACTTACTCATTAAATTACCATTCATGACAGAGGGCATATCACCAGGGCCCATAGGACCCATTGGTCCATCTGGCCCTCCCATTGGGAACTAAAAACAAAACAAAAAAAAATTCTCAAGGAAATTATCAGAAGATTAAAAAGGATAAAACAGTGGGGATGAATAATGACATTTTATAGCAAAGCATTATGTAAAAAATTTTTTTTTTTTTTTTTTTAAAATTATTTATCGGACATAGCACAACTTACCCCTGGCATTCCACCCATGCCTGGTGGTCCCTGTTTCATCATGTACATTGGGTCACCCCCTCCACCAGAATCTGAAAACCGCAAAGACTTTTAAATAGCATATTTTTTTTTAGGTGTATGTCAATCTACACACAAGAGCAAATTTAAATTAGTGAATGATATATTAATTTTAATAAAAAAAAAAAAGTGTATAAAAAAAAGTTTGCCAACTGTTCACAATGCTGCTCTGAATACAAATACACACTCATCTTTTAAAGTTATCTCTGTGGTCATATTTAAAAACTAAATGTCATAAATATATATATTATATATATAGTCATCTAAATTAAATTATTTTTTTTTTTAAATTTAAATAAGCAATTTAATGGTAAATCGAAAACTGGGACCAAAACAGCCAAAAAGATTTTATCTTTTTTTTGTAAGACTAAAATAAAATAAAATCATGCAAAGTTTATTTATCGAAGGCCTACTGAAATTACAAGAGCTAGTCAAAAGACTGAGGGATATATTTAGGTATAACATCCTTACACGTATTTAAACCAAAGGTTCTCAAAATTCCTTTTTTAATTTTTTTTTTTAGCTGAATCAGATATTTAAAGAAAAATAATGGGACTTGGAAACAATCACAAATAGCTCCTAATTTCAAATGAGTGACCCATCAAAGTCAACCTCTCTGGGATAAAGTTTGAGAAAAAATTTTAAAAACAAAAAATTACTAATAAAAAAAATCTATTAGCATTAACAGAGGTTAAATGTTAAAATTACAAATGCATGTAACACATAAAAAAAATTCACTAACTAAACCATAGTAGAGTAATTAGTGGTTTGTAATCAGGAAACATTTTCTGACAACATATTCCAGTTTTTAAATGGTGAAATTAATTGTAAATATACAGAAAAAGTATTATTGCAATCAGTAGAATAAAGTATTTTAATGTAGACATCTATTTAATTAAAATTAGCAGATTACAACAGAAAAAAGCAACTACTGGTTATATACCTACCATGAATAACAGGGCTGTATGAAGTTGGAGTTCGGCGCATCTCACCTTGAGGACTTGCCATTATTGGGGTGCCTGGGGGCCCTCCTGAAGGGGGTGGACCCTGGGACACATAATCCTATAGCAGAAAAATGATACAAATACTTTTAAGAAAATAAGAAAACACAGTAACAATACCAAAATTAGGATTTAAGTATTATAAAAGAAATAATAAATATAAAGTAAGTCGCTTGTTATAAAAAACTTACACTGTAGTTTGCGGGTGACGCACAGTTCATCTGCAAGTAAAAATAAAATATAAGCGAATCCACTAAATGAGTTTTTTGGTGCATAAAAACTACTAAGTCAATAATTCCACCAAAAAAGAAAAAACACCAACCGGATAACAATTAAACTTTAGTTGTAAACAGATTCTCTCAGGTTATAAATAAATTGATGAAAGACAGTTGTTTTGAGCAAGTAATATACCAGCTTATTAAAAGATAAATGCAATCAAACTTGGAAAACCAGATTTACAATTATTCGATAAAACAGTTAACTCGGATAAAAACATCTCAATATAAACTTTTTTGGAGAATAAGAAAGGGAACTTTACTAAAATTAATGTTACTTTTTTTTAAAATCAATATTGTCAGAAGTTTCTAAATTATTATAAAAAGCTAAAAAGAAAAACGCTTCATCAAATGGAAATTTTTTTTATTATAAACAGAAATACATAAGTAGTTCATACTCGACTGTCAAAAATAGGTTTACAAAATGGATAAAAAGTTTATGAAATATGATAATTCCAATTATGTGAGTTGGACTGTACATCCATGATGTAAGATAAAAAAAAGTAGCATGAGAGATAATAATTTACCAATACATATTTATTTGTGCTAAAAAATAAATACTACACCAGGATACCTATCTATTGTTATGCAAATCATTAACTTACATTATAATTGGCTGGTGATGCACAGTTCATCTGTGAAGAAAAAAAGAATGCATTCATGAATCCAACATATTAACCAACAAATTTTGCCAGAATATTGAAATTTTTATAACTGCAAAAGATATTATACAAGCAACTTACAGTAGATGTATTTGGTGGCCATCTGTTCTGTGGTCCTGGTCCGCCGGGCCTAATATAATAAAAAGAAAATATTCTATTTTACTTGAGCCAATACATGTATTAAAATATGACTGGATTTAAAATTTTAACATTTTATCTTTCATTGATAATTCATAAAACACCCAGAAAAAAAAAAGTGAATTGTAAACATTTTTATCTTACATTGATAAGGGAGGCATTCCACCCGGACCTGGTCCGGGACCCATACTTGAGTTGGGTGGTGGTGGTCCCCTGACACCATAATTCTGTAAGGAATCATACATCTGAAATAAAAAAAAATCTTGGTTTGATTTACACTGGCTGAATACTTTTAATTTTCAGCATTATTGTACAAAATTAAAGCCTTTTTGTGGGCAAGTAAAATTAGTAAACATTATCAAGAATTAACGATTTCTTTACACAATGAAAAAAAAAAGTATGATTAAAAAATCAACGATGTTTAAAAAACAAAGGGTGTGTACAACATGAACATACAGGATTCATTGGGCCTGGCATTCTTCCGCCAGGATGGTTCATTCTCTGCATTGGACCCATACCAGGATGACCTAAAAAAAAATTACAAAATAATAAAACCTTATTGAATTTATTTAAAGATTTGTAATTTAGTAGCCTTAATGTTTTAGAAAAGGTGATTGTAAATGAACGTTATTGTGTGAGCTGGTTAATAATGAAAACTCAATTCATGTCCATGGTTCATATGATTTATTGACGACACAATAATATAAATAAACAGAATAAATCCAATGAATAATACTTGTTAACAATGAACTTAACTGATCAACTAAAACTTCTGATATGTACTCGAATACTCTCTCTTACTCAACTGAACTTCTGAACACAAATAACTTAACTGACTCGATTGCCTCAACTCCTTTTCCAATCCAATCTCAACTGAACATCGTCTTTATATAATTTCCTTCCATCCATCTCGAACATTCCCCATCGCTCTGTCTCTCACTCATTTAGTCAATACAATTTACAAATAAACAACATATTTATTATATCTAGAATAATAAACAACATATTTATTTTCTATAAACATCTCGAATCATGACCCCGTGACCACATGTTGACCTGGTTGGCCAAGCTCCAAAGATACACACACACCTGTGTGCGTAGTACTAATAACTATACCATGACAGTGATTTTAAGTTTTTCATTTGATTTCATAGAAAATATTTGTATTTAATAAATAAATATGTTTCTTATTTATTTATGATGAACATTTTTAAGTAACACAGAATACAGCTTAGAGAAAACAAATATACATGATGTTGAAAAAAAAAAAAAAAAAAGAAAGCAACTCTCTCAAACCAGGGTGGATATGATGACAAAACTAAGATGAATTTCCTATCAATGACATGATGAATTGCTCTAGAAAGCTATGTACTTTTTAAAGCATATTGAAATGTTCTGGCACACAAAGATCACATATAAAAAAAAACCTTTCATGATATAAAAATTGTATAATAGTCATTGTCTCAATAACAAAAGGTTTCTATTGCAACATATAAAAATAAAAAGGTTTTTTTTAAAGCTGTTCTCAGCAGGTGCACCAGCTATGCATCAGCAATACGGTGCAGTTTACATTAACTAGTGAGCCATAAATAAATACTGTACACTAAGCCGAAGTGAGTTGTCAAGAAGGGAGACATAAAAATACTCTGGCCGATTAGAAGTAAAACTTTTTGGTTTACTATATGCTATTTTATGATTGCTTCTATGTTCGTAGGATGGAGTGCCGAACCTAGGGATTTGGGGCCGGGTTGGGCTTGGCCTCTTTGGGGGCTCCTGCATTTTGACATTCGACATCATGACATGAGATAAAGCACTTAATATTTAATGTAAAATTTTTTTTTTGGGGCCCTCTCCTCAAGCTGCAGCCGGTGGGTGGGGGGGCGCCTTTTGAATTTGGACCCCTTCCCTAGTTATGCCTCTGGTAGGATGGAGTAGAAACAGATCACCACTATGTATTTTAGATGTCATAATCACTAACTCGATTTTTAAGACTTTTTGAGTATTTAGGTTTCATGTTGATGATTTCCTGACAAGATACTAATAAAAAAATAATAATAATAAACAGGATAAAAAAAATTAAGAAATTAAGAATAAGCACAAAATTCTAACATTAGTGGAATGCACAAGAGAAGATCACCAACCTTTAATTTAAAAGCTTTTTTTTTTTTTTTCTTCTTTTCAAAGTTAGTAACTAAAAGTTATATTATTTTGTCAACAGTGTTAAAAAATTAACAGGGTTGTGATCTAGAGAGGGTGGATCATTTGCAGGAATTTTTTTTTTTTTAAAAAAAAGTCACAACTGGTGATTAAAAAAAAAAAAATCACAGAAGTTCAAATATTTATTCGTTTAAAAGTGGTATTTCAAAATACATTTTAAATAAAAAAAAATTTTGAACAGGTTCCCGTCTCCCAACACCAGAGATCAACTTTTAATAAAACGTTTCATTAAAAAAAAACAAAAAACAACGTATTTCAAATACATTTCTTTTAGTTGAGATGTTACCCACCTCCAGCCCTGTACCCAAGGGGGGGGCACTGGGGGGTCGTGCCCCCCGACTAGGTGTGGAGTGCCCCCCCCCCGCTTAAAAAAGAAGAAAAAGAGGAAAAATAAAGAAAAAGTAACTAAAATGAGAAGGCGCACCCTTGCTGGGTATTGGTGCCCCCCTGCTTACTTTGACCTGGCTACGGGCCTGCCCACCACCCCTACATAACGTCATGGAATAAGTAGGCTTATTACAGTATTAACAGGCAGCGTGTATAATATCAGTATAGGCCAAAGGTGGGCACAATTTGAGTCACAGGCCACAATGAGGTTGCAAATTTGACCGGAGGGCCAGGCCAGCAGCAGATGGGTAAAGTGCTGACACAAACTAATATAAATTAAAGGTAAGTGTTATGTTCACCCTGAAACGAGTGGAGTGCTGGGGCCGATGTCCAGAGGGGCAGATTTGGACAGCGGGCTGTAGTTTGCCCGAGGCTGGTATTGACGAATTAAGCGTATCATCATGACATGAAAGAAAAAAAGGCTAAAAGACGGGAAAAAATATATTCCTTAAAAAGCGGGATAAAAACCATGTTTATTCATTCAATGTTTTTCAGAAGACGTTTAGTATTTGTATTACATGTATTGATTTTCTTTTCAGACATTTTCGAAGTGGGTTATTAAAAAATCGGAGAATACCACCCCTTTGGAACTACAGCAAAAAATCCAGTTAATTTTACATTTATCTCATGAATTAAATTTGGGCGAATTTTTTAAAGTTTGTTTCTAATTTAGAAGGCTTTCATTATGACAAAAGTGACCTTAAAAGTCTACGGATTAATTTGATAAAAAAAAAAGTTTTACTTATTGTATCTATTTTATAGTTTGAAGCAATATGAAGCTAAAATGCAAATATAAATAATTTCGTGTCATTGTACGGTATTATATAACAAGATATAATTATATTTAAAAAAATAAATTAAGTACAGTTAAAAAAATAAAAGCCCCACTAGTACAATTACGCCAACACTACAAGTTTAGAAAAAAAAAAACGCTTCCTTCGCGAAGAGAAGAGAGCTTGAGTGCTGTGGCAGACGACACGCTTAGAAAACAGCCGGCGTACAACGAAACGAAAAAAAGTGACGAGGCGGTGGAATTGATTTTAATATTGTCATTTTCTAAGATGGGTCGGATAATTTCTGTTGTAAAAATGTGTACAGAAAGTATGGAACAATTAACAGATAATATTGCTTACTGCCTTAAACATTCATCAATATTTATTCACGGGCATATTTCAAAATGAAGTGAATTTTTTTTTAAACTTGGGGGATTACTTCCGTTGATAAACTTGGATAACGGATAAAATGTTAATCGTTTCAAAGGTAAGGCATCCGTTTTTAATATTAACTTATCAATCTGACAATAACAAAGTAACATCTTTAAAAAATGTATCACTAGTTTCGAGGCTTGTATTAGTTGTAATGAATTTCAACTCTGTAACGATACATGAATCTTTTTTTTTATTAAACGTACTCACTTAAAGTACAAAGTATTTAAAGTTTATTACGATTTATTATCAAACTTTTATTTCGAAATATGTATCGACATGAGCTCAACATTTTTATTAACCATTTTGATAGTTTAAAAATACATACTTTATACCTCCCCCTCCTCCCAGGTCCAGCACTAAAGGGATAACTCATAAGAGTTTCATTTCTGATAATTGGTTAGGTGGTGGGGGTAGATATGAAGTGCCTCCCGGTCTGCGTTACTGTTCTCTATAATCCCCCCCCCCCCCATGACACAATTGGTCGACTATAAGTTTGGTCAACAGTTAATAATGTAACATACTGCCAGTTTATCTGGTAGGCAGCGCAGGTTAACAAACAAGCAGATACACCCACAATAAAGCAGGACACACTAAAGTTACCACTTTGTACACCAGTTTTTTTTTTGTTGAAATTATCACCACAGCCTTACTTTATCTTGGCGAAATAAAAATAAATCACAATATGATAGTGTAAAAAATATCAACGCAATTCGAGTTGCTTACTTTTTTTTTTTATTATTATTTCGATGCAATGCAAAATATATTTTGAATATACTTCTCTTTCTTAATTGCCGCATCTTAAGAGACATATATATATACCGATAAATATTTCTTGCATAAAGAAAAAAAAAAGGGGGGGGGGCGCGGCTACAAACTTAAGTCGGTAATTAAATGCGATCAGCGGTGCATTAAAGAGTATACTAGAATCAAGTCGAAATGTCATGAATTACCTGCCAAGGTAATGAACTAATGCGTGGTCTCATTGTATACCGGGCGTCGTCCGGTGTCGTGTGACATTCACAGTGAGTGGTGCAAAATAATACAACGTCCGTGTACAATTATACATTTAACACTCAAAAAGGTAACCCGATCACGTGCAGTGAAATGGCAAGGGTGGTGGTGGTGGGTGGTGGGGGTGAAAGGTTTAGTCTTCTGTGCTGCTTGACTATTCGTGTCTCTTCTAGGCAAACAAAGTTTTAAAAGGCACTACAGGAATGCTAAGGGTAACATGAATCGAGACACGCAGAACTCTGGAACCGTTTATCTTTTATACAAAGCTGTCTTAAATTATTCAATGAAATCTCTAGAATTTCTCTCCGGGCTATGCAACAATGTGGGCTTCGTTAATACGCGTGATTGTGAGGTGGATGATTGTGTACGTGTGTGTGTGGAGTAATGTGAAAGCAGAGCCAGTGAATTGAAAAAAAAATAGCAGTAATAATGAAAGCTCTTAGCTCTATTTGATGAACAAGTCATATGTTGCTCAAAAGAAATCAAAATGTAAAAAAAAAACAAAACAACAACAGCATAATACGAACAAACATCTAAGATCTAATACAGGAATATAATGTCACTCGACCCATGAATTTCTTAACAGTGGTAATACCATCGTACAAATCGAGCGAATAAAACTTAGCGTTTCAAACCAAATTATTGATTTTTCAAAATTTCATTCAGCGGCTGAACCCTGGTGGTACGCTACATTGTATCAATAGTTGCGGCCCTCACAATGTTAGGCGGACCGCCGTGTTAAATTGCCAATAACCTCAGCTGTCAAACTCTCAAAACAGAAACGTACCACCTGGAATGACTGGTCGGATAATAATCTCAAAACCCACAAGCGTAATGTATTTTTATACAAAGCTCGAGTTGCCTCCCACCCCAATACAAACGAATACATTAAAAAAAAAGCACAATTACTGCGGTCTCAAAAGGTACAGCAACATTATTCGGTTAAAAAAAAAGAGGGCATTATACATAAAGTCCGCTAAATCTTAGTACAAAAAGAAATTATGATATGGAGGAAAATACGATAATGTTAAATAAATGATTTCATATCAGGCTCTTAGACGTGTAAAGTGTAAGTGCGGTCTAGTCTGATAACCTACCGAAAAAAAGCTCCGTGGCGAAGTGGTTATAGCGCGGATATCGCTTGTCAAAAAGGTTCGGATCCCAGGAGATATGAGGCGTTTTAAGATAGACTAGCCTGCATACGGCATAGCTTCATTTACTGCAGTGAAGTAGGTTAAAAAAGTTCCCTTAGCCTCATGCGGGTCATTGGGTGAAATTTAATGTTCGTGTAGCCACGGGCGTAATAAAGGGTAGTGTGGCCGTACTGGCCTAACCCAATTCGGTGGTTAGGCTAGCCTGGCTTGTAACGCTTCACGTATATAAATCTCACAGAATCCTGTCGCCTGGTTTTTGTGGATATGTGTTAAACGGCAACCTGGTAGTGGCCCGGACACCCGCCGTGACATGGCAACAAAAAAAAATGGTGCCATCTATCAACCGAAAACACGTTTCACATTCAATGGTGATCTACTAACTGCAGTCATTAAAAATCAATACATTTTAGAATGCTAATAATCCTGAAACGACCCCTGATCCACCCCCTCCCCATTACTATAAAAGTTATTCGTATACCACGATTTACTTCAATATCATATCCAAGTAAACCGGCGTGACACCTGTACCATCGGCTAATCCTGCGGCATTATTATATTAAAAAAAACATCTATCTTTGTCATGAAGAGAACGCGAGCAGGCATGCAAAGAGAGAGATGTATAAATATATAAGAGAGAACGGGGGGGGGGTGTCGGCATAGAATTCTCATACAATGGAGATAACAAAAAATTCACATTCAAACAAGGACCATTATAATGAACATCATATAATTCATTTAACAACAGATAGATTGTTGAACGAAAAGAAAAAACAGAAGAAAAAAATCAGCATCATTTCCCCGAACAAGACTTTCAAAAACAAATTTCCCCCCTTCAAGCCGAAGCTCATTAGTCTCGCTTGCTCTCGCAACAACAACAACAAAAAAACAACACAAGTGTGGAAATGGACAGAGAAAAAGAAAAAAAGGCGAGGTGGGGTTTGTGGTGGGGGTAGAAGGAGTCAAGATAGGATAACTATGAACTAAATGAAATGTTGACGTTTGCAACAGGTGATGCCGCTTTATGTAACTCTTCACATGAAATGAAAGACTCAGAAAGAATATCAAGAAAGATAACCCAAAGGGGGAGGGGGGATTTTTAGAGGAGGGGGGAAAGGGGGGGGGGTTGCTTATCTGATTGCTGGCAATCACGCCAGAGAGCACTAACAGCTACACTAAATATTTTTAAAAGCAAAACGGCAGGCGCACGCAACGCTCACAATTCTTACTTTGAAGACAGTAAACGCCAAGACAATAAAAACAACAACAGCTGCTCTGAACAACGCATATAATGTCTGTATATATTATACATGTATATATATGTATGTAGTTGGATTAGTTACACGCTGTACGCACAAAACAATAGCGACGCCACATTGAGGGACACGACGCCACATGGAGAGACACGTATAGCTTACCAAAAGGCCAAAATACTAAAACTTTTCGCTAAATGACAGGCGGCGACAACGACGCTCAAAAATTCTTTACATTTGGAGACCGTGGGCGCTGAAAACATGAAAACAGAAGGACCAACCATTGTTTATGTACACATACGCAGTTCAGCTTGATATCAGATGAATGTATTTGTAAATACAAGCTATATAACACCACCAAATAATGATTAATACATAGATTTTACCATAAGGCCACAATAGAGATCCGAGTACAACAACTGTTGGTAATTAGAGACACGCCCCGTGGTGTCGGAACGAGAAGAGGGGGGGGGGATGGAGAGGGAGAGAGAAGGCCATCAGAAAACATTTTACAGTGGCAGGTGTTTTAAAATGCAGCTAATAAGAACCAGTTTGATTAAGTCAACATGGAGAATGGAGGCGGGTAGGAGAGAGAGAGAGAGAGAGAGAGAGAGGTGTGAACAAAGTAATGAGAGACCGTTAACGTGCACCACGACACAGACATGTAGAACGAACAGCCCTTACATAACCTTTGACGGTTTTAATGAGGCACTTCAAAGCAACATTGCTAATGCAAAAGACGTGAACCACATAGTTTTGATGTAAATTAGTACCGTACTCTAATATATAAAGCCTGTGTGTTTGTTTTTAAAAATATGAATCTACTAGCTGTACCCTACAAAACATTTGCATAGAGTTATATCCCCTTAGGCTTGATCGGCAGGCGAGGTTATTTGTTGGTTTCGGGCAGATCCGATTTTTTTTTCATGATTGTATTTTAAACTGGAATACTGTTGTATTAATTATATACTTTCGATTTAACGCACACTGGAAATGAATATTATTATATATGATGATTCTTGCAGGGAATGGAACGTTGTTAGGGCCACTGGCCATGCCCTAGTCTGGTCACAAGTTTACAACTAACAAAGTGGGTGGTGGCGAGCTGGTACTGTTCTAATGTAAATTAGTATTGTAATATACGGGTACTTATACGCTTTTGCCGAGAAGGAGTGTTGGAAAGAAATAGGTCAAAACAAGTCAGACAGACAGTGCGTGCCCTTAACGAACAATAATGAAATCCAAAAACAGGCCAAGAAAATTTTTTTTTGTTTAGATATACAAGTCTGCTAACACGTTTATTACTTACAATGGGATGGTTTGCGAGCTGTAGGTATAAAATAAACAAGCAAGTAATGCGAAAAGCATGTCGGATCTATCTGGGATGCATTCTAACCGGTAGGAAAGGATATGCGCAGCGTACAAAAGAGGCAGAGATTGATAAACGAGATAGCAGGGAGAGAAACATGAAGGGGGTGGGGGGCAAGATGCATACGCCCATGCCTGAAGACCAGCACTCCTGTGATAGCATCATGGGAAGATTGAATGAAAAAAAAAAAACAACAAAGATCAAACAGTGTGTGGGATATAAAAACTGGTCCAAAGAACCTTTTTCTTTAGTCTATAACGGGTAACTACTGAAATTGTTTTATAAAAGTGAGTTTCTTTGGAAAAAACTTGCATAGTGTGGTATTTTTACAATGGTAACTTCTTGTCTTCCCCCCAGAAATCGCAACGTACCCCCCCCCCCCAAAGCATCGAAGCCTGATCTCCTTGATCCCGGAATATGTAAATATTAAGCGTTGTAACACATTATTAGCGAAAGGATACGCCAGAAAATAAAAGCAATGTATATTGATGTATAAAAAGTAATTATATATTAGGAGTATTTGTGTGTGTGGGGGGGAGGAGAAGGGTGTTTGTGATGACTAGAAGTGACGTCAAGTGCGCACTATATACTGCCACTTCAGCGCACTAAGGGGCACTCATTACAAACATGGATCACACACTCGCCACGATTCAACTATTAGCACTGCAACAATTTTTTTTAAAAAGTCGACAGTTTTATTTTTCTTCTACTAAGTATCCGGTGTAAACTGTCCAGAGTGTCTTAGTTTCTCCTGGTAGATTGGTTTAGTCGGGTGTCGCTTAGGCGGTATAGGACACACACACACACATACATATATATACACTTAAATGAAGTCGATAGAAAAATAATTGCTAACTGAATGCTATAGTTTGGGTTTCTCATTGAAATATATTTGATGCTCTGGTTGGAGGGGGTGGGGGGTATTCCGGCTAACATTTCACCCAAAGCAAATTTTTTTTATATATTTTATTTCATAACACTTTAACAGCCTTTGGGAGTAATTCAATACCAAAAAGGATGGTTTCATTTACCACCTCGCCCCCAACCCAACACGTTTATTTAACTTGTACAGGGACTAACTTTAGCCTCGGTTCTGGTTTGTGTCACACAGACTTGCGGGCTGTAGATAGATAGAGAGACAAGAACATGGGAGGGAGGATGCTCCATCCCTCTCTCTCTCTCCGTGTGTGTATGTGTGTTTGTGTGATGTATTAAAGTAGATAGGAGGAGTAAATCTGTTGATTACATTTGCTAAGCGGGATGTGAACCAGGGGTACTCAATCAATTTCACGGAAGGAAGGATTTTGGGAAGCTGACCCCCCACCCCCTTCATAAAATCAAAAAGAAATAACTAGCTGCTATTTCATTTATTTTTACTTGTAAAAAAAAAAGTAGTAATGGCGAATAATATGCCACGACAAAATAGGTAGATGAGAGAGCTGGAATAGTTATATAGTCTTAGTGATGGAACTTACAACCACGAGATAGAGAGAGAGAGAGAGAGAGAGAGAGAGAGAGAGAGAAGGGGATGGGAGGAGATCAACGTATGGGATGGTACTACAATAAGAGAGAGATTAAATACATACGTAACTTTTCATTTATTTTTTTTTACCATCGCTTCGTGTCTGTGGCCTGGAAATGAATGTAAACGCGGGCTTTTGGATGTTTTCTTGGGATATTTACATGTATTCTTGGGATCAATCCACACAAACTAAATGGATCTAAAAGATGATGCCTGCATTTTGTCAATCTCACAGTAACTGAGTAAGTAACGCTATATTTTTTTCCTACTCTTTTTTTTGTACTTAAAATTCCGTAAAATAAAAAAAAAACTTTCATGTGAGAGAGAGAGAGAGAGGGGGGGACGGTGTGTAGACTGATAATAAATAGTATGCAGGACTCAATACATGGACTGTTTATTTTAATAATTAAACGTTAAGCTATTAATATGTTTCTTCTGGTGCACTCAGTCTTGTTTACATATCTCTAAGATGAAGTATCCTTGAAATAATGTTACACAGTCCTCAAGCCCCCGCACGATTGTATACAGTATTTACTTTTCCATTCTTAAAGTATAGTCAAATAGTTTCTCCTATAATCACATGCCTGATTTTATTCCAGTTTCTCCTCTGATCACACATGCCTGGTTTATGTTGAACTGACCAGTTTTTCCTCCATGTTTATTATGGCTCATCTTTAATGGGAATGTCAGTTGTTTTTTTCTAAAACATAACTATATAACTGGCCGTAAATTGAAATTTAAATTAAAAAAAAAAAATCAACAATGTAAAGGACAATATGTGGATTTTGTTTTTTCAACATGTCTCGTGATGTTCAAACATTTGTATCAGCTTTTGTTGTTAAGGTTGTCATATATAAATATATATATACATATATATATATATATACATAATTGTCGGTTATGTTTCTTATTTTACAACGAATTCGTTTTTAGTTTCCACATTGGATTTTTTTCATTCAAATTGATTACTTACATACAGTAAGTACACAGTCAAAAAAAAATTATAATAGTAAGTCGACAAATTAAGAATGCAGCCCCAAGAACTTTATACAGAACTAGACACACTTGTACACCACCAGAACTAGACACACTTGTACACCACCAGAACTAGACACACTTGTACACCACCAGAACTAGAACATTTAATTTATACGGTAATATACTGCACAAATAAATATATCTGCAATAAAACTATAAAATAAAAACATGATCCAAGGAAACATTAACAAAGGGGGGCGGGGGGGAGAGACAGAGAGAGAGAGATGAAAAGGTCTCGAGTTCCGCTCAATTCAATACACAAAGGTCGATGTTTAGAATCAGAGTTTTGATGACAGAAACAGATGAGCTCGACATATCAAACCCCCTCCCCCCCCCCCCCTCAACCGTTCGCTGCCAAGCGCGTCACATTTCTGGCTAAATCTATGTAACGGGGCGAGATAAAGTGTCGACCCCCTTTCGCGAAGTAAAATACAAACCATTCGGACATAATCTTAAACCAAGATCTGTGACACCCAGCCGTGAAGTGTTTTGTATTATTATCATACAGCGGTTTTAAGGCGAAGTGTTGAGACATTTAGTCACAAGACTGCATTTTTTTCGTTGTTGTAATTCACCATCGGAGTAAACATACAAGAATTGGTTTTTCTCTATACAGACACACACAATTATTACACGTCTTCTTAATAGACACACACACACACACACTTCACAGTTTTCTTAACACAGGTATTAAAATACACGTTATAACAAATAAGCAAACAAACAAAAAAAAAAATGACCAAACACATGTTGTTGTGGAAACGCATCTCTACTTGTATTGATTCGCGTGTCTTTATCCTGACATTAACAATAACTGAATGAAAAGGGTGGGGGGGGGATAAAAAGCGGCAACATCAGAATAAGTGAATAAAATGAATTAAAAACTGCGATGCCAAAGAAAATAAATGTGCAGGCAGTAGATACCAATACCTTCCCCCCTCCTCTCTCCCCTAATTATTGGATTTTTTTTATTACTAAGATCTGTATCAGGGGAACCAATGGCGACCCGAGCTGACCTCCCCTGTATAAACACCGGTTATAAGTGAAGCATTCACTTCATGGATGCCGCAGTTGCCAAGAAAAGATAAAAGTGATAGAAGGGGAAAGGGGGGGGGGTGGACTATGCTAAGAGTAGTTAGTGGGAGTAAGTAGATAAGTTCCCGCTGGAGTTGGACTGATTGATTTATATCTCTTGTCTATGTATATGTGTGTGTGTGTGCGCGAAACGGTGGAAAAGACAGGCCTGACATGAAAGGGAGGACAGACATACTACACACGTAGCCGTTATTTGAAAGATCTCTTAACCCCCCCCCCACTCTCTATAATGTCAAATAAAATAGATCAACTGTATCTATTCATGAGACGTTCAGATGATACTGTAATATTAGAGCCAGCGATACTTCGGTTTGATACTGTAATATCAGAGCCAGCGATACTTCGGTTTGATACTGTAATATCAGAGCCAGCGATACTTCGGTTTGATACTGTAATATCAGAGCCAGCGATACTTCGGTTGGATTCAACGAAACCAATTAAAAATTATTTTTTTTTAAATTGTTACCCCCGCCCCCATCTCTGCTTTGTTGAAGCAAAAAAAAAAAAGATTATAACCAATCAGCGGTGTCTAGGATACAGAAAGCCCCGAGTGAAGAGAATATGCAAGCTCACACACCAATATCAATAAATAAACATGAGAGAGAGAGAGAGAGAGAGAGAGAGAGAGAGAGAGAGAGAGAGAGAGAGAGAGAGAGAGGTAGAATTTTTCTTTCCTTCATAATGCTGGTTATCTCAAAACAATCACGCCCGTCAAAACCAAATAGTTTGATATTGGATCATTCCTTGTCTTATTATAAGCTTAATGAGGGCATATTGAATATCATCTCATTTCAAACGAACGGGAGAGAGAGAGAGTTATTCCAAATGAATCACTGGGTGACTATTAAAACATACATGCTCAACAACAACAACAACAACAAAACAACCAACTCCACCATTTCATTTAGTAATAACGTTCAATTGCACAACACTGTAACGACAGTTCGTTTTTTGTTTTTACTGCACCGTCCTGTGATTACACAACAACAACAACTCAAAAAATGGTATTGAAATATTATAAAAAAAAACGATACGAAACAATCCAAGCTTTACAAAAAAACAAAACAATTTTGCCAATGAAAGTGAAATGAGCCCTGCCTTAGGCGTGCGTAGTTTTTTGGATCGCGGAGACCCCCCCCCTTCCCCGGTGAAGTTCATTTCTACAATCACTGCCCAACTGTTGCAAACACAAGCAACAACTAGTCATTAGCATGGAGCATTAAGTCTCTCACACACTCCATTTTGTTGAAATCGAAAACCAAACTAAAAAAAAAACATATTAAATAAAAAAAAAAAACAACCAACAAGTCGTTTGATAACGGTTAAAGACAAACAAACCATCACATGCACAGGTTAAAATAACCTAGTAGCAAGATGAGATTTTTGGAGTTCGTCACTGGGAAGGAGTTAAAAATTGAACATGACATTTCTAGCTGGTATGGAAGAGATCACCGGTCTTTTGAATTCTACTCTGTTTCCTTATCTTGCTAGAATATCTATTTCTGCCCCACCCCACCCCCTATTTTTTTCTTCAGGAGCAAAGGGTAATGGGAGAGAGGGGGGGGGAGAGAGACAGGAGTTAAAACCGTATCCTCGTCGGCATCTGTTACCCTAAACCAAATACATTCCACGAGGGGGTTCAAATTTTTGAAGCATAACAAACACACATCTTACCCCCCCCCCTTACCAGCCACCACGTTAATAATAGACTTAAAATCTCATTCCAGTGTAAGAAGGTATATAGCTGCGGCTGTCCACTCGACTAGCCACCGCAATAACAGATTAACATCTCATTGCAGTGTACAAATGTTGTATACAGCTGCGGCTGTCCCCCCCCTCTACCAGCCACCACGTTAATAATAGACTAACATCTCATTCCAGTGTAAAAAAAAAATGTTGAATACAGCTATGGTTGAATGTTGGAGATTCAAGTTTTAGGAAACTTGTTGACGTCACCACACTTTTTCAGTCGACATGGTCACATGTCTCCCCCCCCACACACACACAATAAATACCTTGGGGAGTAAAAACGAGGAAGATTGTTTTTTTTTTTAAACCTAAAGTATTATCTGTAAGCCAAAATTGTATACTGAAATATGGAGGAGATATGAGGGGGGGGGGGCGCGTACAACTTATTGCCATTTTTCCTTCCCAGTTCCTATAAGCCCCGGCGTTGAATTGTAAAACATGTTTTAGTATTTTCACGGTGTAAAGACGGCGGCGGGCTGTTTCCAATCAAACCGTACTTCGGTAGTTGTAATGGTTCGTATTATGATAAATGCCTCACTCAGACGTGCTTAAAAAAATGTTCTTTTTTGTTTGGCACAAACGACACGAAATAATTTAAAAAAAAAAAAAAAGGCTCCACAGAAGACAAAGATATCGCAATGTAAACATCCTTATCATGTGCCAACCTATCTCAATAAATGTACAATGAAATATCAACAGGCCGATTCTGTTCTCCTCAGTTAAAAGAAAAAAAATCAATGCAAACAGAAAAATTTACCTCGACTAAACATCTCGAGGTACTTAGTGCAAAGGTGGAGCTTTAAAAACTATTGAGGTTGGAGGGGTGGGGGGTCTCGTGTAAGAAAGCGCATCAGAGAGGAGCAAACAGCTTGAAGGTGCCCCATGTGTGTCGGGTGTAGAGCTTTCTTGTATTGGCTTTGCTCATCATACATGACGGTTTATCCTTAAGGTCCCCACGAAAGACATCACGTGACAGACTCGTGTGTTTATCAGTGACAGTTTAGTTTGGACATATAAAACTTCCAACTTCCACAGCTGTTCACTTTGTTACCTTATTTTGAAAAAGAGACTAAATATTTTCTTTTTTTTTTTTGGCTGGTCACATATTAATTATATGATCTCTATTTTTCGTTAACAATAACCGAGCTTCGTCGTGCGTCGAATATAACAACTACTGTGCCGGTACACACGCTATAAGACATTGAATTCGACACCATACACCATGTTGACAAAAACATCCATTTCTCGTACGCCAAGTAATAAAACAATTGAATGCGAAACCTTATATTGTGTTAAATATTTTAAAAAAAAATCCTTATTATGTTAACATAACGTATTTTTATCTGTAACCTACACGTATGAAGAATAAAATATATTCTAGATATTGGAGGCAGGATTGTGATTTGAAACCTGAGCTGCCAACTTGTATAATTTACATCCAGACCTAGAAAATACTTTTTCTCCTTCCAGTTAAGATATGCAATTCTGATTATCTGGATAAATGTTCGGGGGGAAAAAAAAAGTTGTTGATAGAAACATTAAAAAATAGCACACACAAGTATACACACACACACACACACACGCACGCACTGGCGTCTATTGAAGTTGAAAACCGGTTGAATTGATTTGTTTTTCTTGATACATTCGACTCCGTAACAACAAACTTTCATCACGCCCACCCCACCCCCCTTCCCAGTTAAAAGATTAATTTCATTATCCAGGTCAAAAAATATAAAAAAAAGGGGGGGGGGGTTCGTCAATGGAGAGTTTATTCCATTTGACCACCAAGGACGGATCGACCGGTTACAGGCCAAGCAGCAGAAAATTTCTCTTACAAAAAATGCTATTGTTTATTTTTATTTTGTTGTTGTTAAAGGTCTCGACCTATTTGGCGATTGATTTTTTTTCAGTTTTGATTCCACACCGAGTGTAGCAGAGAACATCAACATGTGAGGTTTAAAAAAAAAAAAAAAATTTCATTAATTTCAATACACGTGAAATCTGCTTGAAACTTTTTTTTAAATTGAAATGCTAACGCTGTTTAGTTCATTGCTTAAGGGTTAAAGCTATTCATATCAACAACAACAAAAAAAAAAAAGGAGCAAAACGGAACGATTTACAGTTAATGTAAAAAAAAATGCCGGCCGGGGACGAGTTTGAAAGATTAAAATGACAGACTATTTGGTGGCGGGGAGGACAGGTGTTCTCCCTTATATTAATTCCGCTCATAAGGGAGAAAAAAAAAAGGGGGGGGGGGTGTGAGAAAAAGTCTTTTAAGCCAGATCTGTATCGATCTTGTTTGGGGGGAGAGACGACAGAAATTGGATTGGTAAGGAGGGGAGAGAGAGATAGAAACCATTTAGACCTTCGATAAAAAAACTTAAACATGGTTGCCGCGGCGGGGGAGGCAACATACGCCCCCTTTCGTTAATTACTTCTAGCCTCACTTCCACCCCCCCCCCGGCCCCACCTCCCGCGAACATTCCTCAGTACCGTGCCAGCTAATTTCAACACTTCTGCCCTCCCCCCCCCCCCTCCACCTCTAGGACTTGACTTTAAAAGATTTCTCATTGACAGAAGAGTAATTGTCTTGGCAGAGTTTTCTAATAAGGTTAAAAAAAAAAGAAAGCAAAAGAAGGGTGTGTGTGTGTGTGTGTGAAATAGACGGGTTGAAGTAACCCAAGCGGGAACTACAAATAATAAAAAGATGGTATCTTCACCTGTACAGTTACACACAACAACAACAACAAAAAATGCCAGTAAAAATAAAACAGCGTATATACACAGGACCACTTTTCCTAGATAAATTTCAACGATCAGCCAACCAAATTAAAAAATAAATAGTTTATAAGGTTAAAAAATCGAATGCCATGGAATGCTCTCCACAGATAA
>JAGDYQ010000005.1:3778761-3794552 GCA_021962125.1 Bulinus truncatus | reverse complement strand
ACGAGATAGCAGGGAGAGAAACATGAAGGGGGTGGGGTGGGCAGGGTGGTGGGGGGGGTAGATGCATACGCCCATGCCTGAAGACCAGCACTCCTGTGATAGCATCATGAGAAGATTGAATGAAAAAAAAAAAAAACAACAAAGATCAAACAGTGTGTGGGATATAAAAATCTGGTCCAAAGAACCTTTTTCTTTAGTCTATAACTGAAAGTGTTTTATAAAAGTGAGTTTCTTTGAAAAACTTGCATAGTGTGGAGTATTTGTACAATGGTAACTTCTTGTCTTCCCCCCTAGAAATCGCAACGTACCCCCCCCCCCCACAAAGCATCGAAGCCTGATCATCCTTGCTCCCGGAATATGTAAATATTAAGCGTTGTAATAAATTATTAGCGAAAGGATACGCCAGTAAAAAAAAAAGCAATGTATATTGATGCATAAAAAGTAATTATGTATTAGGAGTATTTGTGTGTGTGGGGGGGGAGAAGGTGTTTGTGATGACTAGAAGTGACGTCAAGTGCGCACTATATACTGCCACTTCAGCGCACTAAGGGGCACTCATTACGAACATGGATCACACACTCGCCACGATTCAACTATTAGCACTGCAACAATTTTTTTAAAAAGTCGAGTTTTATATTTTCTTCTACTAAGTATCCGGTGTAAACCGTCCAGAGTGTCTTAGTTTCTCCTGGTAGATTGGTTTAGTCGGGTGCGCTTAGGCGGCATATGACACACACACCCAATTACATATACACTTAAATGAAGTCGATAGAAAAATAATTGTTAACTGAATGCTAAAGTTTTGGTTTCTCATTGAAATATATTTGATGCTCTGGTTGGAGGGGGTGGGGGTATTCCGGCTAACATTTCATCCAAAGCAAATTTTTTTTTATATATTTTATTTCATAACACTTTAACAGCCTTTGGGAGTAATTCAATACCAAAAAGGATGGTTTCATTGGCCACCTCGCCCCCAACCCGGTTTATTTAACTTGTACAGGGACTAACTTTAGCCTCGGTTCTGGTTTGTGTCACACAGACTCGCGGGCTGTAGATATATAGAGAGACAAGAACATGGGAGGGAGGACGCTCCATCCCTCTCTCTCTCTCTCTCTCCGTGTGTGTATGTGTGTTTGTGTGATGTATTAAAGTAGATAGGAGGAGTAAATCTGTTGATTACATTTGCTAAGCGGGATGTGAACCAGGGGTACTCAATCAATTTCACGGAAGGAAGGATTTTGGGAAGCTGACCCCCCCCCCCACCCCTCCCTCCCATAAAATCAAAAAAAAAAAAATAACTAGCTGCTATTTCATTTATTTTTACTTGTAAAAAAAAAAGTAGTAATGACGAATAATATGCCACGACAAAATAGGTAGATGAGAGAGCTGGAATAGTTATATAGTCTAGGTGATGGAACTTAAAACCACGAGAGAGAGAGAGAGAGAGAGAGAGAGAGATAGAGAGAGAGAGAGAGAGAGAGAGAGAGAGAAGGGGATGGGAGGAGATCAACGAATGGGATGGTACTACAATAAGAGAGAGACTAAATACATACATAACTTTTCATTTTTTTTTTTTACCATCGCTTCGTGCTTGTGGCCTGGAAATGAATGTAAAGGCCAGCTTTTGGATGTATTCTTGGGATATTTACACGTGTTCTTGGGATATTTACATGTTTTCTTGGGATCAATCAACACAAAAACTAAATGGATCTAAAAGATGATGCCTGCATTTTGTCAAGTCTCACAGTAACTGAGTAAGTAAAGCTATATTTTTTTTCCTACTCCTTTTTTTTGTAGTTAAAATTCCGTAAAATAAAAAAAAAACTTTCATGTGAGAGAGAGAGAGAGAGAGAGAGGGGACGGTGTGTAGACTAATAATAAATAGTATGCAGGACTCAATACATGGACTGTTTATTTTAATAATTAAACGTTAAGCTATTAAGATGTTTCTTCTGGTGCACTCAGTCTTGTTTACATATCTCTAAGATAAAGTATCCTTGAATATAATGTTACACTGTCCTCAAGCCCCGCACGATTGTATACAGTATTTACTTTTCTATTTTTAATCTATAGTCAAATAGTTTCTCCTCTAATCACATGCCTGATTTTTATTCCATAGTTTCTCCCACATTCACATATGCCTGATTTATATAGAACTGACCAGTTTTTCCTCCATGTTTATTATGGCTCTATCTTTAATTGGAATGGCAGTTGTTTTTTGTTTTGTCTCTAAAAACTTCTATAACTGTAAGTAAATTGGAAATTTAAATTAAAAAAAAAATATCAACAATGTAAAGGACATGTATCATGTGGATTTTGTTTTTCTCAACATGTCTCACTGATGTTCAAACAATTTGTATCAACTTTTTGTTGTTAAGGCTGTCATATATATATATATATATATATATATATATATATATATATATATATACACATAATTGTCGGTTATGTTTCTTATTTTTACAACGAATTAGTTTCAACATTGGATTTTTTTCATTCAAATTGATTACTTACATACAGAAAGTACACAGTCAAAAAAAAATTAATAAAAATTAATTACAATAGTAAGTCGACAAATTAAGAATGCAGCCCCAAGAACTTTATAACAGAACTAGACACAATCGTACACCACCAGAACTAGAACATTTAATTTATACGGTAATATACTGCACAAATAAATACATCTGCAATAAAACTATAAAATAAAAACATGATCCAAGGAAACATTAACAAAGGGGGGGGGGGGGAGAGAGAGATGAAAAGGTCTCGAGTTCCGCCCAATTCATTACACAAAGGTCGATGTTTAGAGTTTTGATGAAAGAAACAGATGAGCTCGTCATATCAAATCCCCACACGCCCCCCTCCCCCTCAACCGTTCGCTGCAAAGCGCGTCACATTTCTGGCTAAATCTATGTAACGGGGCGAGATAAAGTGTCGACCCCCCTTTCGCGAAGTAAAATACAAACCATTCGGACATAATCTAAAACCAAGATCTGTGACACCCAGCCGTGAAGTGTTTTGTATTATCATAACAGCGATTTTAAGGCGAAGTGTTAAGACATTTAGTCACAAGACTGTATTTTTTGTTGTTGTAATTCACCATCGGAGTAAACATACAAGAATTGGTTTTTCTCTATACAGACACACACAATTACACGTCTCCTTAATAGAAACACACACACACTTCACAGTTTTCTTAACACAGGTATTAAAATACACGTTATAACAAACAAACAAAAAATGACCAAACACATGTTGGTGTTGACGCATCTCTACTGATATTGATTCGCGTGTCTTTATCCTGACATTAACAATAACTGAATGAAAGGGGGGGGGAAGCGACAACATCAGAATAAGTAAAGAAAATGAATTAAAAACTGCAATGGCAAAGAAAATAAATGTGCAGTAGATACCAATACCCCCTCCCCTAATTATTGGATTTTTTTTATTACTAAGATATGTATCAGGGGAACCAATGGCGACCCGAGCTGACCTCCCCTGAATAAACACCGGTTATAAGTGAAGCATTCACTTCATGGATGCCGCAGTTGCCAAGAAAAGATAAAAGTGATAGAAGGGGAAAGGGGGGAAGTGGACTATGCTAAGAGTAGTTAGTGGGAGTAAGTAGATAAGTTCCCGCTGGAGTTGGACTGATTGATTTATATCTCTTGTCTATGTGTATGTGTGTGCGTGTGTGTGCGAAACGGTGGAAAAGACAGGCCTGACATGAAAAGGAGGACAGACATACTACACACGTAGCCGTTATTTGAAAGATCTCTTACCCCCCCCCTCTCTATAATGTCAAATAAAATAGATCAACTATATCTATTCATGAGACGTTCAGCTGATACTGTAATATTAGAGCCAGCGATACTTCGGTTTGATACTGTAATATTAGAGCCAGCGAATACTTCGGTTTGATACTGTAATATTAGAGCCAGCGATACTACGGTTAGATACTGTAATATTAGAGCCAGCGATACTACGGTTGGATTCAACGAAACCAATTAAAATTTTTTTTTTAAATTGTTCCCCCCCCCCATCTCTGCTTTGTTGAAGGAAAAAAAGAGAAGATTAAAACCAATCAGCGGTGTCTAGGATACAGAAAGCCCCGAGTGAAGAGAATATGCAAGCTCACACACCAATATCAATAAATAAACATGAGAGAGAGAGAGAGAGAGAGAGAGAGAGAGAGAAGTAGAATTTTTTCTTTCCTTCATAATGCTGGTTATCTCAAAACAATCACGCCCGTCAAAACCAAATAGTTTGATATTGGATCATTCCTTGTCTTATTATAAGCTTAATGAGGGCATATTGAATATCATCTCATTTCAAACGAACGGGAGGGAGGGAGGGAGGAAGGGAGGGAGAGAGAGAGGGAGAGAGAGAGAGAGATATTCCAAATGAATCACTGGGTGACAATTCAAACATACATGCTCAACAACAACAACAACAAAACAACCAACTCCACCATTTCATTTAGTAATAACTTTCAATTTCACAACACTGTAACGACAGTTCGTTTTTTGTTTTGTTTTTTTACTGCACCGTTCTGTGATTACACAACAACTACTCCAGAATGGTATTGCATTATTATAAAAAAAAAACGATACGAAATAATCCAAGCTTTAAAAAAAAAAACAATTTTGCCAATGAAAGTGAAATGAGCCCTGCCTTAGGCGTGCGTAGTTTTTTGGAGACTCGGAGATTCCCCCCCCCCCCCCGGTGAAGTTCATTTCTACAATCACTGCCCAACTGTTGCAAACACAGCAACAACTAGTCATTAGCATGGAGCATTAAGTCTCTCACACACTCCATTTTGTAGAAATCGAAAACCAAACGTTAAAAAAAACAACCCATATTAAGTAAAAAAAACCCAACAAGTCGTCTGATAACGGTTAAAGACAAACAAACCATCACATTCACAGGTTAAAATAACCTAGTAGCAAGATGAGATTTTTGGAGTTCGTCACTGGGAAGGAGTTAAAAATTGAACATGACATTTCTAGTTGGTATGGAAGAGATCACCGGTCTTTTGAATCCTACTCCGTTTCCTTATCTTGCTAGAATATCTATTTCTGCCCCCCCCCCTTTTTTTTCTTCAGGAGCAAACGGTAATGGGAGGGGGGGGGGGAGAGAGAGAGACAGGGGTTAAAACCGTATCCTCGTCGGCATCTGTTACCCTAAACCAAATACATTCCACGAGGGGGTTCAAATTTTTGAAGCATAACAAACACACATCTTACCCATTTCCCCCCTTTACTAGCCACCACGTTAATAATAGACTTAAAATCTCATTCCAGTGTAAGAAGGTATACAGCTGCGGCTGTCCACTCGACTAGCCACCGCAATAACAGATTAACATCTCATTTCAGTGTAAAAATGTTGCATACAGCTGCGGCTGTCTCCCCCCCTTCCACCCCTCTACCAGCCACCACGTTAATAATAGACTAACATCTCATTCCAGTTTAAAAAAAAAATGTTGTATACAGCTATGGTTGAATGTAGGAGATTCAAGTTTTAGGAAACTTGTTGACGTCACCACACTTTCTCAGTCGACATGGTCACATGTGTCCCCCCCCCCCCCACAAACTACAATAAATACCTTGGGGACTAAAAACGCGGAAGATTGTTTTTTTTTTTTTTTTTAAATTTAAATTATTATCTGTAAGCCAAAATTTTATACTGAAATATGGCGGAGGGGGGGGAGGGGGCGCACAACTTATTGACATTTTTCTTTCCCAGTTCCTATAAGCCCCAGCGTTGAATTGAAAACCATGCTTTGTATTTTCACAGTGTAAAGAACGGCGGGCTGTTTCCAATCAAACCGTACTTCGGTAGTTGTAATGGTTCGTATTACTTGATAAATGCCTCACACACGAACGTGCTTAAAAAAAATCTTTTTTGTTTGGCACAAACGACACGAAATAATTTAAAAAAAAAAAAGGCTCCACAGAAGACAAAGATATCGCAATGTAAACATCCTTATCATGTGCCAACCTATCTCAATAAATGTACAATGAAATATCAACAGGCCGATTCTGTTCTCCTCAGTTAGGAGGGGGAAAAATCAATGCAAACAGAAAAATTTACCTCGACTAAACATCTCGAGGTACTTAGTGCATAGGTGGAGCTTGAAAAATTATTGTGGTTGGAGGGGTGGGGTGTCTCGTGTAAGAAAGCGCATCAGAGAGGAGCAAACAGCTTGAAGGTGCCCCATGTGTGTCGGGTGTAGAGCTTTCTTGTATTGGCTTTGCTCATCATACATGACGGTTTATCCTTAAGGTCCCACGAAAGAAAGACATCACGTGACAGACTCGTGTGTTTATCTGTGACAGTTTAGTTTGGACATATAAAACTTCCAACTTCCACAGCTGTTCACTTTGTTACCTTATTTTGAAAAAGAGGATTTTTGAAGTATTTGCGTAGACTAAATATTTTCTTTTTTTTTTGGCTGGACACATATTAATTATATGATCTCTATTTTTCGTTAACAATAACCGAGCTTCGTCATGCGTCGAATATAACAACTATTGTGCCGGTACACGCGCTATAAGACATTGAATTCGACACCATACACCATGTTGACAAAAACATCCATTTCTCGTACGCCAAGTAATAAAGCAATTGAATGCGAAACCTTATATTGTGTTAAATTATATTTAAAAAAAAAATCATTATTATGTTAACATAACGTATTTTTATCGGTAACCTACACGTATGAAAAATAAAATATATTCTAGATATTGGAGGCAGGATTGGTAACTGAAACCTGAGCTGCTAACTTGTATAATTTACATCCAGATCTGGAACATTTTTTTTCTCCTTCTAGTTAAGATATGCAATTCTTATTATCTCGATAAATGTTAAGGGAAAAAAAAAAGTTGTTGATAGAAACATTAAAAAATAGCACACACACGTGTACACACACACACACGCACGCACTGACGTCTACTAAAGTTGAAAAACCAGTTGAATTGAATTGTTTTTTTCTTGATACATTCGACTCCGTAACAACAAACTTTCATCACGCCCACCCACCCCCTTCCCAGTTAAAAAGATTAATTTCATTATTCAGGTCAAAAAATATAAAAAGGGGGGGGGGGAAAGGGGTGTGTGTGTGTTTCCGGTCAATGGAGATTTTATTCCATTTGACCACCAAGGACGGATCGACCGGTTACAGGCCAAGCGCAGAAAAATGTTCTCTTACAAAAATGCCTATTGTTTATTTTGTTGTTGTTGTTAATTAAAGGTCTCGACCTATTTGGCGATTGATTTGTTCAGTTTTAATTCCACACCGAGTGTAGCAGAGAACATCAACATGTGAGGTTAACGAATTTCATTCATTTCAATACACGTGAAAGCTGCTTGAAACTTTTTTTTTACATTGAAATGCTAACTCTATTTAGTTCATTGCTTAAGGGTTAAAGCTATTCATATCAACAACAACAAAAAAAAAAAGAGGAGCAAAACGGAACGATTTACAGTTAATGTAAAAAAAAAAAATGCCGGCCGGGGACGAGTTGGAAAGATTAAAATGACAGACTATTTGGTGGCGGGGAGGACAGGTGTTCTCCCTTATATTAATTCCGCTCATAAGGGAGAAAAAGGGAGGGGGGGGGGTGAGAAAAAGTCTTTTAAGCCAGATCTGTATCGATCTTGTTGTTGGGGGGGGGGGGACGACGACAGAAATTGGATTGGTAAGGAGGGGGGAGAGAGATAGAAACCATTTAGACCTCCGATAAAAAAACTCAAACATGGCTGCCGCGGCGGGGGAGGCAACATACGCCCCTTTCGTTAATTACTTCTAGCCTCACTTCCACCCCCCGCGCCCCACCTCCCGCGAACATTCCTCAGTACCGTGCCAGCTAATTTCAACACTTCTGTCCCCCCCCCCCCCCCACCTCTAGAACTTGACTTTTAAAAGATTTCTCATTGACAGAAGAGTAATTGTCTTGGCAGAGTTTTCTAATAAGGTTAAAAAAAAAGAAAGCAAAAGAAGGGTGTGTGTGTGTGTGTGAAATAGACGGGTTGAAGTAAACCAAGCGGGAACTACAAACAATAAAAAGATGGTATCTTCACCTGTACAGTTACACACATCAAAAAATGCCAGTAAACAAAAATAAAACAGCGTATATACACAGGACCACTTTTCCTAGATAAATTTCAACTTCAGCCAACCAAATAAAAAAATAAAATAGTTTCTAAGGTTAAAAAATCGAATGCCATCGAATGCTCTCCACAGATTTAAACAAGCAATTAAGCCTGTTCCATTCTGGACACAGGACGTGTTAGCGCATTTTCATGTTATGTATCAGTACGTTTGTTAGCTTTCAGTAAATATTTGTAAATTTTGGAAATGTTTATAAATTCAATTGTGTAATGCATATATCTGTAAAAAAAAAATTATAAAGACGTTTCTTTATATTTGAAAAAAAATTATTCTCTCTTAAATCTAACTACAAGTGGTTTGTGGTTACTGAAATAGGACTCATGATTGAAAACGTTCGAAATTATAGTCATTTAATCGTCCGAAAACTCCGTCAATTGTTGCATAGCTCTGATACTTTCAATTAAACTCAGAACACAAGCTTACTATTTCATTTGATGAGTTTCTTAAAAAATCTTGGTGAAACTACGTGCTGCAGTATTTCGCACCAAATGAATGGGTTATTGAACGTACAGGGTGTAGAATGGGGCTATATATATAATATATAAGCCCTTCGGAGCCCTGAAGCCCAGCCCTCAGAGGTCCTATCGCGAAATGAACTTTTGATGTACACATGGCAGGCCAAGACCTACAAAATGATATATACATCATGGGTCTAGGACTTATGGTTGCTGAGATATATGGCGCTCCTTTGTTAAAATAGCTTATATAGTAAAAAACGGTACTTTATAAGCCCCCTTTTACGGCCCTCAGAGGTCAGATCGCGAAATGAACTTTTGCTGCACACATGGCAGGCCAAGACCTACAAAATGATATATACATCATGGGTCTAGGACTTATGGTTGTTGAGATCTAGGGTGATGACGGACAGACAGACAGACAAAACGGGGACAATAGAGCATTTTTTTTCGAAAATGCTCTAAAAATCAAAAGCCGAATCCAAATAGATGCGCGCGAATCCAAATAGATGCTCATAGATGCTCGCGATGATTCCTCGACAGTTGTAGTTATGTAATTAGACTATATACATATTCAGAGGTTAACTTGGAGTGAGGTATAGTGCCTAGGAGTAAGGTATAGTGCCGCGCTGTTCAGTGTCTAACAGTCTAACTGGTACATGTGGTACTTAATTTCATAAATCTCTCCCAGCTGAGGACAACGTCCAAGAATATACTGGGTAAACGTTTTCCTCTTCTTCAAATACTGGAACAAGAGTATACCTGGTATACAATTTATATTGGCTTCAATGAAATTTTATTAATATCTGAACACTACCCCCCCCCCCCAGCCCGAGAAAAAAATGTAGCTCTAAAAGCATTACATTTTTAAAAATTAAACTAAGGCACAGTATTCTAGTCATCTCAGAGGGGGAAAAATACCACAATAAGATTCTACATTTTTTTTTATAACTAATCAACATCTGTAAAAAGTTGTTTATGCACCATACACACACACACACACACACACACACACATATTGTTTATTTTGTGAGCTTTAAAAAATAGGTAAGTTTTTTTTAAATTAATTGCTGAAATACATCATATTTTTTTTATTCATTTTCTAACAACACAAGTGGAAAAAAAAAATTAGCAGCAGTCAATATTGAATCACAATTTCCATGAAAAAAATTAAAAAGAACAGAAATGCAATTTTTCTTTTAAAAAAAAATCAAACTGTGATCAAATGTAAAGAAAACAAAACAACTATCTTCAAGTAACTTCTTTTGTGCACTGACTGACTTTACTATTTTACTAGACTTTACTATTTTTTTTTACCAGAAAAAAAAAAAAACACCTTAAAAAAGATCTAAATATTGATCAGGTATGATTGCTTAATTAGTAATCCAGAAATATCAGAATGAAATTGATAAGAAAAATAATTTCATTTATGAGATATTTGCACTGAGGGACATGGAAGATTAGACTGATGGGATATTCTATTACCATTCTAAATTTCAAACAATAACATTATTCAACTTACTTTTGATACTGTATATTACAGATAATTTTTTTTTCTTCATTTACATGTTATTTGTAGTCCTGAAATACCAGGCTATTGTTTTATTTTGACCTATTCATTAAAGGTCCAAATGGGCTTCACTAATTGGCAATAAGTCTACAATTATATAACACTACCCCCCCCCCTCAATAATACAACCCTGGCCTAGCTATTTAACAGCAATAAATGCAACCCTATTTTAGTTATTTCACAGCAATATTTCAACCCATCTAGGCATCACACTGCAATAATAAAGCTCTTAATCAAATTATTCCTCTCCAATAATACAACACTAGTCTAGTTATTTCACTCCTATATTACAACTCTAGTCAAATTATTCCCCTCCAATAATACAACACTAGTCTAGTTAAATATTTCACTCCTATTTACAACTCTAGTCAAATTATTTACCTCCAATAATATAACACTAGTCTAATTATTTCACTCCTATATTACAACTCTAGTCAAATTATTTACCTCCAATAAAACAACACTAGTCTAGTTATTTCACTCCTATATTACAACTCTAGTCAAATTATTCCCCTCCAATAATACAACACTAGTCTAGTTATTTCACTCCTATATTACAACTCTAGTCAAATTAAAGATACAGTAAAATCTTTAAAAACTCCCTCTCACCCAATGATCACTGACCTTGCAGTCTAATAACAGCTGAATTCATGAAATTCTAACATCTTTCACATACTGTAAAACTAACATGTTTACAAACAAAACATCTTGTCCTACTGAAGTTTTAAAAATTATGCGGGGGGGGGGGGGGGGGAGAAGATCCATATGTAAAATATATATGGAAACCCTTGGGGGGTAATCTTCACAGAAAATAATTTTCCAGACTACAAGGAAATAGCATCAAAGTCAATCTCATAACTGAAACACTTCAGTCCCTGGGGCAGGATAACTTGAACTTTTTAATGAGCTGTTCAAGAACTTGAAGATAGTTTCACATTAAATATTGTTGGTGTCATGTCACAGTCGGTATATATATATATATATATATATAAACAGTGTAAGTGGTGACAGACAAAACAATGGCATGCATAGATATCATTCATTTTTATTTAACACACTGCTTTCTTAATTTTTATGATACAAGCCAAACTGTGTGTGTGCGCGCGCGACATGACAAACAACCAACAACAAAAAACACTTGCAACATGACCACACATGTTATGAGGTGATGAAAATACCTGTCAAGATAGACACCCTTCCCTGACTCTACCAAGTGATACACATACAAATTTCAGACACAAACACACAAGGGTGGTAATGATATGTCAAACAAGAAATGTACATTTAGTGAGTAATGAGATGACACTGACAGGTGGCTGATGATGTCACAAGACAATGACAGATGATGTTTTACCTAGAAATCCATGATGAAGTTCATCTGTGATCAAAAATGGGATAGGATTTTACTCATTTTGGCTAATTGTTTTTTTTCTTCTTATGCAAGATATATACAAAAAAAAACACCAAAAAAAAAAACCCATACATCTATACCCACTCGCTCAAAATGTAAAAATCATAAAAAAACTTTCATTAAAACTTTGTAAAAAATCTTTTCATATATTTTTTGAAGACAGAGCAAACCATTCCATAATATTCTTTGTTTTAACATAAAACAGTTGTAAGGAACTAAAGTAACATGACAAGTCTACATCAGCCATTCTTAATAAAAAAAAAATACCAACATGCCCACAGGGGGCACTTCTGAAATGAGGAAATCGTCTGGACTAACAAATATTAGATTAATAAAAAAATCAATGAACTTAGATTAATTAATTAAAATACTACTCACTTAATGACGAATAATTAACATACCAATATGATTTTATTTTAGTTACTAGCTGTACCCTGCAAAACCTTTGCATATAGTTATATCCCCTTTAGGCTTGATCAATAGGCTAGGGTATTTTTGGTTTAGGGCAGATCCGATTTTTTCTAGATTGTATTTTAAACTGGAATACTGTTGTATTAATTCTTCACTTTCGATTTAACGCAGAACCCAAATCGCTATTTTTTTATAAAGATTTTATCCCTAAATAATTTTACAGATTTTTTCTTTGCTGCCAAAACCAGCCATAATTTTTTTTTAATTTTTATGTAACAGCAAATTCCTTTGCTTTAAGAAGTTAACATACTTACTGTCAGCTGTATTAGTAGTTATGTATGAATTATAGAAAATTGGCTTAAAGCATGACACTAAGCAAATTTATTATGCACTCAAACTTCAATAATGAGGTTATTGCTGAAAAAAAATGTGGGAACATTTCTAGCCAAGAGGCTATGGTTCGAGAAGTAGATACTAGCCATAATTGTTTCAAAACAAACAGAAACTACATATTAGTTAAAAAGAAAGTAAATATAATGATAGTGTTCAATGTAATGTACAATTGAACTGTTATTTTTACAACTTATAAAAAAAAACCGAGATAATGATTCACGTTTTGGTGAGGTCTCTAATAGACATTCTAGTGCATTTATTCTAATGAAATAGTTGAGAATGGCTGATGTTATGCGAATAAAAAAAAATGCTTTTTTGTTTCTTTAATACTATCTTAAAAATGATTAATGCTTATCAAAACCCAAAAGTATTAAATATATCCCACTGTTTACTTTTTAAAATTTATTATAAGAAACATTTATTTTTCATTCAATGCTCACATTTATTACAAACATTCTGTCAATCAAACATTTAAGGATGAGAAAAGGAGGAAACAAATCAATTTGATGTACATACATTATAAATTATATGACAAATTACTGTTCTGAGATAAATATATCATAAAATACCATTCGTAAACAGTGATGATTCAAAGGGAGATAAAGGAGAAAAACAGCCAATGGTTAAAAATTTCAAGACTTATCTCCCAAAGCAACAAAGGGTGGATGGACTGGGAGACATTCAACACTTCGTGGTAATTATTTTGTAAATTAGAAAAAAAAATCAATAGAAAAAAATAAAAACCACTGACAATTTAATTTAAATCCATTGAATAAATAATAAATACTCTCTTTTTTTAAAAATATACAGGTCAAAAAAAGATCTTCGAATGAAAAACATCATCAACAATGTAAGTATTATTTCATATTAACAATACAACTTTTGTTCTCTCTGATCTTATATTCAATGATATTAAATTTTAAAAAAGCCATTTCATAAAAATTCAATTTACAATTCAATTATCATTCTAAATGTTGATGCAAAGTTTCAGAAATTTTCACTCACAGAATCTATATCAAATAACATTAGTAGCATTATGATTTTTAATATAATGTTCACTTATTATATTACGAAAAATCTCTAATCTTACATGTTAATGAAATGCTTTTCAATATAAATGTGATCATATCTCATACAACCATTAAACAATTAAATTTGAATTAATAAATAATTTTTCAAACAACCAGAATAAAATAGTTCAAGGTTTTTTTTTTTTTAAAATTTCATTTGCTTGAAATATGATACCACATTTAATTAAGCATAAAAATTCACAAAGCAAAAAAAAATAACATTGGTTTGGCAACTTGTTACAATATTATACTTAACCCTCATACCAAAACATGGAATAACAACCATTGAGTTATCCACCCTGGATTTTTTTTTTTTTTATTATCTCCTTCATAACAAAGTCAGACAATATAAATCTTCTACACAGTTTACAGGAAAAACTTGTTAATTAACAAGTAAAAAAAAAAGGAAAATTTCAGGTTAACTTAGCCTACCTGGACGAGGGTCCATACTGTTGGGCATTGGCATTTGACCACCACCAGGTCCTGGAGGCTGAAATGAGCAATCCCTTTTTAATTATAAATAGAGCATTAAAGCCGATCTTTAAATCTCGGCTTATACATAGAATTTTAATTAAATTAAAAAAAATAAATGAAAAGAATGTGTGATGCATAGGTGGCCAAAATTTGCTCTTTGATGAGTTTTATTGCAGCTTAGGATTTTTTTTTATATTACTTAATTACCATTGTTCACTAAATCTTGTTTGATTAACAACGGTGCAGCTCCTTATTAAATTATTTACTGCATTAAAAAAAAATGGAAAATGGCTTTTATTAACCTCAATGAGGCTACCCTTGGTATAATGTATTAACAGATGAACACAATCCTAATATAGAAAAAATAATTGTTTTCCCAACAATAAATTGTAATTCACCATGTTAAGTTGAGTCATGCAGATCTGAAAATTTTAATCTGATTGTTTTCATTTATTAAATGTTACAGATAAAATACTCCACTGGTCATTAGCTTTAGCCTAGGAAATCAAATAAAAGGTAAAGAATTTATTTATTTTTTAATTTATTAACTTAATACAGTAAATATATATATATATATGGTGTGACTTTGTGAACTGTCAACAAATTAATTATTGTGTCATTCTTCAGAGAAAAAAAAAAAGAAACATGTCCCGAATGAGATGCCACGAGGGAAGAATTAAGATATTAGGCTATTCAGGCTACAGAATTAGGAACACTCTTTCTGAGTCTACTGCTTCATTTGATCATTTTTTCAACTGTAACAAAGTCAAAAAGTTATCAATGTTTGAATCATGTCATAAAGTTATCAAGGTTCTAATCAGAGGTCCTCCAATACATGAATAATTCACCATTAAATCCTGATTTGAACTAACTTCATTAGCATGCTCAATTGCTTTAAAATATTCTAAGACATGCAAGGTAGCAGAAAATTTCAAAGTAATTTTAAAACAAATTGTTTCCTGTTTTTTTTTACAAAAAATACAGAACCAAATGTTGATGTTGTTTTGTATTATTATTATTTAAAAAGTTCAGTTAAGTCCATTGCTGACTCATTCATACTTTAAAAAGGCACAAATTACACATTGGTATTAGCACTAAGGTATAATTATAGCAATGCTATTTAAGAATGAAATGTCAAGAGTTATAAATTCAAGTCAAAACACAATACAATGTAGTTTTTTTTTTTTTTCAGAATACATCCACAGTAGCTTTCATAAGTGTAAATACTAAAAGATAGCAAACATGTCAAGACATATTGCTTGCCAAATTAATTACCATGAAAAATCATTACACAATGACCAACAGATCTGTGGAATGTAGATTTATCCTTTTAAGTACCCTTTTAATATTTCAATAAATTGAACTAAAAATAAAAAGGATAAGATTAGAAGGAGAAAAAAAAAAAAAGAAAATGATCAATATTATAAGACTAGCTGTGCCCTGCATATTCTTAGTAAAATTTGTGTTCTTATTTATAACAAAAATAAAACGTTAAACTTTTTAGATTCTTCTATTAAGGATATGTAATTTATGGGTTTATTTATTTGATCTCCTGAATAATATTTTTATTTTAAAGGATAATTTTATTTTTAAAAAATGTGTACTGGCATATCATTCAAACCTCGGCTGTAACTAAAATAATTATATATCAATCAATTCAGCTATTTTAAGACAATTGACAACTGTATGAAAAATCAAATATAATACTAATTTGCTTATTTAGCTACAAAATGTCCAAAATCAAAATAGTATCACTTTTTAAGCCCATGATTAAGATAAACCTTTTATTTATGGACACTTTTTGCACCACACCTTACAACTAAAATATAATAAA
>JAGDYQ010000005.1:3642753-3778261 GCA_021962125.1 Bulinus truncatus | reverse complement strand
TAGTTATTTCACTCCTATATTACAACTCTAGTCAAATTATTCCCCTCCAATAATACAACACTAGTCTAGTTATTTCACTCCTATATTACAACTCTATTCAAATTAAAGATACAGTAAAACCTTTAAAAACTCACTCTCACCCAATGATCACTGACTTGCAGTCTAATAACAGCTGAATTCATGAAATTCTAACATCTTTCACATACTGTAAAACTAACATGTTTACAAACAAAACATCTGTCCTACTGAAGTTTTAAAAATTATGCGGGGCGGGGGGGGGGGAAGATCCATATGTAAAATATATATGGAAACCCTTGGAGGGTAATCTTCACAGAAAATAATTTTCCAGACTACAAGGAAATAGCATCAAAGTCAATCTCATAACTGAAACACTTCAGTCCCTGGGGCAGGATAACTTGAACTTTTTAATGAGCTGTTCAAGAACTTGAAGATAGTTTCACATTAAATATTGTTGTTAAATATTGTTGGTGTCATGTCACAGTCGGTATATATATATATATTTATATATATAAATATATATATATATATATATATATATATATATATATATATATATATATATATAAATATATATATATATATAAAAACAGCTGTAAGTAGTGACAGACAAAACAATGGCATGCATAGATATCATTCATTTTTATTTAGCACACTGTCTTAATTTTGTGATACAAGCCATGTGTGTGTGCGCGCGACATGACAAACAACCAACAACAAAAACACTTGCAACATGACCACACATGTTATGAGGTGATGAAAATACCTGTCAAGATAGACACCCTTCCCTGACTCTACCAAGTGATACACATACAAATTTCAGACACAAACACACAAGGGTGGTAATGATATGTCAAACGAGAAATGTACATTTAGTGAATAATGAGATGACACTGACAGGTGGCTGATGATGTCACAAGACAATGACAGATGATGTTTTACCTAGAAATCCATGATGAAGTTCATCTGTGATCAAAAATGGGATAGGATTTTACTCATTTTGGCTAATTGTTTTTTTTCTTCTTATGCAAGATATATACAAAAAAAAAACACCAAAAAAAATACCCATACATCTATACCCACTCGCTCAAAATGTAAATAAAATCATAAAAAACTTTCATTAAAGCTTTGTAAAAATCTTTTCATATATTTTTGAAGACAGAGAAAACCATTCCATAATATTCTTTGTTTTAACATAAAACAGTTGTAAGGAACTAAAGTAACATGACAAGTCTACATCAGCCATTCTTAATAAAAAAAAATACCAACATGTCCACAGGGGGCACTTCTGAAATGAGGAAATCGACTGGACTAACAAATATTAGATTAATAAAAAAATCAATGAACTTAGATTAATTAATTAAAATACTACTCACTTAATGACGAATAATTAACATACCAATATGATTTTATTTTAGTTACTAGCTGTACCCTGCAAAACCTTTGCATAGAGTTATATCCCCTTTAGGCTTGATCAATAGGCTAGGGTATTTTTGGTTTAGGGCAGATCCGATTTTTTCTAGATTGTATTTTAAACTGGAATACTGTTGTATTAATTCTTCACTTTCGATTTAACGCAGAACCCAAATCGCTATTTTTTTATAAAGATTTTATCCCTAAATAATTTTACAGATTTTTTCTTTGCTGCCAAAACCAGCCATAATTTTTTTTTAATTTTTATGTAACAGCAAATTCCTTTGCTTTAAGAAGTTAACATACTTACTGTCAGCTGTATTAGTAGTTATGTATGAATTATAGAAAATGGGCTTAAAGCATGACACTAAGCAAATTTATTATGCACTCATAATGAGGTTATTGCTGAAAAAAAATGTGGGAACATTTCTAGCCAAGAGGCAATGGTTCGAGAAGTAGATACTAGCCATAATTGTTTCAAAACAAACAGAAACTATGACTTGGTTAAAAAGAAAGTAGATAATACATCTATTAGTTAAAAAGAAAGTAAATATAATGATAGTGTTCAATGTAACGTACAATTGAACTGTTATTTTTACAACTAAAAATTATATAAAAAAACCGAGATAATGATTCACATTTTGGTGAGGTCTCTAATAGACGTTCTAGTGCATTTATTCTAATGAAATAGTTGAGAATGGCTGATGTTATGCGAATAAAAAAAATGCTTTGTTTCTTTAATACTATCTTAAAAATGATTAATGCTTATCAAAACCCAAAAGTATTAAATATATCCCACTGTTTACTTTTTAAAATTTATTATAAGAAACATTTATTTTTCATTCAATGCTCACATTTATTACAAACATTCTGTCAATCAAACATTTAAGGATGAGAAAAAGGAGGAAACAAATCAATTTGATGAACATACATTATAAATTATATGACAAATTACTGTTCAGAGATAAATATATCATAAAATACCATTCGTAAACAGTGACGATTCAAAGGGAGATAAAGGAGAAAAACAGCCAATGGTTAAAAATTTCAAGACTTATCTCCCAAAGCAACAAAGGGTGGATGGACTGGGAGACATTCAACACTTCCTGGTAATTATTTTGTAAATTAGAAAAAAAAATCAATAGAAAAAAATAAAAACCACTGACAATTTAATTTAAATCCATTGAATAAATAATAAATACTCTCTTTTTTTTTTAAAATATACAGGTCAAAAAAAGATCTTCGAATGAAAAACATCATCAACAATGTAAGTATTATTTCAGTTTTGTTCTCTCTGGATCTTATATTCAATGATATTAAATTTAAAAAAAGCCATTTCATAAAAATTCAATTTATAATTCAATTATCATTCTAAACGTTGATGCAAAGTTTCCGAAATTTTCACTCACAGAATCTATATCAAATAACATTAGTAGCATTATGATTTTTAATATAATGTTCACTTATTATATTACGAAAAATCTCTAATCTTACATGTTGTTAATGAAATGCTTTTCAATATAAATGTGATCATATCTCATACAACCATTAAACAATTAAATTTGAATTAATAAATAATTTTTCAAACAACCAGAATAAAATAGTTCAAGGTTTTTTTTTTTTTTTAAATTTCATTTGCTTGAAATATGATACCACATTTAATTAAGCATAAAAATTCACAAAGCAAAAAAAAAAAAAAACATTGGTTTGGCAACTGGTTACAATATTATACTTAACCCTCATACAGAAACATGCAATAACAACCATTGAGTTATCCACCCTGGATTTTTTTTTTTTTTTTATTATCTCCTTCAAAACAAAGTCAGACAACATAAACCTTCTACACACTTTACAGCAAAAACTTGTTAATTAACAAGTAAAAAAAAAGGAAAATTTCAGGTTAACTTAGCCTACCTGGACGAGGGTCCATACTGTTGGGCATTGGCATTTGACCACCACCAGGTCCTGGAGGCTGAAATGAGCAATCCCTTTTTAATTATAAATAGAGCATTACAGCCGATCTTTAAATCTCAGCTTATACATAGAATTTTAATTAAATTAAAAATAAATGAAAAGAATGTGTGATGCATAGGTGGCCAAAATTTGCTCTTTGATGAGTTTTATTGCAGCTTATAATCAATCGGATTTTTTTATATTACTTAATTACCATTGTTCACTAAATCTTGTTTGATTAACAACGGTGCAGCTCCTTATTAAATTATTTACTGCATTAAAAAAAATGGAAAATGGCTTTTATTAACCTCATGCGAGGCTACCCTTGGTATAATGTATTAACAGATGAACACAATCCTAATATAGAAAAAATAATTGTTTTCCCAACAATAAATTGTAATTCACCATGTAAGTTGAGTCATGCAGATCTGAAAAGTTTAATCTGATTGTTTTCATTTATTAAATGTTACAGATAAAATACTCCACTGGTCATTAGCTTTAGCCTAGGAAATCAAATAAAAGGTAAAGAATTTATTTATTTTTTAATTTATTAACTTAATACAGTAAATATATATATATATGGTGTGACTGTATATTTGAACTGTCAACAAATTAATTATTGTGTCATTCTTTAGAGAAAAAGAAAAGGAAACATGTCCCGAATGAGATGCCACGAGGGAAGAACTAAGATATTAGGCTATTCAGGCTACAGAATTAGGAACACTCCTTCTGAGTCTACTGCTTCATTTGATCATTTTTTCAACTGTATCAAAGTCAAAAAGTTATCAATGTTTGAATCATGTCATAAAGTTATCAAGGTTCTAATCAGAGGTCCTCCAATACATGAATAATTTATCATTAAATCCTGATTTGAACTAACTTCATTAGCATGCTCAATTGCTTTAAAATATTCTAAGACATGCAAGGTAGCAGAAAATTTCAAAGTAATTTTAAAACAAATTGTTTCCTGTTTTTTTTTTTTTTTTTTACAAAAAATACAGAACTAAATGTTGATGTTGTTTTGTATTATTATTTAAAAAGTTCAGTTAAGTCCATTGCTGACTCATTCATACTTTAAAAAGGCACAAATTACACATTGGTATTAGCACTAAGGTATAATTATAGCAATGCTTATTTAAAATGAAATGTCAAGAGTTATAAATTCAAGTCAAAACACAATACAATGTAGTTTTTTTTTTTTTCAGAATACATCCACAGTAGCTTTCATAAGTGTAAATACTAAAAGATAGCAAATATGTCAAGACATATTGCTTGCCAAATTAATTATCATGAAAAATTATTACACAATGACCAACAGATCTGTGGAATGTAGATTTATCCTTTTAAGTGCCCTTTTAATATTTCAATAAATTGAACTAAAAATAAAAAGGATAAGATTTGAAGGAGGAAAAAAAAAAAGAAAATGATCAATATTATAAGACTAGCTGTGCCCTGCATATTCTTAGTAAAATTTGTGTTCTTATTTATAACAAAAACAAAACGTTAAACTTTTTAGATTCTTCTATTAAGATTATGTAATTTATGGGTTTATTTATTCGATCTCCTGAATAATATTTTTATTTTAAAGGATAATTTTATTTTTAAAAAATGTGTTCTGGAATATCATTCAAACCTCGGCTGTAATTAAAATAATTATATATCAATCAATTCAGCTATTTTAAGACAAATAATTGACAACTGTATGAAAAATCAAATATAATATTAATTTGCTTATTTAGCTACAAAATGTCCAAAATCAAAATAGAATCACTTTTTAAGCCCAAGATTAAGATAAACCTTTTATTTATGGACACTTTTTTGCACCACACTTGCCACAATAAAATATTTAATAAAAGCTAACTTTCATATTCTTATTGAGAATGGATGAAAATTTGCATTATACATGTAAATGTTACTGATTTTTCTATTCAAAGCAGTGTTTACTTTAAAAAACAAAAAATTATAAAAAGATGAGAATTTTAGTTTTATTTTGACAATTTTCTCATATTATTATATGTTTTAAGTTAGATGGATTTTTAAAATGGACATTTTCGTTAATAACTAATAACCAATTGGCATCAACTGAGAGATGATGATTAATTTTAATTAATAACTAATAACCAATTGGCATCAACTGATTATCACAACTTTAATGCCTTAAATACTTTCCATACTTATCATATTAAATATATATATTCTTCAGTTCTAAAAACGAGATACACTATTACCTACCCCTGTATTAAAGTCCACCTGATTTGGCATTCTAACTGGCACTCTGGGACCACCTGGATATCTAGGTGACATAAATGGCTGAGAAAGAGAAATGTTCAATCATGAATATCTTAATAGGAAAAAGCACATTATTTAAATACTATTAATCAATATGCGTATTGAAGTTTAATGAAAGTCCTTTTCAAGAATGGTGCTTATTTATTTAAATGACTTTGAAAACTGTGAGATGATACATTAAATGTAATCTAGGGCTAAATAAATTTGTTCAATAACCATGAAAGAAAGTAAAACACTGTTACTGTAATGACAGAAAAAAAAGAATAAACAATAACAATATTTAATCTACATACAATATACTATGCACATTAGCATATAATTATTTTCACTACAAAATTAATAGTTGATGTATTTATCTGGTTCAGTTGTTAGTTTAATTATATAGCATCTATCAAGAAAAATTATCTAAGAAATACATTCAGGCAAAACAAAAATTTTGCAAAAGAAAAAAAAAAGACAAAGAAACAAACGACAACATAAAAAAAAATGTTAAGAGATTTCATTAGAAAATGAATTCAACAACAGATAGCATGATCAAAATTGAAAGAGATGCATGTTAAAAGAAATATCTGTCACATCTTGGTCATAAATAAGTTGATACATTATGAAGAAGAATAATATTAAAAGTAACTGAAACGAGAACAAGATTTTTTTAAAATGAGGCAAAGTCATATTTTATTTTAAATAGGAAATAGAAATAGACTTTGTTTTTAGAAGCATTAAAATAGGTGTACAGAACAGAATTAAAAACTGACAGAATGACTTCAAATAAAAAAAAAAGCAAAATCAAGTTTTACAATAACATTACAAAATGGGATACGACAATACACCAACTAGTTATTAAGGAAAATAAATTATCTATATTGGGAGTAAAACAAAGTCTTCCTAAAAAGGTATCTAGTTCTGTTCATATATTAACTTTAATGATACCTCAACATTTTCAACAATACAAGTTAGTTATTTTATATAAAGTGCAATGTGTAACGTACATAAAAAGATACATAAATTATACAATTTATGATTAAAAAGCTGCCACAAGAGAAAAGTTACAATATTAAGAATTATGGAAAGAAACAGTTGATCTAAAAGCCTACATTCAAAATATAATTATAAAACAGAAGTATTTTGAAAAATTAGAAGAGAATTACAGAAACTTAAATACAGCTAAAAAGTAATAAAGCAAAGCAGTTGATTCGGAGCAGCAGAAATATCAGCAAAGAAAAATTTTTAAAACCAAAACACAACAATTGTTAAAAGGATTAAAAAATTAAAATATAGGCATAATGAGGAATAGCAGGGCTTATTTGGCAATGACAAGGCACAACACTTGAGCCTGTTGAGGGTATCCCTGCTCTTTTACTCACCTGATTCTGACCCATCATGGGGTTGTGAGGTGGCGGGTGGGGGGATGGCTGGGAGGCGGGAGGCTGCAAACGACACACACAAGGGTAGAGACCAGCCAATCACAAATCAAATTATACTATAAAAAAACCCCACCACATATAGGAAAAGGGAAAGTCAGAACAAAAAGAAAAAAAAAAAAAAAATCAACAAAAGGTATAACCAGCACAATGCACTCAAACCCAATAAGAAATAAACATCATAAACCAAGTCAATGATCTGCTTCCTATCAACTAACATATGACTAAGTCCACAGAATAGTGATAATATGTAATCTTTTAACTTACAACTACATTTTAAAAAATAATAAACAAAGAATATGTTATGAAAAATGAATTTAAAAAAGATGGAAAAGGACTGTTAAATAATAAAGCAAAAAAAAATTCAAGTCAAGTTCGACAAGTTTTTAAAGCCTTTAAAATTTGTACAAATTATTTTATATGTTTTTTTTTTGCTAATCATGCAATGACATATTTTACAACTTTCTAAATAATTATACACCCCATTGTCTAAAGCTAAATTGAAGTGATGAGCAAAGAAAAATGCTGAAGAAATAGGCAGCTTTCTCAAATGTGAAGTAAGCAACAAGAGAAAACAACTCTTCAGTGAAAGAGGACTAAAAGTAAATTGCATTACTGCCCCTTCCTAAAGTGCTAACAAAAACTACATTTTTCTTTGTTGCATACAAAAATTTTCCAAATCTAAAAATGATAAAATCCAAATTAATTCATTCATAACAGACTAAAATATATAATTATTTTGATAAAAAGTAACAATAAAATATTTAAAATTATGAAAAAAATAAAATCAACTGAAGTTATCAACTGAAGGTATTTAAAAATACAAATGTCATAATTTTAGAAAAAAGCCCAAACCATTGAATTATTTAACTCTTTTTCATGGAATGAAAGTACATTTCACCTATTTAAACAGATTTAAATAAATCTAAGTTAAATAAAGAGTTTACTGGTTCAAGATCATCAACTCAACAAGATAGGAAAAAAATTATGCTTTAAATTCTAAGACAATGAAGTGTGACTTTTAAAGACAAAAAAAAACAGGCAACAATAAGGCTGAAGGACATGCGTATTTATTACACTAGATGCATGGGAGAGGTTGCTCCTAAGCCAAGCTGTAAGCTATCTTTTATGTGTTTGTAATAAGAATATTAACAACAGAAAATTTTTTTTAATGGGAAATAAACTCAGTAACCACTCAAAACCCACATTAATTTTATTCTTAATGTCTTATTTTTATTTTTTGTCGACTGAAAAAAATTGTAACAAACATCAGAATTCTTTGGTGTCTTTTTTTTCAATTCTGCAATAACATATTCACTTACAGGGAAAAAACTGGGGGGCATTGGGCCTCCTGGCATGCCATCTTGTGGAGGCATCTGACCAATAGGACTTGGTGCTGCTGCATTCTAAAAAAAAATATAGCACCATTCGTTAGATAAAATAAGTTAAACGGCAGATATATGTGCATAAAATAAATAGTGAAAGAAATAAGAGTGTTCGAAAAATGCTATAGTTAATGATGATATCACAAGTTATACTTCAGAAATCATGTATTATTAATAAGGGACATATACTTTTAGATATAGTTATAGTAGTGATATGTAACATGCAAATGTACTTTAATAATGTTCTTAATATTTGTCTTATTTTTTTCTACTTTCGCTTCAATCCCAATTCCAATTTTTACTATTGCTCCCAAAACAGGCTGTTCCACTGATGTGTGTTACCCCCCCTTCACAGCACCTTTCTGAAGTTGTGTGTATTACAACTACACACTTCGTGGCCTCCCCTGACCCGGGTGACCTAGGGCTGAACCATCTGAGTTATTGGGGGTGAGAATATTTTTATTTGCGAGCAACTGGCCACGATTCGCTTACGAGACGAAGCAGCGTCAGAAATAGCGGCAATAATAAACATACAAAGATGTGACTGCGACAGACAAAAAATACACACACGCACAAATATGCGTGTTAAAAAAAAAACACTTCCGATTTCAGACAAATTAAAGGGTGTTTTTTTGTCTATAAAGTTAAGGCAAGTGGTGATTAGCATAAAGAATTAGAGAACTACCAGTAGTGATAAAATTTACCCTGTCGTATTTTTTTTTTAAAACCCTATTCGTTTTATACACTGACACAATTCAGTGTAAAGAATACAATGCTATAGGGATAGGAAAATAAGGTCGTCTTAAAATATAGGTCACTGCGAAAGTTTCAATCAAACAATGAGGCAATAAAAAGTCACGCTTTCGTTAAAAGAATTGGAGACACGAAAATAATCATAATTCAGACAATTGATTTCTTTAAAGTCAGAAATAAAAACAGCACAAATAAAAAAAAACAAAGCAAAAATAATTCAAAACCATATTTTTGATACCACAGATTAAACAATATTTCTGATACCACAGATTAAACAAGTTTTTTTTTTATAAAATATAAATCTAGACACATTAGTTATTAATAATTTATTAACGGGTGTGGTCAAAGTTCATAGTTTGTAAGAATTGCTTGCTAGAATTGTTTTTATAATAATCTTCATGACCTTTGCGACATGTAGTGTAAATAAAAAAAGGATACTTTAAATATAATAAACAAAATCGAGCTAAATAAAAGAAACAAAACAATGACACATTTTTTTTATAAATTATAGACATGACATTTGCTTTACAATTTGTAAGTTGACATATTACGCATTTATAAACTTTCGGTCGTCGGCTGATATGAAGTGACAGAACGGCATTCGATAACCAAACAAATTAATAAAAATAAAAAAAAAGGCCCTGTTGTCATGGAATCGCAAAAGACAATGACTTGGAAGGAAGAGAGAAAGAGAATGAAAAAAAAAAGTTAGATGTTGTGTTGTCCGTTCGAGGGGAAATTTATCTGACTCAACCCCAGTGGGTGGGCTTGAAATATGGAGAGGTTTACCGTATAGAGGGAAAATCAATACTCTATGGGAAGCAGTCAATGAAAATCTTTCTAGGCAAAGGATAGGGATACAAGGGGAGAGGGGGCATCGACATTCTAGGCATTAACGACTGTCGCTGTGTGTACGCCACTGCCTAACCCCCCCCCCTCCCCTTCTTTTTTTCCCAAGCTGTTTCGCAAAAAAAAAAGTTTTTTTCCTCCAGTATCTAAACATGAGGAAAGGGGGGGGGGGGTTTAAAGAAAGTAGCATGTTCCAAAGTTCTGTATCACCCGTCTGAAAGTCGAATCTCTAGATTTATATAGGTAGTGCGACTGATATTTCTAGCATGCAGCATCCTACAAGTTAAAGCTATCGACACCCTGCACACCTTTAATATATATATAGTTGCACGAACGCGTCGAAGATGTCACTGACCGCGCAATAGCCACAAATCAACAGGAACACTTGTATGAAAGCTGCGTCTTTTTTTTTTTTATTCTCATTATTGATGGGTATGTGCCTACCTTCCCGTTCCCCACCATTTTGGATGTTGACATTGATGCCAGATAGCACATTATGTTACATTTTGAAACTATGCACTACACAAAAAGGGGGGGGGGGTCTCAAAATAACACCACACCAACTATGTACATTTGTATGGAAATGTCCACACGAAAAAATATAAATAATTGTGTGCAATATTATATATATATATATACATACATATACACACATATACATATATACAGTGGATTCCGCTTAATTGGGACAGCCGCTTATTTGGGACAAATCTCAAGAACCAAACCAAGAAGCCAATAGTAAATGTGCAGGTTTATTGGGATATCCGCTTAATTGGGACAAAAAGACTCGGTCCCGATGTGTCCCAATCAAGCGGAATCGACTGTATATATATATATTTTCAGGGCCCAAGCTATTATTGGTCCAAAAATTTCTGGCCTTACTTAGTCTCATGACATAGAAAAACAAAAAATGACCAAAAGTAACACGGATTAAATAATTGCTCGGATTAAATTATGGCTCCGTATTAAATAACCACAAAAAGACTAAATGACAGCGACAGTATACTTAACGATATATTATATTATATTAATTATATTATATTATATTATATTATATTATATTATATTATATTATATTATATTATATTATATTATATTATATTATATTATATTATATTATATTATATTATATTATATTATATTATTATATTATATTATATTATATTATATTATATTATATTATATTATATTATATTATATTATATTATATATATAGGGTTGCCATATTTTTTCACGGACCAACCGGGACAGTTCTGTCTTTTTTACTTTAGGTTTAGGGATGTCGGTTCCGGGGGGGGGGGGTATGAAAACAGTGATGTAAAAAACACTTAAAATATAGTATAGATAACCTTTGTTATTTTATTCATAAAGGTACACAAACATGATATTTTTACAAAAGAAAACAGTTTTCTTCTTGTTGTACCACTCGTATTTTTCACTTCTGTAAATTTGTATTACTGTGTTACATACCAAAATGTTACTGATCACACAATAGCAGATTAATCATTCTCTGATCTAATAATTTTGCTCAATTATTTCCAAGAAACTGTGCCCTGAATCTAAACCGGGACAATTTCAACAACCGGGCGGGACACCGGGACAACCCAGTATATCCGGGACTGTCCCGGCCAAACCGGGACGTATGACAAGCCTATATATATATATATATATATATATATATATATTTCACCACAAGCTGTGTCGAAATGTTTACAACATAAAAAAAAAACAATTCAAGTTAAGATCGAACTATCACCCCCACCCCTTTCCCCTAATCTTTCCTTGCCACTGTCCTTTCAACAAACAGATTTGTGTGTGTCCGGTGTCACCCCCCCCTCTCTCTCTTTCCAACTCTCTACTCCTCCCTCCCCACTCCACCCAACGGCCATCCACCACCACCAGCATCTCGATCACACACACACAGACACATCTACACGAGTCCTGGCCTGACGACGACAGCTTGTATCCCGAGGTCCACGCTTGAACAGATGTGCAGAGGTAACACCCACTGAAATCCCAGAGTGTGTGTACCAGGCCAGGCGGGGGGAAGATGGCTTTGTAGGGCGTGGGGGGGGGGAAACAACTAATTCACACAAATTGTTACAATAATAGTAATAATAATAATAATATCAAACTTCGTCGTAAGGAAATTGACCAATGGTCAAGAAATTGAATCCCACCCGAGATCAACCAACAACGGTATACATGTACAAACGTTCATTAATTATTTGTTTTTTGTTTTGAGTGACAGTCACGAGCGATCGATTACTTTTCTCTTTTTTCTGAAATATGTTAAAAAAACAAACAAACAAAAGAGACACGCGTTTATACTACGACATACGTTCAAGTAAATACAAGCGTTTAAAAAATGTGCCGGCATGTATCAAACAAAAAAAAAATCATCTAGATAGAAATGCTTAACTTAAAATTTTAATTATAAATAGAAGGAAACAACACACACCCCTCCCCAAATAAAAAACTGAAATACAGAAGAGAAGGGGAGGTTGGTATAAGAAACTATGCATATATAGTAACAGAAGAGAAGGGGAGGTTGGTATAAGTAACTATGCATATATAGTAACAGAAGAGAAGGGGAGGTTGGTATAAGAAACTATACATATATAGTAACAGAAGAGAAGGGGAGGTTGGTATAAGAAACTATGCAGATATAGTAACAGAAGAGAAGGGGAGGTTGGTATAAGAAACTATGCAGATATAGTAACAGAAGAGAAGGGGAGGTTGGTATAAGAAACTATGCATATATAGTAACAGAAGAGAAGGGGAGGTTGGTATAAGAAACTATGCATATATAGTAACAGAAGAGAAGGGGAGGTTGGTATAAGAAACTATACATATATAGTAACAGAAGAGAAGGGGAGGTTGGTATAAGAAACTATACATATATAGTAGAGAAATACATAAATTGTCCCCCCAATATACACACACATATTCAAGTCAGACGTGTACATATTGTGCACCAAATTTTGAGTTCAGAAATAAATAGAAATATGAGATATTTGAGATAGTGTGTCGACAAATTTTACTGTAGAGTTAAATTACACCAACACCCCCCTCCCCCGTTCCAGCCAAAAAAAAAAACAATCTCTTTAGACAAATACACACACACACACATACACGACGAGCATGCAGATATAAACATACACACCCCGCGCTCACCAACAACAAGCACGCGCACACACACGACGCGAGAGGAGAGAGAGAGAGAGAGAGAGAGCACGGCTATGACGTGATAGCGGTCACCGCTAAGTGTCCCGGGTACTACGTAAGCACATTCAGTGGTGCAGGCTCTAAGACAAAAAGCCGAGGCTGGTGGCGTTGCTCACAGCGGTGATGGGATGGAGGGATGGATGTACGTTTTGTGTGGATCGATTACAGATTGCTGCTTGTCTGATCACCAGACCCCCGACTAACCAGCTTACTGTAAAACATCGAAAACTGCGGCGCGCGACACGTCCCACTGCTACCATGTTTATTCAAACCGTAAGACTTAAAAAAAAAACAGAAAAAAAAATTAACACTAAACAATTAAAACATTATTTATCGTTTACAGCATGGCCAATGACATGGATGGGCTTTCCACTTTTCATCAAGAGAAAGACCCTTACATAATATTTTGAACGAAGTATTAAATTCATTGAATGGCGTAGACGGCCTAGGAAAGTGAAACTTGTTGTGTAGCTCCGTGCTATTTACAACTAGCTACACACACACTGGCCAGTTTACCCTTCAAGTAAAGCGTCTGCGTGATATTACTTTTTTTTTTCTGACCGAGATTCTACACTTAGTCGAACGCCGAGAAATTACTGTAAACTTCTTGATTCTTTCCACGCACCATTTTGTAAACAGCGAAAAATCGGGGGGGGGGGGGGGGTGAGAGAATAGAGATTGTGTGGTCAAACCGTGTGTTACAGTAAAGCTAGGGGGCTCGACAGAGAAAAGCGATCTCCCCCCCCCCCTCCAAAGAATATCCTGGCCCGACAGTTACATCATCATATCTAGTTTATAAAACTAGTATTTTTCTAGGTTCTGACTATCGAGCAACCCAACAGTCCACATAGGCCGGAGAGCACCATCACCTAGAGGCAGTGGGCTCAGGTAAAGCTATTGGCGCTTGTTGCTTGTTGCAACCTCGACCGCCTGCCTCTTCTCTGCCTTAGGTGTATAAACGTCGAAATACGGAACGGGGAAAGGGGAGGGGGAAGGGAAGTAGTAGGCCTGGGGGCAGGGGGAGAATGGGGTTGATTTTATACGTGATCCCAGCTGGGGAGAGCGGTGGAGGGTTTGGTCACACGACGTACGTTCGTACGTTCGTACGTCTACCTCGCGGTAATATGTTTTACAGTAATCTAAGTATGCCACGGATTTCAATTGTTCAACGTGTACACACACACGTGTGTGTAGTATGTACACGGTAGTGGTAGTACAAATGTGTAGTATTTACAGTTGTGCTAGATACGAGGGTGAAACAGGGAGGTGAAGTAAGCCTGTAAGGCTCACACGGTAGATATAAACAACAACATTGATTTTTGTCTACTTATAACGACCAATCTGTACAACAAAATGTCAAGATTTAAAACACACACTAGAAGAAACAAAACACATCTGTGTGTGTGTGTATACACTTATATATAAATATATGAATTCATAATGAGTTATAGTGCAACAAACTTTACTTTATAGAGTGTGGCGCCCGTGATCAAAGCCGTCGTTTCGAAATGGGGGAGGGGGGGGCTTATGCAAATGTACACGTAGGAGCCATATTTAGAATAAGATATTATACATGAAGAGAGCCCATCTTTAACAGTGGGCGGCCACTTAGTTAACAATGTTATAAACAGCGGCTGTCTGTGGTACCGTCGACCGATACACACACTAATGATGAGCTATAGATGTGCGCGCACACAGGCACATAACACAAACATATACAATTAAATTTACAAGTCGCATACATGCAGTGGCGCCGAGAGCCAACACGGCCCCCAGGGCAGGACATCATTGCGAGGCCCCTTAATAAACAATAAGTCGTGGAAAAAATTGACATTGTCGGGGCGGCCGGTCCCTGGCAATTATCCCCTTCCCTCTCGGCGTGCCTGCAAAATATGTCGTTTCTAATTTACACCGACCTGTAAGTGAAAAAGAGGTGAAAGTAACTCAACTCTTAACTACATAATAGGGTTAATTACCGCTGACCACATGGTTGACGGGCCTTTTAAAGCCTTATGACGTCGAGTTAACGCAGTTTATTCACCCCTCCCCGTCATATATGCGATAACATGTGAGCGAAAAAAAAAAGTAACCTACATCAATGTTCCCTCTAAGCTGAGTGCGTGAGCGATCGCTCACACGAATTCAGAGCGGCGCTCATACTACACTACGATCGCTCACTCCAACGGACGACATCGCTTAAGTCGCTCACAAATTTTGGCGTCAAACTAAATGTTGCTCCAGAGACAAAATTTTTTTGCTCACTTCATACCACACCTTAGAGGGAACATTAACCTGCAGGGTCCAATGAACTTGTCTGACAGTGAGAAAAGGGGGTGGGGGGGGGTCGGCTTACAAGGTCTTAGGGTTTGACGTCCGGGGTTGCCATGATTGAAGCCTCGGATACGGAAAGGGGTACACGGGATACGGAAAGGGGTACACGACCACTTACTGGACATGAAAGATCAAAAGATGGGTGACCCCCCCCCCCCTTTTTGTGTCAGAACGAAACCCATACCAAGCACCGAGGTGTGTGTGTGTTTGTGAGGATGGCTCAAAGATACAGCCATACTCATGCCGATTACTCAAGTGTATAAACACAGTTGTAATGTGAAGCTCTTTATGACAGATTGACGATAAATGTAGGTGGGGGGGGGGGACGACTTATTTTTCTATTGAACTCGCCCCATTTTTTTTTCTCGCTACCATAGTTTCACGACAAAAAGTAAACACGACATACCTTGCCCAGTAAAAAAAAACTGCATTCATATGATGAGTAGAGACACCCTGACATGAAATTGATTTACAATTCGAGGTTAATTAGAAGGAAGTGGCTACGGTTCCAAGGAACGGGACTCCGTATTATTTTTTTTCGGAGTCCAGCTATAGGTGCGCATGCGCGGCAGACGGACTGTTTATTATTGCATATTTTTTTTTTGTTTTCGGGGCTAGGGTTAGGGATAGGAGCAATATCTATAGCCGGACCCCGAAAAAAAATATTCGGAGTCCGGCTATCGCGCATATCTACAGCCTTAAAAAAATAAAGTCCGTCTAGAGCGCATCTATAGTTGGACCGGAAAAAAATAATACGGAGTCCCGTTCCTTGGAACCGTAGCAACTGCGTGATTAGAATGCATTAGCTTCAAGACAGTAAATTTAAGGTATATGGTTACCCTGGAAAGAAGGAACACGTCCGGAGATGACAGGTAAACAAAGCGTGGACATGCCACAATGTTAACTAGGGAGCGACCGATTATCGGATCGGTATCGGACCGATATTGGCACTATCGGTTAATATCGGATCGGCCGATTGTTGCGTCGATAGTCGAACCGATATTGGCACTATGGGTTAACTATCAGACCGGCCGTTTTTTGGCTGCCAATACATTGTTTTTTTTTTCACAACAGAGTTGCAGAAAAAAAATTTCTATAACCAGATCAGACAAGATTTAAAAAAAAGGAAAAAAAAAAAACCCGTACACAGAAATTGTCACGTCTACATCAGAGATATGACCTTGAAACAATAGGATTGGCATTTCTTAATTCTAATGTATGACCTTGAATGATACAATTAGTGAACATCTGTGTGTATTTTTTTTTTGGGAAGGGGGGGGGTAAACAAGACACACGTGGGCGAAGTGTTACAAAATATGTGAACATGGGTTGAAATGCGTCATACAGCACGAGAAAGACACGTGTTTGGCATTGTTGTTGCTTAAGGGGCTGTCCATTAATTACGTCAACAAATTAGGGGGGAGGGGGGTCAGAACATTTTTGACAATTGTTGACAAGGTGGAGGGGGGGGTCAAGAAAAGTTGATATAATTACTTAATACTAATTTTGCCACATAAACATTTTGGAAGCCACCTTTTTTAGGGGGGGGGTAATCAAATGTTGACGTAATTTTATAGGGGGGGGGTCTCTGGAAGTTTGACAATTTGTTGACAAGGGTAAAAATCGCCAAAAATTTGTTTACATAAATAATGGACAGCCCCTAAAAAGAAAATATCGGTATCGGTAAAAATGCTGGGGGAAAATATCGGTACCGGACTATCGGTAAAAAAGGCATATCGGTCGCTCCCTAATGTTAACGACTCTACCACCAGCGACCGCTCGACAATAATAAGAAGGGGGGCAGTAAAGGGTAAATTTGTGTTATCACACCCCTCGGACAAAACATGTTTAAGAAGTGGGGGGGGGGTCAAATGATGATGATGAGTGTAGTTACTTACTAACGTTGTTTTAGGGTGCAATTTATAAACAACAAAGCGCCGGTGAATTACACTCCACCACTCAACAGGGCCGTTGTATCACGCTACTCTAAAACTGCCGCCCCCCCCCCCGGTCTATCTTTAGTAAAGGGTACATTTGTGTTACCACTTGCCTTCCCTCCCACGTCATTATATAACTCAGAACATGTTGGGCACTACACATCTCATAACGAGTTGCTGCTAAGACACTTCTGGCTGTTGCTGATAAAACACTTCTGGCTGTCGCTACTAACTATAAAAAGGACAAGACACCACACAACACCACCACCGCGACCGACAACAAAAAACCAAAAAAAGCGACCATCATCGGCATTTATCATGGACATCTTCCAAGATGCCAGGTAAGTTATTTGGGAGAAGCGTATTTAGAGGGTAAAGGTATCCCAGCCCACCAACACGAGCACTTATAACAATTATTTAAACTGTGTTATACCGGAGGAAGGGGGGGGGGGCGCGGCGGGAGAAGAAAGTCCGAAACCGCTCTAAATAAAAAAAAACCTCACACGGCTAGCAGGGGGTGGGGGGATGGAGGCACGGGAGAAGCCAGTCGATTTTAAAACTTTTAATCCTGCGAGAGATGATGCGTGTGTTGAGACGGAGAGGGAGTAGTAGACAAACACATAGGGCTAAGGAAAGGGAGAGTAAGTGGTGGTGGTATGCACATTCAACAACACACACAGCTTATTTTTTTTTTTATTACGTTTGTAATGGGCCGGGAGGGGGGGGCGGCGGGCAGAGACAGAGGGAAATGAGTTGCTGACAGTAGAAACATCTTTCAACAAGTTCAAGGACGTTTCCCCCCCCCTGTCTCTTCTTTTTTAACCCCACGTCACTAATTAGCAGCGCCAAAATAAAACATAAAAAGTTGTATACGTGAAATATTATTTATAAAGATTTATGGAAAAGGGGGGGGGGGAAGCTACTGTCCAACGAAGAAGTGGCCAGTTAAAACAAACAATAAGTCAGCCACCCGTTGCTCCTAAAATGGACTCACTCTCGGGTCAAAGTGCACTACTACTACTACTACTACTACAGAGAGCAAATAAATGTCTTAATCTGTACTTTACACTAAAGAGATAAAAGATGTGCGCTCACGCAGATGCTCAACAACAACAACATAAAACATACAATTTAAGTCAACAAAATAAAAAAAATATGTCCACAACAGGTCGCAAACATGACGTCTCTAATGTACACGTCTGTAAGTGAAAATTATTTTAAAAAAAACGGTATTAAAAAACACACGCAAACAAACAAAATTGTTAAATTTTACAGTACAGAAAAAAAATTGAGAGAGAGGGAAAGAAGGGGGGGGGGGAGGCAACAACGGGTTGCCCTGTATGGAAGACAGTTTGCTCTCTTAAAGAATCGATCGAGGTGCAATCAGGCCATCAACCGTGTGTCGGTTGTCTGTGTGTGTGTGCAATCCTTGCGGGCGACTAGACAATCTCCACCCCCACCCCAACCGCCTTACCCCCCCCGGCCAGTGACTCCAGGATATACTTTATATAAAATATATATTTGTTTCAACCGTTGCATAACCTGTTTTTTTTTTACTTTTTGAAAGTTCGGCCTAGCCTTCATCATAATAATTACACAATTGTTGCGAGACACTAAAAGTTCGGCCTAGCCTTCATCATAATAATTACACAATTGTTGTGAGACACTGAAAGTTCGGCCTACCCTTCATCATAATAATTACACAATTGTTGTGAGACACTGAAAGTTCGGCCTACCCTTCATCATAATAATTACACAATTGTTGTGAGACACAACTCATGGGAGAGAGGGGAGGGTAGAGATAGAAAGAGAGAGAGAGAGAGTACTAAATAAGTTGTTCAAGAAGGCAAAGATTACAGATCATATAAATGAAATATTATGAACATCTTGAGTTGTAGGGTGTTACCATCCATCAGTCAGTTACAGCAGATCAGCTTATATAGAAGACTAACAAACTTGGGAGACTGCCTGCCCCCCCCTCCCCCACCAAGAAGGGAGCCTTCTTCACATGCTAATTCTTGATAGATCTGATTTTATAAGATCCCGACGACATGTATTTCTTGCCCCGGGGGCTCAAATGTCTGTTGAAAGTCTATGCCCCGGGGTAATAGAAGAACCAAGAAAGATCCAGAACTGGCTCTGCTTATATAGTTCATAAAGACCATTCGGGTAATGAAGTTCGTATGCTTATATCGTTCATATAAACCATATGGGTAATAAAGTTCATATGCTTGTATAGTTCATAAAGACCATATGGGTAATTAAGTTCATATGCTTGTATAGTTCATAAAGACCAAATGGGTAATTAAGTTCATATGCTTGTATAGTTCATAAAAACCATATTAAGTTCATACTAGCTGTACCCCGCAAATCCTTTGCAGGGAGAGAGACTTGTAAAGCCATTGCCGAACCTAGTATTTGGGGGCCCTGCATTTTCACATTCGATACCATGACATGAGATTATGTACTTAATATTTAATGTAAAAAATAATTTTGGGGGCTCCCCTCAAGCTGGAGCCCGGTGGGACTTTCGATTTTGGACCCTCCCCCACCCTAGTTACGCCTCTGTGTTATTTTTTTTAAGTTATGAAATAATTTAAAATCTAATTAGTTGTTGTTTCTTTTTCTTACAACATCCTAAAAGATAAATTATTTAAATTAAAAAAGTCAAAGAAATCTAATTAGTTACTTTTAATTAAAACAACTAAAAGTTAGTAAAAGGATATATATTCTGAAAAAAAAAACAATAAAAAAAATGTCAAAGCCTTTGCAGGAAGATAGACTTGTAAAGCCATTGCAGAACCTAGGATTTGGGGGCCCTGCATTTTGACATTCAATACCATGACATGAGATTATGTACTTAATATTTTGGACCCCCCCCCCCACCCTAGTTACGACTCTGTGTTAATTTTTTTTTTTAAGTTATGAAATAATTTAAAATCTAATTAGTTATTGTTTCTTTTTCTTACAACATCCTAAAAGATAAATTATTTAAATTAAAAAAAAAATGTCAAAGAGATCTAGTTAGTTACTTTTCATTAAAACAACTAAAAGGATATATTCTGAAATAAAAAAAAAAAAGGCTCTGGGAGAAATCGAACCTGGAGAGTCTGCATAATAATAGTTCCTTAGCCAGTCTCATAACCTTTCAGCCACCGCGCCGTACAAATAAAGTGTGCAATTTGAATGTACTGTTAGAAAAATATTCCTCGGTTATATTTTCATTGCCTTTTGACCTAGTTTTTTAGGTCTATATTGTTATTTTGTAATTAAGAAATAATTCAAAGCCGTATTTATTTAAAATCATAAGTATTTTAAAAGCTAAGAACTTAATTAGTATAGAAATTTGCAGAATTTCTTTTTTTAAATATTATATCGACTTTTAAAAAGAACTTTATTTACGAAATTAGATACGAAAACACGGTCAATAGTCTTATCGTCGCCGACGTCGGAGATTTTCGATTATTACTATTGTTTTACGATGTTAAAATGCTATGTTGTAATAAAAACTACAATGATTTGAATGATATTATATGCTAATTATTAATTTTTAATATTGGGGACTTTTACATTTTATAATTAAAAGCACAGAAACTATTGAAAAATATTTCTAAAAGAAAAGTTGAATCGAGACTCAGGGGATGACGCCATTTTTGAATTCTTGTTTTCCGCTTTCGATTTAACGCACACTGGAAATGAATAATATGATATATGATGCTTGTATAGTTCATAAAAACCATATTAAGTTCAAATGCTTGTATAGTTCATAAAAACCATATTAAAGTTCATATGCTTGTATAGTTCATAAAGACCATTCGGGTGATGAAGTAGACTACTCAGGGTTATGTACCCACTGAATGCTATGGGAATGTGTCCATCTCCCACAACTTTAAAGCTGGGTGGGTTTGACCACATCAAATGGACCCACAACAAAAAAAAAAAACAGGCCCAGAACTGACACCCTGGACCCTATTTCTAGTAGCTGTCATGTCCTCTTACCACATGGTGGACTCATCCCCCCAGGTAAAAGGTTGAATTCCCCCCCTCCACCCCCACATAATAACCATTGTGTTTTTATTCTGTGGCAAGATAAAATGGAATGAAGACACTGTGTCACTTAAAAGAAACATAATGTGCTATTTATCTGAAAACACACAGCTTAACAGGCAGATGATGAAGCGAAAAAAAAAAGAAAAGAAACCTTCATTTTTCTGACAATCACTCACTCTCTTAATTTAACAGAGCTGTTCAAAAACACCCCGTTCAAAAACACCCCATATCACATCTACCTAACCAAAAAAAACAACAACTTTTCTTCTAAGGATGCCATTGTGTTTTTGATCCACAACATCTCTCTCTCTCTCTCTAATCACTTATTGTCACCATAACCTGGACGAAAATCAATTACAGTCCACATCACCTAGACACAAAACACTTTTTCTACATAACCTAGACCAGTGGTTCTCAGGGTGTGGGTCGTGTTGGGGGGGATGGGGGTCATCCAGCTGAGCGGAGTTAAATTTTTGAATTTTGGGGCACACAATCTTGTTTGCAGTGGGGTCGACAAAAAATTTTAACTATTACTTAAACGATAATTTATACAATTATTATTTTTTTTGTCACAGGTGTGGGCCCAGAAGGAATTATTCTTAGTGGGTTGCAAAAATCACTAAAAAAATGGCCTATCAGCAATGGTTTTCCAAAAAAAAAGACATGTAAAAAAAGACTATTACTTACTGGTGCCATGCCATTAACACTGTACCCTGAATTTACAAAACCCTGCAAAGATAAAAAAAAAAATAGTTAACATAACATGAAAAGTTTGTCTATACCAACATTAATACATTCAAGTTATTGTGCACAAATATACATATATATATTTATATATATATGGGGGGGGGCAGGCATAGGTACGTATTGAGGCCGCCCTGTTGCCAATAACCAGATGAATACAAGCATACTATTGTTTTTTATCTACTTACTTTTAGGTTAGAAAGATCTTTAACCGCATAGGGTTAGGTGGGACGCCCCCCCCCAATTCTCACAATCTCCCGTGGGGTAAAGCAGGCACGCCGAGAGGGGGTAGAGGGGTCACTGCCAGGGGGCCCGGCCGCCCCAACCATGTCAATTTTTCACGACTTATTGTTTATTAAGGGGCCCGCAATGATGTCCTGCCCTGGGGCCCGTGTTGGCTCTCGGCGACACTGGGGTGAAATCGCCATAACAATATGGATTGTTTTATATGAACTGAAAATTTGATGTTCGGGGCTAGATATTTTGCATCCCCCCCCCCCTTTTCCATAAATTGGATAGATGAAAAAGTTGACAAACTGTAGTTTACACTGCAGTCATGGGATACAAAGGAAAAAAAATATGACAGGGGAAAGGGGGCGGCTAGTTTTAATTGTATCCGATATAAATAATATTATTTATTTAAGTGTGGCAGCAACAGTGCATTAAGTAGCCAAGAATTTTAAACTTTCAGTGCCACGAACAGCTAATTGTTGACGTCATGGAAGTGTAAGTTTCGCCGTCGTCCCCCCCCCCTTTTTTTTCCCTCTTTGCTCTAATCCATAGTTATAAATAGCAACCAATCATATCAACGTAATTTTTTTTTCTCTCTTTCACCCCACCCCCTGCCCACTTCTTAAATGAAAACTTTTCGTGGTGGTGGTGGAGCGGGCAGTTTACTGTAAGACGAAAGAAGGCAGAAAAAAAAACCACCACAGAGTGGAAACTACGTTGTTTCCTATCAGCATCCCACCAGACTGATTCTCACATCTCACAACATTGAGACACACAACACGCGGAGAGAGAGAGAGAGAGGGGGAACTAAAGAACAACAACAACACGGGATTAAAAACAAGTGTAACTAAATTATATTCGAGACCCGCTCCTTTATTCATCTATAACAGAACGGGACGGAGGAAACAAGAGGGGGAAGGAAGGAGGAGCCGTTTGCAGTCATACCGTAAACCTACCAATAATTAGACCCCCCCCCCTTTTTTCCCCGCGCGCAAAAAAAAAAAAAGCAGACAGACGTAACTGACATCCCTAATGGTCAGCGTGACATATAGGAAACGTGTTAACATAGTATACAATAAATAACAACACATAACACTGTACGTTGTCGAAGGGATGTTACTTATACAGTTAAGTAGGTAAACTAGACATGCCATAATCGTCGCCAATTTCCTTTTATTTTTTCTATAAAGCCGTTTATTTATTTATGTATTGCGAAAATTATTTTTACTGGCCTCCCTGAATCATTTTCATTCTTATAACACGTCGTGAGGGTGAGAACGGGTGCAACAGAGAAAACAAGTTGTGACGACGAGTCCAATGTAGTTTTCTGAGAGGGGTGCCGGGTTCTGTTGGGAGCGTGTTGATAAAAATCAATTCTTCTTCGCCTTTGCTCCCTGGGTTTTACTGTAAGCACTAAAAATACACGGGATCCAACAATACGGCCGCAGTAACGTGAAAGGGAGGGGAGGGGAAATGGCCATGCTAGTGTTATTTAGGACCCTTGAGCGTTTAAAGCAGCGCAGTTAAGAAATATTGAGAGTATTTACCGTATATCTTACCCCCCCCCCTTTTTTCCCCTATGAATCAATATTCGTTGAATTTTACAATGACAGTCTGCGATGCTTGGTTGTTTTGAGATATGTTTTCATTTTTTTTTGTTCCCCCTTTTTTCCCAATATACTAAATGCAAAAAAGTAATTTAAAAAAAAAACAAACTTCAAGCGTTGGCTTTATTAAGAATTACAGTAGACACTCATCGCATGTTTACAGGAAATAGTGACCATGCGCAGTAATCAGGAATTTAGCGCACCTCACAGCGGCGAGTGGTAAATATAAGTCAGCATTGACTGTGTGTGGCGGGATGAACTAAACGATAACATGGTGTGGGGGAAAATGTAGAACTAGAAACAGTGATGTACCGTATACATTTAGGCAAATGGCAAAAGAAAAATCGTATACACAACGACAAGATAATGAATTTAGACCAGGTCAGGAAAATGGGACGGTGACGTAAACAATCAACTGATGACGTCATGTTTGTGTGTGACATTCTGACTCGATCCCCCCCCCCCCTTTTCCCAACCTAACTCGGCCAATCAGGCGTGTACTTCCAAGAATTCCCTAACTATCTAACAACGATATGGTGCATTTTGTAAGGGCCAAAAAAAGCTAATGAGTGAAAACACCATTGTTAAATAAATATACAAGAAATCACAAATCCTGACATTAATTTTAATTTATAATACCCTACCTCCACACACAAATCAGATTATTAGAGTTGGTATCCTGTAATGCAGCAGATTAAACCAAACTCATCATCCATAATTTGAACACTTAAATCTACAATAAACATACAATTAACTCATAAATTTAGGAACTTTTTGTCTATATAAGGGTTATCTACAAGTACATTTTTTAAAAGATACAAATCTTGAAAAGAGTAACAATTCAAATTCAAGGAAATCAAACATATACAACAACATAATTACAACTGTAGCACATACAAACAAAACAATTGCAAGCAGATGACATTTCTAGCATTTTACTAATAATTTTTTTTTCAGAAATTTGTTTAATTACTGAACTGAAATTATCTGCTGATAATCATTAGGTCAATAAGCCCAACAGGTATATCATAAACGAGTCAAGCTTAGCTCACCTGAAAATAGCTTTAAAAAATTATTTAGAGCACAGAAATCACCCCATAACTACGTACAGGCTCAATTAAAAAAATCAGCCAATGAGGATAATATATATATATCATATGCTTATTGGCTGATTTTTTAAAATTCCTAATACTGATTATACAAGGCTGGTGATGCTTGAGATCAACATGATCACAAAGTAAAGAAAATTACAAAGTGCCACACCAGAGTCAATTAACATGATTTAGCAGAAAAAAATAATGCAATATTTAGAAAAATTATTCAATGGAAGCAGCATTATACTCAACATATAGTCATAATCGACTCTTAGATTTGCTATCAGCCACCATTTTGCTTTCAACTGTAGTAAGCAAATGAAGTTAAAACATATACACTGCTTTACCATGAAAAGGATCGGCTGCCATAAGTTTTCAGAAAATTATTTATCAATCAAAAAAGATCATAAACAACAAACAGAAGACAGTCAAATGTCTCTTTCTAAAATGAAAGCTAACTTGTGATCATATACAGCAGTGCATCTATCTTCTTCAGCCAGATTTATCACATGAAAAGGAAAAGTACACAAATCCAAAACATCCCTTTAATAAGTAGGAAGACAAGCTAAAAAAACAGTTGTGCTATTACCTCATAGTTATTAATACAAAGTTGAAGCTGTCACAACTTAATATCCCAATTATCAAAAAAGTACTTAACACCTGAAAGAATCAGTAATGAAATCTCAAAAGATAAGCATCCCAAGCCTATACTAGTATGCGTTCAGTAAAACAAACAAAATAAAAAACGTATTACTCATTTAAATCATTGCTAAGTACTCATGGAAGTCCAATAGCATTCATGTCATATTTGTTTATGTGATAAACATAAAACATTTTAAGTCCAGTTCCCTTTCTTCAGCATCAGTCTATAAATTATTATATGAAATTTAAAGGGATAAATTTAAGTAAAAAAAAAAAAAGAAATGACTCGCCAAAAAAGTCTATTCAAACCATCCGGGTCAGATAAATTTGATTTCTCCTGTTTCTATGGGATTGTGTGGCTATTTTAATGTGCACACAGCTGTCTTCACTTTCCTTAAATGTCAAGATTCCCATTTTTAAGCTCAGTGGATTTAGCGACACTGTCTGGACCCAAGGAAAAAATGTGTCAGTTACTAGGACTCAAACCAGGGACAGCAGCTGATCTGTGCAACACACTGCCATCTAGCAAACTGTAATTATTGCACAACTGTTTTAAAAAGGTTGGCGAAACAGTTCAAATTCAGTGTGACAAGAGGATGTGTAGAAACTAAATTTACAATTTAACAAGCTAAACTAAGAGAAAAAAAAAGATGGTTAGGTTAAGAACTAAAAATGGTAATAAACTTTAAATGTTGGAATGATAGATTATATGACTGTCAACCTGGCTGAGGGAGTACTGTTTGAGCCACATATACTGCTCAGGATTTTACTGGAAAGTGAAGGCTGCTAGACATTGTGCTTTTTCTACACAATGACTTTTGATGCAGTGGCTACAATGATAAGCTTTACTTTAACTTACTTGCAATCATACAAGACAACAGCTGATCACAAATAGTATTAATTACAATAAATCAATGTGGCTATATGATTTGAAGGGACTATATTATTCATGTAAACTGCTAAGATAAGGTTAATAAGTGTAATTAAAATAATTGAATTATGAAGTAATAGATCTAACAACACGTTGATGTCATAATTTTTTTGACAAAAAAAAAATCAGTTACTGAAATTTTGATAACTTAATTATCAACATAAATTAAAGAAGAAAATGTAGATATTTTCAATATTTTTCTTAACTTAAATTCAACAGCTAAATCCTACCTGAAAGATACAACTCTAAAATGAGATCTTTTATTATGATTATGAGATTAAAATTATAGAATTCATCTATTCAACAACTTAAAATGTAAATTACTACATTTAAGATGAATTACTAACAAGTTTGGTTAGAGCCTATCATGACAGCATTATTGACTAACTAGGCAAACTAGTGTTTGAACCCTCAGTTGAGACAACATAAATAATGTTTTTTCAAAAAATGAAAGAGAATTGCATATGGACAGTTTAAAATTCAAGTGATTAAGAATAGTAATGGGATGATACTAAATTTGTACTGATTTTAACACAATTCTTAAAATTCCCACCCTGATAATCATTGTAAACTCTTAATACACAGAACTAATGCCATTAGAAATGGACTTGAAAAAAGCTTGAAATACACAGAAAATCAACTACAATGAATAGAAAGTTATAATAAAAATTGGAGATTCAGATGCACCAAACGTTTTGATATTTCAAATCTCCAATAAGATAACATCCCATCACCCATTTCATTTAGTACAGGTTTTAAATTTTGAAAGTGTACTCACATAATCATGAAAAGCTTTGGCTTCGCTACTGTGATCACAGGTCTCTCTCCTCTCTGGAGCTGCACAATATAAATCCCAGAATACACTGAAGAAATAAGTTGAGTGTTATAATCACCCATCACAACAATAACAAACTATGAAGTGTAACTACACTGGTTAACACTTCATGATCCTAAGTGTATAGAATAAAAATATGAATGCAACTTACCACCACCATGAGTGAAGGAACCCTGGTGGTTCACCTAATGTTATGTTTTTCTCCCATCTGATCTGTAAAGGCAAAGAAACCCAAAAAACATTTTTTTTAATGTTCGTAACAAGGAGAACAATCATGAAAATGACACAGACATTTAAGTATAACTTAGGATAAAATTCAATTATTCCAATAAACCATTCTATGGATTTTAGGCAATAATTGTTGTAAATCAACTTACTTCTGATAAAAATGTCTGTGCTGATTTCTGTGCCCCAACATGGAGTAAATATTCATAAACATAAAGAGCAAGTCTGCAAAGATTTTAAAAAATGTAGCATGAACAAGTCTTATTTTGTACCTATAATATCAAGTAATTTGCAATAGTTCATAAATTTAAAAGCATTAAAAGTTAAATAGTTTAAGAATCAATCAGCTGTTTCACGGTCTGTAACAGGGACTAAGGGACATCACTCGTAATGTTTTTAATGGACCCGGTTCACTGACTAAGTGGTAGCCATACTTAAATAACGTTTGTTTATTATTTATTGACAACTAATTATGATGTAGTAAATTTAAGAGATATTATTTAATACAGCTAAGTATATATCTGGAGGGCAAATAAGCATTCAAGTCAACTTTTCATTGTAGTTAGTAATGCTTTAATGGTTAACTGTGTGTGTAAACTTCATCCGGTGGTGTGTTTAATAACTGTAACAGCTATTATAGTCTATGTTTGAATGGGCATCCTCGTGTGCAGGTGGAATCGCGAGTGTTAGAACAAAGACGGCCATCATATTAAGGGAAAAATATATCAGGCATTATTTAGATTTAATGCAACGATAGCAAATGTAAATAAAAGTATTATTTACTTACTTTTCTCTTGCTTGAGCATCCGAGGGGACAGTAGAACCTTTCCCTTTGGCGTACATGCTGAGAGCTGAACTGTCACGCACCTGTCAAGCCATCAAGGACGACACTGACCCCGTTGTCTTGCCAACATCAACTAGACCTGTCAGTTGCTTTTATTTCATTGGTCGACCAAAATAGCACATTTGCTGTGCTGCAACACCGATTTTCACTAGCCTCGCACAGTTCGGCGACAAAGACGCGTTGGCGACTTGCCAGTTATCTAGTTTGATCGGATCCAAGTAAAATTTTAGCTTCCCGCTGATTGTTTATGATCACTTCAATAATTTTAAATATTTAATATTTTGCAAAACAAATGCATTTCTTTAATTATGTATCCGACTCATACATTTTCCCGTATTTTGATATATGGCTTTATTTTTAATCAAGCACATATATAAAAATTAATTTTTAAAAAGGAAACATTTTTGAGTCCAAAATAATTATAATTTCAACTCTCTCAACATCGCTTATTTTGCCTTATAAAATTTAGCAAAAGATAGATTTAAACTATATTTGAGAAAGACTTTTTTCAGTATTTTTAATACACTGTAATCATCAAATACGCTAATTATATAAGTAATAGACCAAATAATAAAATATAGAAGCTTGCAACTATATATTACTGTTAACTACATTGATTCTAAACAAATTACAGTTATTGTTTTTAGATTAAGTTCCATGCATCTTTTTTTTCATTTTTAATATACATTTTTAAGGGACACTTCGATTAAAACAACAGTTACAACACTACATTTGCTAGAGGTGCAGATTTCAATAATACACTTAAACATAGCTATGACCTATATTCCTCGAGATTTTGCTCAATAGTTTCTGAAGTGCTGCAAGACTGGTCGATGATGGGCGAGTCTAATGCAAAAGAGGGATGTGTATTTTTTTCTCCCTCTTCTTTACTTTTTATTATTTTATTTTTTTACTTTTTTTCCCCCCACCTTCTTCCTCTTTTTTTCTTTCCTCTAGATTCGAAATTTTTTTATTTATTTTTTTTACTAGAATTTTAATGAAATCATAGATACATGCACAATCATTCAACAAATACTTATTTAAATATGTCCCACTTTGACTTAACGAAAGTTGAAACAAAGGAAATGTATGCTGTCAAATGATAGAACTACTACATCAACCGTCTAGTAGACCAGTAATCTGTTCTACTAAATATCTTAGTTCCATGCTGATGTGTGTAGGATGACCAAGTAACTATTGGCCACAACTTCATATATGGCTGCAGGTTCGATTTCTCTTGGCGAGTTCAGAAGCCTGGTTGAAAATTTTGTCGATATATCCAACAAAATCGATGACAAATGGCATCTGGTAATTGGGATCGTAAGTCACCAGCATTGCGTCATTTTGTGTATTTTTTTTATTATAATAGCACTGTTAAAAACTGAACTATCTTATACTGAACTATTCTTTTTCAATTATCTGTGTTTATTTCTCCCCATCTCTCTCTTTATATGTATATATATATATATATATATATATATATATATATACATATATATATATATATATATATATAGATAGATAGATAGATAGATAGATAGATATATGTTGAGAGAGAGAATATGCCTCTTTATGCATATACAAGAGAGTAAAAAGATAATAGTTTTAGACTGCTTGTTCCATTACATTTCATATAGTGTTTATGTCATATATATTTCTATATCTATGGTAAATGTTATCGTTTCGTTTAAAACTGTTTTTTTTTTTTTAAATAATAGATAAAAATATATGACAAACAGGAAACAAAGTACGAATAGTAACTCTTGGTTATAATTTGTTATTAGGAATATCTCAGTTACTACCCCCTTAAAAAAATAATTTTCATACAGGATAACCTATACATGTGTAAAAAGAACACAGTTATATTGAAAACTTCCAACAAAATCAAAGACACTGATGTTTTCGCCAAAACTATGATCGCTGATATGGAAATGGGAGACAGTGTGGTAAAAACAACTAAATTATAATTGTCAAGTCTATTCTTTTCTCTTTTTTTTATCTAAATTAATTTTATTATTATTAATGTTGATATGTTTAAGAGAAAAAAAAATGACACATGATTTTATTACAGTAATTTCTTTTTTACATTTTTTCCTTTTGATAATAATTTCCCTCTAGATCTGCTTAATTAACAAAAATTATTTAATATTTTCTGGGTTTTAAATTAAACAAAAAGTAAAAAGACACTAATTTACAATTTTTTTTGTTTTGATCAGCATGCTATTTATCTATACTTTATTATAACTGAAAAATAACTGATTCATTTAAATGACAGGAAGATGTCAGTTGCATGTCAGGAGATGTTGTCAACCAAACATTAACATATGAATATCATGTCATATATAGTGAAAGCTATGCTGTCCCAGTCCTTTATTTTAACATTTATAAATCAGGTAAAAGGCATTTTAAGGTTTAACTAGATTCACAAAAAATATATGGCTTATTCTGGTCATGAGATTACGGAATTTTAAATTTATTTCAATATTTTTTTTTTTAGATGGAGGTTTACTACCTTTAGATGAAATTTGGAAGTTATGTCCTTCATATTTTCATGCCTATTTACAAGAAAACAAATGGGCTACTTTAACACAACAGGTAATCTATGTTAATAACAAAAACAATTTTATGCACTGCATGAACTTTCACCAGGACCTCAGAAATTTGAGAGTTTTCACTGAGTAGCAAACCAGAGACCCACAGGCTGACAGTAGTGTAATCTACCCATGTTGACTATCTCAGGCTTGCGGAGCCGGAGCCACTACATTTTTGCCGGAGCTGAAAAAATCTGGTGGCTCCACGGCTCCCAATTGTTTTTTTTTTTACAGCAGAATTTTTTTTTTAGCTTTTAAATTCCAAATTTGTTTAATTGTTTGCCTACTACAATTTGAAATGTTGTCATTTTTACGAACGCCACAACAGTGACAGCATTTAAATGATAGTGTGCACGAACATCACCACAAGAAATCTTTAATGGGGAATCGTTTTGTGTTCGTTTTAAATCTTGTTTACCCTCCGAAATTTTTTTAATGGCATGTTATTTTGTTATATATAAAGTTAAAACAGTTTTATTTCATAGAATAATTGTATCATTTAAAATAAATTTTTACTACGACGACAAACGCGTCATTTCGTATTATTATTTGACAGGGAATTAGTAATAGACTAAAAACAAAATGGTCGCTTTCTGTATTTAACAATTTTATTATAAACAGAATATCTGAAATAGAGTAGATAAATTTATTAGGCTATGGCTATACGGACCCGGGTCCCAATAAAACCCGATTGTTATTCGGACCTGTGGCAAATATGCACTAAGCTTAGCTATATTTAAACTTTATTAGACGGGACCCGAAAAAATAATAATACAGAGTCCGCTTAGTGGAACCCTAGACACTGAGTAATGATTAAATCATACAATTCAAACAATTATAAAAAAAACAATAATAAAGTTTATGTATAGCTAAGCTAAGTGCATATTTGCCACGGGCCCGAATAACAATCAGACTTTATTGGGATGGGGTCCGAATAAAAATCGGAGTTTATTGGTACCCGGGTCCGAATAGTCACTTCGAATTTATAAATAATAAATATAAATACTGAAGTCTTTAAAATATTTTAAATAATGTATCATTTTACTATTTGCTAATTTGATCATTGAAATAACTTTTTATTACTTATGAAAATGGCGACTAGTGAAACCTCGGTCGAAAATAATGATATGATTCTGGATGCACTGAAATGGTTTGTTTTTAGTAAAACCAACATGCTTATATTTTTTCAAGTTCCTGACTATGGGGTGAACGCGGCAAAATTTGTATAACTTTTTATCATCGGCATGTTTGTGTGGCGCAATTACAAACATTTTTGTCTCGTGTGATATTATCAAAATACGGAGCAGTGCCGGAGCCGTCAAATTTGTGGGAGCCGGAGCCGGAAAAAAATTGGGCGGCTCCGCAAGCCTGGACTATCTGTTTACAAAATTCATGGATATCCACCCCCATTGTACATACACTCGCTCTTTTTAAAAGTAAATGCTATGTTATAGTTTAAATTATCATACCAACAAAAAATTGTTTTTGTTTGAAAAATTTCCTTAGAAACATTTTTTGCTAATTACATGTTGTGTTTTTCAGGATCATCCTATATTAGGTCATCCATTTGTGCAGCTTCATCCATGTCATACTGCTGAATTAATGGCACAGGTTATGAGAAAAACAGTTACCGGTATAAAACAGTCAGTATCTCCAGAATTTCTAAAACCATACTTAAAAAGCTAGCAGCTGTGGCCTTGTTTTTGTTGCTTAGTACACACTCAATTTTAATGGTATATATTGATGGATATGATTGTTAAGGAGTATTTTATTAAATTATAGACTTTTATCCAGTTGATGAACTTTTGTAAAATATACAATTTAGCCTATTCTTACAAGACCACTTGCTTATCACAGTTGTAATGGCAAAAAAATATTTTTACATAAATAGATAAGAGAGCTCTGTTCATTTTATTTTCCTTTGATGAAAGCTTTCTAAACAAAATTTCCCTAAAAAATTGAAAAAGAATAACCATTTTTTATATTATATAAGTCTTAAGGCCTGAATTTTTTTCAATTTGTGTATGTATCTTTTTCTTTCAGAAATTATTTAGTCACTTGGCTAAGCACAGTGTGTCCTTTGGTTGGCTTACATATTCCATCTGCCTACATTATGCAGATGGAATCATCCTAGCCTTCTCATTGGTTGGCTTGCATATTTTATCAGCCTACATTATGCTGATCAATCATCATAGTAAATTCATTGGTTGGCTTACTATCCCATCTACCAATTTTATGCAGAAAAAAAATCATAATGTTTCAATTTTATTGACATGTGACTTTTAAAAATTTTTTTTTTCAACTCAAAAGTTCAGTATATTGTATATTTGTAAAATAAAGTAAATTAAATGAATTTAAATTTGGTATAAATTTCTATGCTAAAGGATTGACTTGCAAATTCATTACCAAGCCATATCATAAAGTGATTACAAACAAAAAGAGCTGAACTAAGCTACATTTATTGCAGTGTGTTTAATTAAATTAACCATTTTAATTAAATCCATAATAAATTACACAACAGAAAATACAGAATCAGAAATTAAAAGCAAAGAATATCTAAACATTAAGTACAGAGTTATGTTATGAATAATTTAAAATTATTTAAAAAAACATGATTTAAGTCAACATCCTTTTTTTTTTGCTATAAATAACACTTCTTTTTAAATCACTTGATTGACCTAGCGTTGCATCAAAGCACGTGGCCAATGTCTAAAATAAATGTTTAACAATGGAATGCAAACAGATATTCACTAGCAAAATAGTAAAGAGTCGATTGTATTCCTAACTAAAATATTTTATCAGTGATTATGTCCCCAGCAACTTACTCAGCATTTTTTGGATTTCATAGGGGAAAAAAACATTTTTACTGAAAATGAATATTTTAAAATATAATAAATTTTAAATTACTTCCTATTAAAACCTTAACCGCTTTTGAAGTCACCTGGTATTTTAAAATAATATTCATCATCAGAAATTAGTTACACAACATAAGCATGATTAAAAAATACGTTGGGTTAGAAGAAATGGTATTCATTAATGTTACACAGTAATAATTAAAAGAAATATCACAGTAAACTACGGTTTTAAATTCTAAATTCAGTAGGCAATATTACAATATCATGACAATATTACATGACAAACTTATACATGTATTAGAAAAATTATATACAGTTATATTCCTGTAATATTTGTTTATTTTAAATCATAAATATTATGGCAGTGATTAAATTCAAAACATAAATCCAGAGAAGTGTCTATGATGTGTTTTAATTATTTAAAAAAAACAGTGCGAATTATGAATTGTCATTTAAAAATTTGGAAAGACATTTTATTTTCAAAATTATTAAAATCATGATCATTCATTATGAAATGAAATTTTTCTTTGTCTCAGAAATATTTTTCTTAATGGGAAAGTGAACCTTTTGTTGTACAATTTATTGTTCATTTTATAATAAGTGCCAAGGCCTTAGCCAGGATTTTTTTTAGGGGGGGGGAGGCTGTGCGGAGAGTTTTATATAAGAAAAAATTGGAACACAATGATAAAGAAGTATATTTTATAATAAAATTTGATTTTTAGAATACTGGGAGTAGTGGCAGCTAAAACATTGGGAGGGGGATGCTTGGGCCAAGTCTTTTTTCTTTGACCCATGCGCATTTTATTTTGACAAAAATGGCCCTGATGCAAAAATGAACAACCAAGTTAAAATAAAGTTCAAAAAAATTTCTTAGGGTTAATATTCTAAAAAAGTTGTTCTCCCCTCTACAATAAAGGCTTTGGGAAATTTCACATTTTTTTTTTTACTAACTTTACTACAAGTGATAAAAAGGCGTAAAAGATAGGCCCACCTTCCCCGGGGAATTTTGGGTTAATTTTTTTTTTTTTGGATTTGGGGGGGAAAGAGGGGAGGGGGGGGGGGGGGGGGGGAAGGGAAAAAATTAAATAATGTAAGGGTCTTTGGGTCATCTCAAAGAAACTAGACAGATCCCATCTCCGACCCTGTACAAATCAGAAAAATTCAAAGTAAGACCTCCGGGTCAACAGATCCACTAACCCTTACAAGTCAGAGGCCATTTTTTTCAACTCATAAATACTTGATAAACATGGCAATTAAAGGAATTCTTTTAGCAATAACAGTATTAAAGAAAAATACAAGTCACAATAGCAAATTCATCCTGTGTAAATAACAAAACGATTTTAAAAAACAATACTATCTAAAAATTTCTATTAATGCTGTTTTACCCTTTTACATCACATTTTTTTTTACATTTACATGATGAAATCTTAAAATAAAACACAATAAAAGCAGATTTAGACTACAGATTTTAGCGAAGTCTTTTCTTTAAAAAATATAATGCTTAAAAAAATTAGCTTTGTCCATTCATGAAAAATTCCAACTACTTATTGGGCTAATTATATTGCATTCCATTGAAATAAAAATGCAAATAAAATAAGCAAATCTATCATGTTAAAAATCTTAAAGACAGATTTCAGTGCAATATATTTAACACTTTCTTACAAATTGGCTTGATGTAAAATCAACTACAGATTTACATAATGTGACATATACAAGCTGAATGACTTGATCTTGTTCTATAGTAGTTCAATAAAAGACAGATAATACATGATTTATAAACAACAACAAAAAGTGTATTTTCAAATAATAGAAAAATGAAATATCATCGGATTAAACAACATGTATCATAACAAAGGTTATGTTTTTGTCAGCCCTAAAATGCCTATACAAATGTCTTATGATGAAACTACTATATGTTCTGTTACATGCTTTCACAACCACAAAAATTGCTTTCTTTTATAGGATTATTGCACCAAGCCTACCGAATTCCTTAAGAAAATTGAAAAAAAAAATAACTCGGGTGTGTTAAAGACCACAGCATAGAACTAATAATTATCAGGCATCTCTCACATACGTTATGAGATCCATGATATAGTAGACTCCTTTTTAAGAAATTTTTTTTATAATTATTTAATTTTTTATTCATATGTCTTAACAACGACTTAATAAAATATACACATTGCTTCTAAGACCTTTTAATTATACTGAATTTGAGACATCTAATCTCCTTTGTTCCAATGATGGATCACTAATAAATAGTAATTTAAAATATATGCTAATTATCCAGCTCCATCTCCTTTAAGTAAAGTTCCCTTAAGACCCTACTTTCGGCAGTCGAGCGTTCTACACCGCAAGACCACCCATCCCTTCCATATCCTTTAGCCAATAAGTTTTAAAGGTTTATATGGACAAGAAATTAATTGAAAATTCTGTGTTACTAGCCTCTCAGCTACATTGAATATTTATTTAATCACATAAAAAATATAATTGTCGTAAGCTTCACACAAAAAAATTAAGATAACAAAATGCAGATAACTTTGATAAACAAAAAAAAAAAAACTTTAAAAATAAAAGCATTCATAAGTTTTAAATATTAATTCCTAAAACAGCACAAACAAATGACTTTAAATTCATTTCACAACATGTTTTAATCTTTGGTCAAATGTCATGGAAATATAAATAAAACAATATCTTGACCGGGTTACAGAATACACCTCTAGGGCTGTAATAATTCCCATATTTTAGCCTCATAAAAAATGGTCCACTGAAGTTGTGTTGTATATGATCTAAAAGGTTGTTATATTTTAAGTTTAGTAATATTAATTCTTTCTAGCAAAAGCTACTCATACAATAATGTGCCTGATGGTGACCAAAAGCAAATATCTATATTTTCCCAGTATTTATTTTTTTCCTCATCTGATGGTATATAATGTGTAGCCACCCGTGAGGTTGATGAAAGCAGCATAGGGGTTTTATATATAGTAAAAAATTAAATACTTTAATAGAGCTGTACTAGGGACAATTGACTGAAGAAAGTTATTAAAAAATTATCTAAAAAAAAAAAAACCCTGTCTCTTTGGGAGAAGCAAAAAATAATTGAAGAGCTGCATTTGACCACCCACGGCATGTAACATAGCTTCTAATAATAATTTATGAATGTAGTGCAATAGTTTTAAAAAAATGTTAGTTTTTTTTTTCATGAAAGATTTCAGATAAAATTAGCATTTTGTAGCCAAATGCATTTTATTGTCAAGTCCTCCTTTATCACACCCAGTGTGGTAATAAAAAAAAAATGGAAGCACCTCAAAATATTCATAAAGGATAAACAACTGCTTTTTTTCCGGCGTTCCGGCACATTTTTTTACATAGAATTTTGTATATATTAGTATATTACTTTATGACATGATGGACATAAGAGTTCCGGTACCTTTTTTTTTTTTTAGAAAAAAAAAAAGCACTGATAAACAGCATCTGGGGTTTAAACTTACAACCAAACTATTCATTCAATCAAGGAATAATATTTCTGATAAATCTAAACCTCACAGTAAAAAGTATGATTTGTGCGGTGACAAAAGAGAATAAAAAAGCATATTAATAATATTGTGATTGATGTAACATTTGAATTGTACATGTTATGGAAACGAAATATAATTCAATCCTTATCTCACGTGTCAAAGAAACTTTTTAGAAATTCAATTAACAGCAATTTTTTTTAATAAAATCATTCATAACACAGATTAATATCATATCACAGCACTGGCTGTGAAATTTATTTCTTGTATGTGCAAATAACATTTGGAATGAAAAAAAAGTGGTAACTTGAAGATTATTTCATCACTATAAGATTGTATTCTCTTTTACAAAGGGGGAAAAAAAAAGCATGAACAGAAATTTTTTTAACAATATAGTACAATTTAATGGAAGAATGAATATTGAATGCTCATCGGATACTGAACAAAGTGGTATAATATTGTTAAAGAAATCAAATATAAGGCATTTTACTGAAAGAACTATTACACTTACATTGCCTATAAAAATGTAGAATAACTATACTACCATGCACTACCTAAATCGACACTAAAATTTATTGAGTTAAGATTTAAATGAGTGTATGTATATATATATATATATATTTATATATACATGAATGTTCAAAGTGATTTGACATGGCTTAACTGTATGTATGTAGTTGTTCTACAACATAAATAGCTTTAAACTTCAGATTTATCAATGACTCTAATATCAGCTCAACTTCTAACTCTAAAAAAAAAATGCTCAAAATGTAGAAATATTATTTTACTCATGCATGAATCACCTGAAAACTTTCAATAGTTTTCAACAAATAACAATTACAGGTGATCTTCCACTATTTTGAAGAATAAGTTAAATAAATCCATTGCGTTCATATGAGTAAGTCTAAATTTTAAAAATATCAAATGTTTCATGTATATTGTCAATGAGATCAAAAGAAACAAAAAAACTGTTCAATATTCTTCTTGTCAATGATGTAACTTATTAAGAAAAAATATCACTGATTGATGACGCATCATTTCCATGTAAAACACTGCAGATTTGATAAAGATTTGAAGAAATAGCTGCGTCATGTTACTTGAAGTCTAATTATCCCCAAACAGACAGTTGAAACAGCAGCTAAAACTAATGAGAGAAAATAATCCTTAACAAATAATAGCATATATATTTTGTTTTGTTTTAAAAAATTGAGATTCAGAGAAACAGATCGGAACAACATGTACATATATTTGTAAATTTAGACAAGTGCTCATCATCATTGCTACCAATTCTATTCACTAATTAAAGTTTGTTGAAAAAAAAAAAGAAACTACTGTAAAAAAAAATCAAAGTGTTTTTACAATAACATATTTTTTGTAATTTGGATAAATTTGTTGTTTTAGGATTTTCAAAAGGATTTTACTCAGAAAATAAAAATCTAAAATGATTTTTTTTAGGTAATACAATATATGCAGTAGAAAACTTATTTTCCTTACGCTACATGAAGAATACAAATAAAAAATACACTTATTGAAGTAAATAAAAAACATGTTTTATAAAAAAATTTTTTATTATTGACTAGCATAAAACATATTTTAATTAAATATACCACTTATTAAATAAGTATTTTTTTATGTGTAACTGATGTTGATTATTTAAAATTAAATCTCAGATTAAGTGATGCAGCCTAAATATTGCTTTTTTTTTAAAAAAAAAAAAGTCTAAAAATACAGGTAGTTCTTTCATGTCAGTTTTAAAATGATATTAAGCTATCTAATTATAAATAACAGTAAATTTAAACATCTCCAACCCAACCTGAAGTATCAATTCCTGTTGAGCAGTTTTCTTGTCACATAACAATCCATAGAAACTGATCACAATATAGAATGTAAGAACTTGAGTAAAGAAGCTGTTTTACGAATGTGTAAATCCCAGGTTTCCTTAATTGTGTATCCTAAGTAGAACCAGTCATCAGTAGAATGTGTTGTGTACACCTGTATGTCCACACGAGGTTGGATGGGAAAACTGGGCTGGTACATAATGTATATTACCTGCTGGTCAGTGCTCATCATGTTCTCTGACAAAAGTTTCTCCACACTTCTCATGTAGTCCTGTGTGTAAACATACATGACCTCTGGCCGGCCGAGGAACATCGCCCCTCCCACCCATGTTCTGTCTTCCATGATAATCTGATATGGCGAAAGTGTGTTATCGAATGTGTGTTGCCCGCTGTAAGCTATTTTGTCCTGATCAAACCCTGGTGGGAGTCTGATCGGGAATGTATGCTTTTCGTCAACAACTGCCCTGTAGAGGCCAATGTCTAACCAGCTGATATACTTTGTGGAGAACATGTTTTCTTTGATCACCTTATTCACCAGCTCAAATTTAGCATGCATGACGCACGAATAGTTCTCATTAACTGTGTTAGGGTCATAATAAGGATAACCAGGCATGGAGAAGATTTCCTTGATTCTCGGAGCTAAGGAGAATGCCCAGAGGCTTGATCTATTTAAAGGCACTATGGTGGTCCGCTCTGGTTTGAAATGCATACGGATCTGGGAGAAAACACTCACGACGTCAGGTGAGTCTGTAAATACAATGAGCGGATTGTCGATTCTGCCAAAGACAGACATCCAGCTCTTATACTGGTCTGGTGTGTAGCCACCAAGCCCAAATTTTTTGCCTTTGTTCAATCTACCAAGATTGTAGTACGCAGTGACAATCGTGATTTCTGAAGATAAATGGCTGTCAGGAGAAACCATTCTGTCATGAATGGCTTTAAGATCTCGATCATTTGCATACAAGTGGTCGATTTTCTGAGAGAAAAAAAAAAGACAATAAACAAAAACTTTATTCACAACTTTCAAACTTTTTTTCTTCAAATCTATGCATTGGTTGAGTAAAAGATAAGCTGTTAATGCAGGTTACCTTTGCAGGCTTAGAATTCCAATCATCTTCTTCCCAACGCAATGCAGCGTCTGTTTGACAAAAATAAAAAAATATTTTATTTTTGATATCTCATGGTCCAAAATTACTCATAAATTTCATTAAAGAGGTTTAAGTGATACATTTAAATTTGAAATTCATCAATAAATGGTCAAACAAATATTAGAGCTGCAGTTCGATTAATTTTTATGATGGAAATTAATGCATAATTAAAACGCCAGTTTAATAAACACAAATTAATTGATGTATTAAAACAAGATTGTCATCATATTCCAGTGGTAGCCAAGTGCATGTGGCTCTTCTGTGAGTGATTTTCTATTATTTTATTCCTTTTTTATTACACTAAATATTGTCTAACTGACTGTTGTGCAGCTTTTTATAGTATTTTGACAATATTAAAAAAAAGCTGTTGTGCAACCCCCAAATATAAGTCTATTATATAAAATTACTAAGTACGCCAGTTTTCGAATATGGCAGAGTTCTCTAAAATTGTTACAGCTGCATTTAGCATTAGCTTATGTAGGTATTACATTATTAATTCCTGACCAGCTTATTCACTTGTCAGTTAAATTGATGCCTTTTCCTTCTTAAAAATAATATTAGAGATTAAAAGTGGTCATTTGCAAATTATAAACGCTTTTTCTTGACACCCCCCCCTCCAAAAAATAAGTTACATTTTTCAAGCCCTTTACAACCCAACCCCCCTTAGAGATTATTTTTACTTATGGCTTATCCCACTACCATACCCCCAGTCCTAAAAATATTAACACGAAGTTCCTTCCCAAAAGTCTTTTCAAACCCATGACACCTGTTAATCAACAAGAGGCAAATATCAGTGTCAGAAAATAGAGTTAAGAAATGACAATCATACTGCTTCAAGTTCATCTTGCTGAAATGAATTCATGTAAACATGACAGTTCCTGCATTCACATTTTCTTTCTTTGTTTTTTTTATCTGTTCTTATCAATTTCTTTTATTACATTAGGGTTATTTACAGACATTTACTTCCTGATCTTATTTTTGCAACTCTAAAATAACAGCATTTGATCCAAATTAGCGCATTTAGGTGTTGCCTTAAAAAATTTTATCGCATAACTTTTTAAACTCATTAACCATGTTAATAATGATTAATCAGCAGCCCTAATGAATATATGTTTCTCTACTATACTTAATAAAATAGCTTGAAGCTCTGTTTTTTTTTTCTTAAATTTTTATATGAAACAGCAAAAAAAAAAATAACCTGTACAAGAACATTATCAGATACAATACTTACAATAAAAGCAATAACAGAAGTAAGCTAAGCCCAAGAAGAGAACTGAGAGGATAAGACGATTTATTGATCTTTCAGAGTCCATCATTCGAAAATAGCATCTAAATAAAACAAAATAAACCATCTTAAGCTAACAAATGCATGAAGTTTACAGCAAAACATCAATGGTAAAATTATGTTCTAAAGACCAAATCTTGCTTAACAACCAAATCTAAGTAAATGTAATGGTTGGTGAAATGATAATACATAAACATAGCTAACCTTCTTGTAAGAAAACAAAACCACATGTCCATCCTTTTTCCATTGCAGTTTTCTCATTATTATGTGTTAAACCTTAGAAAGTAACATTGGAAAGTTAAATTGATATATAATATAAAATATATAATAAGAATAATATAAACAATCAAGTACATTTGTTTTTATTCTAAGTAATTAAAAACTCTTTTAAGATTGTTTAAAATTCTTTAAAGACTGTACATAGCCATAGGCTCTAAATATAGAAACTTTTCATATTATAAGCTTGTAAAGGTTTCTTTCAGTCTATTTTAATTCTTTAAAACTTTTACTTTGATAATTTCTACAATTATTGTTAATCATTTTTATTTCAATAAAATTCACTATGAGTCAAAGCAAACTTGCCTGGCATACTAATGTTTATATCTCCCAACATGCTTTAGTATAGCAACACATCAATAAACTAATATAATAAAATAGGTGAAGTTGCATAATATTTACTTAGAAATGAAAAAAATGGCTTCATTTATTTTCCCATAAAGAAATATTGAACAAAGCTTCTTGGGAAAAAATTCATTTTATAATGAGTTTTATTTTTATATCTTTAAATAAATTTGCAAAAGAAGGCTTTGTCTCTGTGAACATTGTATCACTATCCAAATAGATTTTGACTCTGATGATGGGAAATGGGAAAATGCTAATATATTATTAAATAAGCATTTATCACTGCCTTAGCCTCAAGATTTAAGTCTTATAATGACTAAATGAGTTTGCCAAGGAAACCACTGATCTCACAAACCTGAAAATTATTGGTACTACACTTAAATTAAGCCTTGGGCTTAGTTTATAGGCTTAATTTTGAAAGTTACAGAGCAGAATGTTTTGTAACTTATGATGTTGATATTTTTACTTATATATTTATCATAAAAAAGACTCCTCACTGTGATTACTATATAGTATAGTATATTAAAATCAAAGTATAATTCATTGGAATGTTTAGTATATAATTTAATTATTAAAAATTAATATTTATATTATAAGACAAGTAAATAAATTATGTTGTACAAAATCCTTTAGTTATGAGGTGAATAAAATAAAATGAGGTAAATAAAGATATATGTTGTTTTCAACAACTTATTGACATATAAGCAACTTTAATGCTCGTTCAACCGACAGAGACTTTTTTTTATTTTTACTACCATTATGATTATCATTATCTGATAATGATTATCATGCCCAAGAAATGATTATACATTGACGTCGCCGATTTTTCATAGTAAATCAAAATCATGTTAAATATCTTTTATGCTGAAGATGTAAAAACACACCTACAGTACTCTCAAACATTTAAATAGCTTACATCCTAAATTAGTATTATTTACTCCATCGATATATATTTTTTCTTACTCCATTGCTCGTCTACACTACATACTGACTGTGAACTCTCCGGAAGTAAATAGCTGTTGCTAATCTGAAATGGTTTTCGGTTCAACAAGAGCACGAAACAATTTGCTCGTTGATATAAGTAGTTAAAGGGTTATTTACAATTAATATTTAATAATAATGACGTCACAAATGTTGATATGTTTTCACTATGTGGTTATTAGATCGACAATACTGAGTCAGAATGAAGGTAAAGACAAAAAAATCAAGTTGGCAATTATTAACTCAAAAGAAAGAAAGGAAAGTGTCGATTTCCAAACAGTTTTGGAACCCACTGTGGCATTTTATAGATTTGTAAAATCTCTGAACCCTGTTGACTATTGATTTCTCATGCGCAATGTACTGTTTTATGGTCAGTGAAGAACATACTTCTAGTACTACTAGCCGCACAGAACAGACCTATCCTATCTGGTATTCTATAATACTTTGATGGCACGGGTGGCAATGATAAATCCGTCTCTTTTTTTAGCATAACCAACCTCCCGCCTGGAATGCATCTTATCAAAAGTTTATTCGTGCATTTGTAATAGTGTTTGGACGGGTAAAGTGGTGGGGGTGCGAATAACGTATTGATCAGTTTAGCCTTCGTCGCTTTTCATACTGACATGTATCGAGAATAGACCGTTTAAGCAGCAGGTATACTAGGGAATTCTAGCTCTGACCTATATAGATCAGGCATGTAAACCTTCCTTGAGGGTCGCATCTCTCACATAGTGTTGTAACAAAGGTCGCACGGAGACTGTAAAAGCCCAACGCACGTACAGAGCCATTCATTAAAGGAAAGACAAACTAGTCGACCTTCAAAGTCTCCCCCCTCCACCAGTGCCGAACCTAGGGAATTGGGGGCCCGGTGGGCTTGGCCTCTTTGGGAGCCCCTGTATTTTTGACATTTAACACCATGACATGATGTACTTAATATTTAATGTAAAAAAATGTTGGGGGCCTCCTTCAAACTGGGGCCCGGGGGGACTTTCGAAGTTGGTCCCCCCACACTAGGTACGCCTCTGCCCCCTACTAAGATAGCCGCGCCTTGTCTATGGGCAGCCTGGTGGAAATAATACTCGCCCCCTCCCTTGCCCGTGATTCAACACCAAAGTAGTGTCGCAACTGTCGTCAAAAAATGTGAGTATTAGAGCCGTTACGTCTAGTGCTGCCATAGGCGTACGTAGGGTACCCCAGTTGTACGACCGCACAGGGCGCCGAGCTAGGAAGGGGTGACGAAAGAGCGCTGTGTTATAATGTTTTATGCACTTTTCAGATTGGAAGCAGGGCGACAACGAATGTACCGTGACTGACACGGGCGCCACTCTAGCTAGATACGGCTCTAAGTGCGGCTACCATCGCATTTTTAGAGCATTTTCGAAAAAAAATGCTCTATTGTCCCCGTTTTGTCTGTCTGTCTGTATGTCTGTCTGTCTGTCCGTCATCACCCTAGATCTCAACAACCATATGTCCTAGACCCATGATGTATATATCATTTTGTAGGTCTTGGCCTGCCAAGAAATGCCTTTTGTCCGTTTCGCGATCTGACCTCTGAGGGCCGTAAAAGGGGGCTTGTAAAGTACCGTTTTTTACTATATAAGCTATATTAACATAGGAGCGGCCTAGATCTCAGCAATCATAAGTCCTAGACCCATGATGTATATATCATTTTTTAGGTCTTGGCCTGCCAAGTGTACATCAAAAGTTCATTTCGCGATAGGACCTCTGAGGGCCGAAAAAGAGGGCGTATTAAGTACCGTTTTTTACTATATAAGCTATATTAACAATGGAGCGCCCTATATCTCAGCAACCATAAGTCCTAGACCCATGTTGTATATATCATTTTGTAGGTCTTGGCCTGCCAAGTGTACATCAAAAGTCCATTTCGCGATCTGACATCTCAGGGCCGAAAAAAAAGACTTTCCTAGGTACCGTTTTTGCTTATATTTTAAATATAAATAATAAAAGCTAATCAAAAGGGCGTAATCATTATTTATTTTTGTAACAGTTATCCAACATGATGTAATTAATATACAAGTGTAATTAACATACAAGTGTAATTAACATACAAGTGTAATTAATATACAAGTGTAATTAATATACAAGTGTGATTAATATTCAAGTGTAATTAATATTCAAGTGTAATTAATATACAAGTGTAATTAAAATACAAGTGTAATTAAAATACAAGTGTAATTAACATACAAGTGTAATTAACATACAAGTGTAATTAATATACAAGTGTAATTAATATACAAGCATAATTAATATACAAGCGTAATTAACAAACAAGCGTAATTAACATACAAGTGTAATTAACATACAAGTGTAATTAACATACAAGTGTAATTAATATACAATTGTAATTAATATACAAGTGAAATTTATATACAAGTGTAATTAATATACAAGTGTAATTAATATACAAGTGTAATTAATACACAAGTGTAATTAATATAATATTAATTACATTTGTATATTAATTACACTTTTACGGCCCTCAGAGGTCCTATCGCGAAATGGACTTTTGATGTACACTTGGCAGGCCAAGACCTAAAAAATGATATATACATCATGGGTCTAGGAGTTATGGTTGCTGAGATATAGCTTATATAGCTTATATAGTAAAAAACGGTACTTTATAAGGCCCCTTTTACGGCCCTGAGAGGTCAGATCGCGAAATGGAAAAAAGTCATTTCTTGGCAGGCCAAGACCCACAAAATGATATATACATCATGGGTCTAGGACTTATGGTTGTTGAGATCTAGGGTGATGACGGACAGACGGACGGACAGACAGACGGACAGACAGACAAAACGGGGATAATAGAGCATTTTTTTTCGAAAATGCTCTAAAAACATTTAAAAAAACAAGCAATTAAGCCTGTTCCATTCTGGACACAGGACGTGTTAGCGCATTTTCATGTTATGTATCAGTACGTATGCTATTTTTCAGTAAATATTTGTAAATTTTGGAAATGTTTATAAACTCAATTGTGTAATGCATATATCTGTAAAAAAAATTTATAAAGACGTTTCTTTATATTTGAAAAAAAAATTATTTCTCTTAAATCTAACTACAAGTGGTTTGTGGTTACTGAAATAGGACTCATAATTGAAAACATTCGAAATTATAGTCATTTAATCGTCCGAAAACTCCGTCAATTGTTGCATAGCTCTGATACTTTCAATTAAACTCAGAACACAAGCTTACCATTTCATTTGATGAGTTTCTTAATAAATCTTGGTGAAACTACGTGCTGCAGTATTTCACACCAAATGACGGGCTATTGAACGTACAAGGTGTATATATAATATATAAGCCCCTTATGAGCCCTGAAGCCCGGCCCTCAGAGGTCCTATCGCGAAATGAACTTTTGATGTACACATGGCAGGCCAAGACCTATAAAATGATATATACATCATGGGTCTAAGACTTATAGTTGCTGAGATATAGCGCTCCTTTATTAATATAGCTTATATAGTAAAAAACGGTACTAAGGCCACTTTTACGGCCCTGAGAGGTCAGATCGCGAAATGGAAAAAAGTCATTTCTTGGCAGGCCAAGACCTACAAAATGATATATACATCATGGGTCTAGGACTTATGGTTGTTGAGATCTAGGGTGATGACGGACAGACGGACAGACAGACAAAACGGGGACAATAGAGCATTTTTTTTCGAAAATGCTCTAAAAATGTCTCTGGGAGAAATCGAACCCCGGAGAGTCTGCAAAAAAATGTCTTCTTGGCCATGTCGCATAACCTTTCAGCCACCGCGCCACACAAATTAAGTGTGCAATTTTAATGTGCTATAATAAGAAAAATATTGCTTGGTTATGTTTTCATTGCCTTTTGACCTAGTTTTTTAGGTCTATATTGTTATTTTGTAATTTAAAAATAATTCAAAGCCGTATTTATTTAAAATCATAAATATTTTAAAAGCTGAGAACTTAATTAGTATAGAAATTTGCAGAATTTCTTTTTTAAATATATTATATCGACTTTTAAAAAGAACTTTATTTACGAATTTAGATACGAAAACACGGTCAATAGTCTTATCGTCGCCGACGTCGGAGATTTTCGATTATTACTATTGTTTTACGTTTGACGATGTTAAAATGCTATGTTGTAATAAAAACTACAGTGATTTGAATGATATTGTATGCTAATTATAAATTTTGAATTTTGGGGACTTTTACATTTTATACTTAAAAGCACAGAAACTATTGAAAACTGTAGATATTTCAAAGAGAAAAATTGAATCGAGATACAGGGGATGACGCCATTTTTGAATTCTTGTTTTCCGCTTTCGATTTAACGCACACTGGGAATGAATATATATATATATATATATATATATATATATATATATATCACATATTCCCATCAGCTCCCGCGTATTCCCATAAGCTCCCGCATGTTCCAATAAGCTCCTGAAAATTCCAATAAGTTCCCACATATTCCCATAAGCTCCTACATATTCCCATAAGCTCTTAATATTCCCAAGAGCTCTACATATTCACATAAGTTCCCACATATTCCCATAAGCTCCTACATATTCCCATAAGCTCCCAAAAATTCCCATAAGCTCCCACATATTCCCATAAACTCCAACATTTTCCCATAAGCTACTACATATTCACATAAGCTACCATATATTCCCATAAGCTCCTACATATTCCCATAAGCTCCCAAATAATCCCATAAGCTCTCACATATTCCCATAAGTTCCTACATATTCCCATAAGCTCCTACATATTCCCATAAGCTCCTTCATAGTCCCATAAGCTCCTAATATTCCCATAAACTCCTACATATTCCCATCAGCACCCACATATTCCCATCAGCTCCCGCATATTCCCATAAGCTCCCGCCTGTTCCCATAAGCTCCCAAAAATTCCATAAAGCTCCCACATATTCCCATAAGCTCCTACAAATTCCCATAAGCTCATAATATTCCCATAATATCTACATATTCCCATAATTTCCCACATATTCCCGTAAGCTCCTACATATTGCCTTAAGCTCAGAAATATTCCCATTCTCTCTCTCTATCTCTTTCTTCTTATTTCGCTCTCTTTCTCTCTCTCCTTCTCTCTCTCTCTCTCTCCCTCTCTCTTTCTCTCTCTCTCTCTCTCTCTCACACACACACGCAAACACACACTCTCTCTCTTTCCTTAGCTCTCTTTTTCGATAATTGACATAAGAGTTGAATCTACTTATGTTTGGCAGTTGACCATTGTATAGCGGGAAATTGAAACAAAGCTTATCGTCCGTTTCAAAAATAGAAAAATAGGAGTAGATTTTACTGATGCGTAAAAATTTGACCTTACGTGGTTGAAAATAAACACAAAGCCAAATACTTAACAGGAGTAGAATCAATTGGCACATATTCCCATAAGCTCCCACATATTCCCATAAGCTCCTTATATTCCCATAAGCTCCCACTTATTCCCATAAGCTCCCACATATTCCCATAAGTATCCACATATACCCATAAGCTCTCACTTATTCCCATAAGCTACTACATATTCACATAAGCTCCTACATATTCATATAAGCTCCTGCATATTCCCATAAGCTCCCAAATATTCCCATAAGCTCCTACATATTACCAAAAGCACCTAATATTCCCATAAGCTCTTTCATGTTCCCATTAGCTCCCGAAAATTCCCATAAGCTCCTACATATTCCCACAAGCTCCCAAAAATTTCCCATAAAATCCCACATATTCCCATAAGCTCCTACATATTCCCATAAGCACCTAATATTTCCATAAGCTCCAACTTATTCCCATATACTCCTACATATTCTTATAACCTCCTACATATTCCGATAAGATCCCAGATATTCCCATAAGCTCCCACATATTCCCATAAGCTCCTAATACTCCCATAAGCTCCTACATATTGCCTTAAGCACCTAATATTCCCATAAGCTCCTAAATATTTCCATAAGCTCCTACATATTCCCTACAGCTCCGAAATAATCCCATGCTCTCTCTCTTTCTTCTTATTTCGCTCTCTTTCTCTCTCTCTCTCTCTCTCTCTCTTTCTCTCTCTCTCTCTCTCTCTCTCTCTCTCTCTCTCTCTCTTTCTCATTCTATATATTTATATTTATATCTCACATATTCCCATACGTTCCCATATATTCCCACTCTTTCTCACACTCTCTCTCTCTCTCTATCTCTCTCTCTCTCTCTCACACACTCTCTCTCTTTCCTAATCTCTCTTTTTCGATAATTGACATAAGAGTTGAATCTACTTATGTTTGGCAGTTGACCGTTGTATAGCAGAAAATTGAAACGAAGGTTATAGTCCGTATCAAAAATTGAAAAATAGGAGTAGAATTTACTGATGCGTTAAAATTTGACCTTACCTATAATCCAATTCGCCAAATACTAAACAGGAGTATAATCAAATTCCCATAAGCTCCCACATATTCCCATAAGCTTTAACATATTCCCATACGTTCCTACATATTCCCCTAAGCTACTACATATTCCCATAAGCTCCCACATATTTTCATAAGCTCCTACATATCCCCATAACTCTCTTCATATTCCCATAAGCTCCCAGATATTCCCATAAGCTCCTACTGTTCCCATAAGCTCCTACATATTGCCTTAAGCACCTAATATTCCCCAAAGAACCTAATATTCCCATAAGCTCCTACATATTCCTATAAGCAACTTATATTTCCATAAGCTCCCAATTATTCCCATAAGCTCCTATATATTCTTATAACCTCTTACATATTCCCATAAGCTCCCAGATATTCCCATAAGCTCCAAAATATTCCCACAAGCTCCTAATATTCCCATAAGCTCCTAAATATTTCCATAAGCTCCTACATATTCCCTACAGCTCCGAAATATTCCCATTCTCTCTCTTTTTCTTCTTATTTCGCTCTCTTTCTCTCTCACTCTCTCTCCCTCTCTCTCTCTCTCTCTCTCTCTCTCTCTCTCTAACACACACACACACACACTCTCTCTCTCTTTCCTTAGCTCTCTTTTTCGATAATTGACATAAGAGTTGAATCTACCTATGTTTGGCAGTTGACCATTGTATAGCAGAAAATAGAAACAAAGCTTATCGTCCGTTTCAAAAATTGAAAAATAGGAGTAGAATTTACTGATGCGTAAAAATTTGACCTTACGTGTTTGAAAATAAACACAAACCCTACAGTTCCATTCGCCAAATACTAAACAGGAGTAGAATCAATTGGCACATATTCCCATAAGCTCCCATTTATTCCCATAAGCTCCTTATATTCCCATAAGCTCCCACTTATTCCCATAAGCTCCTACATATTCCCATAAGTATCCACATATACCCATAAGCTCTCACTTATTCCCATAAGCTCCTACATATTCTCATAAGCTCCTACATATTCACATAAGCTCCTGCATATTCCCATAAGCTTCCAAATATTCCCATAAGCTCCCACTTATTCCCATAAGCTCTCACATAGTCCCATAAGCTCCAACATATTCTCATAAGTTCCTACATAATCCCATAAGCTACTACATATTCCCATAAGCTCCTACATATTCCCATAAGCTCCTACATATTCCCATAAGCACCTAATATTCCCATAAGCTCCCACTTATTCCCATAAACTCCTACATATTCTTATAACCTCCGACATATTCCCATAAGATCCCAGATATTCTCATAAGCTCCTAATACTCCCATAAGCTCCTACATATTGCCTTAAGCACCTAATATTCCCATAAGCTCCTACATATTTCCATAAGCTCCTACATATTGCCAAAAGCTCCGAAATATTCCCATTCTCTCTCTTTCTCTCTATTTCGCTCTCTTTCTCTCTCTCCTTCTCTCTCTCTCTCTCTCTTTCTCATTCTATATATTTATATTTATATCTCACATATTCCCATACGTTCCCATATATTCCCACTCTTTCTCACTCTCTCTATCTCTCTCTCTCTCTCTCTCTCCTTATCTCTCTTTTTCGATAATTGACATAGAATTGAATCTACTTATGCATGGCAGTTGTATAGCAGAAAATTGAAACAAAGTTTATAGTCTGTTTCAAATATTGAAAAATAGGAGTAGAATTTACTGATGCGTAAAAATTTGACATTACTTGGTTGAAAATAAACACAAAGCCTATAGTCCCATTCGCCAAATACTAAACAGGAGTAGAATCAATTGGCACATATTCCCATAAGCTCCCACATATTCCATATAAGCTCCCACTTATTCCCATAAGCTCCTACATATTCCCATAAGCTCCTTATATTCCCATCAGCTCTCACATATTTCCATATGCTCCTTATATTCCGATAAGCTCCCACTTATTCCCATAAGCTCCTACATATTCCCATAAGCTCCCAAAAATTCACATAAGCTCCCACACATTCCCATAAGCTCCTACATATTCCCATAAGATCCTTATATTCCCATAAGCTCCTACATATTCACATAAGCTCCCAAAAATTCCCATTAGCTCCCAAATATTCCCATAAGCTCCCACTTATTCCCATAAGCTCTCAAATATTCCCATAAGCTTCTAATATTCCCATAAGCTCCTACATATTCCCAAAACCTCCTACATATTCCCATAAGCTCACAGATATTCTCATAAGCTCCCACATATTCCCATAAGCTCCCACATATTCCCATAAGCTGCTACATATTCCCATAAGCTATTACATATTCCACATATGCTCTCGCATATTCCCATGCGCTCCCATACATTTCCATTCTCTCTCTCTCTCTCTCTCTCTCTCTGTTTCCTTATCTCTCTTGTTTGATTATTGACATAGAGTTGAATCTACTTATGCATGGAAGTTGGCCATTGTATAGCACAAAATTGAAACAAAGTTTATAGTCTGTTTCAAAAATTGAAAAATAGGAGTAGAATTTACTGATGCGTAAAAATTTGACCTTACTTGGTTGAAAATAAACACAAAGCCTATAGTCCCATGCGCCAAATACTAAACAGGAGTAAAATCAATTGGCACATATTCCATAAGCTCTCACATATTCCCATAAGCTCCTTATATTCCCATAAGCTCCCACTTATTCCCATAAGCTCCTACATATTCCCATAAGTTTCCACATATACCCATAAGCTCTCACTTATTCCCATAAGCTCCTACATATTCCCATAAGCTCCCACATACTCCCATAAGCTCCCGAAAATTCCCATAAGCTCCCACATATTCCCATAAGCTCCCACTTATTCCCATAAGCTCCCACATAGTCCCATAAGCTCCAACATATTCTCATAAGTTCCTGCATAATCCCATAAGCTACTACATATTCCCATAAGCTCCTACATATTCCCATAAGCTCCCGAATATTCTCATAAGCTCCCACTCATTCCCATAAGCTCTCAAATATTCCCATAAGCTTCTGATATTCCCATAAGCTCCTACATATTCCCATAAGCTCTTACATATTACCATAAGCTCCCGAAAATTCCCATAAGCTCCCACATATTCCTATAAGCTCCTAATATTCTCATAAGCTCCTTATATTCCCATAAACACCTAATATTCCCATAAGCTCCAACATATTCCCATAAGCTCCTACATATTCCCATGAGCTCCCAAAAATTCCCATAAGCTCCCACATATTCCCATAAGTTCTTAATATTCCCATAAGCTCCTACATATTCCCATAAGCACCTAATATTCCCATAAGCTCCCACTTTTTCCCATAAGCTCCTACATATTTCCATAAGCTCCCAAATATTTCCATTCTCTCTCTCTTTCTCCTTATTTCGCTCTCGCTCTCTCTCTCTCTCTCTCTCTCTCTCTATATATATATATATATATATATATATATACATATATATATATATATATGCATGACCAACACTCATGCATAACCACCACTGACGCCACTGGATTTTTTTTCACAATTATATTCTAAGTAAGTCATTAGTAGATATGACTTCTTAAAGTCATAAGCTTACAGGGAGAGTAAAGGCGGCTGGGCGTTGTGCTAACAACACAATCCCTTTATATGCCGAGGTTACTGAAATGTATGGATTCTACACTTCATCTACCCCGATGAGTCCATAGCGGCTTACGGAAACTTCTAGTTATAGGCCATAGTTATACTTCTTTGGTTAGATGTCTTTTTAAATTTACTTTATATGAGATTAGACCTACTTAGTAGAACTTGGGACTCACTTTGGAATATCTTTATTATTTTCAATTTACAAAGCTTAAATTTGAAATATATCAGTTGTTCTACGTAGGCTAATACGGCAATGTCCACCGTCTGACACTACATAGTCTTTTCATTGGCAGAAAGATATTTTCATTTACACCGAATTCATTTTTTTATGGTTTGAAAAATTCTAGAAGCCCTAACAGAATAGTGTGGGGGGGGGGCGTGATAGAATCCCGTAGTAAAAAATAAAGGCACAACGTTCTGAAACTTGATGCACTTATTTATTTAGCATTTTTAAAAAAATATGAATTCGTCAAAACAAGACAATAAATGAAAGTGGAACAGGGAAAAAATGCGACGCAGGCAGGCAGTTGCATCATGTAGTTAACGTCTTCTCTTTTAATTAAAGAAGAATGTTCGTTACCCCACTTAATTCACCAGATCGCTGTTGAGTTAATAATATAAATCAATCACAAAGCTGGTAGACAAAGGCTACACGTGCGGCATTTGCATCATCCCCAGACTCACCATTATTATTAAGCCAGCCAGTGACAAATGTTGATACTGAAAAGGAAGGGTGGGGGTTGTTAGGAACATTGCAGAGCTCTATCTGTTATTTACCCTGTTATTACGAATGGCAAAAACTGGCAAAAGTGACTATGAGAAAGAATGCAAAGGGATGGTGCCTCGAAAGTAAAATATGACTGCATTTAGTGGCGCAACTAGACCAAACTTTCAGGTGGGGGGGGGGGGGCAAAAAATCACTTTAATTAAACATCATGAGATACCACTTACTTACATTACAAGCATGTGACTAATTTTGGTCTAATCTTTTAATTTTTTTATTTCGGGGGGGGGGGTGGGCTAATGCCCCCAATGCCCCCCCTGTTACGCCACTGACTGCATTAGCCAACACCATAGATATATATCTATGGCCAACACTACTGTGGAATCTAGACCATTCGGAAAAAAAAATCAACATCGTTTTACAAATTGATACCATTATTTGTAACTTTTCAAATCTACAACAGCTCTAAGGAATATAGGTAACATTTTTTTTAAATCAGTAAAGTATAACGAAAATTGCGTTTTAAAAAGTAATAACCTCATATTATTAATTGTTTTTTTTTTAATGAAAAGTGCAACTGTAAATATTGTTTGCAATAGCCTAAACCAAATACTAGCCTATTAGGCCTACTTAATTTGTGGCCATGCGCAGGGCCGTTTTACGGTCATCGTAGGCCCTAGGCACTTTCAAAGTCGTAGGCCCTCCCCGACTTCATTTTAAATATTTTTCAAGAATGCAACCGCACTTCTTTGCGATTTGAAATCTAAATAAACTTTAAGGACGTCATATGTGACTTTGCTAAGACAAAAATCCGAAAAGTTAACATACTGTAATTTACAGCACTGCAGCTTGAACTCAGGTGCTCATCTCACACGGTTATATTTAGTTACTTTAATGCAAACATTATAAAACTTTAATGGCATTCTGAACTTGTTTTCACTTTATGTTCTGGCTTTCGTAGGCCCTTAAAAAAAGTCCGTAAACCCTAGGCCTAGTTGATAAAGCGGCCCTGGCCATGAGAGCTGGAGTTTGTGCTGTAAATAAAAAGAAACCAATCGGTCCAGAACCACTGTTTTCAACCGGTGGTACGCGCACCGCAAGGGGGGTATGGAAAGGTATTTCAGGGGTAAGCAGCGACATATTATTTTTGTTTAAAAACTACTAAGAATTTGAAAGGAGTTCGCCAGTTTGCTGCATGACTCACCACCAAGACAAGTGCCCAAGTATTAAAAAAGTAAAGAAGATTTCATTATGAAGTTTATAAGTGGGTACCCGCGGACATGGGCGTCGCTAGGAATTTTTCCAGGGGGGTGGGGCAAATTTTCCAGGGAGGGGGCAAATAACAACTTTATGACATTTTTTTTAAATGTAAGGGGGGGGGGGAGCAAATGCCCCCCTCTTGTATGACATTTTTTCAAAAATGCCCCCCCTTGCCCCCCCCCATGAATACGCCCATGCCCGCGGACATACTTTCATACCATTTTGGGGGGTACAGTCTCGAAAAAAGGTTAAGAAACGCTGATCCAGATCAATAGACGAAACAAAGAGGACGGATGGCGCTCGACTATCGACCTGAGGGTCCCTGGTTCGATCTCCGGTCAGGACCAATGGATATTATTTCAGGCCATGGCTAAAGTCCCCGATATGTCTCCCGTAGAGCCTCCATGGCCATTGCACTATCGTCTATGGTGGGGATGAAAAAGGGCACCATAAAAAACCGTCCCATTAGTGGTTTATAGGATCTAAGAGATTTCATCTCGTCCTTACAGGGACCTCACAGATATGAAACAAAGCACATTGGCTTTCGGAGAATTTTAACCGTGTCAGTGTCGGAATTCCCACTGGTGTGTTAACGTAAACGTTTCGTTTAGATAATGAATGAAGTTGTGAAAAATTGCGGAAGTTAGTATCAATTGTTGATAAACATCCAGTTATTCTTATTTTAAAACAAATATACTTGACCTAGGGTTCAAGTGAGGCACCAGTGGCGTGGGACTATCAAAGTTTAATAGATATTAATGCTGGAAGATGCCCCATGGTCAGTGAGGGGGGGGGAGGAGGGCCAGGCGGTTGCCTAGTTAACTTAAACCAAAAGAACGGCCCTAGATATCACTACTAAGGGTGGCAAACTTGTCGGACTTCGCGGATCACTAGATTCTTAGGTTTTATTACTGCGCAAGACTGCTTACAATCTCTCTTTTTTGACTTCATTTGAATTTACTAGTGTAATATTCTATAGATAAAAAAAAACCTTGCGATTTGACGCGCCCTCCCCTCCCCCAAAGTTGTTTCTACACTTGTACCCTCAGGGTTATCATGCGGGCCATTATATTCATGCGTGTTCTATATTTCATTACTTTTATCGCACTTGCTACGGCACCAGCAAGTCAGAACTCGTATTATTTTTGTCCAAGTACCAGCCATAGATATTGCTCCACACCCTAACCCTATCCCTAACCCGAATCCTAACCCTATATTTAAATATTTTAAAAAATAATTTTTTTAAAATTGCAACTTTTGATGATTATAGGTCAGTGACTTTCATACGCTAACTTGCTGGTGCCGTAGCCAGTGCGTACTTTTATTTATATAATCTCGTTTCGGCTCTTTATTATATATGTATTATTTTCACTATACGAAACGCCGGAATGCAGTTCTCATCATGATGTCATTTGTTTTTAATGCTGTGTATGGATAAATATGTTGGTAGCTGAATGGATCAAGACAAAGAAAACATTCAAAGACATACAATGTATGTTTTCAGGAAGTTAAAACAACTGATGCTAAACCCTCAGGTCATTTTCATAAAAAAAAAAATAAACACGGAAAATATTAAACAAAACGAAATAACACATTTTTTTTTTGCAATATAGTTTTGTATTGAAGAATCATGACAATCAAAGTTATCAATGCAAAATAATCAACATGCACCATTTAGTTATTTGTATTTCGTACACAACGCAAGACAAATAGTTTTAAGATAGCTGTTATTATTCTTGAATGATTCTTTGAAAAATATTCACTGCATTTGGTTGCCAGGCAACTGTCTGGGGGCTGCAAATAAGCTAAATTAATTTAAGAAGGAAGGAAGAAGAGAGAGGAAAGGAGCCATTTGATCACTTCATAAGGAAAAAAAAATAATTTCATAATTATTTGCCATCAAGTAATTTTTGCAAAAAAAAAAAAAAGTTCATTTTTAATTAATTTTTTTTTTAACTATAAAAAAATTATACTTTGAAAAGAGCCCAAAAGCAAGGATTAAGTCAGGCTTCATAGTACTGGCCTTGTACATGTACAAGCTAAAAGGCATATCAACATGGGAAAATACAATGTCTGTTTAAATGAGCTCAAAGTACGCAAATATATACAAGTATACATAACATTGTCTTATATGACATTTATTTATTTACATTTGTATATAATATCAGACCATGCAGTTTCGGCAATATTTCATTAATGTAATGATATATGTAATATTAACTACATTGATAGTATCTATTTTTCATGGGTTTATGGTTGCTTTCAATTGAAAAAAAGAAATGAAACTCATCAAGTTACATAATTCACCTAACATATGCAAACATGTTAAGGGCTCGTTCGCAAATGACGTAACGCTTAGGGGGGAGAGGGGTCTAGGATTTTGTGACGGGGGCGGGGGGGTGTCTGTGAAATTCTGACGTCACAAAAAAATAATAATTATCTATGAGGGAATCCAAAATTTGGTTGAATTTTCTGCCAAAATTACAATTCTTCTCAACTTGAAATTTTGAAAATTGACCGTTATGAAATCGGCGTTGGAGAATTCAGGAGAAAAAGAAGAAGAAGATATTGAAATTATCTCTATCGATCAGCATCTGAAAGCCTTATGGGAAAATGTAAAAGAATGATTATCTCCTAAAATAACGAAAGAAAAATTTGTGACACTTTGAGACAAGGGGGAGGGGGGTCTAAAATGTCGTTTTTTTTGCGTTATGTCATTTACGAACGAGCCTTAATCAGATGGGCGGGTCATTGAACTTAATCTAGCAATCCTTTGCTATTTTTTTTTTTTTTTACTTTATGTATCTGGTTATCTATGTATTTCTTAACATCTTTTAAAATGTCATATATCCAACATGTTTTATAATATAAAATAATTATAAAGTTTGCACTAAAATAAAAATTCTGCATAAAAAAAAAAACAGCAAACAAGTACAGTGGACCCTGGGTTATGGTTCCTGTTTACTGAGAACTATGCTAGTGATCTCATGGGTTAATTTTTGTCAGATCCCATGCCACAATGCTGCCTGTCCGATCATAAGACCACAGTAAATTCAGTTATAAAAAAACTTAATTTCTAGTTAAAAGTTACTGGCAATATTAGGAGATGACAGCAAAAGATGTAGCATTATCTAGCCAGTGTATCTGGCTACATTGAGTGGTGCTGTAACTAGTTTTTGGTTCTCAGCAATACAAAAAACAAATATAACGGCAATAAACAATATTTTATTATGAACAGCAATATATAGGGAATGTTGCTGGAGTATAGGAAGAATGTGAGATAAATCTTTAGAAAATAATAAATTATATTATTATTAAGTATAAAGGATAGCGGTAAATTAAACTATGACTAAGACCTTGCTGTATACTGTATAACTTTTTTCCCTCATTTGGGGGGGGGGGGGGGGGGGGGCATAATTAAAACTTTTTCATTTCAGTTTTACATCAATGTAGTAATCAGAGCCAGGTTCATAGGAATGTATTCAGGTTTGGTTGAAGTAAAAATTAAGTCCATTAACCCAAGGTCCACGTTTCACCATTTGCTAAATGGTGCACCGGAACTGATGCTTGTTCTCTCCATTTAAAAACAACAAACATCTCAATTAAAATTCTTGTTTTTATCTTCGACTAATTTCGTTATGTTTAAAGGTTTTAAGTTTAGAAGCCTAAAAAAAATTATCATATAATTTCAGACAAGAGATAACTGCTGGATTTAAATGGCTTCTCAACTGCAAATATCTTTTTAAATAATGTGTAAAATGTTTCTCTATTCTTTTGTTGTTTTGAAGACCATTATCAAGGGTTAAACATAGCATTCTGGACAATTTTGGAGAAAGTGAACATTTTGTCAAAAAATAATTAGTATTTAGAAACAGGATGCTTAAGACAGAGAACATAAATATAAATTAAACAAAATAAATAAAGTTAAAAAAAAAACAACTAATGTAACATGATGTAACACAAAAAAGTTTAAAAGCAAAATAAACAGGAAAAAATTGATAAACAGTCACATTTAACAATTCTGGTATCAATCAGCCCAAAGAAAAAATTTTTTTATAATGAATTAAAAGGAGAATTATTGCTTTATTCTATAATCTTATGAACAAATAAGACACTTAAACCAACATTTTTTAGACTTAGCAAAGTCGGACACATCAGATGCTGATGATAAAGACTAACTATTAAAATCACATTTTGGCTTAAAACTGAACACGTGAAATATATCAAAATGCCCAACCTTTAACAATAAACTTTAGAATATTTTACTGAGATCTAAATATCTACATTAGATATCTAAGTATTTTCGTTAAGAGCAAAAAAAAAATTTTTTTCTAATTTAGAAAACATTAACTGATATAAAATACTAATTTAATAAAGAATAGAAAACATTTTGGATTTTAAGAGCTAAATATTATGTACCACCTATCTGTCAATAATACCAAGTATTAAAAAAAATTATTTAAGAACAACTATAATAAAGGAAACTTAACAGTACTTATTTATAAATAAAATGTTACAAACATAAAAGCACACAAAGGAAAAAAAATGAAATATCACAAATGAATTAGCAAAAAAAAAAAAATGAAATAAAATAATCTGATTAAATTATAACTTCCTACTGATTTAAATGAAAGTGCTTGTTTAGTATTGACAAACTACATTGCTCAGTGTAAAGTGTAAGTCTTGCCATAGATCTTAATCATCTATTTGTATTTAATATCTTAAAAACTGGTAATAACAATATAATCATTGGCATTGAATAATTTTGTTTAGACAACAACATTTTTCAATACATCTTCCTGCAAATGTACAATGTACACATAAGGAAAATGCTTATGGATGAATAATTTTATCCTTTGCTAAAAAATTTGAGAGGAAAAGAAACAAACATTTTTATACATATAACCTATAGATTAATCAGGACAGTTAAAAAAAATCTCTAACCTATAGATTAATCAGGGCAGTTAAAAAAAAATCTCTAACCTATAGATTAATCAGGGCAGTTAAAAAAAAATCTCTAACCTATAGATTAATCAGGGCAGTTAAAAAAAAAATCTCTAAAAAAATCAAACTTAATAAAAGGATAAACATTTAAACAACAAATCTTAAAAACCTAACTTCAACTAAGAAAAAAAAGACTTTGTCGTATTTAGATTTCTTTAAGAAAGATGTCATTTAAATATGGTCTCTTCGATGTTTCTAAGTTTTGGGTAAGATATTTAATTTTTAAATATTTTATTTACACCATGTTGTGTGTATCAATGATGATAATAATAAGTTTGCTGAAATGTTGTATAACTGTTTATATTCTTCATTATCGAAAAGCTGTACCTGAGATATCAATCAATAAGAATATTAATATGTGTAGTAATATTTCAGACTTGAGGGATTGTTTACAAAAAGATTACACGCCAAAAAAAAAAAAAAATAAAGAGCTCAGATGTCACATTTGATGTTGCATCAAGAAAAGAAATAACATAATATATAACATTTTTCTTTTAATTGGAAAACAATTATTAAGGCTTCATTTATTCAGACAGCAATACTGATTGTTCAGTGCATTGTTCATACATTAAGAAAATATAATAAAAACATAGGCTTAAGTTAGAAGTTTAAAAATTAAAACAAATGTTTTAAAGAGTAATATTGTAAAAAGCATCACACTGGCATTGAAATGTTTTTGGATCTTTACATAAAATGGATGTACATCTGTGAGAATGACAATGGAAAGCATGGAGGGGGAGGGAAACAAAAAACAGATACAATTACATTTCCACAATATGTGGTATTACTATGATACATTATAATGAATGACACTTGTGTCAAATCGGGAAAACTAGCAATTTATTGTTGCACGGTTTGCTGAAATGTTTTTTTTAAGAGAATTTTCATTTTCAGTTAAAAAAAAAAGCTTATGAAATTAGTGGATAATTTATCATCTACTTGATAATTCTCAAAAGAAGAAAAATAAATCACAGTTACAAAGCTAACGTTAATCATTTTATACTTTTAAATCAATATGGTTAATAATAATACTAAAGCAGATAACTGCATGTTATAGAAACTGGACAGTAAAATTATTTAAATAATGCCTTTGTTACAACTGAAAAATGAGCGTGGATTATATCAAATATCTTACATTAATACTACATGTTTGTATGTACTTGTTTGTCTTTTCCTGTACTATGAAGCAACCATGTGAGATGCATTCATGTGATCAGTAGGCAGTAACATGCTGTTGGGAAGAGTAACTCCAATCAGTGACGCTACTTTATCCCTGTCTTTCTGTAATGAAGAAGAAAAAAAAATTTACTATTAGGCTGTTTTTTTATCACTTGGCACACCATTGGCATCTTTTAATGAATTCATCCTTTTTTGCACCTAATGTGGCATACATTTTTTATAATGCAGTCTTCTAGACACACCAGATATATAAACCTCAAAACACAATTGGACGTTTATTTTTAAGCAAAGAAAGTTTAATAGATTCAAGAAAAACAGGTGCAATATCCTGTGGATTGGTATTATGGAATTGTAAGTCTAAAAGAGCAATACTATATAGAGCGCTTCAAAGTTGCATTTTTTTTTGGGGAGCAAATCTGAGCAGTACACAGGCAAAAGAGTTTAAGGAATTACTGATCATTTAAATGAAGAAGACTTAATACTGCGATAGTTACCTCATTGATAAAACCATGATACACTAAATCATCAGCTAAAGACTCTCCTGTATCGTTGTTCACCTCACATTGCAGCTGACGATTAATCTGATCATCAAACCTCACAAGTAAGGTCAACTGAGGATGTGGATTTTCTTCTAGTTGATGAATCTGTAGGTAAGAATGACATAATGCTGTTTAATTTTTTAATTATAACTTTTAAAAGGCAGGTTAATCTACAGTCTTACAAAATAATATATATTTCAAACCATTTCTTGCTGATACTTACATGACAGGTCATAGAAACAATCATTCTTGTCTCAATGTCGTAAGGTTCCGGTGTCTCTGACTTAACGGACTCTGCCAGTTCAGGGCTAGCAGCACGAGTCCTTGTCACCTGAGGATAGCTCAGCCCAAAGGCTGTCAGCGGATAGATGCCATTTCTAGTTGAAAAAAATACCAACTTTGATTACATGTCTCAGAGAAAGATTTTAAAGTTTTCATTCATGATTATAGAGAATAAGATCTGAGCAACTAGATTTCCATTTAATTAAGCCTATCTACTACATAATACACCTAATCAACTTTCTGAGCTAAAAATAGCTCATCTACTAAGTGATGTGTGAAGTCCCTGTAAGGATGAGATGGATCCTATCAACCACTAATGGATGGTTTTTATGGTGCCCTTCTTTCATCCTCACTATACCCGATAGTGCAATGGCCATGGAGGCACCAAGGGAGATATAGCTGGAACTTTAGCCATGACCTAAAATATCCGTTGGTCCTCACTGGTCTCTGACCAGGGACCCTGAGGTCGACAGTTGAGCGCTTAACCATACAATCATCCGTCTCCATTAAGTGATAATCTAATCCACTTTGTCAGAAAAGCTAAAAATGACTCATTTAGTAATAAACAAAAATTTTCATTCCTATTTAAGTTAAAATAAATGTTGGTACAAAAATAAATTACTGTGTTTTCCCATTAGAAGTTGTATGTCTTGAATCTGCATTGTTTTAATATAAAAATAACAGTGTTTTTAACTCTATTGTTTTGCGTCTTATTCGAATATTGGATTATTATTCATTTTGATCTATTTTGTTACTGTTTTTGCCTGTTACGCAGGCTGTTTGGCTTGTAATCTTGTAAACCAGCACAATTTTTCTCACATAAACACAAAATAAAAATTACTCATTTATGTATTCTCCATCAAAAATCGAATATGATGAAGTTTAAAAAAAAAAGAATCAACAACATAGTTGAAAAATAAAATAATGAACAATGAAGCAAAACTTACTTAACATCATCCAAAAGTTTATCCAACTCTAGGACTGGGCTTTGAGAGACTCTAAAAAAATAAGAATTCTCTGCTATACTATTTTTCAGCTAAAATGTTATTCTATAAAAAGCCATTGCATGATTTTTCAAAAAAATTCACAGCTAGTTATAGTTTTTATTAAAAAAAAAAAAAATAAAGACTGGGACTAATTATATATATTTTTTAAAGAATAAATTACAGCTGTTACACACTTTAAGTCACTTACTTCCACTGAATTAATTCCCCTTTCATACTGGGTATCTCAGCTATTACACGATTCGGGTCCTCTGTTTTAGCACTATGGGATATTTCTGTTATATTTTCAGCCAAGAGGGCTTACCATTTTTTAAAGAAAAAGAATGAAAGCATGAATTTTTAAAAAAAACTATTAGCAAAGCGATGACTATAGACTTCCGGAGGTGCCACAAAAAAAAAATGCTCTCATTGAGTCCTATGTAAAATAAAAACACTTTAAAATCAATATCTACATGTATATTGAGTGTAATAATGTCTCTAGATTTATGGTGTGGGTTGAATTAAAAGTTGAGAAAAGCTGATTAATTAGTTTTTAGCAAAATATCAAGGTGTCATAATTGTAATAGGGCGCTGACAATACGATAAATATGACATCATAATGTGTAGTTTGACAAGTGAACTGATTGAATTAATTATTTCACTCATTTGTGCACTAGATATTTACTTTTCTTCTTGAAAACATCATTTATTGATTCTTATTACAGCATTGTAATATTATTTGTCAATACATTTGTTTATTATTGCATAAGAAAACATTTTTTATTTACAATCTTAACAAACAATACTGAGAATAATTATTTCAGAGTGAAAATTTAACTACTGCTTATTAATTTTATTTATGTCTATTCTAGTAAAATCAATATTTGATATCAATATTTGATATTTACAATGTTATATACAACTGTAAATTTACTAATATAAAAGGAGGTAAATCAAAGTGATCATTTTAATTTAGTTTTCTTCAATTAGTGAAGTTATAATTGTTTTTTCTTTCTATATATTACAATTATCTCATTTTTGGGTTACTTTACTGTCAACAAACTATTACTGTTATGCCACCTCTAAATAAAAAAAAAATACTAATTATTTAGCTTCTCTCCAATTTAATAAGGAAGAGTATTTCCACTAAAAAAAAACCCTAGGAACATTAAGTAGAGTAGTTCCACTAAAAAAACACACAGTAGATAGTGATTTTGATGTGGACTTAAAATTTTTTGAAATGCGATATGGCAGAGACAATGGGAAATTTTTTTTATTATGGCATCACCGTATGTGGTTGCCTTGGTGATCTTACTTCTATAAATGGCATCAAGACAAAGATATTTTTATATTTTTATTCTGCCTATAATGTTTATGTTGCATGTGGTAGAATGTAATTTTTTTTATAGAAAAAGGTATATTGAATTCTTGAATAAAAAAAGATATGATTTCAATATAAATACCATTAGACTTTATAATCTTATGAGCAGCGACCAGTTTGAGTGACGGGACTTCAAACAGAACTTTATGAAAGAGTAATTCACGAGCTGTTGGACGGTCTTTGGGGTCTCGCTGAAGACAACTTTTGATGAAGTCCTGAGAAAGGAAAAAATAAAGCATTATCATTCATTTCAATGATTATTTTATGCAGGGCGATAAAATCAGCTAATGTATCCCAATGTTTTAATAGATGTACATGTACCTCCGCTTATTAATTAACTCCATATTTTACCTGTTGCAGAGGACTTTCCACAAGTTCCAGTGAAGCTGTAATGATGTCATTATCCGAAACAGATGGGGAATCTCCACTTGATGCAAATCCTAAAGTTGCCATCTGTTATTTAATAGAATTGACATGCAAATGATATTCCACAAATAAATACAAATATAGCTTTATGTACAATTATCTTGCATACATAATACTTAATAAAAAATAATGATAAAAAGTTTATGTTTTTTTTAGAATAAGTGAAGTCAGAAAAGAAAATATTTGTAAAAATATGTTATGCTTCAGTCACCTCTAAAGCACACATTCCAAATGAATAGATGTCTACCTTAGTTGTCATTTGTTCACTATCTGAAAAAATCAAAAGCCAATTATACATGAGAAATTTCACAGAACCACTAATCTAATCCTGATCCAAAAGAGTTGGATACATACACAAACTAAAGTATTTTATCTTGTTTTCTGCAAAAAAAGCGGCTAAGTGATTTATACTTCTTGAAAGAGATTTATTTGCGTAACTGTGTCAGTAAAGCTACAAATATTTTCCTCTACATGACACCTGTTAATATAGGCTATACATTTATGAATGTTTCACTAAATTATTTTGAAGTCATGTTTTATACTGATTTCAATTTTATGTCTTGGTAATTAAATATTTCAGTGGTGGGAGGCTGTTGTGATCAAAATGTGTTGGACACATGCTTAAATAAATTCAGTTTTCCCACTTGAACTGAGATGATGGGCAGTGTGCCTGTGTTATTGTTTCAGCTAATTTTGGATAGACACTGAATGGTAAGAGAGATGGTAGTGTAATTGGTCCACATGAGTCATAGATACTGCAGGGGAAGGGGGGGGGGCATATGTGCTGCCATCACAGGTTGACCAGGTAGATGGAGATACGTGTACAGCAAATGGACAGTAGGTTAGTAAAAACTTTAAGTTTGTTGACAGGCTGGAGAGAAGAGCCCTTTCAATTGTACTGCATAGAGTAACGTTTGTGTATAGACAGAGTATTAGCTAGCTCTTATGGTGCCCTGCGTGAGTTACAATTTTGGCGCCCTCTTGCTAATCTGAAAAATGCAAAAACATTTAACAGCGCTCTTTTGGCGCCTCTTCCTAGTTCTTCCAAGAAGTTTTATATTGATGTTCTATGAGAACTAGAATTTTTCTATTGATTGGAGAAAACCATTGGCTAAAAACTGATTTAAAACTGCAATGCACATGGATATGCATCAATTATAGGAGTAAGAAAAAGAAATGAAAATGTAAGACCTTCACATTCTGGTGCTGTATAATGAACATTCTTCAAATCTTCATTGTATGTCTTGACATGGTGGTGAATGGCGTCTGGTGCAACTGCAGAATAAAAAAAAATATACAGATAACTCTCACACATTAAAAAGGTTGGATTTCATTATTAAAACTGATACAATTATTAAAATGTTCTTTAATTTGAAACTATACTGCCATATAACAGTCAAAGCTGTTTTACTTTCATTAACAATTCTAGATTTCATAACTCAACATTAAATTAAAAACCTTTATAAAAATATACATATATATATATAAATGTATATAGGTGTACTATGAACTCAGGGTTGCTGCACTTTCATAATAAAAATATACATGCTTTAGATATAAAATAAATTTATGCTAACACAAATAACTAGGCTATGGTACAACAACACTCTACTAATTATTCATATATAGCTATTTACAGAACATGTTTTTTTTTTAATTGCGCAATTTTGATAACCACAAATGTAATTTAGCAAATTTATAACATAAAATTCTTCAGTTTTAATTAACATCACAATACCATTTGTGAGATGAAATTATGTGCAGTTGTTTAGATACTTTAATAAATGATGAGGTAATAAATACCCCCAGTTTTAGTGAAATTTAAGTTAATAGAGAGTGGTAGATATAATTGTTGCAGAAAGACTAAAACCCTTAATATATTTTAAAAGAAATAGCTTTAAGTGAAATATTTCAGAGGATTAGCAACCACACCCTTATGATTATTAAGATGGGTCATTCTGGGTCATTAGTTGTCACTGCTTTGACCAATGTAAACTGTTGTGTTATGTGCCAATCAACACAACAAATAATGTTCTATAAATAAAGTTATGACGACAGAATACACCAGTTTGAAAATAATTAAGGAATAATAGCAACAGGCATGTTAAATAGAATATAATAAAAAAATCTAAATAAATTTAACAATTATAAAGAAAATCCTCCTTTTAAGCAGTCTGTTAATTAGTGCTAAATGTGCAAAAATATATGATATCTAAAAAAAACTATTTTCAAAACAGTACAACTATCATTAGTGCTACATAATGATATTAAATTGGTGTTTCACTCTCCTAATGTTAGATTATTAAATGGAATCTGAATAAATCTAGATCAATTAGCTTTAGTCAAATTTGTGGAGGCCACCAGCATTATCTTGTGATGATCTGTTTTGAGACCTACTAAAACTAAGGTGAACTGCTTACTAATGGGGTAAAAAAAAATATTAGATTCACTCAGTGTTCAGATAATTGAGTAAAAGTAGTTGCTTTGACAAAAAAAAAACACTATACACCATTAATAAAATACAACCTAGGCGCATGAAAGCTGCATCCCATTTGCTTAAGGGGAGAGCATAATCAAAGTAACATAATGCATTTATAGTCCTTCTGAAAGATAAATTTACTTCTGTTGGCCAGTTTAACAAAAATAAAAACTGACAGCAATTAATTATTGGTATAAATGGATAATACAAAAATAAATATTTATGCACCGTTCATCTTGAGCACAAATATGTTTCACATAAAGACAATTTAAGCTATTTATGCTAATGACAACAATATTTTTTTAAGAAAAATGACTTGGTCTTATAAATTTACTTCACATCAACTTCAGTTTTTGCACATCTTATTAGAATTCATAATTTTAAAATTTTGAAATGACGATGCAGCTGTTTAACTTCTACTGATAAAAGTGCAGTCACAAATAACAATGGCAAATATCAGCAGAGCTCAATGAAGCAAATCTACTGGATGGAAGGAGTTACATAAATATAATGTAAAGACAAAAAAAATTCCTTGGCACAGTATAAAAATAAGTGTTAAAATACCACTCACTAACATTGGCTTGAGTTCACAAAGGTTTTTATGAGGAAATAGAAAATAAATCAAAATTAATAAAAAAAAAATTCCAGCAGAAATAATAAAAATATTACCAAAAGCTGAGATGAATAAGCTAATGAACAGTTGATTAGTTCAATTTAAACAATTATTTTCAATCTATCTTAGCGTTAGTACATGTATTATAGATTTTTTTTTTTTAATTGGGCTATCTATTGAATTACATGTATATGAAATACAGCATAAATTTTGTTAACTACTTAAAATCAGATTCGTTTTAAAACAATCTATCACTTAATTTATCTTAGCCTTGGTGCATGTTTATTCTTTAAATTGGTTTTTTTTTTAATATTAATTTTTCCGGTCTAATTTTAATCAGTCTTACATCATACCAAAGAATACATAACTATATCATAAGATACATCTTAAATGATAATTGAGTCATAAAAAGAAAACTGCAGAGATGAACATATATTTTTTTCAAATATCACGGCTAAAATTATACTTAATAAAAATAAAAACAATGTATAATGAATATTTTAAATTTATGATTAAAACAAAACATGAAACAGAATTGGAATGTTAGGGATGCTGGGGTTAAAAAAAATGTTTAATTTTTTAAAAGAATTTTAATGTCTCAAAAGTGAACAAGGTGATGATAATTAAAAACAATTTATTATAATCCCCTTTGTAGATAATATAAAAGATATATTTTTAAAGCGTATTTGAACTTATCAATTTCCTATGTATTGTGCAACAACCTTTTTCTAATAACATTTTTCACAAACACACACACAAAATGATGAGAATTAAAAAATGGTTTATCTGTAAAACATTCATAAAATACCTTTATTTAGCCATTTTTATAATGATATCAATTTATCCAAGTATCAACATCTTGAGTACTAGAAGCCTCAAGTGTAAAAAATATCTTTAAAAACTGAATTTAGGGCCTAAGCATGATGGTAGTACCTTGACAATAAAAATGTTCATTTCATACCTGAGCCAATTTTAATAAGACCATTGTGCTGGATGTATATTGTGTCTGAAGTAAGGTTACCATGAATTATTGGTGGATCGCAGGAATGAAGATAGCTGCAGATCATATTAAAATATGTAAGAATCTTGCATCGATACAAGTTATTAACAAAGCATACTACTTTTAAAAAATGTGTTTTTTAGAAGTCAATTCCTCTAACCTGAGAGCTGATAATATCTGTGTACACCATCGCTTCCAAGCCTAATAAAAGATTGAGAACAGCTTATTATATTAACTTAAAAAGAAATCTTAGGTGCTTAAAAGACATCAGGAAATTAGTTATAATATTAATTAAGGGAGTACAAGGGTCAGAAAGAAAACTTTTTTTATTATTGAGGTTTATAAGACATTTTAATATTATAGTAATGACATGTAAGGTTTAAAAATAATGTTTTGCAAACTAAGAAGAGAGGTATCAAAGTGAATGATTGTGTTTAAGAATTTTGTTAAGATGGACATAATTACTCACAATACCTTTAACTGGAATGTTTTATTATTCTTTTTAGTTTTCTTTAAAAACTGTTTCAAATTGCCAGAAGACATATATTCTGATATAAATATAACCTGTTAAAGAACAATAATATTTTGTTAGCTGAAAATACTATCTGTAAAATACCGTTGTCATTTTTTTTTTCAAAATATACGTGATAACAAAAAAGGTGGAAAGAAAACTCAGACAAAAAATATAATACCATTTAAATATAAGACGAGCAATATTGCATGTAACATAAGTAAAGAGAGTTATTTTACCCTTGGCCTTTCATTTTTGACATCAGTCCAAAATTTGTGAAACTTAATTATGTTTGGGTGATCCAATTGACACAAATTGTCAAAAGTCTGCTTTATTTTATCCTAAAAAATATACCAAGAACAATTAATTAAATGAAAAAAAAAGAAACTACACAAAACAAAGCAATGGAAAAAAATCTTAGCGAAGGTAATACAATGTTCACAGTTATCTATAAGAAACTTAATTCTTTTCAAATTATATTACCTGCTGAGCACGAAAGTCTCTTTTTTCTGAAAATTGAACCTCATTCCATACTACCTCCACACCCTCCTCTGTATCCATAGCCAAAAATGCATTGTCTATGCCTGGGACATCCCGCTGATCGACCTAGAAAATTGTAAATTTAAACGTTATATCTATAGCTCAGATACTTTCATGTCAGTAAAATTTGACCTGTGATTTCCCATATACTTTATAAACCATGTTTTGAAACTCATTAAAGTATGGTTCAATTTTTATAAAATTGCACATATTTGTAGCTCATTTCATCTACATATTGAATGAATAATTCTTCAGAATAATTTTGGGTACTTTATATATCAATCAACTGGATAGATGTAAAAATGTATAAAACTCAGTGGCTGTTACGATCCTCCAACTGACATGTTGAAGAATGCATATTCAAAATACAGAAACATGAGAACAAACAATTGCAAGATTAGCTATACGCTGGTGTAAGAAGTCAAAAATAAAACTTTTGTCAATTAGTCCAATCTTGACTTATGTTAACGAGTTTGGAATGTGTTTGCCATTATGTTCAAAGTTATTATGAATCATTATGTCCTTTACAAAACAATTTTTTTTAAAAATATGTATTCCATAGGGTAGAACAGAAAAAATATTTTTTAAGTACATCTCTGTGGATTTTGGTCTACCCAGTTTTTGGCTGTCATTCCACAATGTTATGCCAAAGAGAGAGCCAAAAAGCTTGCTGAAAAACTAATCATTTAATTATTTTTTTTTATACATTGGTTATTTCTATGTATGTAACAAATAATATCTGCACTCTACTATATTAAGTACTAAATATGATATAATAATATATATTACTTATAGTAGGATATAGAAAAGAACATTATATTATGATTAATGAAAGAATAATATCGATCATCAGTGGTGTTTGTTTACATCTAAAGTGACTGTATAAAGATTAAAACTAGCTGTAAATATTAAAATAATATTCTAAATTAAAGTTAAGCCGTACAAAAGTGTATGTATCATATCAAATTAATTTTAATACTAAATACAATTATTGAAGCCTACGTGTAATTACTATAGACTATGATAAAAAAAAACTAAATTTACATTTAAAAGATAAAGCTCAGATTGACTGAAACTAACGTATTTACCTCTTCTCTACGTTTCTGCCATCTACCACAGGGACTTTCTTCTAAAACCTCTTCGTCGTCCGAATCATCACCACTATCCGGCTTTTGTTCAGATTCCTGATCTGCCATTTTAGTTTTGCTTTAATCAAAAGGATGTTTAAATAATAATAGAATACTAATTTTACAAAACAATAACACAAACATCTACTTTGGTATAAAATAATAATCGTACTTCCGAGTTTTACTACTGTATGCTGTCTACTTTTGTTATATATACGTAATTTAAGCTGTTTATAACTATTTGTGTATTTCATATTAAATGGTCAATATTTTTTAATATGGTTATCGAAATTCGATTAGAAATAGCCATCGGTTTAATTATTTTTGGCTTAAAATGAATTACATCTTTCAATAATATATTTAGTTTATTTTTTCGTAACACGGCATACATTAAAATAGAAATTTGAAGCTCAGGCTCAGTCACTGAGCTATATATTAAGGATTAACTTACTAATACGCCGGGACTATAAAAACACTTTATCTGTCCCGATGGCTATGACTTTGCATTTTTTATATATTAGATATTCCCGAGTGAGGGCTCCATTGGCATATTTTTATGAATTACTTCTTTTAATAATATGTGTTTGCAAAAAAAAGCGAGTCATGATGGTTTTTCCCTTGTTGGGTACCCCCTTAAAATCCCGGGGCCTCGAAGAAGCGAGCCTCTTCTCTTGGAACCTATTAAATTACGACGGCAGTAAGCTTGTCAATAATGCATAGCCTACCTCACTAATACGTAAATTAGACATGTAGGACTAAAAAGCTTTAAATAATTTTACTAGACATGCTTAGCAGCTAAATAATATTAAGTAATGTCTTATATGATATTCAGTAGATGTGATTTAAACACGCAATACTAATTGATAAATCTCATTTTAGTTGGGGGAGGGTCGCAACCAGAAATTAAAACTATTGTGAGGGCCTACAAAGTGTACTGTTTAAAGTGCCCACTTGATTTTTAACCAGGTTCATGTATTATGGACAGTCGGTTCATGTATTATGGACAGTCGGTTCATGTATTATGGACAGTCCTCCACTGTGTCAGGAAAAACATCAAACATTAGCATGATTAAAATAGGCCATGTCCGCCGCCCCCGGTTATTCAGGCCATTCCTCCGCGTGCTCAGAAGATCGTCTGTTACAAGTTATTGGTCACTTCAATTTATCTTCTATTCAAATAAATTGTGTATATTCCTCATTCATTTAGCAATACATTTCTCCCTTGGACATTATAGGTCATAAGCCTTATAAGACCTTATAAGACCTCGTTAGGGTTTCAAGAAACAACTTTTTTTTTTTAAATTTACGCACTAAAGAGTACTACAACTTCACTTCCGGTCTGTGCTCAAAATCAAGCACATCTTCACGTGTGTTATTACTTTTAAAAAAAAATATAATAAAGGATGCTTTATGTAACACATTGAAAGTTTCATAAAAAACAATCAAACATGGGTGTGTATCTTTCTTCACCTGTTACAGATAAAGATTCTGTAGATCAGGCATGCACTGATTTTGTTTACGGTGCATCATCCATGCAAGGATGGCGCATAACACAAGAGGTAATGTTGACTTGGACATCATATTATATTTTTAATCATTATCTCATTTTTTTCTTTAATTAATAAAAGATTTTGTACTAGTAAAAAAATTTCATTTTTAAAATTGAAATAGATATTTCTCTGTTTATTACTATCGTTTGCGATTTTATAGTTGACACACTAAGCAACAAGGAGGTTGTTTAATTTTTTTCAGGACAATTGTGTCAATTGTGTCACTTCAATAGTGTTGAATAGGCTTGAGTAACTTGAGAAGGCTAATTACATAATGTTACATGTACTTTACAAAAAATTGTCCTCTTTATAGTGTTAATGTTAAATGTTTTTATTTCATCATGTTTTTATTTTCATGATGAAAAAATTATACATTGCCTATGGAGGCTGCATGTTTAGAAATTTATTACATTGAATATTCATATTGATTGTGTTTCACTGTTCATGTGAAGTTTCAGTAGTAATACTAGTCTAATTTTGAGTTGAAGTTGTAACCCATTGACTGACTGCAAAGAAAAATACCTCATAAGAAATGGTACTTATAAATTATAAAAATATGACAGAATACAATGAATTTTTTCATTATGAAATATTCTCTAAAAATACAATCATATCGGATGATATCCTGTTTAGAGCAGGGTTAAATTCTAATTGAATTACTGTGCTAAGTGGGATAATGATATACTAGTTGCAAGTACCCGGCTTTGCCCGGGATTAAAATAAGGTTTTCTGTTTACCTTCTGTTTTCTCCCTACCCCCTCTCTCCCTCCCTCCCTTTCCCCCTCCCTCCCTCCTCCCTTCCCCCTCCCTCCCTCCTCCCTTTCCCCCTCCCTCCCTTTCCCCCTCCCTCCCTTTCCCCCTCCCTCCTTCTCCCTCCCTCTCCCTCCCCCTCTCTCCCATTTCTCACCCTCCCTCTGTCATCTCCCCCTCCTTCTCTCCCCCCTGTCCATCCCCCTCCCTCCTTCTCTCCCCCTTCCTCCTTCCCTCTCTCCCTCCCTGCCCCCTCTCTCTCTTTATCTCTTCCTCCCATTTCTCCCATCCTCTCTCTCCCTCTCTCTCTCCCTCCCTAACCCCTCTCTCCCTCCCTTCTTTCTCCCTCCCCTCTCCACCTCTCTCCCTCTTCCTCCCTCCCTCATTCCCTCTCTCCCTCCCTGCCCCCCCTCAATCTTCATCTCTCTCCCACCCTCTCTCTCCCTCTCCCCCACCCCTCTCTCTCCCTTCTTTCCTTTCTCTTTCCTTCCCTCCCTCTCCCATCTCCTTTCTCTCTCCTCCCTCTCCCATCTCCCCCTCCCCCCCTCCTTCTCTCCCCCTGTCCATCCCCCCTCCCTCCCTCCTACCCTCCTTTCCTCTCTCTCCCCCCTGCCCCCCTCTCTCTTTATCTCCCCCCCTCTCTCTCTCTCTCTCTATATATATATATATATATATATATATATATACTTATTATTATGGCTTCACACTTTTTCTAAAATCCTTCTTCATTCCTTTACCTTCCTCAAACTGTACAAATCAGAGAGCATGAAAAAACATCAACAATTCTTTGCATCACAAAGGCACAATACAGCACCAGCGCGCAAGTTCTATTCGATCATAAGGAAATGATGTCACAGAGGAATTTTATTTATGGCGCCGTCGAGATTACTTTAATATAGTAAAATACTAAAATAAAAAAAAATTAATTACAATTAAACTACCCATCGAGATGAAACGAAACCTGTCCTATAACCTTCCCCATGTAATTATGTGTATGTGTAACAAATTTCACGTTATCTGTTTTTCTGGATCTTGAGTTATAAGGGAACAGACAGACAAAAAATGCGTCTTATAAGTATAGAGATAATTGATGGGAATGTATCCCCAAAATATAGAACACAGACACAGGTCTGTCAATCTAACATTCGGTATATATAATGTAATCCTTAAGCTCTTATTTATTAATGACATCTTAACTATTAAAACAGATTATTTAAGCAAAGATTATTCATTAAAATAAAAAAATGTGAAAGATTATATTTATTATGTTGATATTAAAAGCTCTACTGTATTATTTTATTGGGGACGGATGGTCGTGTGGTACAGCGATCAACTGTCGACCTGAGGGTCCCTGTTTTGATCACTGGTGATGACCAATGGCTATTTCAGGTCATGGCTTAAGTCTCCACTATATCTCCCATGTTACCTCCATGGCTTCTGCACTATCCCATTAGTGGTTATAGGATCTAAGAGATTTCATGTCATCCTTACAGGGACTTCACACACTGTATTATTTTATTGTCAATAGGTCACTTTAGTTTCTAATGTCATATGCCTATGTATCAGACTCGCAATTTAAGAGAAATATCAGGAATAGAATTAGACTCTTTAAAAGTTAGGGTTTAGACCCTTAACTACTGCTAACCATTGTTCACTCCATCAATGCATTTCCTAGGACTATTCTCCCTACTGTCTACCCATGAAAGATACATATTGGCTGATAAAAAAAATTAGATTTTCTTCTCTTTTTTGATATATTAATTAATTAGAATGCTTTCTGGGTGTTGCAAATGGGTCATTGAAAAACAGCCTAATTATATTTGTTAAGAAAAAAACCCAAACTGACCTCAGAAATTTGATTTATATTTTTTTTAGCTTTTTTTATACACAATAATGTCAGAATAATATTATTGAGTACACTGAATTAAAACTGAAAATCTACACTTTCAATGAATATAAAATAAAGACAGGTAAACAATTTGCTAGCTAATTGGACTAGGACTAGGGAATCTTTCATTTACTGCAAATGACAGCTATATCAGCTGCTGCAGTAGAAGCATTTATGACTTCTAATCACGATGCTTAAGAAATTAAATGAAATGTGTTTTTTAAAGATTTTAAAACATTGCCAAAAATTTCTTTTATATTTATCTATACAGGATGCTCACAACTGTATACCATATTTTTATGACAAGACATCTTTCTTTGCTGTATATGATGGCCATGGAGGTAATATTATAATCTTTTATGTTGGAGTAAAATCTTTTAAATCTTTTGTTTTTCATTTAATTGATGTAATAAAATTGAAGCGATGTCAAAAAAATGCATAGATATAGTGTTTTCTAGATGACTCTCAACGGCATCCAGCAGTAGCCAGGGACAGTCATTTGGTGACAGAAGTTAGATAGGTCCACTTAGAGTGGAGGTTGGGACTTGAATGATATGATTTTAAATGAGGAGTTTTGTTATGGTGTAAAATAAAGGAATTGTTATTGGACTTTGTGGTGATTGATAAACATTCCGTTTATATTTTCCAAATTGTGTCCTTGGGTTTCATGATGTGTTAACTAGATGTTATAAATATTAACACAATTTAGAAATAGAGCTCTGAGAGATAAAAACCTGTCCTAAATACTGCAATACCACACTATGTTATCCAAGAAAAAACAATAATTGGGACAAAGCCTTTAGTTTTACTCAATTTGGTTCCTCCCAATATGTAATAAGTATTTTCAAAGCAAATGAGGTGGGAGCATTCTTTTGCTGTCTTTAACCTGTCATGATTTAAATGTTAACACATGCAGAACAAAAAAAAAATTTTTAAGCAATATTTTCTCTCATCTTTTCCCATTTTCAATTCAATGCATTACAAGAGTTTTAAAAGAATGTTCTAATATAGCTTCATTATTTGTCAAGTCATTCTGATCCATACAAATAATTTTCAATGTCTTGTGAAATCCACTAGCATAAACATGTTCTCAGAATGGCCCAACCTAATAGATTTTATTTTGTAGCCCTGATGTATTGGTGGTTTCCATGTAAATCACATGCTACTCAGCATGGCTGTTTTGTTACCTAACATAGTTAAATTTGTAAGATTTTCTTTTTTTTACGGCTTAAAGTTTTCACTAGAAATGTATGTTATTTTCAGGATCTGAAGTGGCCAAATATTGTGAAATACACTTTCCAGATTTGGTTAAAAAGCTGATAACAGAAAATAATGGTATTGGTGATGATGTCAAAACATTTATACAGTCTGCTTTTTTAGAATTTGATGCTACATTAACAGAAGATGGCGTCATCAAAGAGCTTAAAGAACTTGCTGGAAAGGATGATGATAATGATGATGAGGAAGAAGGTAGAAATTTAGAAAAGCTACCTTTGGGATAAATCCTAAAAATGTTGCATAAGTTCCAATTTTCACTTCAACCATTGCATACAAAAAAAAAACACAAGGCAAAAGCATTGTACTAAGATTAGATAATCATTTTCTCATTTAAATTTTTCTTCTAGAATCTCCCTAAGCACAAAATGAATTTTAAATTTGTATCTTCACTGTAAATTTTAAGCATTTGTTTATTAGTATTATTAAAGCTTTCAGCATCTTTAAATTATTGTTTATTAATTTTTAAGCATAGCAGGATTTAAATAAATCTTTGTTCTTAAGGAATAATAGACAGTCCCATTATTGTGGAATAGTTCAGCACAATTTTTGTTTGCTGCTTTTTTTCCTGATTTACTTGCGTGTCAGATAGAAAATTATACATGTTCATTTTTCACTCCTTTTTTAATGGGGTTTCAACTTTCATTTTTAACTCCCTTATGATGGGGTTTCATCTTTAAAATAATATTTCAGTTTTTTGCTTGTAAAGACTGCAAAATAACACATTCATCAGGCCTCTTGTTAGACTTGCTTGCCTAATTTTGATTGAAGTGGTGTTTGTTTACATCTAAAGTGACTGTATAAAGATTAAAACTAGCTGTAAATATTAAAATAATATAGTATGGAACTTTAATTATTTCTTGTACCATTCCAATAATGATCATACTTGTATTACACAAAGCCTCATTTATTTCTAATTCTGTTACTAGCTGTTTTTTTTTTTAAACTGGCTTAATAATTTAAAACCTCATAGTCGTTGAATCCACTTTTATTTTCTAGACATTTTAATATTTATCTCTGCCTTTAAAAATTGAAACACATGTTCTTTCTTTAAATGTATGTATTAAAAAAATAGAGCTGCTGATTAACTGCCATTAACACATGATTAATGCATTAAAAAAATTGTGCAATTACATTTTTTAATACTACCACCTGAGTGCGTTAATTTTTACCCAGATGCTTTTATTTCCGAGTTGCATTAAAAAATCAAGAAAAAATGGCTGTAAATTATATATTTATATTCCCAACTATATAAACAGAAATGGATCAGAAAAGATAAAAAAAAAATAAAATAAATTATGCGACCGCAGGAACTGTCATGGCTTACATAAAATAATAGAAGCTATATGACCCTGAAGCAATAGGATTGTTATTTCTTATTCTTTTCTCTGACCCTGGATGATAGTTTGCTTCACAGGTATCATGGGCTAGAAACGATGGAACTTTGTGTCAACTTTTAAGGACAGAGGGTGGTTGGGTAAGCAATAAGTAACATGATCTTTGTGGGATGAGAAGTTGCAAAGTCAATGACACATGAATAAACTGATCTGAAAGAATCTTTAGGTACATATGAAATGGAAATGCAGTGTGTCTTTTTTTTTAGGATGAGAAGTGGTATGGTAATGTAGATTAGGGTAAGCAAGATTTACATGGGGACAAAGTGTGGCAAAATATGACAGGTATGGAGGGGAGAAGGGTTGAGTTTGGAACCTACTCCCAGGTAAAGACTTATGTTTGATATTGTTGTTGATTTAAAAAAACTCTTATCACTTGGCTTGATTGACACTTGTCAATAAACTGGTCTAAATAACTAATTCATTGTACATATATGCTAATGCTTAATCGATCTGTTACAAGTAAATTTAACTCTTTTATAAATTAAACTGACTTGTTTATTGTGCCAATGTTTTGATAGATTATAATGATAAACTTGTTTAGATAAAAATTTTGTGTTGATAAAATGTGCGTAAATTTGTGATCAAATTTTAAATTATACATTAATTTCGATCCATTTTTTTAATCGAACAGCAGCTCTAATAAATTCGTCTTTTCTAAAGCTATTATGGATAGTAAATAAAAAAATAAATGAAAACTCCATACTTTTCAGGTGACCCTGTGGGTAGAACAGAAACAGATATGCTTAAAGAAGAAGCCAACATGCCTCTAGATCAACTTTTGGCTCAGTATAAAAGCAGTCCCACGGACGATATAAAGAATTTGAATAAAAAAGACTTCAAGAGTCCTTTTTTGACTGGTCCGAGCAAAGCTCTTAAAAGTTTGAAGAATGAGGATGACAACGGAGAAGTTTCATCCCTCTCAGTGTCTTCCACATCAAATACTGCTAAAGAAGGAGATGCTGAGGCATCATTACCAAATGGTGTTGAGAACTCCAATAACTCTAACAATCAATGCTCTCATGTTGAGAGTGTAGATAATGACAGTCAGAAAGACAGTATAGTAAAAAATAATAATGATCCGCCCTCCAATGAGTCAGATAATAAAGAGGAAACTGAAACTTGCAGTAAGTCTATTCCTGAAGTATCATCGTCGGGATGTGGGTCATCTGTACAGCCAGGAGGATCTAGCAGTGAGGCTGAGGGGCCTTCATCTTCTGAGGTAATTTGTATTATCTGTGATATTTTATTGTTTGAAGACTACAAATTTTCAACATGCTTTGTTATAAAAAGCAAAATTACATGTATTATGCAGGCTTGCGGAGCCGAGGAGCCGGGAACTGCTACTTTTTGCTGGAGCTGGAGCCGAAAAATTCTGGCGGCTCCACGGTTCCCAAATGTATTTTTTTACAGCAGAATTTTTTTTTTAGCTTTAAAATTGCAAATTTGTTTGATTGTTTGCCTCCTACAATTTGAAATGTTGTCGTGTTTTACGAAAGCCACAACAGTAACACGCACATCACCACAAGAAATCTTTAAAGGGGAATCGTTTTGTGTTCGTTTTAAATCTTGTTTACCCTACGAAATTTTTTAAATGGCATGTTATTTTGTTATATATAAAGTTAAAACAGTTTTATTTTATAGAATAATTTTATCAATCATTTAAAAAAATAAATTTTTACTACGAAGACAAATAGAACGCGTCATTTCGTGTATTATTTGACCGTGAATTTGTAATAGACGAAAAACAAAATGGTCGCTTTCTGTATTTAACAATTTTATTATCAACAGAATATCTGAAATAGAGTAGATAAATTTATAAGGCTGTGGCTATTCGGACCCGGGTCCCAATAAAATCCGATTGTTATTCGGACCCGTGGCAAATATGTACTAAGCTTAGCTATATTTAAACTTTATTAGACGGAACCCGAAAAAATAATAATACAGAGTCCGCTTAATGGAACCCTAGACACTGAGTAACGATTAAATCATACAATTATTGGTACCTGGGTCCAGGCCCGTAGCCAGAGGGGGCTAGGAGGGCTGAGCCCCCCTCCCGTTCATGACCTGAGCCTTCTCCCCCCATGTATGATTTGAGCTTTTTGACAAAATTTTAATAATAACGGCTATAAAACATCAGCTGGCCAATCAACTTTTTAAAATGTTTATATCAGCACCAGGGGCGGAATTAGGGGGAGGGGCCGGGGGCATTCCTCCCCTGGTTATCGCAAGTTTAGGTAATATATCATTAAATTATCGAAATATTTTTTGTTCAAAGACCAATTTTCAACAATGAAAACAGTTTCACACCCCCCCCCCCCCCCCGGGCCGAAAAAATTTCTTCGCCCTCCCCCCCCCCCCAATGCAATAATCCTGGCTACGGGCCTGCCCGGGTCCGAATAGTCACTTCGAATTTATAAATAATAAATATGAATACTGAAGTCTTTAAAATATACTAAATAATGTATTATTTTACTATTGGCTAATTTGATCATTGAAATAACTTTTTAGTACTTATGAAAATGGCGACTAGTGAATTCTCGATCGAAAATAATGATATGGTTCTGGATGCACTGAAATGGTTTGTTTTTAGTAAAACCGACAATGCGTATATTTTTCAAGTTCCTGACTATGGGGATGAACGCGGCGAAATTTGCATAACTTTTTATCAGCTGCATGTTAGCGTGGAGCAATTACAACAATTTTTGTCTCGTGTGATACTATCTTAATAGGGAGCCGGAGCCGTCAAATTTGTGGGAGCCGGAGCCGAAAAAAAATATGGCGGCTCCGCAAGCCTGGTATTATGATTACTGTCCAGACACTGGGGCATGCAAATTATTTTTGACTGCACTTCTACAGCCTATTTCAAGATTATCCTTAAAAGATAGGACTGAATTGGCTTTAGTGGTGATATTTAATTAACATGTAACATGTATTGTGTCAGTTTAGTGTTCATTTATTATTTGGTAGGGTTAAATCTCCTGCAATCTCCTGCAACTTTAACAACTCTCATAGTCAGGACAGTACATGGACATGTTCATTGGTGTAATTTTACTTATAAAAAAAACCAAGGTGTGATAAAACCTATGTACCAATTCTTGATAAATGAGTATTGAATCTTGTTTGTTGCTTCATGTTGCTTCATGTTTTACTTCAATAGATTCCATAATTCTTAGTATACTTGGTTGTTATATTCTTCATAAAAGTGATGGCATACCAATTTTGAGTTTAAGAACTGAAATTGTCACTGCTGCATTTATTAAAAAAATATTACTTCAGACTTTTCACACTGTAGGATTTTTCAATTAATTTATACATTGTATTTTGTTTATTTTATGTTGCTAGAAAATGATATTCACTGTCTTTTAGGTAGTATTTTTAAACTAGGTACATAAACAATGGTGTCAATTTATCAAATGATATTCCATGTCATTTAAAACCTTCTTTCAATGTTTCTATAAGGACAATTTTAGTATATCATAATATTCTTACTTTGACTTGATGAGAATTTCATTAAAAAAATGTCATCAAAATTATTTTTTTTAACAATGAAAACATATTCAAATCAATCACGACTACCTTATCATATGGTCCTTTGAAGAAATTCTTTATAATAGAACTAGTAAATTATGTTTGTCTCACAAACAGGCAGAACCCTCAGGTTCCGGTTCATCATGTCCTGGAATTAGAAAAAGTAAAGCCAAGGCAGCTGCAGAAATGGCAATGTTGGATGGAGACATTGAGACTAGTGATGATGATGAGGATGAAGATGAAGAAGAAATGTGGGAAGATATGAGGTACATTTTGTTTATTTTATCAACATGATTGAAAGTGATGGTTTTAAAACTCGAGAATCATTTGTGATTTTAAAAAATATCACATTTTTAGTTACATTTTAATGTGTTATTTATTTTTTTAATTTTATTTTTGAAAATTATATAATTATAATGCTTATCTTAAATAACATTTGAATTAATTAAATTGAAAAAAGTTTGTTTTAAAGTTATAATTTAACTGTGAATGAATTTCAGTGGTGATTCTGTTTTCTTATAGGATGTTAGCTGATATATATTATCTTCTCGATTGATTCAAGTTTAATTATCACCATGATATCAGTATTTTTTACTTGTACAGTTTTAATACATCTTACAACTTAAACAATTAGATAAAAAAAATTTGTTTTGCAAAGCTGATTAATTTATTATTAAGACTCCTGGTCACTCATTTAGAACCCTAAATTTAGTGAATTCCTTCTTTCATAGTTATAGAGTGGAAAATTCATTCCAATGTTTGATATTAATTAATTTTAACTTCATTTAGAGGGGTTTTCAAATCACTTTTAAAAAAAAAATTATATCTAAAAAATGTTTAGTGATGACGATGATGATGAAGAAGATGATGAAGATGAAGGTCAAGATGAAGATGTTCCTATGATGGATGTTTCCAATGAAGAGGTAATTATTCAAATGTAATGTTATATCTTTGCTTCTATGGCTTACATCTTAAAAGTGACCTTTTTCTTTAAAATTGACCTGAACACGTGTATTGATGTAACACTCTCTAACAATATGAAATAGTTTAAAGTAGATAAAATTTCTACTTATCCTGACAGATTATCTTAGATTAGCAGCGATAAAACTCTAAAAAAGAATGAATAGGCCATTTACATCATGTTTTTCAAAAAATGAATCTTGTAGCAACGGTAAAAACTGCTTATTTCAATTTTATGTCACAGCCGGGCTCAGACAGTGGGTGCACTGCATGCGTCTGTTTGCTGCAAGAGAAGAAGTTGATTGTTGCCAATGCTGGAGATTCCAGGTGTGTGTTGTCCAGAGCTGGTAGGGCCATTGAGCTTTCTTTTGATCACAAGCCAGAAGATGATGTGGAGAGGAGAAGAATAGAGACAGCTGGCGGGAAGGTCACTAGTGATGGGCGTGTCAATGGTGGATTGAATCTCTCAAGGGCCTTAGGTGAGGTGTCTCAGTTTACATGTGAGGTATGAGAGCAGGGACGAGGCGTGAGTGTTGTCGGTGTTTCGCAAGCGAACAAAGAATTATTTAAACACAGGACCATTTTATAGCTATATAATGGTACTGTGTTTATTGAATATAGTTAGCATAATCAATCATAAAAAATGACTACAAGTTTAAATATATACAATATCAGTTATATATCAATCGTATATGTTGTTAGTCAAATACTTTATACAAATATATAGATCTTTATTCGCTTGTGCTTTGTATAAAGCATAAAAACATCAATACATTTTTCTCTAAAAATTAGACCGGCAACACTCACTGTATAAGAGGGACATACATCTGTATCGTCTAATAAGTGAAGAAATAAAAACCAATATTTAAATTTTACCAACCTCTGTCTTGTTTTATATTGCATTAATCAGGAGATCATGTGTATAAACGTAACAAAGATTTACCGGACAGAGATCAGATGATCACAGCTTTGCCTGATGTGGAGATTGCTGAGCTTTGTGAAGATGATCAGTTTTTTGTTATAGCTTGTGATGGCATTTGGTAATTCTCTTGCATTTTTTCCCCTACCTTTAAAGAGATGCTCAATGATACAAAGAAAGGAATATGAGTTGTTTAAAATTAATTTCTTTCTCTTTCCTTGACACTTGAGATGGGGGTTATATTTGTTCCAAAAAGATCTCTTAAAAATAAACATTTTTATCTAGTAATGTTGTTTCTTTTATCCTTTCTGGGGAAAAAAAAAGATTTTTTTAAAAAACGATAGTAAAAATGTATGACATCAGTTAGCAGTAGACCACTCCTTTGTTTTTCATTGTACATTTTTGTCTTTAGGAATTATATGTCAAGTCAAGAGGTTGTAGATTATGTTTTGGAAAAATTGAAAGATCCAGAAAAAAGACTAAAACCATCTTTGATTTGTGAAGAGGTAAGTTATAAAATTGTAAGTATTTCTTATTTTTATCTAATAACCTTTACATAAATTGAATCTATATTCATTTTTTTTTTTAATTTTTTATTTCAGCTGTTTGATCACTGCCTTGCCCCGAACACTTTTGGGGATGGAACTGGATGTGATAACATGACTTGCATTATCGTTATCTTAAATAGCTTCAAACCTTCTGACTCTGTTGATGGATCACCACAGGCAGCTGCAGATACAGTCAGAAGTGCAGAAAAAGACAGCGAGGATGAATCACATGGAGATAGCTTCACCAGTAAGTCATCAGAGCAAGACTGTGCCGGATCTATGAAGAGATGTTCAGACAATCTGGAGGTAAATGAAGGCAAGCGGATCAAACTAGGGGGGGAAGAACTTGTTTAAATTTTGTCATGTGTAGCATTGTTTTTAGTTGTTGTTTTTTTTATGTTAATTGATCTGATGGCTAATGGTATACCAGTCGTGTAATAATACTGATTTTTTTTTGTGTTTTGTTATTTTCTAAATGAGGAACTTTTTGAATGAGTCACTTGTTTTAGTGTAAATGTGCATTTTTTAAGCAAGGTTAATGTGTATTTTTTAAGCAAGCAGATTGTTGTGAACAGGGTGCCAGTGAACTTTGCCAGTTTCAAAAGGATATGGCTAGAGCATTTTTTTGCCAATAGTAATTTCACAGATGAGGTAGAATAGGGTTACAAAAAGTGACTGAAAGCTACACTAGTACATACATTTGTAGAAACAAACATTCTTGATAAGAAAAAATTATATTAGAAAAATGTAAACTCTTCTTAGATTGGTATCTTGATTCAAATTTTATTTCCTTTTGAAATGCCTGATTTCAAGGCATCAGCATTAATTTTCTTGTCCACAGTTTTTTTTTTCTCTTGATTTTCTAGGCCTACTAATTATTAAATTTGTTTCGAGAGATTTGTTGTAGCATATTTTTATTATTATTTTAAATTGTTAGTATCCGTGTTGATCAAAATATTTCCCATGAAGAGAGAGACTGTTCAAAACATTTTCTGTCACAAAATAAATGGCCATTCGTTAACTTGTCAGAATTTTGTGACTAGATGATATTCTGTATGGGTTATGATTCCTTTTTATGGAGCTAGTTATTTTCTATGCAGCAGTCTCTTGACTTAAAATAGGGCTGATCAGTTTCTTTTCATAGTTTTCAGCAGATGTATTTTAATTTACACATCCGGTGGTACAATTATTTTTACCTCCACTGTTTTTTTTTCTATGTATACTAGAATATGCAGCCGTCAAAAGCCATCATTCCAAAAGCCTCCATATGTAGACACGTATTTTACATAGCTCATGCAATGCTTTTTTTTAATAATTATATTACTTTTTATACATATTTTTTTTTCTTATTATAAGTCACTTGTAGAATCATAATTGAACAAAGTCAAAGAAGATTGCTAAAGTATAGACAATCTTATTTTCTCAGAATAGACATTTAATTATCTTGGATTTAATAGAATTTTTCAAAACTATAAATATTTTAAAGTCTTTTTTTATTTTGTTTCCTTTAAATTTTGACTGATTTTTCATTTTCTTAATTTTGCAACATAATTTTATTCAGAACTATGAACTGTCTGGTGAAATTATTTATATTGAGGCTCTTAGCCTATCATTAATGCAATCTTTTAGTGTTATTTATTTATTCTTTAAGTATTTCTTACTGACAGTGTTAGAGGTAAGATAGTAAAACTCCTTGCCAAGAAATATATAATATAGTAAAAAAAAAAATAACAATGTTTTATTTTATTGGCATCATGATTTGTTTTTTTAGTCAGTGTGTAAAACCTATGTTAGAAAACTTCAACAAAAAGTAGGTGGTAAACCAGGAATTTTTTTTTTTTTCTCTTACAAGCTGTGAATTTTTTTTGTATCTGAACATATTTTTTTTTTTATTTCCTAGATGTTCTTATCTCTGAAACTTTTTTGCCGTTTTCAGAGTTTAAAAAAATTTTTTGTAAATCTCCGTCCACCTAATATGGTGTGGGTGTGGGGCCTATATCTTTTTTCATGTATTACCTAAATATGTAAGCAAAGACCCCAAATTAGTCTAGATATGTTTGTAATCCATCACTCATTCATATTTATTGCTTTCATTATTGATTTCAAACATGTATCATTGAAGTATCATTAAAAAAAAAATGATTACTCATCATTTGTTTGACCAATTTTTAAAATTGTAAATATAGTATCAGTAATAGCTTCTCTTTCCTAATGTTATTTACTTTATATTGCTTTCCTATAATATTATTATTTTAGCATTTCTTTATAACGCAAATTAATTGTGACTTTATGTTAATAGGTGCCTTGTATTGATATGCATTCATCTTCCTTTTTTTTTAAATTTTTTTTTGTCATGGTTCATTTTGGTTTCTAGTCAGTTTCATCTGTGGATACACCTTGTTTACTCTCTGAATTGTGTAGTGGAAACATTTAAGTTTATTAGCCCTCATTAGTATCAATGTGAGTACTTTTTATACATTTATAACTTCTTTATTATTGACTGGAGAATATGTTACTATAAAATACTATGCTTAAAAATATATAACATTACACACACCACTTTAACATTCAGCAAATGAAATGTTTCATATTTTTATTTCAATCTTATTACAGACTCTGTAAGGCTTTGGGGCTTGTCATTCTCCCTTGTCCTGAGTAAATGTAGTAAATTTTGTCCTTCTCTTTGGTTCTAATTTGTTGCTCAATATTGACAAAATGTATGCTTTATTCAGTGATGTATATTAAGATATATTAAACATATCATCTAGGTTTTAATGTAAATAAAAATATGTTATATCAATACATGACTCTTTTTTTTTGTCTGTTTCATTAATGTGTCGTGATAATTTGCCTTAAACCTACCTTTAGTGTGAAAGTATATGAAGTCGACAAGTTTAAATTTGGGGCTGTTATTTTTGTTTCTGTATCCCGGTAACTAATATAACGGGTTCTGCGGTTCCTCTACAATGTTGCGATGAGACGGCCACGCATGAAATTCTTTGATATTACACTATTCGGGAATAATGGCTAATTTAAAAAGGGGGTCGACACATAAAGTGTGTTGTGGGTGGCCATTTCTCTTGGGAGGGATATTAGAAATTATTTTTCAATGGTTTTAAGTCATATTTATATATATATGTAAAAAAAAAGATTTTATGATTTGGTCAATATCTTTGAATGCAGATATTTTCTTGACAAGTCTTCAAGTGATGCGTAATGATTAAGTTCGGAGGACATGTGAAAAAAAACAACAACCCATTGTCTAGATCTGCGGTTCTCAACTGGTGGTATGCATATCACAAGGGGTACGAGAAAGCCTATTTAGGGGTATGAAGAGACAGATCATTTTTCTTTTAAGACAAATAAGAATTTAAAGAACCTATATGTGAGGGGTACCGATGTTTATACTTTCGCACCCTTTGGGGGTACAGTCGCGAAACAAGAGTTGAGAACCATGAGTCGAGATGATTTCAATCTCATGATTGATTAAGCTGAAAAATCCCACAAGCTTAATAATAGTAATTTTTACAAGCACATTAAAAGATTTTCAATGAATAATTTTCTTAAATACGGGAAAATGTTGTACTTTATTTAGTCTGCCTACCCCATGCCATGTTTCTTTTAATCATAAGTGCCATTACATGCAACTCCCACTGAAATATTTTTGCTTTATATACAGGAAGGTTTTTAAAATCTTAAAAAGAGTAAAAACAGCATTTAAAAAAAAGCGTAATTTATAAAAAGGTTTATTTCAATAAGAAATGTAATAGATTAGTACACTGTTGATGTAATACTGTTTCTGCAATCTCATTTGAAGTAAGATTTACAATGACTCAAAAACATAAATTGGAGCAGTGATTTAACTTTTTTGGTTTGCAACCCACTAAGAACCCAGTTTGGTTTTTGCAACCCACCAGAAAAGAAAAAAAAGTTGTAATTGTATATATTTTTGATGAAGTAGAAGCTAAAATTTTTGGCGACCAACTTCAAATCAGCTTGATATTTACCAGTTGGTCAAAACCCTCTCTTTTGATAACCACTAAATTTGAGCCAATTCTAGCAAAACTGAATCTAAATATACTTTCAACCACAAATTAACAATAATCCTAATAACTGTTGTCTGCTCTATTATTGGTATCTGATGTGTCTGAACAGGCAGTAATTTTTCTTATGTATACAGTGTAGTATTTTTTTTCTCAATTTGCCATTTTTTATTATTATTCTTCAAGTTACATCTACATTCCCTGTTACTTGTGTTTAAAAGAGCTATTAGTGTTTTAACTAACAAATATTTGTGCATCAGATTTAAAGAAAATCTGGGATTCTAGCATTAAACGCTTAAAAAATAACATGATGAACTAGCAGTGCTTTTTTTCTATTAAAAAAAGGTACTGTAACTCCTATTTATTCCAGGCAGTAATATACAAAAGTCTACGGAAATAAAGGTGCCTAAATGCTGTTCCGCCATAAAAAAAAGCACTGTGAACTAGTAGTCTTAATAAATCCAAAATATGGTTTAGGCTAGAAATGATAGTAGGCCCTGGTTTGAGTTTAACCTTAATCGATGGGGCATTTTATTGTTAGTTAATGCAACAAAAAATCATAGCTTATATAAATCAAGTTTTCTTCATGTGTTATTGAAGCGGCCATCTGCTGCAGTTCTGGTTGACACAATCAAAGGTGGTAAATTTTGATGCATGTGTTGAGAGTTTGGGTGTATGCTCTGTACTAATCTTCGTTGTTGAAGATTCATGTTAATAGTATTTTCACTCCAGCTTCTGAATCTGCTTTCTTCGCTGAAGATCTCTGGTCCCAGCATATGTGACATGTCTGGCATATCGCAAGTTTGGCTTCGTCCCCACGGACTAGCTTGTGACCTAAATGTCCTACCATCATTACTCACATCAAGCAGGGGACAGCTATTTGAAGCTGTTAGCACTGCATGTGTATTTGGATTGCTCCTTTGTCCGGTAAACCGACCATTGATAACAACATCAGAGCTCGAAAGATCCACTATGCTGTCATAAGTGGGTGGCTGAGAGTCATCGCCATTGGCTAAGCTTTCGACTGGATTTAAACCCTGGAGATTTTCATAATAACTGCTAGGTCTTCGTCTGAGGGAATAACCATTAGCTGGATTTTGTTCATTTGGCTGACTAGTCTGGTGATCACTAACATGCCTTCTCCTGCTTCCATTTCCTGACCTGTGAGGTGTGTATGTTACAGTACTCTGGTCTTCAAAGTCAATGTTGGATAGACTGCTTGATGGGAAAATTATGTTCTCAAAATAAGGCGGAATCATTTGTTGGAAGCGCTGAGCGCATGCTTCAGAAAAGGACGGTGGTGGAGTGAGTGGCGTTGGCTTGGGCCAGTTTTTACAAACTTTAGTACACTTGTGTAATTTAAAAAACTCAGTTATTCCAAATTCACCTTTGTCAAAAAGACCGTAACGTTTGTTTAGCGAATGAACCGTTGAATCTGTAAAAACATAGTATGGTCGCATATCTTTCATCTGACAGACTCCCTGGAAGTCACAAGCGACTAGAGTGCCATTAGAATATTTATAAGTGAAGTGTGAGAATGTCTGCAAGTGTTGAGACACTGCATGTTCTTCTGTGTGATGTTCAATAGTCCACGGACAGTAGCGTACCATGTTTCCTAAAAACATAAAATAAGCTGAAATGAAATAACTGTTTTGGGAAAATAATTTAAAAAGTAATCTTTTTATTTTACTTACTTTAATTTTTTTTTTACATATCCGATGATTATTTATTAGTCTAAAGAAATGATTGCACTGTGCACCTAGGTCTAATAGTTTGGATTTTATTTAGATTTTTAAAATTTGATAACCATTTCCCCCACTTCACCCCAGATAAAATTAATCAATTAAAAATTGATCCTAAGGAGTTGATGTGTAATGAAATTCTGAACGGAAAAAAATTCAGATTTTAAAACTTGATTATCATTTTCTGATTTCACATGCTGCTGGTAAGCTAAAAAAAGTTCCCTTAACCCTAGCGGGCCATCGGGGCAGATGAAGTGTAGAATTCATCTGTTTCTATAACCTCGGCATATGAAGGGATTGTGTGGTTAGCACAACGCCCTGCCGCCTTTACTTCCCCAACTTAAAGTTAGGTACCCATTTAAAGCTGGGTGGACTTGTGGGACGACTTTGCACCAAATTTCACCTGGGAAAATTTCAAGGGCCTCACCGAGGATCGAACCCATGACTCTCAGGTTGGCAGTCGAGTATCTACATCACTCGGCCACCCGTCCCACTGGTAAGATAAATCATGTATTATTATGTTTTAAAAAAAGTTTTAAGGGATTACATTTTTTATCAGAACAAGTTCATTGTTTCCCCACTTAGCAATTATTGATTTATGATATATTAGTTTTCAATACCTGGGATGAGTTCCTCAATAGAAATCCATTCATCTTGATCTAAGCTTCTCTTGCCTTTTCTTGCAGCCAGCCATTTATTCATGTTGGATACCTTATCCATCTGTACTATTCCAGGCAAGACAACCTTTGGATGAAAATTAAAATTGCAAATATCAAATATAAATATTATAAATATACATATATATATATATATATATATATATATATATATATATATATATAAATATATATAAGTGAATGTAGTGAGCTATGTATGAATGTGCCAAGCCAGAATTTCTAGCGGTGAATAGGAACTGTCGATACAATAATGACCTTCATAGTTTTAAATACTATTGACAGATATTGGATACTTCTAATGTAAATTTGGTTTAAAAAATAGAATTAACTTTCAACATCTTAAGCTAAAATTAAAACATTTATTAAAAAAACATTGGTATGTAGCAAAAAAAAGGTATCAAGCGCTTAGATGTCGTTAAATATAAATTTTGATCAAAGGAAATTTTTGAATCAAGGGAAGAATATTGTTTTAGAACACTACATAGAACATTATTTTAGAACACTACATAGAACATTGTTCTTTCAAGAGTTCAAGACTACAATACTAAACAAAAAAATAAAGAAGATAATTTTATTCTCTAATAAAGTCAACTTCATTCTTAACTTCTTTGTACAATATTATGGGAAACAGATTCGCAATAGATATATTAACAAAATATTAAATTTATAAAAGATAAAAAAAAAATAAAGATGTGGCTTCCTAATAAATAGTTTGACATATTTATTGTTTTAAACAAAAATGGATTGATTAGTAAAAGGGGAAATTGATGATGAATCCAATAAACCTACCAGTTAAAATCAACATTACAGTTACATACAATTTCATGGTTAATGTTTTTTGTATGTTTTTTTTAGAGCACCGGCGTAGATAAAGCAGATATCATAGTGTAAATACATTGCAGGAAGTAGGGGAAGGAACTCGTTAAGCACATACATCACTTCATAAATGACTACACAAGTCGTATATAGATTAAAACACACTGTTCATTTAATAATCACACAACACAGTAGAGGGTCAAAACACAACTGCCTCATTAAAAATGTTCATAACACATGCACGTGTTCCTCCATCCCATTCTATCACCAGTCAAGCACAGATTCTCCCCCCCCCCCGGCCCGACCACTCCCCTGACCATTCATACGACGGCTGGCTAAGCATACATACCTCCATACAAACATTTTCATCTCTTAGTTAAACTAACTTTGAATGCCTCTTGAAAATGATACTATCCCGGGGAATGAGAAACCCTAATAGCCACGACATCCCTTTACGTCCCCAACTCATGTTCCCATTTCCCACCAACTCAAGTCATGTTCCCATTTCCCCACCAACTAAAGTCATGTTCCCATTTCCCAACAACTCAAGTCATGTTCCGATTTCCCACCAACTCAAGTCATGTTCCCATTTCCCACCAACTCAAGTCATTTTCCTATTTCCCGCCAACTCAAGTCATGTTCCCATTTTAAAGCTAGGTGGGCTTGAGGGACTCAACAACTTCTCTTAGAAGGTCAAACCACTGTAGCTACATAACTCAAGATGGCCGCGGTTGAACTCATGGTCCTCGGGTCGACAGTCAAGCGCTTTACTTTCTTTGCTCGACAATCTCAAGAATACCATAGAAATAGGAAAACCAACACTCGTGACAGCAGATCTCACTTTTTTTTTTGAAGCCAGTGCAAACTAATACTACATCAGAGGTTCCAGTGGCGTCACTAGGGATGGTGTCACCCGGTGCGGTAACTCATGGTGTCACCCCTCTCATGACACCCCATAGACATACAGCATTCTTAGCAACATTTATAAATAAATTTACAACGACAATAGAAGAATAAATAATTGATATCTATAGGTCAGTGCAAGTATACCAATAATTTCATTAAAAATAACGCAGTGGCTACGGTTCGGTCCGACCGAACGCATATTTTTTTTTTCGGGTACCAGCCTTACTTATTATTGCATAGCGGCCGAGTCGCTGCACTGAACTATATAACAACATAATTAATTTTTTTTTCAGAATTTTTTTTTCAGGATTAGGGTTAGGGATAGGGTTAGGGATAGGGTTAGAGATAGGGTCAGGGATAGGGTTAGGGATAGGGTTAGAGATAGGGTTAGGGTTAGGGTGTGGAGCAATATTATCTATGGCTGGTACCCGAAGTAAAAAAAATACGTGTTTATAATCGGAGATATTTTTATTTATTTTTAAAAATTAAATACGGCTTTGAATTATTTTAAATTACAAAATAAGAATATAGACCTAAAACTAGATATTTTGCATTTTGGTGTCACGCCTTGTGAGGGTGTCACCCGGTGCGGTCCGCACCCCCCGCACCCCCCTAGTGACGCCACTGAGAGGTTCTCAATCTTTTTAGTCTTGGATTACCTTTTTTTTTCCCAGTGACTCTCACAGCAGGGTGGCTTCAAAGGGCACAACTTTTTTTTTTAAAATTAAAAACAACAACAAAATAAACTACTCACCCGTATCTTACATTCACCAGGGAACTGCTGGATGAATTCTGCAGCCAACTGCTTGGTCACGTAAGACTTTTGTACCTCATCGTTCCAGAGTTCCTTGGTGCCCGGTATATCAGTAAACGCTTTGGCCACAACTTTTTCCCACTGTCGAGGTCCCTGTCCCAGCAGGACACCCTTGTACATTGTTTTCTTGCAGCCTCTTCTGAAAGGTTTCATTGTCAGGCCAACCTGCATCGGTAATCGATAATATTTGATAATAAGATGAATGGGCCCAGTGGCGTAGCGTAATGGGGGCGGCAGGGGCGGCCCGCCCCGGGCGGCACTTTTGATTACTTTTTAGGGGGCGACAAAATGTATACGTTAAATTGAAATACCTAAATAAGAGGGCGGCAAAATTGTCTTCCGCCCCGGGCCGCCGATACCCACGCTACACCGCTGTTAATAGCAATTGTGAATACAACGACGCCGACAACACAGGATAACATAATTACACATCAGCTTACTTGATGTTTAAGGTAAAACAACAGAAGATGAAATTACTGGCAGTTATACTAAGGGTCATCAATTGCAGTGGTAGGCAACCTTTTGAACCTCACGGACCGCAAAATTAGTAAGTTTTATTCGGGGTGGGGACCACTAAAATATATAAAATAATAGTTTTCATTGTTGTTAGAATAAATAAATATGATTAACGTGGGAAAACAAATGATGTTTCCGAAAGCTGCTCTCTGGCATCATTTTCATTTTGAAAATTTAAACTGGAAGATGGTCTTTGGCTGTAGAGGGCGCTATTTCGACTATCAATAAGCTCCACTGGGATTGTTCGAACGAGATGGATTTTGAAGTCCCAATATTTTCACAAGGCAAACACTTGATGGCGCCCTAAAGCACATACTGCGCCCCGGACAGACGCATGGATCCGTTATGGCATTGACCCTTCAGGGCTGAGGGAACTTTAATTTTTTTATTTTACTTTAGATAGATTGCCATTAACCGTTAAGGTATAATTTTCATAATATCTTTGTGGTGACGTTGTCGAGATACCGACCGAGGCCTATGAGCCTAGCCCCATTTTGTTTATTTCAATTTAATTTCTGGTTAAAGCGCCCCCTATAGTCGCGCCACATTTAATGTATTCGCCTCTTCTTTTGACTGTCTCATATGCACGTAGCACACCATAGCACACCATGATGTTAAAAGATTCTGGTATAGATGGTGTTTTTTTTTTTCTTTCTATTTTCTTAACGCGTAGGGTGTAAGGAGGATAGAGGGATTATGTTTCGATAGAAACACGCCAAGCATGTCTTCCGCCATTAACCCTCACTGCCACAGTGATACATACAGTCGGACCCACTCTAAGATCTTTAGTGGGCCCCAGTTAGTGACTTCAGAGGAGTAAGCAAAAGTGCTAGATAGGGGCCTCTTAGCTCTATATTTGGCCACAGCCTTTCTAAGGGATTGTGTGGCTAGAACAATGCCTTTTTGACCAATGCCCGGCCGCCGTTACTTTTTCCCAATTAATGTCGGTTACCCATTTGTAGGCTGGGTGGACTGAGGGACATCGATCGGACTTATCGGGGGGGGGGTCTAACTTGAGACCATTTGATCAGCAGTCCCTCATGTAGGCCCGAAATATCAAAAAATGCACTTAACCCATTTTGGCCAAAAATCTGGGTTGTCTTATGCTGTTTTTCAATGGGCCAAAGAATGTTATAAAATATCAGTTTACCCAGTATCTATATCCATCTCCACCGGAAATGCTTAACGTCTCAGACGTCATGGTCTGCCCCATTGTTGATTCGTGTTGAACTGTCACCTTTCTGGGAAGACTTCTGTCGGGAATCACTGTTATATAATCAACCTGCATATGACAACAGAGTGTGATGGATGTAAATGTGATGTATAGGCATACGTCCATGTATTTTTTTTTTCGACCATGGGCAAATACTTTGACAAAAATAGCCATCTGGTCATCTAGATCAGTGATTCTCAACACATTTTTCGCATCGCGACCCACCATAAATATTATTTTGTTTTAGCGACACTCCTGTACAAAAGAAAGAAACTTTTTTCCCCCTCATTTTTACTTTACAGATTAAGAAACTTTTATATTTGTAACAGACAGAGGGTTATTATTTTGTTCTTCATTCGTTAATTATATACAGTGGATTCCGCTTAATTGGGACACCGCTTAATTGGGACAGCCGCTTATTTGGGACAAATCTCAAAGAAACAAAACCAAGAAGCCAATAGTAAATTTGTATGTTTAATTGGGACAGCCGCTTAATTGGGACAAAAAGCCTCGGTCCCGATGTGTCCCAATTAAGCGGAATCGACTGTGTTAACATTTTGTCGCGCAACCCACAGTTTAATAATCACCGCTCTATACCATTATATTTTACAATGATATATAGCCTACCATACTGTAAAGTGGGCATGGCCTATTTGGTACATTCATTAGACAGGCTCAATGACAAGTATACAAGACAGAAGTTGTTGAGTCACACCATGCTAGTTTGTGACCTACTTTAGTGCACGCTACACACACACAACGATTTAGCTACTATTTTTGTTAAACAGATACAAGAATAAGATGAAAGGAGACCCCATTAACCTTTTGAAGTTGATGACAAGAGCATAAAAAAAAAAACCCACCACACAACATCAACATAACAACTCTTTTCACTAAAAGGCCTTTGAAACCAATTCATCATCAACATATTTTTAATTTGAAACTTTGACCTACGACCCTACGTCAACGTCTAATACACTCCCTTATTCTTTTTTTTTTTGTAATTATTCGTCTCCCTCTCAAGTTGATTGACTCTTCAGCAAACCCTGTGCGCATGACATATTTTATTAGTATTTTTTCTCCTCAGTTCGAAAATACTAGATTTTCTCCCCCCCCCCCCCCCCCAATCCCTCATCAATTGTGTGTGTGTGTGTGCACTTTATTGTGTTTACATTTGGCCATCAATGAACGAAGTAAACCCTGAGATCATCAGTCCCACCCTCCACGTGTAAGGTGAGATGTTTGACGAAAATACACCAAATGAGGGGAGTGATATGACAAGTAATAACTAAAGAAATTGTTTAATACCAAACCAAACCGAGTTCACGTGTGGGCAGTCATTGTTTTTTTTCTACCTGAAAATATAGGCCCATATTTTATAGATCCACAGAATGTGGAATTAAAAAAAAAACTTCCAGCAACGAAACAAATAAAAATAAATATACACATGCCGCCATTATATATCTACGCGTGTAGCATAGACATTTAATTCGCTTAATGTACTTAAGCCTCGTTAATAATTATTAATACTTTGTTCTGTAAGTAGAGAATGCGTTTCTTAGTTCATGCGTAATACGGGTCTAAATTTCTGATGTAGATATTATTAACTACCAGTCGTCAATGGTCGCCATGAACATGAAAGCGCATAACTGACCACCCCTAGATTTATGACATGAAAGTACACCACAAAGAAATCGTCCCTCTAGTCTAGAGATCGAGTCTAGAGATCGATTACAGCTAACCTATCCTTATAAAACATTTTAACAATAGATGAAATATTTAAAAAAATGAACTTAATCCAGGTTTCATTTTAATTTATCTTAGGTTGGGATGATAATACATTTATATAAACAGCGTACTACGTATTAAATTAGATAGGCCTACATTAAAAAAAAACCACTTAAATTTAAAATAGCTTGTAGATGTTAGAGCCAACAGAAGTAAATTTGTGTATGTGTATGTGTGTGAAGGTTTACTACAAAAGAAAGAAAGTTAACATAAATTTAATGATTATAGATAATTTACTCTTATACTGTATACTGGAGAATCACAATAGAAATAACTAGTTACTAGGATAATTGTTAACGAAATTCCACCCGCTAGATAAATGATTCTCTCTGTTCTAAACATTTACTATATCTAGTTTAAAAAAAATACAATAATACCCTCACCTTTTATTAGATTTTTCACTCGTATTAGAGTCAAAGCTTGTACGTAGGCCTATTCCACACACTCGTATGTCCCACAGAGTCACACACTGCTTGACATATTATGTCAACATGCTTCGTTTATTGTTAGTCCTGGCGAATTTTTCTACGCACCTAACCTTCTTTTCTTTTTTTTTTCCCCGGTGCATATTTAAAAAACAACAAAACTTAAGACCTGGGGAACACTTATATAGAGTTTTTTTTTTGGGTGCAAACCGGATTTAAGTCACGTGACTTGTCCAGAAACCTTAAAGTTGTTGACCTACTTAGAAAGTATGGGCGGAAAAAAAAAACTGTTATACTGGGAGGGGTGGAAATGTTCATACTGAGTTATTACAGTCTTTGTAAGGATGTTAACCTCTTACCTCTGAGTCTGAGCATATAAACCTTTAACGGGACGGTTTTTAGTAGTGCTTTCAACTGCTTTTTGCTATGGAGTCCTCACGGGAGACAGTGGAGACATTGTTAATTAGACTCGCTAGGATTTGAACCCATAATCTACACCATACTGATCGGACTCACAACCGAAGCCCATATGATAAAATCTTTATCAATCTATCACAGAGAGACACTCGGGGGGTGTTATCGATACTGTAAATATTTGAATAACGATATGCCATAGTTTCACCTGGAGCCAAATTTGTCTTCCTTCTCGGTCAATTATTGTCTAACATGATGAAAATCCAAAGAGCGTGTCTAACCTCTTTTAAACGCAGGTAGTTTCTAAGGCAGGGGGAGAGGCAAACATTTTTTTGTATTCGCGGGCTCATAAATGTGAACGGCGGGCCTAAGAGAGAGCAGTTGGATGGAGTGCTGTGATGAACAAATATGAATGAAATGTAAACGCCATAACATAATAAAGAAAAGCTTAGAGCAGTGCTTCACTCTGGCGGTATTACCGCGACTTTGGGCGGTTTCCCGTTGAACGTCAGCGGTATAATTTCGGCTGCTTTTAAGAATATGTTCTTAGTTAAGTTAAATTAAAACATGATAATTATATAATAAATGAGTTAAATAGTTTTTTTTTTACATTTTGCATAACATCAAAGTTAAAAATCTTGATTATTCATTTAATTAATTGTATTACAGTTTTTCCCCCTTAAGGTAATTTTTTCCCAACCCAAAGGGCCCAGAACGAATGCCCGTACTAAGCCAGCACGTCCGTGCCCCTTGGGCAGGTGGGACGGATATTTTTCGGGCCCTAAATTCACAGGCGGTGGCCACGGAACAGAGATTAAACAGAAGGGCCGGGCCTAGAACAAACGGATGGGGTTTCTATATGTATTGATTATAAAAAAAAAACTGTCATCAAAACTGAATGCTGGAGCTGGATCATACAGCCCAAACCAGCCTTACTTGGACCGCGGATCGTAGTTCGTAGTTCGTCCATGTCTGTTCTAACCAGTCAAATATATATATATACAGTGGGTATTCGGTTAACGAACTGTTCGGACAGCGAACAAATCGGACAACGAACACTTTCGTGAAAGATTTTTGTGTTCGGACAACGAACAAAATTCGGATAACGAACAAAAACTAATTCTAACGAAAACGTCTCGGCTCTCGGAACACCCGACATCAGTCCTCAATTTGTCCTGAAAATGGATGTGCGCGTGCGCTGACACGTCATCATTCATACTACGTAGCAGTGAGGCAGCACCATACGACGCGTAGACATATCGTACGTGCTTCTCTAAACGCCTTATAAAAAAACCCTGAAAATTTGAAAATATTATTGAACCTAAAAAGAGTGGAGTGTCAAGAACTGTGCTCACCATAAAAACCAAGCAAGAGATTATAACTAAAGTAGAGAGTGGATAAATAATGACTGATGTTACCAGGCAGTACGGCTTGAACAGGTCTACTGTAGGCACAATCCTAGCTAAAAAAGATATCATCAAAAAGACTCAAGCCTCTAAAGGAGTAACGAAAATTACATCTGAGAAGCAAAAAAAGTGTCATCCATGATAAAATCGAGTTATCTTTTAGTTTGGATGAATGAACGGGAGTGAAAAGAGATGTAACTAGAATGGCCATCATTCAAGTGAAGGCTGGAGAAATTTTTGAGAAATTGAAAGAACAAACTTCAGGCTCGTCCTCTGAAAATCTAGAATTCAAGGCTACCACTGGCTGGTTTACAAACTTTAAAAGGAGATCTGGCATTAAACAAGTTGATATCAATAGGGTTGCTGATATCTACAATTACATTGCTATCAATCATTTCCTGAAAGTCCTGAAGGAAAGAGAAAAACAACCGACATTGGACATATTCTTTAACGCCCAAATAAAGGAAAAGGACTGATTAATAAGCAAGACTATATGGATGTATCATATTTGTAATAAATAAACTTACTAAGAAATTATTCTTGTACATGACAATTTTTTTTAATTTAATTTTTAGGATCTCCAGAACGAATTAATCGAATTTCCATTAACATATATGGTAAATCGATGATCGGTGAACGAACGATTCGGATAGCGAACATAATTGTGGAACGGATTAAGTTCGTTAACCGAATACCCACTGTATATATATATATATATATATATATATATATATATATATATAAAATAGAACAGTGCTTCTCAAACTTTTTGAAGTCACGGCCCCCTTGGAACGCCAATTAATATGTCGTGTCCCCCCTATTTATTTTTTTGGTTTTGATTGACTCTTCAGCAAACCCTGTGCGCATGACATATTTTATTAGTATTTTTTTTATAATTTTAAACTTCTATATGCAAACTTTTGCTAGTCAATACATGATTTTTCTAATGTTAACAATGAAAGAGTGAAAGGATGCAACATATAAAATAAACTAGATTTTATTTTAATTATATATTAATACTATTTACATACAATACATAAGATTAATACATAAGATTTTATGTGTCACATTTTTCGAAATTCCACGGCCCCCCTCCGGAAGTCCACGGCCCACCACTTTGAAAAGCACTGTAATAGAACACGTATTCATCACTGATTATCGAGACCCACACTACATTAAATTGTAGGCCTATATCCGCCTACGAACCCACAAGGTGAGAAAATCAGTCCCTAAGAAAAAAAAAAAGAAGCTCTCAATGGGAAGTTCACATCCGAGATCGAGGCTACCAGGTAAACCCCCGCATTCTATTGGTTATAGATAAGTTTACAAAACGTCTAAAAATAGAACTTATTCAATTCGAACTTGGGATGATCCATTTATCAGAAGTAATCCACTCGTTCTGCTTAGAGACGCATTAAATTATTTTTACAAGAGAAACTTTTCCAGACAGAGCAAGGCCATATTAACATACTTACATTTTTTAAATATATTTATTAGGTTTCTGTAAGGGGCCGTCCATAAAGTACGTCACGCTCCAATAGGGAGGGGGGGGGGTTAAGAAAGTGTGACAGTTTGTGACAAGGGGGAGGGATGGGTCAAACCAAGTGTGACGTCACATTTTTTTTAATAGTAAAACTTAATAGTTTTAAAAATAATTTAAAAAAATTTTGTGAAACACTTGAATTAGTTTTATGTCAAAATAGCATGAAATGCATATCTTTTCAATGTTTTGTTCACAATTCCTCATGCTAGTTAGTTCAAATTGCAACGTTTTACCTTCGAGATTCTTTCCTCCTCCAATCCCAATCAACCAAACAACTGATGGACTCAGAGCTTCAGAAAGAGCAGATGCAGATGCTCATAAATTTCCTTCATTGTTTGTGGCACAAACTCTCAAATTTTATGACATTGTGCCAAGATCAACAGGAGTTTTAAAAGTACAACCATATGATCCTTATCGTCCATCTTTGCAGACCAACTTACATGATCGAATTTGCAAAGTGTGTCTTGTATACTTTGCCCCACAAACAATGTTGAAGAAACATACAGGACAACATAGAGATCGGGAGCAGGAGAATGTGCCAACCCAAAATTTTCCAGAATCAACTCAGATAAAACTCATCGTCCTCTGAGAATCGCTGCTAGAAGGCAAAGAGAACTCATGGCAATTATTGGCAGAATGGAAAATGTACATTCAGAGTTCAGAGGATGTTGATTGGCTAGATGAGGATGATGTTGATCTATCTGCAATTATCCATCCAGGAAACGATGATGGGGAAAGATTTATGTCAGTCGTAACTATGGATGAACACTTCACCATGGATGGATGATGTCTAGTGAATATTTTTTTTAATTAAACATAATTCACAGGTCCACTATAAACATATTCTATATAGCACAAGAGCTGCTCACATAATTTGTCAATCAAGTTCTTTTTTTATTCGCACTGTTTTGTTTCCATTTTTATTATTTAATCACTGGTTGAGGTCAAGTTTCGCTAATCTATTTCTTATCCTGTGTAATAGAATGCATAATCGGAAGATTATCTCAAAGTTGACATCACTCATTGTAAATGAAATGGTTGCAGATAAATGATGTTTATTATATAATTGTCAAGTCTAGTTTTTGCAATTTTTTTTTCAAATTCTATTGATTGAGTTACTGTTTCAAAGAATAACTGTGACAACTGTTGACAGTTAGTTATTCTACTATTACAGTCATTTAATAATCTGATAGTTCTTTTAATATTTATATTTTAAGGCAGTTTAATAGTGAAGTGCGTTTTAAGTTTTCGATTAAATTTTAATTAGTTGTAAATTAGTTTTTTTTTCAAAAGTGTGACGTACTTTGAGGGGGGGGGGGACTAAGTCCATATGCCATTCAATTGAAAAAAAAAAGACATTAAAATCTATTTTTTTGTTAGGATATCATTAATTGGTTTCATCAATAGATTTTGCATGAATAAGGCATACATGATGTTATGTGAAAATATGTTTAACAGAAGCATCGACTTGTTAGTAAATTTTGATTATCTACCGTATTGGTTAATCACATACTATTTCTTTGTTTTTTATCCGACAAAATACAAGATTCTGAAGATTTCCCGACATTTCTTGTTATGTTGTATGTTAGTGCTGATGTGTTACATTATTTGCCACGAACATTGAACAAAATACACGTCACAGTTCAGAAAATATACACAAAATAGCATGTATGTTTATGACAAAGACAAAGTCTCTCTCTCTCTCTCCCTGTCTCTCTCTCTCTCTCCCTGTCTATCCTCTTTATGTCAACAGCAGCATTAACAAAGTGTCAGTTACACGAGTTGACCTAAAAAATGAGGAATTTAGGCTCAAGGAAACTTGTTTGTTTTAGTAGCCTTTTGGAAATATAGGCCATAACAAGTCTCATGAAATCTTTTAATGTCACACGATTTCCAATTATTAATGACTTAGAGAAGGGTTACAGTACAGTGGAAAACCTCGGGTAACGAACTTCCCCAGCTCACTAACAATTCGGGTTTACAAACTACAACTTTTGAATGTTAATGCTGAGGTTACGAACGTTTCGGGTTAAGAACCAAGTTCTGGAACGAATTAAGCTTGTAACATTAGGTAATACTGTATTACTTTTTTTTTATCCCCTTTAACCGTAAGTTAAAAAGGGAAAGGAAATAATAAACCACTTTTCCTATTGTTGAACACATGGATTTGAACCATAGCTGTTCATATGATAGGCAAAGAAGGTTTTCTTTTCTTTGTTGAACTTGTTACGAAAGGTGTTGTCACTAACACATACATCGACGTAATCCTGTCATACCTGATATTATATGTTATCTCCCTTTAATATATTGTAAGTTTAAACAGGACAGTCGCAAGGGGGGGGGGGAGAAAGGGTGTAACCCGAACACATATCCCCCACCCACCCCCCTGCCATTAGGGTTCACGTGGGGTATAGAAATTTGCTGTATAATGACTAAGCGATAGGTGGGTATGTAATTCGAAGCCACCCCCCCCCTTTCCCGTAAACTTTTTGCCGGAGATTGTCCCGGGCTCGAGATTAGTTGGCGGCAGCCTTGACTTAAAAATGACTGATTCAAGCCATACAATTAATGACTTCAACTAATTTGTACACACATACTCTCTCTCTCTTTCTCACACACACACAATCACACACACACACACACACATACTTAATTGCGGTTAGTTAAACAAGTCTTTAATTATTTTTTACATTTACGCTGACAGTGGAATTTTTCTTGCTACTTTGATGCATTTCTCGTCACCCAACCAACATACAGGTGCATCGTATGTCACCGACATGGTCACAGCATCACAGCCGTCACAGGATAATGTGTAAGTTTACATAAACATATTAGCTCAATGAAAAATACTTTTATGCACTTTTAGAAAGTTTTAATGAATATTTCAATATAATATGAACCATTGTTTTGTGTGTGTTATAAAACAAGATGTAAATAATGTGTTCTAAATTAGGTTACAAATAAACAAAGAAAATAATTTCGAATAAGGAAAAGTCCAGATACAGGAAGTCTGGTGTCCCTGACAGACTATGACAATAGGGGCCCATATTATGGCTTCCTTTCACTAAATTATACATAAAATAGATATATAAGATTAAACTGTGCCGAACCTAGGGGTTTGGGGGCCCGGGGGGGGGGGGCTTGGCCTCTTTGAGGGCTTCTGCATTTTAACATTCGACACTATGACATGAAATAATGTACTTAATATTTAATGTAAAAAGCATTTTTGGGGTCCCCCTAAAGCTGGGGCCCGGGGGGACTTTCGCATTAGGACCCCCTCCCCCGCCATAGGTGCGCCTCTGAGATTAAATTCCGAAAGCTACCGACCCCCCTCCCCATGGCTTCCCAATCAAGGATTGGGGTCTTTGACAAGTGTTTTGGTGGCCTCCCCTTGCGTCGGGGACCAAAAGCAACCGGCCGTGTTCCAGAGTTCCCCACGATAAGATATTCTATGATACAATTCAGCTCTCGAGCCCCGCAACAATGACAATTAGCTATGAACCCCATATTCTTTCGCACCAATACATATGGATTTATCCCTGCTCCCCATTGCTTTTAGGCAGAAAAAAAGGAAAAAACATGTCTTCATAAAAACATCTAAGAATTAGTCATTGTACAAATGTAAGGATTTAGAAATAGAAATAATGTGAATGAATGAGATCTACCACCATACCAGTTGCCAATAGTTGCTATGGTAGCGCTTGTAATAATAATAATAATAAATGATTAAGATTATTATTAGATATCAGGAGTTATTGTTAACCAGACATGGGCAGACTACGGCCTTCGAGCCAAGTCCGGCGCACCAGGCTGTTAGGATCGGCCTGCGCTCTGACCCCCCCACGCGCTCCTTCTTATCAAAAGTTTATATTCAATTTATATAACTCCTTGTATATTCAAACCCCGCGGTTCGAAAAGTTTGCCCACACATGAGCTCAACAAATGCGCCCTGTTGAAAATTAAAATTTTAGATATCAAAAAACCGGGTATTAACTTAAAAAGCAGCTCAAAAGTCTAGTTTTTGCACAGCCAATCTCTTTTTGCCGCACACAAGCCTACGGTAAATTACAGGGAACATCGCTGTCGTGGCTGACACGTGATATTGGTTCTTGTCTGGAATTCCGTAGTGTAGGGGGACCTTCGGAAATGAGGGGGATCTTGAGCACTGTCTATTCCACTTATACCAAAAGCACAGTCCTGCTCTTCAAGTTCCCGTTGATGGCGACGAACCTCCCACGAGCTGAGGCCGTAACAAAAAAGAGTAGCAAAAAAAAAACAACAGATCTACAAGTCAATCATAATCTATTACGTTACTCTCAGCCTTCATGTTTTAGATGATTTCCCTTGGCCTGACTCAGCTGTCCACGAAGCTAAATTTCTTAGCCTCGAGTGTTTTTAGCTGATACTCTAATTTTAGATGACAAAGTCATTCACAAGTGGTAGAACTTGAATCTTTTACTGCAGACAAAATGAAGCAGTGAGGCATGTGGGTCGGCATGAGAGCAGCGGAAGGACTTATGAAACTTTACAGGTAGTTATTGTGATACTTTACAGGGGATTGTTGTGAAACTGTACAGGTAGTTATTGTGATACTTTACAGGTGATTGTTATGATACTTTACAGGGTATTATTGTGATATTTTACAGGGGATTGTTGTGATACTTAACAGGTGATTGTTTGTTAAATTATATTGGTACAACCAGAGCCGGTTCTAAAGTTAGACAAATATGGTGAAGACTACTTTGTGCCACCCCACCCCCAACTTCAAAGGGCTTTATTCCAGTGCACTATTCCAGTGCACTATTCTATCTATTCTGGTGCTATAGGGCCACGACAATAACTTTTTAAGTTTGCCTAGAACTCCAATATGTCACTAAAAGTCTATGCCTAGGGCACCAAAAAAAAACTACAACAACATATGAACTGCTTTTGGTGCAATGTTCTACTTTACCACTAAATCTCACACTTGCTTATGAGAGAGATACCTGTATACGCAACGACACACACACACACACACTTATAAAAACTTACAATTTGTAGTCTGAATGTAGACGTTATTGATTAAGTAATGTGTGCATATATTTTTTTTTAAATAACCCATAACTATATGCATGTATTTGTATATAATATACAAGCTTTTATTCATGAAATACTAGGTCATGTAGTCCCTTTATAATGAGCCCCCCATTAGTTTTCATTAGTGCATTTTGTCCTTTGACACACCTTGCTAACCTCCGAGCCCGTGACTTTTGGTAGCAAGGCACTTTTGAAACCAAGTGAGATACATCTATGCACGAATCAAGCAGAATGATTCTGTGTGTGTATGTGATCGTTATCATATGTTACAAGTTTTCGAAAGACTTTTGTAATTCCAATCCGCAAGAACTGAAATATCTTTTTAACTCTTCTACGGCAACAGACGACGGCTGATTTTCACATATCCGTGTTTTACCCCAGATACATGTTGATCACTCCTGTAACTCTTAAGACATGATTTAGTGGGTTTCGTAGAGTCCGTTGCTCTCCTGGTCAGCAGGGGGGAGCTGGAATAAGAAATCTCAGCGATAGTCCAGCTTTTGCAAGGTACTCCTTTGAACCACGGAGTCGTCAGAATGCGGAAGGTCTTCGTATGGTGGCGGACCATCTGTTCACTGCAAGGGGAGTTCTTCTATGAACTGCGATTGATCATCCATCCATTTCTTTCGCAGTTTCGCCCCTTCGTCGCTGGCGTAACGTCCTCGTTAAAACGGGCTGCCACTGTTTGGGTGACCCAAGTGGGTGAACATCAACTTTGTCTACACTTCATATCGAAATGCACCCTCTTTTTTTAGTGACTTCAAAATCTAAATTTTGCAGCGGTGCATCGCACAGTTTCGGCCAGTCTTGGCATATCTTAGTACAGCGGTGAAAGTGGAATAAGAGCCAAGTGTGCTTGGTTCTCCATAATCAAAATGTCCGTAAGATTTTCCTGAAACATTAAAAAAAGAATTCTATAATAAAAAAAAAAAAATCGTCATAATCTTTCACATAATAAGTTACCATGTCAATTAAGCGAGGGATGGAATTCAGAATTTGTATTTTAACAAGTATATCCACCACTTTTTTACTAATAAATTTAATTTTTGTTTCGTTAACATTTTTCATTTTTCTCCATGGAGTTGATGGAATATGCTTTTTTAAAAGTCTAAATCGATTTTTTCTGTTTCGAATAATTTTTTTTTACTCCATCATCTGCAGTTTTTACCAGTTTCGCATTGTAACGTGTGTACTTACCTGACTCAGGTGACATTTCAGGCTTGCACAATGGTATCGCAAATATCATACGGTAAAAATATTGAGGGGGGAGCTTCTTTATTTCTGAGGCACACTTCTTTTAAAATCAGCGGATTTCAAGTTGGATTCAAATGTGTTAACTGCCATTTTTTTCAAATAAGAAAAGCCTGCAACACATAAAACACACATGCATACATAAAGAACAATTAATCATTCAGTATCGGATTTGGTGGGGGGCTTCTTATCACCCATCCACCTATTATCACCAAGCTATACAGTAGATTCTCTTTACCCGACGTGGCCCCACAACAGCAGGGAGCCCTAGATTTTGTATGCTGGGTTTGTACCACCTGCCCCCATTGCGATAACGCTTACAATGTCTTCAAGGGAAATAACTTATCAGAATATGGCGGTATTACGTCAGATATATATGTGGATAGTGACTACACCTTTCTTTTCCAGGACCACAGCTGCGAAAATCCGGCCCTGTCCCCTCCCCCTCCTCCACCCTCTACTGGTGTCATCAACGAACAGCGTGCTAGCGAAGAGGTGAGGACACATTCCTGAGCCTCAGGCCAACAACGGGTTCATGCATTTGACCGATGAGGCCCCAGATCCAAGAGGAGCAAGTGCCGTGCTTCACCCTGACACGAGTGGCGGATCAAGATTAAACAGTTCAGGCAGAGCCGCATGTTGGCCCGCAGGCCGCAGCTCGCCCATCGGCTACAATAGCGGTAGGCTACATGTCACATACCTGGAATGCTACAGTCACATCCGATCATGGTCATAGCCTTCTTTGTCGTCGTACTCTGCGGGCAACCAGGTCTGCAGCGACTGACAGCTTAACGCACGTCACGATGACACATAGCAGGTTGAGAAAATGGGAGAACGTACTTAGATGCTCGAGCTCAGTATTAATTGTCCACGTCGTTCCACTGCGGCCACTCGGACCACGGACTTAATAGCGGCACCATCTGAGAGTAGACCAGAGGGAGAAAAATATAACAACGGGGAAAAAATGGCTGATTTATGTCATTTGGCGTTTCTGAACATCCTTTCCTAATCGGACTTAATGACAACGCTTGGATGAAGCCTCTGTTTATCTTTTAGATCCTATAAACCCCTAATGGGACAGTTTTTATTGTGCCCTATTGTCAAAACCCCATCATAGCTTAGATCACAATCATCATGGGGGCACCACGGGAGACAAACGCAGGCACGTAATGTAAGGTACCCATTTAAGCTGGGTGGACTTGGGTTTTATTCTTGTGGACCCCCAACAATTTTTTCGCGTGCCCTCTGGGATACGTGTACCATACTTTGGGAAACACTCATCTATGATAATCCACTGATTAGATATTATATAATATTTGGGATAATGAAAAATGTATGGCGCATAAATGAATAGTTAAAATTTGCCTTTTTACCAAACAAAATATTTTGGTAAGTCCACATTTTTAATTTTAAATGAAAAAAAACAACAACAGAAAAATATCAAACGCTTGTGCATTTAAAAAATACAGGCCATCGCATATATTTTGCTAGTTTGGATTTTGTTGCAGCCAAATTCTGGAAAGAAATATTAATTAGTGCAATACAATTTAACGTGACGTTTTTAATTTTTTTTTTAAATGTAATATTAATGTTTGAATCTCTGTGACAGACATGTTACCTGGAAGGTGTTCCTCCACAGACACCCAGTCATCCTTGTTGAGAACTGTTAAGCCGTGACGTCGCTCTAGCCACTGGTTGACCTTTGACACTTTGTCCATTTGAACCAGACCTGGAAGGATAACCTAGCGGACGATAAAAGAAAACCAGAACAGACAATGGTCTTGAGTGACTAGCAAGTTAGTGACAGTAACTGTTTACTCCGAAGTTAACCTGCAGCAAATGCACTCACGGTAACCTTTGCTGGTGTGTCATGTTTTGAGAGGAAAAAAAAAATCAATCGCTTCCTGCAAGCTCCTCCCCCCCCCCAAACCATCTAAAAAAAATATCTGTTGTCACTCATTGAAAGCGCCCCCTCCCCCCCTTTCCCCCCTCCCCCTTCAAGTCATAGTTTTCTTTTACAGAAAAGAAAACCGTCCTAAACGCAAATAACTGCTGTTTTTTTTTGTTTACCTTTTTTCCTTTCATTATTTTGTGGAGAAACGCTCCTCTTGCCTCACACTTCTCCCTCTAACTCACAATTATTCACTCAATTCATCTCGGTCATCTACCTCCTAGCTTACCTCCCCCACCAAACCTATTTACTTACCCACCCACATTCCTACCTAGCACCCACCTATCCACCTTTCCATAGTTGTCTCACGATTCGATGCTGAGAGATTACATCAATATGTAATGAAATCTGGCCACAACTCTCCAAATATCATTGAGCTGCTATAGGTGGCTAATATAAAACACATTCGAATAGATTTGACAGAATGAAACCTAAAAATAGCCTGTAGATAACTAGAGCGTAAGTTTTCTTTATGTCAGCTAGCCTTTATCTACTACATTAACTATTTATATAAAACAATAATGTTTCTTTCAATAAAACCTTATTGGGGGGGGAGATCTTAAGATTCCCACTGTATACAGAACCGATTTCTTTGGGTATTTGGGGGCCCTTGATAGATCCTTTCAGACATGTTGTGGGCCTTGAGAAAATATTCTAAGCTTCAGATTTTAATAGGAATAATAATATTTGCAGGAGGTAACTTTTGCAGTAGGGGCCCGGGCGGTCGCCTAGTTTTCATGCCTTTAGAACGGCTCTGATTGTCAAATTAAGCACTGGGGTGGCAAAACTTTTCAAAACCGCGGGCCACAGTAGTTTACCTATGTCTAAAATAGCCTAATAAAACATCAACGCAATAAACATCATTCAACGATTAGCAGCAATCAGCCACTTACATTGATTTCTGGGCCACTGGAGTATTCTTCTTTGAATTTCGCAGTCATATCTTTGGCCAGTTTGCCTTGTCTGTTCAGCATGCCAGTTTTTTCTCTAGTATTTGGTAGTTGGTGAAAGATTTCACCGCCACTTTCTTCCCATTGCCCTCGCCCCTGACCCACAAGGAGAACGCCCTTGTAGCTTGTTTTCTTGCACCCTCTGGTGAAATGGTTTGGCTTATAGGTCCACCTAAACGCAATCAAAATCCTAGTTTTTAATCGGAAAGAAATATAAATAAAGAATACCCCCCTACATCAAAATAGATAAGCTAATAGACAATTAAACATCAGAAATAATGAAATGTAAAGGAGTGGTGAGCACAATTGTATTATATTTTTGTCCCAAAATTTCTAGGTCTGGATAAAAATGCAGTTTGGCAGGCTTGCGTAGGTTAAATCTATGGAAATATTTGGATGAATTAATAAATTTCTTTTGTTTTTTCTTCGCCACGGACTACAGAATTTGATGGTAACGGACTTTAAAAATATATAATATAATAATAGCGATTTGGGCGCTGCGTTAAATCGAAAGTAAAGAATTAATACAACAGTATTCCAGTTTAAAATACAATCATGAAAAAAAAAAATCGGATCTGCCCGAAACCAAAAATAACCTCGCCTGCCAATCAAGCCTAAGGGGATATAACTCTATGCAAATGTTTTGCAGGGTACAGCTAGTAAACATATAAACATCTCAATATCATTAAAAGGTGGATCATCGTAGGGTAAGACAAGAAATGTACTTGTCAGCCAAACTGGCCTTGGAGCAAAAGGTCAAATTTCTAATATCGGTTGCGCTTGCGATGCAAGTCCGATCAAGCGAAATACATAACGGGTCGAGCCACCCCCTCCCCCTTCCCCCCAGCGACCCCAGCGACCTATGTCCCTGGTGCCTCCATGGTCGTCCCATCGACTCCAGACCCCCATGTTTCCCCCAATGATATGGTGAGTCAGAGGCGTTGAATAAAGAATCAAGAGATAATACATCTCATCCATACAAGGACTTAGTACAACTGTTCGCCAAGCACGTCATGTCATACTTAAAAGACAACTTCTCTCTCGCGCGCAGCCATAATGGTCATTGCAGTCCCAGTGTCTTCCATACTTGAACCTGAGCATTAATCTGTCACTTTACTTTTCTTAAACGTTTCGACTCAGTTGGAATTACCCTTGAAGATTATGTTTGGCATAAACAGTATTATATATATATATATATATATATATATATATATATATATATATATATATATATATATTACAGTTCTGTTATACTGCGGTTCACCGGGCCACAAAATTCTGCAGCAAAATGAAAATGTAGATAAAGGAGTTTTTTGTACGGACCCAGCAATGTGTGAAGGATGAGAAGAAATCTCTTAGATTCTATAAACGACTAATGGGACGGTTTTTATGGTGCTCTTCTTTCATCCCCACCAAAGAAGCCGATAGTGCAATGGTCATGTAGGCACCAAGGGACATATCTCGTGAACTTGAGCCTAGACCTGAAAAATTTTCCTAGGTCCTCACCGGAGATCGAACCAGGTACCTACAGGTCGACAGTCGAGCGCTTTACCTCTCGACCACTCAATTGATCAATTTGTTTTATATGATATTAATAGGAGAAAAAAAAACTCATACAAAATCGAGTTTGAAATTGAAGGATTAATATCAGATTATGGCACGGCAGATACCGCCCCATCCGGTGACAGGGTGATCCCTGTATCTAAATATGGGTTGGGCCGCCCTTGGCCGACGACAAATATTTTAAAGAAAAAATTAAGTTTTTTTTAAAGGAATTCATTCATTTTATATCATTTATAAAGGAGAAAAAAATGATTCGAAACATGAACGATTTGGAATTCGAACAATTTCATAAGTATTAAATTCGTACTCTGAGATATCACGACACTGAGCACTTAAAATGCCAACCCCCCAAAGCAGCGGATAAAGTGCTGCCCGGGGCTGACGGCCCCCACCCCCATATTTACGCCACTGGGAACATGTCATCCTAATAGATAAATTGTAAATTGAAAATCAGCATATGAGGAGAGAACGCATCATGTCGAGTTTCTTATATAAACTAAATGTCATTCGGATTTAGATCGATTGGAACCCCCGGGCTCAGCTGTCAACAGTTGGGCCCCTTTCAAAAGACAATGGAAAGTAAGGTACAAATAGGGTACAAATAGGGTTTTGTGCCCCCTCCCCCTTTCCGGAAGCCGAGATCTAGGGCGCGCGCGCGAACGCTCGCCTTTAAATCTGCCTTTGATAAAAACTATGTTGAAATGGCAAAAAATCCATTTCTTACACTACTAATAGCATTATTCACCAAGGTAAATGCAATATGTTCAAAACTGCTTACAAACCTGCTATCAATTTGTTGAAGTTAACTATTACCATTGAGGTCTAGAAATAAACAACACCACCAAACAGCTAAACTTGATCTTGAATTTTCTTATCAACTTGATTCACTTTTTTTTTTACAACTAGATAATGTTCGGCGATGCAGGCGAAAACTTATTTGTGGTGGATATTATTATTTTCTCTTTTATGCTGGACACTTTTTCATGTTTTGAGAATTCGATCATTTTTTCATTGTCAATCTGATGTATTTAACAATCTGATGTATTTAACAACGTGCCATTTACTTCTGACATTTATTACCATTCATTATTTATCTTTTATTGAAAATAATGATATAACATTTATGACGCTTAAAAAAAAAGTATTTATGTGTCTTCTAATTTGATTGCTGTTTGAGTACTTTAACGAAAGTTTAAACCTATATTTTGTGCCTGAAAAAAATCTGTATATTTATCACTTGTCTAAAGTAAACAATAATAGTGAACTTAAATGAGAAAAACCATTTATCATAAATTACATGACCACTATTTATAAGACCCCCCCCCCCACGGGGTCAAGTGTTTAAACTCACCCAGTATCTATATCCATCTTCTCCATGAATACTTAATGTTTCAGAGGTCATCGCTTGCCCCATAACTATCAAAGTCTATATAACGTGCTTTTTTTGAAAATGAAGTTTGACCAGTCCGTTTAGCCCATAATAATAAGTCCACAGAAATAGATGTGTGCTTGTCCTGCGCTTATGACACTTCGTGTGAGATAGTAGATGTGTGACACTTTGGTATTGTTTATGCACATTGACACACACACACTTACACGCATGCGCAAACACATTTGCGTGCAGCATGATACACGGGCAGTAAACACTTGAGCTTAAAAGGGCCAAGGATTTTTATCTTCAATTAAAAGATGGCTACTCAGCTTTATTATGTTAAGAACTTAATTTAAAGGATTTTAAATTATGATACACTTCATTAAGAACAGAACCTAGTAGAAAAAAACAACTAGTGGGTGTATGCTCTATCTATCTAATCTCTATCTATCTATTAAATCTATCTATCTATCTATCTATCTATCTATCTATCTATCTCATCTATCTATCTATCTATCTATCTATCTATCTATCTATCTATCTATCTATCTATCTATCTATCTATCTATCTATCTATCTATCTATCGCACTCTCTCCCCTCCCTCTCTCTCTCTCTCTCTCTCTCTCTCTGTATATAAGACGACCCATTCTCCTTACTCCGTCTATTTCACTCTCTCATTACTAGCTTAAAACTTCTTGATTCGAACTCTATCTTATAATAACCTTTATTTCATTTATACCAGCTTTTATTCCCTCCATTGTTCTGTTAGCACATTCCAGCATTTAATATATAATACGTTAAATTTACATTTGTTTGTAAAATTCCATTACCAGATTTTTTGTGGAAACAGCATGGTACCAAAAGGGTGTGACAACACGATTCGTTGGGATGAGTCATGACCTCTCACCTCCACCAAAAAAAAACGGAATATAACATTCTTTTATAATGAGCAAGGAACACATTATTTAGTCTGCATTTTATAGCCCATTGTATGCAGGGCCGCTGCCAACAAATCTTGGGCACATGTCAAACTCTGACAACTGTGGCTATTCGCCCAAACTGCCAAATAATTCGGTTGCAGTTTATCGGTAATGACTCCTCCGATTGTTCCTAATCGGTCCCTTCTGTTGCCAAGTAGGCCAGAGGGGACGGATGATCGTGCCGTACCAAGTGGTGGTCAGAGGGGACGGATGATCGTGCCGTACCAAGTAGGTCAGAGGGGACGGATGATCGTGCCATACCAAGTAGGTCAGAGGGGACGGATGATCGTGCCGTACCAAGTAGGTCAGAGGGGGACGGATGATCGTGCCGTACCAAGTAGGTCAGAGGGGACGGATGATCGTGCCGTACCATGTAGGTCAGAGGGGACGGATGATCGTGCCGTACCAAGTAGGTCAGAGGGGACGGATGATCGTGCCGTACCATGTAGGTCAGAGGGGACGGATGATCGTGCCATCCAGCGCTCGACTGAGGGTTTGATCTCCAGTGGGAACCAAGGAAATTTTTTCAAATCATGGTGAAAAGTACCCTCTATGCCTCCCGTGGTGCATCCATTGCCATTGCACTATCAGTCATGGGGGGGGATGAAAGAAGGGCACTATCGAAACAGTCCCATTGTCGTTTGTAGGATTTAAGAGATAAACTACTGTATAACCTACTCAACGCTGGTCAGATGCACAAAATGGCTCAGTTTGTTTAACAGAGAACAGCAAATTTAATGTCGCGGAAAGGTATTTTTTTTTTGTTTTGGCTCCATTAGTACAAGTCGGGTTGGAAACTTGGGCTCAGCCAAACTATACACAATCGGGCCCATGACCTGCCCCCATGCTTTAAACGGTTTTTACTGCAAGGATATGAACTAAAAGAGAGGCTGGAAAGAGAGAGGTTGGCTAAAGGCACTCACTACAAAATAACTAAATTACGTGAGTCTGTTTTTTGATAAATTTGTCGGTAAATCATTTAGTCGATTAAAATTTTGTATTGTATCCTAGTTCTTTTTTTTTTTTTTTTTAATATTTTATTTTTTTTTAACGCCGCCATTGCCACATGGTAGGGTGTAGTGTGCCTACCATACCGGCATTGTTTGGCGGCAGTTGATGCACGTCATGCCATGCCTACAGAGCGGCGGGGTGAGTGTGCCCGCTATCATCTTGCAGGGATGGCAGAAAGATGGGTTCTGATATTCTTGCCAAACCAGTTGAGACCAGCAGGGTGTGTAGTACTGCCATGGGGTCGATCAGAATAGCGAGGAAAGGGGTTTTCCTGCCACTCGGACAGAGGGGAGGGTGTAGTGTGCCTGTGCCCTCAGCCGGAAGCCGGCGAAGCTGCGCAGGTGTGCTTGAGTGGGACGGAGTGGAGGGTGTTGACTGTGCCGACCACGTCCGTCACCACCGCCGCTGTGAATATTGACAGGTATACAGGATAGTCCTCATTGATACACCAGTACTGCCACCACCCCTCGCAAGTAATGGGTTTTTTTTCCTGACCAGAGAGCCCCTATGACCGGTCGCCCGTGGATCGATGGTGTACTCTCTCAGACCGGGAGGAAGGAGAGATCTACAAAATACCATAAATATTCTCGTGATACTCTCCGGAAACTAATGTTGTCATCTAGTTCAGTCTGTTTATTAATAAGATGTGATTTTATTACTTAATTGTACATAGAAGCCTGTTTACATGTCAAGATCGTTGTCGTATATCTGACACACTTTGTCCTAATCTTTGCCAATACCTATTGTATTCATTATGAACCGAAATATATTTTATGTGTTTAAATAGTTTTGAAATATTAGATTTAATATGTGTTTGTTTATTAGTTTAAATTATTTTTATTTACACTAGCCACTTTAAATAGGGGTTAATGTGATGATAATAAACAATATTTAGAATGAGTCATTCGCAGTTGCTTGCACAAGTCTGTAGCCATCTATCTCCCTTCCCTTCCATTCGGCGGGCAGGGTGGGGGTTACAGGTCATTGTTAACATCAAATAGAAAAAGTTTCTCCGAGTATTTATTACTTTCTGCGGTGTGTCTCGACTCAGTGGGCGAAATGGTGCACAGACAAAAACAACTACTGACCACGAGCGTCATAAAGGCTTGTGTGCACAACAAAATCAACTCACGACATCTCCCTCTCTTTACTTTCTTCTTTTGTTGCTGTTGTTGAAAAAACAAGTTACAAAAACAAAAAAAAACTCAAAAAATATAAATTTGTGTCAAGGAACAAGGAAGACAAAAAAAAAAAAAGAAAAATAAAAGCGAAGTTATTATCAAGTGTGAAAACAAAGTAAACTTTTAAAAAAGTTTTTATTTGATTGAAGTTTCCAATAAATAGCTCTATTATAATAATATTTTTTTTGAATTAATAACGTAGGTTACTAAAATATTTTTTTTTTAAATAAGGGAATCTTATAACATTCCAACTTGTATGCGAGGAAAAAAAAATAGAAATGTTAAATTGATTTGTTTATTTATTTGTAAAAAGAAAAAAAAAGATATTGACTTAGCCAGATGTTACAATGTCAATAGAAATGTAACAGTGGTCGATGAAGGATATATTGGTGTTTCCGATATCGATCCAATATGTTTGATTGTAGTTTAAAAACTACCATTAATTAGTAATATTGTTTACGAAAGAAATGGCTGAGTCTAGCTCATATAGTGAATTTATTTACTTATAAAAGGTTACATTTAATGGGACTATCTTAGTTAATTGATTCAAACAGATACATAAAACAATCTGAGTATTTCAAAGTAAGCTGGTGGAAATTTTTATTCTATTATTTTTCACCCCATGTTTCTTTTAATTTCTTCACAATATTTCATTACAAAGTAAAATTTTACTGAGTAATGAAATCTATGAAGAAATTTAACGGATTGAAAGATAACTGTCATTGTTAAAATGACACACTAAAACCCCCACTTCATTTCAAATAATTGCATTATGAAGAATCTTAAACATCCAAAAAGAATTTTGCACATTTCTCATTCTTTCCTTCCCCAACTTAAAAAAAAAAAGTTAATGTTACACTTCAACTGTCTCCAAACATATCACAACGCAAAGGAAACCTGGCCAAATGGAAAATACAAACACGGACCTTGCCAGGAAGTTGCCTCCATTATGCGACAATATCCCACGAAATACTTGAAGCCAGTAGAAAGAAAAAAAAAACAGCAACATGTTTTTTTGTTGTGATTCATTCATTTGTATGGGTCAAACTCTTGACTGAACACTAAGATTTTGTACTGACCAAGCAATACATTTATATTTTTTCTTTCGTTATTTATGGATATAGCCATATTTATGGCGCACTTTAATTTAAGCGAATGTATTCTATAATGAAAATTTGGTCTCTTTTAGGTCTGGTTTATTGACTCTTAATATATCAACGAAATAAGCGGTGAGCTTCAGAATGTAATTGATTCTATTAAGTATTATATAGGAGGTTTCTGGTCAACTTTTACTTTTGTTATATATATTAGGCCAGATGATATAGCCACACGATGGGTTCAAACAGTTCCTTGGATTTTAAGTGGATAAAAATGTGCCATAATTAATATATGTCAGTGCTACAATTGGTGTGAGACGTTACACATAGGGAATGACGATGGAACACAAATATTGTTTTGTGTTATTGTTTATATTGTTTTGGTGTAGAATGGCCATCACCTATCCAGGGGGAGTTCCAGATCTGGCATGTGTTTCCATGTTCCCATCTGGACACACGACAGATCCTCAGCTCTCGGACCCACCTTATGAGATTGCTGCGAAAAAGGGGGTTTACAGTCCAGGGGAGACTATCCACAGTGAGTAAAACACGATTATCTTTTCGGTGCACTTTAAATACGGTTAACTTCCTGGGTAATTCAATGATGGAAAATATAAGAAGTAGATGCATTGTTACAGATATACAACTGATTAATCCTTTAAATTGTATGATGATGATTTAAAACAAATGTTTTTAGTTGCGTAATTGTTTTTAAATAATGTATAACTAGTTGAGATCCTAGGAGTGGGCGCAAGTTTTTCTGGTCTCTATGTTCAACCTCTACAAGTGGGATGTCACGTGAATTCTACTCGCACTGTAGGGGTGTTCACTTCATCAAGTCATCAACTACAGACACGGCACTGCTTTGGAAAAATACATGTACGCTGCTTAGGGCTTGCTATCAGTCTTTATATTTTTTTAAAAAAAATCAACAACAAATCAATATTAATTGAACAGATCAGTCTTGTTCTAGTGCAGTCAGCCCCGTAGCGTGAAAATTCTACAGCAGGGGCCAGGCAATAGCGGGGTGGGGAGGGGGTGGGGGCAGGTAATACATTATACTAAGTAGAGCAAATAAGCAGAGGGGGCCAGACAAAACGCAGGGGGGGGCGGCCCCCTGCCCCCCCCCCGCACGCTACGGGCCTGAGTGCAGTGTTTCCCAATCTTAAGTCATCCTTTTTTTAAAATCGAAAATTATAGGAAAATTTATATTTTAACCTTATGATATAGTATAGATAAACTGTAGGCCCACTAATTAATATTGTTTTGATGTGTTTACATCAAAAGATTTATTTGCCTGTGTATCTATTTGATTTTCGAGGTGTTATTTTTTTTTACTTTTAGTCTACACTGACTCACACTTCCGATGAAAAAAAGAAACATGTCTCTTTCTATTGGACAGCTCCGGTGACGTCATCGGGCCACGTCGTGATTAGGTCAGTACATATTTCACAACCTTTGGTTTACAAAAGTCAAATATCTGTGTAACATTTAAATGTGTAACACGACAGACATACTTTGAAATAAACAACTTTTCTTTTTTGCTGTCTTAATTTATTAATGAAAACATGATTTTAAAATATCTTTTTTTTTTGTTTATTTCTTTCCCAGGGCCACAATAGTAAAAGATTTTCAACATTTTTGGACAGACGTTGAGTCCCCTCCCTTGATTGACCTTCAAGACAAAGACACCCCAACATGTGTTAGCCATACTCATAAAAAAGGTTTCAGTTTCGACCATAACTTTTTGAGCTACCAGGCGAAGAAGTCCAGTAGCCAAATGTCGAATTCTGCCGAGATCAAAAGCGAATGCATCCCATTTATTCAAGTCACTTTTGTACAAATAATAATGTTATGGAAATTTGTTCAATAAATTGTGTACATCTCACGGTAATGTTTTCATCATGTGAGTTAAAAATATTCAAGTCACTTTTGTACAAATAATAATGTTATGGAAATGTGTTCAATAAATTGTGTGCATCTCACGGTAATGTTTTCATCATGTGAGTTAAAATATTCAAGTTCCATGATTTAAAAAAAAAAATTATTTCTGAAAAAGACAAAACAGAATTGACCAAATTAAACACCCACACACACAGAACGGTTCTGAGTGTCCATGTCGGCTATTGTCTCGCTTTTAGAACGGCTGTAAGTGTACATGTCGGCTATTGTCTCGTTACAAGAACAACTCTGAGTGTACATGTCGGCTATTGTCTCGCTTTTAGAACGGCTGTAAGTGTACATGTCGGCTATTGTCTCACTACAAGAACAACTCTGAGTAACCATGTCGGCTATTGTCTCGCTATTAGAACGGCTGTAAGTGTACATGTCGGCTATTGTCTCGCTACAAGAACAACTCTGAGTGTCCATGTCGGCTATTGTCTCGCTATTAGAACGGCTGTAAGTGGTCATGTCGGCTATTGTCTCGCTACAAGAACAACTCTGAGTGTACATGTCGGCTATTGTCTCGCTACAAGAACAACTCTGAGTGTCCATGTTGGCTATTGTCTCGCTATTAGAACGGCTGTAAGTGTACATGTCGGCTATTGTCTCGCTACAAGAACAACTCTGAGTGTACATGTCGGCTATTGTCTCGCTACAAGAACAACTCTGAGTGTCCATGTCGGCTATTGTCTCGCTACAAGAACAACTCTGAGTGTCCATGTCGGCTATTGTCTCGCTACAAGAACAACTGTGAGTGTCCATGTCGGCTATTGTCTCGCTATTAGAACGGCTGTAAGTGTACATGTCGGCTATTGTCTCGCTATAAGAACAACTCTGAGTGTACATGTCGGTTATTGTCTCGCTATAAGAACAACTCTGAGTGTACATGTCGGCTATTGTCTCGCTATAAGAACAACTCTGAGTGTACATGTCGGCTATTGTCTCGCTATAAGAACAACTCTGAGTGTACATGTCGCCAATGGCCTTGCTGCAATCAAATTGAAATGGATGATAAAAACCAGCAAGGGCAACAAGAAGTCGCAGGACTTGTCTTGAAAAGATAAAGTTAATTTAATAAGTAAGAACTCAGAATAATCATGCGATTTGTTCAATAGTGCCCCCATAGACACAACAATCTTTTGGCTGTATAGGGCACAGCAATCTTTTGGCTGTATAGGGCACAGCAATCTTTTGGCTGTATAGGGCACAGCAATCTCTTGGCTGTATAGGGCACAGCAATCTCTTGGCTGTATAGGGCACAGCGATCTTTTGGCTGTATAGGGCACAGCAATCTTTTGGCTGTATAGGGCACAGCAATCTTTTGGCTGTATAGGGCACAGCAATCTCTTGGCTGTATCATTTATCGGAGATAAATACAAGTATTATTACATTCAACAAATAAAATATATGGGCCTGTAAGTGTAAATGACAATTACGAGTGGAGAAGTAGAACCAATTCAGAACTATACAAACTATACGAAGAACCAAATAAAACAGCTGAAATCAAAATTAATAGATTGAGTTGGGTAGGGCGCATAGAAAGAATGGAAAACAACAGAGGTCCAAAAGCAATATATAAGGCGACACCCAAGATGAGAAATAGCCTAAGGGCAGACCAAAAAGCAGATGGTTAGAGGAAGTGGAGAAAGAACTCAAAATACTCATAATAATTATACGCGCATTATTATGCATGCATAGAAGTGTAGACGCATTGACTGATTGAGCATGTCATCCCAATATAAAAAAGTCACGGTCTTGTTGTAGCATCCAGGATCATTGAGTGTATGTGAAAGAGACCTGAACATTATGGCGCACCTCGGGGGGAGTCTGTTGCTTGAAGGGAACTCAATGGATGCCAGTGACACAAGATGAGCTGCAAGTGGGCTTTAACTTAGCCGATTGGATGTTACAGCCCGTATGAGGGTTCGGGCCCGTCGCCAATAAAATCCCGGCTTGTCAGCTGAATACAAACACCGCCCTGCAGGTTTTGCATCTCTGGGTAGCAACCAAATTCTTTTCACAATCAGATTCCACACCGGGCTTGTACTTGTGATGATTAAGTCATAGGATTCACAACAAGGGAATTAGCACAGGATATCATTTCGCCCAATCTCTGCTTTTTAAAAAGTATTATTAATTATTTGGCGGCTGGATAGCGAAGTCGATAGTGCAAAGGGTACAGGGTTCAATCCCTGGTAAAGCGAAAAAATATTCGCTGCTCTCCTGGGATTGGCGCCACTGCGTCTATAATCCAACGGAAAGGACGTTTGAAAGCACAACTGTTGACGTGTCTATTCGTTCCCCCAACGACCACATCAGTTAAAGGAATTTTAAAAAAAATAATTTAAAAAGTAAGATTAATAAAACAAAAGTTTCATTTAACGATTGATTTATTTGTTCAAACATGTGCAGTGGAGCAACCAGCAAAAAATGCTGGGGGAGGGGGTCTCACATTATGAAAAAAGACAGTTAGACAGTCTTTTTTGTAACTTTATACCATTAATTATGTATTGATGATTTGCCCCTTCCCCCCCCCCCGGTTGCGCCGCTGAACATGTGTCCTAGTTTAAACAACACCAAAAAACAACAACAACAATACATACACATGCAAAAAAATTAATCACGCATTCTATTGTCTGTTTATGCATATCCAGCTTATGATGTATTGTGAGAGCCAAACTAAATACGAAACAAAAGTAAGGTTCACTTTTTTTTTGTTTATTTCGCCTTTGCTTCTCACTAATCGTTTAGTTCTTTTTTTCCTTTCGTTTTCTTCTTTTGCGTGTTAGTGTCAATTATCTCCCCTTTGTTCATATTATTTTCTTCATGGCTGACTCTCAATGCAGCCTGTTCGTCTTCTGTCACAAAAAGCTGTTTATTGTTTGTGGTGACTGGCCCCAGCTCTTTGTTCTTTTTCTTATCCGCTTTCGAGGAAATGTCTTTCTTATTTTTACCTTCACTTTGTGCAGAAAAAGACTTACGCTCCTTCGATTTTTTATCTTTCTTGTTGTGGTCAACTGAGCTGGATGTTACATCTTTATCCGAGTCCTCGCTGTTTTTGCTTTTTTTGCCTCCTTTAGGCAAAGAGTTTATTTTGTTTTTGCTTTTCACTTTCTCACTTGACAGCGCTGAGATGTCACTCCCTCTGCTCTTTCTCCCTTCACTCTGCGTTGGAGAGACAACAGCATCTTTGCGTCTTCTCTGTCGACTGCTAGATCTGATGGTGTCATCACTGGATTTTTCTTCTACGGCGAATGCCACTGACGTCACAGTCTCAACCTCGTCTTCTTCGTCTGAAGAGTTCAGAAGACCAAGAGCTCTACGTCTCTCGGCTATTTCCTGTTCTGCTCTGGAACCATACATTATAATGGATGAGTGAAATTATCAATAATAATAATAATAATTTGTATAAAACTATCTCTATCATATGGTCCCTTTTCAAAATTAAAATATCACTGTCTCTTGTATGCTTGAAAATGTTACATTTAAATACCCACACCACTACCAAACAAAGGTTTTGGGGCCAACAATTCAATTTTTCTGTGTGTGTTTGGGGGTGGGTAGGTGGGGGAGGGGGGGCTATTGTACCAAAAAAAAGGAAATCTACTTTCTCTACCCACATTTTCAGTTAACATGTGCACTAATGGACACAGAATGAAAGCTTTCTACTCACTGCTGTAAAAACTTGACACAGTCTTGGTGATTGTAAATTTCTGCCAGTCGTCTGGGAGTGCAGCCGTAGTTGTCTTTCCTGTCCACCCTGACGTTTGCCGTGTGAAGTGCTCGGAGAACAGTTATTCTTCCAGATTCTGCTGCGAAATGGGCCGGAGTCCAGCCAGTCTCTGTCCGCGCTTTTCCACTGGCGCCATTGTCTAGCAGAAGTCGAACGCATTCAGCAAAACCTGGAGCCATTGAAATAATACAACTACTTTGAATAGTGAATGTCACGCATTCATAATTCTTTTGCATTTTTAATCTTCTAATTTCTAGAATGCTATGAAATTATAGGAACATTATATTCATACAGCAAGTATGTCAAGAATAGAATTTAGAATGTTGTCTCACTGTCAAATGAACCGTTATTGAATCTCAGACGATCTCAGGCAAAGGAACATTTAGGGCCAGTAAACAAAAAAGCAAATGTAATTTGGTGGCCCTGGTCGAAAACTCTCACAAAAAGGAGTCGCACCAGTTGCCCCCTCCCCCCACCCCTCCCCCCATCTCCCCCGTAACCACTGCATCCACCCTTTTATAACGGATATATTTATCTCGTTAACTTTACAAATTGGTCAAGTCCTGTACCATGCTGCACTGACCTACCCGATGAGCTCCCGCTAAGAACACTGTTGATATTTCTTGGAACATGACTACTAAAACGCCAATTGATTTTTACATTTCAACTTGAATAAACAGTAGGAAAACATAACAAACCGACTTGAGCGCGACGCGACCTACCGGTCACGTAACTACACACTACATCATTCAACAATTAGAAGCGTCATCCAACATTTTTAAATCCAATATCATTGTTTAAGCCTTTTGTGTAGATAACTATTTATCCGATGCTGCGAATGAAATCGGCGGCACAACAGATTTCAAGGGGTGGGAAACTGTCAGCTTTTGCCTATAACCTGCACTAAGTTCATAAGTGCAGAACCTCACCAGCACCAGCACCAACAATAACACCAACACCACCTGGGGCGGATTTAGGGGGGGGGGGCGTGGGGGGGTCCATGTCCCCCCGTTACCGCAAGTTTAGGTAAGACATTAAATTATCGAAATATTTTTTTTTTCTAAGACCAATTTTCAACAATGAAAAAGCTTTGCCCCCCCCCCGGTCAAAGTTGTCTAGATCCGCCCCTGAACACCACCAACAACAGCAGCACCACAAACACCACCAATATCGAACATATAAGCACACAGAACCGTTTTAATGGATAATTAAATTAAGCACCATATAATCCCCCCCCCCTCAAAACCGCGAAAGAAGCTCCTTCCAGTATTAATGTCCTTTAAATCTGGTGTTAAGAGGGCCAACAATTTTTTTCCCAGATGTCCCCACAAGTTCCGGAATAAGTCCCTTGATGCCCTAAGCACCAACTAATTTTGGTGCACTCCCCGAACGCATTCCTTTTCCAGAACATAAATTGAACCAAATACGCAATCTCGTTTCAGATTTTTAGAGCATTTTCGAAAAAAAAATGCTCTATTTTCCCCGTTTTGTCTGTCCGTCCGTGTACACCCTAGATCTCAACAACCATAAGTCCTAGACCCATGATGTATATATCATTTTGTAGGTCTTGGCCTGCCAAGAAATGACTTTTTTTCATTTCGCGATCTGACCTCTCAGGGCCGTAAAAGGGGCCTTAGTACCGTTTTTTACTATATAAGCTATATTAATAAAGGAGCGCTATATCTCAGCAACTATAAGTCCTAGACCCATGATGTATATATCATTTTGTAGGTCTTGGCCTGCCATGTGTACATCAAAAGTTCATTTCGCGATAGGACCTCTGAGGGCCGGGCTTCAGGGCTCCTAAGGGGCTTATATATTATATATACACCTTGTACGTTCAATAACCCGTTCATTTGGTGCGAAATACTGCAGCACGTAGTTTCGCCAAGATTTATTAAGAAACTCATCAAATGAAATAGTAAGCTTGTGTTCTGAGTTTAATTGAAAGTATCAGAGCTATGCAACAATGGACGGAGTTTTCGGACGATTAAATGACTATAATTTAGAATGTTTTCAATTATGAGTCCTATTTCAGTAACCACAAACCACTTGTAGTTAGATTTAAGAGACAATATTTTTTTTTCAAATATAAAGAAACGTCTTTATAATTGTTTTTTTTACAAATATATGCATTACACAATTTAATTTATAAACATTTCCAAAATTTACAAATATTTACTGAAAACTAACAAACGTACTGATACATAACACGAAAATGCGCTAACACGTCCTGTGTCCAGAATGGAACAGGCTTAATTGCTTGTTTCTATTCGTCATCTTATATGTTTTTTTTTTTGTTTGTTTTTTTGCATAATAAGTACATGAAGCTAATAATAAAAAAAAATAGAGGGACATCGACACCAAACAACAACCCCTGTTGGGTCATATTGTTGGGCGATCTGAGCCTTTGCCAGGGGCTCCGGGTTAAAGTGATTTAACAGTCCGCGGGCGGGGGGGAGTCATTTTAAAATATTACTTAAAAAAAGCCATATAGTGTCGTAATATCTCCAAATATTTTAATCACATGGTTTAATTATTACGTGCGACACTGTGAGCCACTTGCACCTAAGTCAAGCTCATCTATTCTTGTTCAAATTGTGTAAAGATTCATTGCTGAAAACAAATCGTCCTGAGGTTTTTTCATTAAGCTATTGTTATAAAATCTTCAATTAAGCTAATGGGTTTAATAATTTCAATGATAAAATGGACCGTGATTAGTTTTTCAGTGTGTGGTGCCCCCTTTGTGCCTTGATGCCTTTGTGCCTTGATGCCTTAAGCAAGTTTTTACTTTGTTTATGGGTTTATTCAGCACTGGTCCCCATTCACTGCAATGGGCCCCAAAAGACCTACAATCTTGATGCCTTTGTGCCTTGATGCCATAAGCAAGTTTTTACTTTGTTTATGGGTTTATCCAGCACTGGTCCCCATTCACTGCACTGGGCCCCAAAAGACCTACAATCTTATTTATAAATAAGCACACAAACAAACAACATCCATCATCAAATAAGCATATCACCTTTCTGACAAGCCCAGTGTAAGGGAGTCTTGTCCCCGAAGTCCACATCACCTTGGTTGACATCAAACTTTCCGCTACGTATGAACTCTTCTAGTGCGTCAAAGTCACCGTGAGAGGCCGCCTCGTGAATCTCTAAATTGATCATTGACGTCATTGCTGTGAAGTGACTCCGTGGTTTTGTTTTACTTGGCTAGTAAATGAAACTCATCATGCAACATCTGTCATTGTGGGTGAATAACAGTATAAGTAATAAATTATCTGTGAATGGACAGTTTACGTGTACCATTCATTGCGTGATGGCCGTCATCTGTAAAACTAGAAAAGCAAGAACGTTAAAAAGTGTATTCTGTGATAGCACATTAAACAAAAGAAAAAAAAAACAAAACAAAGAAACAAAGTTCGTGTCTATATTTAGATTTCCTGTGAGTTTTCACTTACATCATAATGTTGTCAAACTATCATACCAACATTCCATCGTGCTATATATTGTCATTTAGCTATCGTGCCATCTAGCAGGGATGTTGCCATGTAATATTGTGTCCATGACAGGCCTGTGGGGAGGGGGGATACCACCGGGACGCTGACCCATGTTCCATGACGCTAAAGGGGACCCACCAAACCCAACGAGTTTGAATTTATCAAATCTACAAGTAATTTGAAAAGTAAAACTTTTACTTCATATATTTTTTGTTAAATTAAAAACAACAACAACAACAATATTGGCATTTATGGGACAAGCTGTCGATTTTAGTATGATAATATGACACAGTATGATAATGTGACACAGTATGATAATGTAACACAGTATGATAATGTGACACGACACAGTATGATAATGTGACACAGTATGATGATGTGACACGACACAGTATGATGATGTGACACAGTATGATAATGTGACACAGTATGATTATGTGACACGACACAGTATGATAATGTGACAAAGTATGATAATGTGGCACGACACAGTATGATAAAGTGACACAGTATGATGATGTGACACAGTATGACAATGTGACACGACACAGTATGATAATGTGACACAGTATGATGATATGACACAATACGATAATGTGACACGACACAGTATGATGATATGACACGACACAGTATGATGATGTGACACAGTATGATAATGTGACACGACACAGTATGATAATGTGACACAGTATGATAATGTGACACGACACAGTATGATAATGTGACACAGTATGATAATGTGACACGACACAGTATGATGATGTGACACAGTATAATAATGTGAAACAACACAGTATGATGATGTGACACAGTATGATAGTGTGACACAGTATTATGATGTGACACAGTATGATGATGTGACACAGTATGATCATGTGACACAGTACCTTCTACGGCCCGGGGGTATGGGACTAATGGTTCACAACACTTGCCTATGTGTTTGTGGTTTTCTCTTGACCATTATAGACAATGCCAATTAACCAAGAAAAGTAGCACAAAACTATTCAACATGATTTAAGATACAGATATGAACCAATCAATAATCTCCAAAAATATTAATTCAACGGGAATGTCAATTAGTTCCTTCTGATTAATTTAATTCTTTTGCTTACATTTTGTTACGTAAATAAAATATTACTTTGAATAAGTGTCAATCATGAGGTTTTTATTCGTCTGTTAATGCATAGAGCTAAGTTTTTGTTTCCGAGATGTTTTGTTTTACTTGAGGTGACATGAAAAGTTTTGAGTGCCCATACATAAGCAGCTAATTAAAACCTTTAACCAAGTTCGCTAAACGAAATAACATTCAGTATTGTTACAAATATTTACCTTATGAATTACACCAATTTACACAATTTTCCAAAATCTTAGTGTGGCGAATGTCATTATTCATATAACGATATTCTAATTAACAGCAACAAGTGAACACTTCTTTAATATTTCGCTATTTGCAGAGTTTCTTTTAAAAAAAATGTATCTCCATTAAATGTGCTGGTGTAACACAGTCATATCGATCGGTGGTACTGATCGGCTATTGATCTGACACCTTCCGGAATCGGGGTCGAGAGCCGCTGACATATCACATTGTTGTGTTTGTACATGTTTATTTAGGCCACTCGTTGCCTAGCCTCACCTATATTAGTCCCAAAGAAAGCAAAGGTAACATATATTGGCTAATGACAAAATGACACGGCAATGAAATAAAGGGTACTAACTGTGTAACGAAGGGGAGTGAATTCAATATCTGTATGTAGAATAATGTAGATACGTTGTAGTATCCCGCTTTAAGTTAATTACATTTAATTAGGTAGGCTATAGAGTCAAATTCAAGTAAAATTGCTTTCAATCATTGTTTCTTATAAATACATAACAAAATAAAAATAGAGAAAAAAGTCAGCTGATGATAAAATAGTAGCTGGAATAGAATTAAAAGATTGGCCTATACTTTAGACAGAAAATGACACTCTTATAAAAGAAACAATTCATAGTTGAAATATACTTATTGTTGGAATATTTTCTCTAATTAATTAGTAGATTAAATATTCTTGTGAAAGAGGCAAAAGGAAAAATAAATTAATACCAAAGGAATTATGTATTAACTCAATATTGGATACCCTTTGACTTTGCTCTGCAAGAAGTTCAAGGAACTAACCAGGAAGAAAATATTAGAATGAGAAAAATGATTTCTTTACGCCATCGAGGTCAGATGATGTGGAGTTCACCTGTTTCTGTAATCGCAATATGCCGTGGGACTGTCTGGTAGTATAATGCCCATTATTTACTTTCGCCAACACATATCAGGTTGGCCCAACATTTTTTGAGCTCTAAGAACTTCAGAACATTGTCTGGGCCCAATGGAAGGTTTGTCCAGGCACTCATTAAGGATCAAACAGTTGTTTGCTCGACCACAGGGCCATCCTGTCCTTCTAATCTACTTTTGAGTATTAAATCAGCTCAATGTGTGTTTTTTTTTTCAACATATATTGACAATATTAATAAATAAATAAAAACAATACATTTATTTCAATATAACTTTTTATTTTGTGATGAGCTAATTGTTCTCAGTGTCTTTAACATAAATAAAACATGTGATTAACTCTACAAAATCAAAACCATTTAAGGCGGCAATGCATCAAACAGAGTTAATTACGAAAAAAATCGCTCTTAGTTCTTTTTATAAGGCATTTGAATATTAATGTATTTTTAGTGTAAGTTAAACACCAATTACAATTTCTTTATAAAAATAATTGAAAAGAAAAAAACTTGAAACATTTAGAGTCTGTATCATTAAAAAATAAGATCTCATATGGTGTGGACGTAAGTTAAAAGATTATTTCAAACATATTTCAAAGTATTTGTAAGATAATAACAAATTAGATTTAATCCCTTCTTTTTTTTTTCCCTCCTTCATTTTTATAAATTACATGTATTACTATATATCACAGGCTAAAAAATAAATTACATTACATCTCCATGTGAAATTGCTGAGACAAAATTAATAAAGTTTTAAGATTTAAAGCATTGAGACAAATTTTATGTAAATAAAGATGATTATACAGTTTGAAATAAATAACAAGATAAATGTATACATTCATAAAATCTCTAATATATTAAAAAAAAACAATTAAAAGGCATTTGGTAAAAAAAGTTGTTTATTAAATTTGTCCTTTGTATTCAGTAAGTTAATAAATTTGTTTGAATTTTTTTTGCTGGAATCAAAATATTACTAATGTGACAGTTTCCAATGATGGCGCTATTATTAAAAGAAAAAGGCGACAAATCTTGTGCATGATTTAACTAAAGATGAATACATGGAAGTGTGCTAAATAAGGCAAAAAAAAAAATCCAACATTAAAAAAAAATTTCTTTAAAATATAGAAGGCTTTATGGACACCTTGCCATCATTTATTTAAAATTACATGAAAGATTTATAATGGAATGTAACTGATTAAACAAACTTGAAATGACCATAGAATATGCAATTAAAATAAGTAAATGTCACTTGTGAATTTAAAACATTATAGTATGTGTATGTATAAATATATATACATACACACTAGAAATAACTTGTCTGAGATATAAATAAAAAAAAAGTAAATATTTAGAATGAATCACAACCAAAAGATGAGCATTTTAGAACATTTGAAAATACGAACTGAGATGAAACCCAATGTTATCAATTTAACAAAAAATTCTTTTGATCTATTTTTTTTCAATTTGCTCATTTTATCAAGACAGAAAAAAAGTCTCAATAATAAAATAAAATAAATTATCAGCATAGTCTATAGACATAATAACAATATTCTAATAAAAAATGATAAATAACAAACAGTATAAAAACATAAGGTTGTATTGGTTACAATGTTTCAGCTTTGTTGCTCTCTTTAAAGTAAGGATACATTACCAGAGATGTAATTATACCCATCCATAAATTCATTAACAATTTTTATCATTATTCATATAGAATGTAGTTCTAATGAGTGGCTGACAGAAATATGTCAAACTTTAAAAAAATTAGTGTTTGCACATGAACCACGTTTTCTGCACAATCATCACTGTCATAATCTCTTACTAACCTTATTTTAAATGCTTTACTTATTTTCCCACACTTTTGAATTTCTTTGACATTTAAAATTATCACCTTCAGATTAAAATTTTGCTTGGTGTCGATAACAATATAATAAATGTTACAGCTTAAAAAACAAAACAGGAACAATATACATGTACATTTATTATGTTTTAAAATTAAGCTAGCATAAAGAGCATCAACCACTAAAAGTAATAATTCATCTACCAGTACAGACTTGAAAACTTAAAATCGACTTTTTCGAAAAAATCTCTATTTAAGTACACTCTCCTCACAATTGACAGTAAACTCTCCGCCATCATTCAGGGGTAAGATATGGTGACCAATCTGGATAAAACATGGAAGGTTAATAAATAAATTTTGATTATAAGTAATTGCCATCTAATTTATATATATATACATAAATATATATAAAATTATTTATTTATATAAGATACAGGTGTTTTAATAAGCTGTCAATGAATGTGTCGACTAGTCAATAACACTTACCACACTAGATTGAGCGGGTACTGTGATTGATGCTATCAGAGATCCAGTGTGACTTGTTATGCTGCGCTGTTTACTGCAGTCCAGGGACATTTTAACTCTGGTCTTTGACTTTTGAAAATAGGTCATGTTACATTTTAAAATGAAATATTTATCACAAACATTAAAAAAATATGATATGGAGTATTCATATTTACCTTGTTTTCTATAGCAATTATTGCCCTGTGGTCATTGATATATTTAAACACTGTCAGATCCTTCATGCCTTTCACTCTGCTAGCTTCACCCTAATGAAATACATTCAGAGGAAAAAAATCAAGATGATTTAATTTTCTAAAAAAAACCTTATTTAATTAAATAAATACATGAATGAAATTAAAAAAAAAATTATTGCACGAATTTTTTTTAAAGCTCTTTTTCAACACGCATTTTAATAAAATAGGGAAAAAACATGAATAGTCTCAAAGAACAAAATTGGAGAAAAATTAATTTTAAGATTGCAGCTCATAACAGCTTTTTGTGTTGTTTTAACTTGCTTTTCACTTTCATTTTCAGAATGTATATAACCATTTTAGTGGTGTGTATTATAAAAATGAACCATTTAACCTGTTTAACACATCATTAAAAAAAATTGATGAACGTTATGTAGAGGATGGACTATGCCAGTTTTTCCTTTGAAAAAATTCCCTTTAAATTATAGACCAAATACTAAATTAGTTCTTATGGGCTGACCCCAAATATTTTAACTCACGCAAGGCACCACAATAGCTAGCTACGGCTCTGTCCCCAAGAAATATGTATTATTTTTTTACATAATTCATATTATTTTAATGGGCACTATGATCTATCAAATCAGACATGTTGTAATGTTTAGTATTTTTTAAACCACAAGTTGTAATAGTACACTTAAACATTTGCGTTAAATAGTTTTAAGAGTACTTTTTTCAGAATTATACACCAAATCAATTCAAACACTAAAAATTTGTTAGGAACTCTGTTATGTAACATTTTTATTATAAGTAAATGCATGAGAAAGAGTTTGTACACATGCATATATTTTACCTTGGCTATTGCAAGCTGGCAGGCAGCTTTATCAAGTCTGTCTTTATTGCTTCTTAGTCCAGAAACTTCCATCTCTGGGTCAGGGCATTCTTGAGTGTAGACTTTAAGAAGGAATGGACAAGCCTGAAACATTCAAACATAGTTTAATGCTGAGAACTTCTAATTTCTCTGATTTCATTTTACAAAAAAAGTACTTTAAATTTACAACTATAAAATCACAAACAAACAGCAAACAATTTTTTGAAAAGTAGCTTACCTCTGCTAATAAAAGAGATTTGTTAAATCCCATTGCTGATAAAGTTATCCATAGATCATCTGTTTCTCCCTCATTGTCTTCTGCCTCCATCTCATTTAGTTTTATAAACCCGGGTAGAGTTATCTCACCTTTATCTAACTCTATATTATCTGTGTGAAATAAATAAGTCAGACTGTTAGCAACATGTCATTAAATAATGGTAAATGTTAACAAGATATTTAAAACATATTAAATAGGATTCCATTTAAACATTTTCTACATAAATTAGAAATGATCTGTGTGGGTATATATGTCCCATTGTCCCGTAAATGTGCTATGCACATTAAATGACCTATAAAAATGGTTGGGAACATCTTCTCATACATAGATATCTTTGTATTCAGAGAAGCTAGTAAAAAGTAGACAGCATTTAGTATGGCATATTTACTCATATAAGTGCCAATATGTTAATTAGCATTTACAAGTCTGAAAACAGAAATAAGACTGAACTACCTTCTACTACTTGCCACTCATCATCTGCCACTTCTTCCCCACTTGTTCTCATGTTGTACCAATTGAACTCTTCTCTGCTCAGCAATTTATTGCCATCCAGGTCAGCCATTTCAAATATTTCCTCTAAAGCTTTCCTGAATAAGTACATAATAAAAAGTAAATGCATGTATTTTTGGGATCCTAATTTTAAAGTCAGTGAATTTAGAAAGTGCTTCAAACAACATATATTTGTGTAAATGAATTATGTATAAAAATGAAGCTTATTTTAAAAATGGCTATAGCCAATAAGCAGAAAGTAATTGATTATGAATTGCAAATTAAAAAATAAGACAGAGACTTATAAAAATAAATAATCATTTACAGTACAAATTAAAATATTTTAAAATCTGCTTATAACCATATACATGTAATTTGTTAGCGGATTAAAGAGATGGTTTTAGTAAAGTTCAGTTAGTGAAAACATCTTAACTCAAATACAGATTGGGAGATTTGGAAAATTCAAATTTAATTGAAATTTAAAAGTTTAAGTTTAAAGAAATAAAAACTAGACTTACTAAATATTCTTCTAATAAAGTTTAGACCAAACTAGGTTTTAATGTAATAATAAAAAAGTATTTTCTTGAATGATTAAAACAGAAGTTTTATACTAGTATCAAAAGAAGAAATCATGGCACTACACTTAGCATATCAGTTAATTAGATAATTATAATACTTTCTATTATCTTTTCAACCTACTTAAAACCTCTTGTTAAAAATACTTTTCCCTTTTCTTTGGTGATGAGCTTGGCTTCTTTTATGGCTGTTTCTTTCTTAGCTTTAAATCGACAACCTGTGGTGAATGGTACTAGGAGATAATTCCCTTTTTGCAGGTTACATCTTAAGCTATACATCTGAAATTATAACAAAATCATTTAATAATGAATTCATATCACATTACAAAACATGTTATCATATATTAATAAATAATTACTAAAAATTGTACATGTCATTTAATTAAAAAGAAATAGAAAACTGCGATGTTAGATATGAGACTTATGATGAAGTTACATATATCAGCTTAAAATGAAAACACATTTAAAAAATTAATTTCTCTAATATTTAAGAAATATTACAATCTTTTATTACCCTACCCCTCTACTGCCTTTTGTTTCTGTAAAAGCTGCATACGAATCATTGTCTTTATCCAAGACAAACAATGCTGTGTCTGTTACTGTGCCATCAAGAGATTCTCATGGAAAAGTATTTTTAACATCACATAAGTGATAATATGTATATATATGAGAATACAAAAAAAAAACAACATAAATCTAAATCAACTTTAATGATTTATAAAAATGAACAAGAATTAAAAAAAATAAAACTAGTCCATAATCAATAAAATCAGGAAATTTTTTACGGTACAAACAAAAGAACCATGAAAATTAATTTGCAGTATAAAAATGATAACAAAGCAAGTGGTTGAAATGACTGTTAAAAAATTAACAGCAATTGAAGGGTTTAATAGATTAAAGCTGAAAAAAAAAATATAGTGAAAAAGAGAGTGGAGTCAATGAAAAAAAGAGAAATTATTTAGTTCAGTATTGACATAATTTTAATGTCTGCACCATAATATTTTCATTGGGTGAAATTTAAACTTTGAATTGACCACTTTTAAATTCTGATATGCAGTTATTAAATGATAAATACTTTTAAAGTAAGACTAGTGACTCTGTCAGTCTTTAATAACAATGTGACAGAATTCAGAACTTAAAAGTCTGTGATTCTGCCTATAAATAAGTTAACTCGTTTTTTTTTTTTTTTTGCACTCAAAAAAGAAAAAAATATGTTCATCTTAATTATAGTCTCCATTAGAAAAAATAACCCATAATAATGTCAAAGTCAGAGGACTTTTTAAAAAACATTTTACAACATACCTGATTCTCCAATTTTCAAAGGCTGTATTGTAATCCAAACATCACTGTTTTCTGTTAGGTTCAAAGTGTAAATATGACTAATGACTGAATCTTCTTCCAGGAAAAAAGTGCCTTTTGACTGCACCAGTGTCCAGTCCTAATGGCAAAATATTTTGATAAAAATGTATTAAATAATAAATATTTACTAAAAGACAATGATGGTGTCCTTTAAGTAAAGAAAAAAACAAAATCATCTTTTTTTTATCAGATTTTAATTTGTTTCACTTTCTGTGCGTAGGTGTACGGCTTGAGATTATCATGTCAAAATAAATACGAAGTATAGCACAGGCGCTTATTTAATAAAAAAATAATGATGCTTTTTATATAGTCTTAAATAAACTAGTCAAATTAATTTAATTATTTTTAAGTAGTAGTATTTTTATTTTTTTAAAACTAAAAATTATAAAATAATATAAAAAAAAAAAAAACTTGTTTAAAGCTTCATTAAAATATAAAAACAACTTATTACTTAGATCACACAAATAATATATAAATTATCATTGCTAAATTTAAAAGCAAGGATGAATATTTTATATACTGGACTAAATATGTCTTTACATTATTTAATAAATAGAAATAAATAAATAAATTACCTAGATATAATTAGTAAAAATAATTTATTGAAATATCTGTTTGATTTCAGGAATCATTTTTTTTATTTTTGGTGAATTTTAATAAAAGCTTTTTGTTTAAAAAGGTTTTTTCTTATATATTTTTTAAAATTTTATTGGAATATCTTTCTTTATTTATTAGCTCTATATAGATAAAAAAGATAATCATTATTATTTTCA
>JAGDYQ010000005.1:3614028-3642253 GCA_021962125.1 Bulinus truncatus | reverse complement strand
AAAAATCTGAAACGAGATTGCGTATTTGGTTCAATTTATGTTCTGGAAAAGGAATGCGGGGTGGGGGGCGGGGAGTGCACCAAAATTAGTTGGTGCTTAGGGCATCAAGGGGACTTATTACGGAACATGTGGGGACATCTGGGAAAAAAATTGTTGGCCCTCTCAACACCAGATTTAAAGGACATTAATACTAGAAGGGACTTCTTTCGCGGTTTTGATTGTAGAGGGTGGGGGGGGGATTATATGGTGCTTAATTTAATTATCCATTAAAACGGTTCTGTGTGCTTATATGTTCGATATTGGTGGTGTTTGTGGTGCTGCTGATGTTTGTGGTGTTCAGGGGCGGATCTAGACAACTTTGACCGGGGGGGGGGGGGCAAAGCTTTTTCATTGTTGAAAATTGGTCTTAGAAAAAAAAAATATTTTGATAATTTAATGTCTTACCTAAACTTGCGGTAACGGGGGGACATGGACCCCCCCGCCCCCCCTAAATCTGCCCCAGGTGGTGTTGGTGTTATTGTTGGTGCTGGTGCTGGTGAGGTTCTGCACTGATAAACTTAGTGCAGGTTATAGGCAAAAGCTGACAGTTTCCCACCCCCTGAAATCTGTTGTGCCGCCAATTTCATTCGCAGCATCGGATCAATAGTTATCTACACAAAAGGCTTAAACAATGATATTGGATTTAAAAATGTTGGATGACGCTTCTAATTGTTGAATGATGTAGTGTGTAGTTACGTGACCGGTAGGTCGCGTCGCGTTCAAGTCGGTTTGTTATGTTTTCCTACTGTTTATTCAAGTTGAAATGTAAAAATCAATTGGTGTTTTAGTAGTCATGTTCCAAGAAATATCAATAGTGTTCTTAGCGGGAGCTCATCGGGTTGGTTAGTGCAGCATGGTACAGGACTTGGCCGATTTGTAAAGTTAACGAGATAAATATATCCGTTATAAAAGGGTGGATGCAGTGGTTACGGGGGAGGTGGGGGGTGAGAAGCAACTCCTTTTTGTGAGAGTTTTCGACCAGGGCCACCAAATTACATTTGCTTTTTTGTTTACTGGCCCTAAATGTTCCTTTGCCTGAGATCGTCTGAGATTCAATAACGGTTCATTTGACAGTGAGACAACATTCTAAATTCTATTCTTGACATACTTGCTGTATGAATATAATGTTCCTATAATTTCATAGCATTCTAGAAATTAGAAGATAAAAATGCAAAAGAATTATGAATGCATGACATTCACTATTCAAAGTAGTTGTATTATTTCAATGGCTCCAGGTTTTGCTGAATGCGTTCGACTTCTGCTAGACAATGGCGCCAGTGGAAAAGCGCGGACAGAGACTGGCTGGACTCCGGCCCATTTCGCAGCAGAATCTGGAAGAATAACTGTTCTCCGAGCACTTCACACGGCAAACGTCAGGGTGGACAGGAAAGACAACTACGGCTGCACTCCCAGACGACTGGCAGAAATTTACAATCACCAAGACTGTGTCAAGTTTTTACAGCAGTGAGTAGAAAGTTTTCATTCTGTGTCCATTAGTGCACATGTTAACTGAAAATGTGGGTAGAGAAAGTAGATTTCCTTTTTTTTTTTGGTACAATAGCCCCCCCTCCCCCACCTACCCACCCCCAAACACACACAGAAAAATTGGATTTTGGCCCCAAAACCCAATGGTAAAACCTTTGTTTGGTAGCGGTGTGGGTGTTTAAATGTAAAATTTTCAAGCATACAAGAGACAGTGATATGTTTAATTTTGAAAAGGGACCATATGATAGAGATAATTTTATACAAATTATTATTATTATTATTATTGATAATTTCACTCATCCATTATAATGTATGGTTCCAGAGCAGAACAGGAAATAGCCGAGAGATGTAGAGCTCTTGGTCTTCTGAACTCTTCAGATGAAGAAGACGAGGTTGAGACTGTGACGTCAGTGGCATTCGCCGTAGAAGAAAAATCCAGTGATGACACCATCAGATCTAGCAGTCGACAGAGAAGACGCAAAGATGCTGTTGTCTCTCCAACGCAGAGTGAAGGGAGAAAGAGCAGAGGGAGTGACATCTCAGCGTTGTCAAGTGAGAAAGTGAAAAGCAAAAACAAAATAAACTCTTTGCCTAAAGGACGCAAAAAAAGCAAAAACAGCGAGGACTCGGATAAAGATGTAATATCCAGCTCAGTTGACGACAACAAGAAAGATAAAAAATCGAAGGAGCGTAAGTCTTTTTCTGCACAAAGTGAAGGTAAAAATAAGAAAGACGTTTCCTCGAAAGCGGATAAGAAAAAGAACAAAGAGCTGGGGCCGGTCACCACAAACAATAAACAGCTTTTTGTGACAGAAGACGAACAGGTTGCATTGAGAGTCAGCCATGAAGAAAATAATATGAACAAAGGGGAGATAATTGACACTAACACGCAAAAGAAGAAAACGAAAGGAAAAAAAGAACTAAACGATTAGTGAGAAGCAAAGGCGAAATAAACAAAAAAAAAAGTGAACCTTACTTTTGTTTCGTATTTAGTTTGGCTCTCACAATACATCATAAGCTGGATATGCATAAACAGACAATAGAATGCGTGATTAATTTTTTTGCACGTGTATGTATTGTTGTTGTTGTTTTTTGGTGTTGTTTAAACTAGGACACATGTTCAGCGGCGCAACTGGGGGGGGGGGGGAGGGGCAAATCATCAATACATAATTAATGGTAAAAAGTTACAAAAAAGACAGTCTAACTGTCTTTTTTCATAATGTGAGCCCCCCCCCCCAGCATTTTTTGCTGGTTGCTCTCCACTGCACATGTTTGAACAAATAAATCAATCGTTAAATGAAACTTTTGTTTTATTAATCTTACGTTTTAATTTTTTTTTTTTTAAATTCCTTTAACCGATGTGGTCGTTGGGTGAACGAATGGACACGTCAACAGTTCTGCTTTCAAACGTCCTTTCCGTGGGATTATAGACGCAGTGGCGCCCATCTCCTCCCCAGGAGAGCAACGAATATTTTTTCGCTTTACCAGGGATTGAACCCTGTACTCTTTGCACTATCGACTTCGCTATCCAGCCGCCAAATAATTAATAATACTTTTTTAAAAGCAGAGATTGGGCGAAATGATATCCTGTGCTAATTTCCTTGTTGTGAATCCTATGACTTAATCATCACAAGTACAAGCCCGGTGTGGAATCTGATTGTGAAAAGAATTTGGTTGCTACCCAGAGCTGCAAAACTTGCAGGGCGATGTTTGTATTCAGCTGACAAGCCGGGATTTTATTGGCGACAGGCCCGAACCCTCATACGGGCTGTAACATCCAATCGGCTAAGTTTAAGCCCACTTGCAGCTCATCTTGTGTCACCGACATCCATTGAGTTCCCTTCAAGCAACAGACTCCCCCGATGTGCGCCATAATGTTCAGGTCTCTTTCACATACAGTCAATGATCCTGGATGCTATAACAAGACCGTGACTTTTTTATATCGGGATGACATGCTCAATCAGTCAATGCGTCTACACTTCTATGCATGTATAATAATGCGCGTATAATTATTATGAGTATTTTGAGTTCTTTCTCCACTTCCTCTAACCATCTGCTTCTTGGTCTGCCCTTAGGCTATTTCTCATTGGGTGTCGCCTTATATATTGGTTTTGGACCTCTGTTTTTCCATTCTTTCTATGTGCCCTACCCAACTCAATCTAATTTTGATTTCAGCTGTTTTATTTGGTTCTTCGTATAGTTTGTATAGTTCTGAATTGGTTCTACTTCTCCACTCGTTATTGTCATTTACACTTACAGGCCCATATATTTAATTTGTTGAATGTAATAATACTTGTATTTATCTCCGATAAATGATACAGCCAAGAGATTGATGTGCCCTATACAGCCAAAAGATTGCTGTGCCCTATACAGCCAAAAGATTGCTGTGCCCTATACAGCAAAAAGATTGCTGTGCCCTATACAGCCAAAAGATTGCTGTGCCATATACAGCCAAAAGATTGCTGTGCCCTATACAGCCAAGAGATTGTTGTGCCTATGGGGGCACTATGGAACAAATCGCATGATTATTCTGAGTTCTTACTTATTTAATTAACTTTATCTCTTCAAGACAAGTCCTGCGACTTCTTGTTGCCCTTGCTGGTTTTTATCATCCATTTCAATTTGATTGCAGCAAGGCCATTGGCGACATGTACACTCAGAGTTGTTCTTATAGCGAGATAATAGCCGACATGTACACTTACAGCCGTTCTAATAACGAGACAATAGCCGACATGTACACTTACAGCTGTTCTAATAACGAGACAATAGCCGACATGTACACTTACAGCCGTTCTAATAGCGAGACAATAGCCGACATGTACACTTACAGCCGTTCTAATAGCGAGACAATAACCGACATGTACACTTACAGCTGTTCTAATAGCGAGACAATAGCCGACATGTACACTTACAGCCGTTCTAATAGCGAGACAATAGCCGACATGTACACTTACAGCAGTTCTAATAGCGAGACAATAACCGACATGTACACTTACAGCCATTCTTATAGCGAGACAATAGCCGACATGTACACTCAGAGTTGTTCTTGTAGCGAGACAATAGCCGACATGTACACTTACAGCCGTTCTAATAACGAGACAATAGCCGACATGTACACTTACAGGCCGTTCTAATAGCAAGACAATAGCCGACATGTACACTTACAGCCGTTCTAATAGCAAGACAATAACCGACATGTACACTCAGAGCTGTTCTGTGTGTGTGGATGTTTAATTTGGTGAATTCTGTTTTGTCTTTTTCAGAAATAATTCAATGGATAGTAATAAATCAGTTTTTTTTTAAATCATGGAACTTGAATATTTTAACTCACATGATGAAAACATTACCGTGAGATGCACACAATTTATTGAACACATTTCCATAACATTATTATTTGTACAAAAGTGACTTGAATAAATGGGATGCATTCGCTTTTGATCTCGGCAGAATTCGACATTAGGCTACTGGACTTCTTCGCCTGGTAGCTCAAAAAGTTATGGTCAAAACTGAAACCTTTTTTATGAGTATGGCTAACACATGTTGGGGTGTCTTTGTCTTGAAGGTCAATCAAGGGCGGGGATTCAACGTCTGTCCAAAAATGTTGAAAATCTTTGACTATTGTGGCCCTGGGAAAGAAACAAAAAAAAATATTTTAAAATCGTGTTTTCATTAATAAATTAAGACAGCAAAAAAGAAATGTTTATTTCAAAGGATGTCGTGTTTTCACGTTTAAATGTTGCACAGATATTTGACTTTTGTAAACAAAATGTTGTGAAATATGTACTGACCTAATCACGACGTGGCCCAATGACGTCACCGGAGCTGTCCAATAGAAAGAGACATGTTTCTTTTTTTCATCGGAAGTGTGAGTAAGTGTGGACTAAAAGTAAAAAAAAAAAAACAACAACTCGAAAATCAAATAAATGCACAGACAAATAAATCTTTTGATGTAAACACATCAAAACAATATTAATTAGTGGGCCTACAGTTTATCTATACTGTATCATAAGGTTAAAATATAAATGTTCGTATAATTTTCGATTTTAAAAAAAGGATGAGTAAAGATTGGGAAAAACTGCACTAGAACAAGACTGATCTGTTCAATTAATATTGATTTGTTGTTGATTATTAAAAAAAAAATATAAAGACTGATAGCAAGCCCTAAGCAGCGTACATGTATTTTTCCAAAGCAGTGCCGTGTCTGTAGTTGATGACTTGATGAGGTGAACACCCCTACAGTGCGAGTAGAATTCACGTGACATCCCACTTGTCGAGGTTGAACATAGAGACCAGAAAAACTTGCGCCCACTCCTAGGATCTCAACTAGTTATACATGATTTTAAACAATTACGCAACTAAAAACATTTTAAATCATTCATTAATCAGTTGTATCTCATTAACAATGCATCTACTTCTTATATTTTCCATCATTGAATTACCCATGAAGTTAACTGTATTTAAAGTGCACCGAAAAGATAATCGTGTTTTACTCACTCTGGATAGTCTCCCCTGGACTGTAAACCCCTTTTTTCACAGCAATCTTATAAGGTGGGTCCGAGAGCTGAGGATCTGTCGTGTGTCCAGATGGGAACATGGAAACACATGCCAGATCTGGAACTCCCCCTGGATAGGTGATGGCCATTCTGCACCAAAACAATATAAACAATAACACAAAACAATATTTGTGTTCCATCGTCATTCCCTATGTTTAACGTCTCACACCAATTGTAGCACTGACATATGTTAATTATGGCACATTTTTATCCACTTAAAATCCAAGGAACTGTTTGAACCCATCGTGTGGCTATATCATCTGGCCTAATATACATAACAAAAGTAAAACTTGACCAGAAACCTCCTATATAATACTTAATAGAATCAATTACATTCTGAAGCTCACCGCTTATTTCGTTGATATATTAAGAGTCAATAAACCAGACTTAAAAGAGACCAAATTTTCATTATAGAATACATTAGCTTAAATTAAAGTGCGCCATAAATATGACTATATCCATAAATAACGAAAGAAAAAATATAAATGTATTGCTTGGTCAGTACAAAAATCTTAGTGTTCAGTCAAGAGTTTGACCCATACAAATGAATGAATCACAACAAAAAAACACGTTGCTGTTTTTTTTTTCTTTCTACTGGCTTCAAGTATTTCGTGGGATATTGTCGCATAATGGAGGCAACTTCCTGGCAAGGTCCGTGTTTGTATTTTCCATTTGGCCAGGTTTCGTTAGCGTTGTGATATGTTTGAAGACAGTTGAAGTGTAACATTAACTTTTTTTTTAAGTTGGGGAAGGAAAGAATGAGAAATGTGCAAAATTCTTTTTGGATATTTGAGATTCTTCGTAATGCAATTATTTGAAATGAAGTGGGTGTTTTTAGTGTGTCATTTTAACAATGACAGTTATCTTTCAATCCGTTAAATTTCTCCATAGATTTTATTACTCAGTAAAATTTTACTTTGTAATGAAATATTGTGAAGAAATTAAAAGAAACATGGGGTGAAAAATAATAGAATAAAAATTTCCACCAGCTTACTTTGAAATACTCAGATTGTTTTATGTATCTGTTTGAATCAATTAACTAAGATAGTCCCATTAAATGTAACCTTTTATAAGTAAATAAATTCACTATATGAGCTAGACTCAGCCATTTCTTTTGTAAACAATATTACTAATTAATGGTAGTTTTTAAACTACAATCAAACATATTGGATCGATATCGGAAACACCAATATATCCTTCATCGACCACTGTTACATTTCTATTGACATTGTAACATCTGGCTAAGTCAATATCTTTTTTTTTTTTTTATAAATAAATAAACAAATAAATTTAACATTTCTATTTTTTTTCCTCGCATACAAGTTGGAATGTTATAAGATTCCCTTATTTAAAAAAAAATATTTTAGTAGCCTACGTTATTAATCTTTACTATAGCTATTTATTGTTACGCTAAACAGAAAAAAAATATTATTATAATAGAGCTATTTATTGGAAACTTCAATCAAATAAAAACTTTTTTAAAAGTTTACTTTGTTTTCACACTTGATAATAACTTCGCTTTTATTTTTCTTTTTTTTTTTGTCTTCCTTGTTCCTTGACACAAATTTATATTTTTTGAGTTTTTTTTTGTTTTTGTAAAGAGAGGGAGATGCCCTGAGTTGATTTTGTTGTGCACACAAGCCTTTATGACGCTCGTGGTCAGTAGTTGTTGTTTTTGTCTGTGCACCATTTTGTCCACTGAGTCGAGACACACTGTGAAAGTACAATACTCGGAGAACTTTTCTATTTGATGAGCAATGACCCAACCCCCACCCGCCCGCCGAATGGAAGGGAAGGGAGATAGATGGCTATAGACCAGTGCAAGCAACGCGAATGACTCATTCTAATATTGTTTATTATCATCACATTATCTCGTATTTAAAGTGGCTAGTGTAAATAAAAAATAATTTAAACTACTAAATAAACACATATTAAATCTAATATTTCAAAACTATTTAAATAAATTTATTTATAATTAAGACAATAGGTATTAAGATTAGGACAAAGAAGTTCAATATACGACAACGGATCTGACATGTAACAAGTTTATACACTGTGTACTAAATTACTCTATTAATAAACAGACCGAAATAGGATACAATACAAAATTTTGATTGACTAAATGATTTACCGACAAATTTATCAAAAAACAGACTCACGTAATTTAGTTATTTTGTAGTGAGTGCCTTTAGCCAACCTCTCTCTTTCCAACCTCTCTTTTAGTTCATATCCTTGCAGTAAAAACCGTTTAAAGCATGGGGGGAGGTCATGAGCCCGATTGTGTATAGTTTGGTTGAGCCCAAGTTTCCAACCCGACTCGTACTAATGGAGTCAAAACAAAAAAAAATACCTTTCCGCGACATTAAATTTGCTGTTCTCTGTTAAACAAACTGAGCCATTTTGTGCATCTGACCAGCGCTGAGTAGGTTATACACTAGTTTATCTCTTAAATCCTACAAACGACAATGGGACTGTTTCGATGGTGCCCTTCTTTCATCCCCCCCCCCATGACTGATAGTGCAATGGCAATGGATGCACCACGGGAGGCATATAGGGTACTTTCACCATGATTTGAAAAAATTTCCTTGGTTCTCACTGGAGATCCTACCAATTAGGAACAATCGGAGAAGTCATTTTCGATAAACTGCAACCGAATTATTTGGCAGTTTGGGCGAATAGCCACAGTTGTCAGAGTTTGACATGTGCCCAAGATTTGTTGGCAGCGGTCATGCATACAGTGGGCTATAAAATGCAGATTTAAAGAATGTGTTCCTTGCTCATTATAAAAGAATGTTATATTCCGTTTTTTTTTTGGTTGAGGTGAGAGTCATGACTCATCCCAACGAATCGTGTTGTCACACCCTTTTGGTACCATGCTGTTTCCACAAAAATCTGGTTACGGAATCTTACAAACAAATGTAAATTTAACGTATTATATTAAATGCTGGAATGTGCTAACAGAACAATGGAGGGAATAAAAGCTGGTATAAATGAAATAAATGTTATTATAAGATAGAGTTCGAATCAAGACGTTTTAAGCTAGTAATGAGAGAGTGAAATAGACGGAGTAAGGAGAATGGGTCGTCTTATATACAGAGAGAGAGAGGGAGGGGAGAGTGCGATAGATAGATAGATAGATAGATAGATAGATAGATAGATAGATAGATAGATAGATAGATAGATAGATAGATAGATAGATAGATAGATAGATAGATAGATAGATAGATAGATAGATAGATAGATAGATAGATAGATAGATAGATAGATAGATAGATAGATAGATAGATAGATAGATAGATAGATAGATAGATAGATAGATAGATAGATAGATAGATAGATAGATAGATAGATAGATAGATAGATAGATAGATAGATAGATAGATAGACATACACCCACTAGTTGTTTATTTCTACCAGGCTCTGTTCTTAATGAAGTGTATCATAATTTAAAATCCTTTAAATTAAGTTCTTAACAATAAAGCTGAGTAGCCATCTTCTAATTGAAGATAAAAATCCTTGGCCCTTTTAAGCTCAAGTGTTTACTGCCCGTGTATCATGCTGCACGCAAATGTGTTTGCGCATGTGTGTAAGTGTGTGTGTCAATGTGCATAAACAATACCAAAGTGTCGCACATCTACTATCTCACACGAAGTGTCATAAGCGCAGGACAAGCACACATCTATTTCTGTGAACTTATTATTATGGGCTAAACGGACTGGTAAAATTTCATTTAAACAGCGCGTTATATAAGCTTTGATAGTTATGGGGCAAGCGATGACCTCTGAAACATTAAGTATTCATGGAGAAGATGGATATAGATACTGGGTGAGTTTAAACACTTGACCCCGTGGGGGGTCTTATAAATAGTGGTCATGTCATTTATGATAAATGGTTTTTCTCATTTAAGTTCACTATTATTGTTTACTTTAGACAAGTGATAAATATACAGATTTTTTTCAGGCACAAAATATAGGTTTAAACTTTCGTTAGAAATCAAGTTAAAGTACTCAAACAGCAATCAAATTAGAAGACACCAGAGTTTTTTTTGCCATGTAGCGCGCCGGATCTGCGATCCGGCACCTCTGAAATGCAACCCGGCACCTCTTATAGTTTTCTTCATTTGGTAAAATGTTAAAAACTTCAGAGACCCACCACCTCTTATTGAAGAGACCCACCACCTCTTATTGAGCGAAAAAACCCCTGGAAGACACATAAATACTTATTTTTTTAAGCGTCATAAATGTTATATTATTATTTTCAATAAAAGATAAATAATGAATAGTAATGAATGTTAGAAGTAAATGACACGTTGTTAAATACATCTTATTGTTAAATACATCATATTGTTAAATACATCATATTGTTAAATACATCAGATTGTTAAATACATCAGATTGACAGTGAAAAAAATGATCGAATTCTCAAAACATGAAAAAGTGTCAAGCATAAAAGAGAATAATAATATCCACCACAAATAAGTTTTTCGCCTGCATCGCCGAACATTATCTAGTTCTAAAAAAAAAGTGAATCAAGTTGATAAGAAAATTCAAGATCAAGTTTAGCTGTTTGGTGGTGTTGTTTATTTCTAGACATCAATGCTAATAGTCAACTTTAACAAATTGATAGCAGGTTTGTAAGCAGTTTTGAACATTTAACTTTGTGAATAATGATATTAGTAGTAGTATGGCAGGCCAGGACCCTAAATGGGCTGTAAAGCCAAAGGAAGAAGAAGAGTGTAAGGAATGGATTTCTTGCCATTTCTACATAGTTATTATCATTAGCAGAATTAAAGGCGGGCGCATCGGGTGCAAGCCCTATGTCTGTCTTCCGGAAAGTGGGGGGGGGGGAACAAAACCCTATTTGTAGCTTAGTTTACTTTGTCTTTTGAAAGGGGCTCAACTGTTGACAGCTGAGCCCGTGGGGTTCCAACCGATCTAAATCCGAATGGCATTTAGTTTATATAAGAAACTCGACATGATGCTTCCTCTCATATGCCGATTTTCAATTTACAATTTATCTATTAGGATGACACTAGTCGTCCCGCGTCGTAATACACCGCCTTATCAATCAATATAAACAACACGCTTGCTGTGATCCATCTTGACCCACTTTCAACAACACGCTTGCTGTGATCCAGCCCCTCCCCCGGTCTCCACACTATAGTGGGTTTTTTCCGGTGTCGCGAGTTGTCGTCTGTGATCGGGAATTCCACAATCTATAAATAGACCTGCGTCTTGAGGTTGTGAATTATATATATAGATGTTCCCAGTGGCGGAAATATGGGGGTGGGGGCCGTCAGCCCCGGGCAGCACATTATCAATCAATATAAACAACACCATAAAAACGTCCCATTAGTCGTTTATAGGATCTAAGGGATTTCATCTCATCCTTACAGGGATTTCACACATTGCTGGGTCCGTACAAAAAAGCTCCCTTATCTACATTTCTATTTTGCTGCAGATTTTCGTGGCCCATGGGTGAACTGCAGTATAACAGAACAGTAGAACAGAACAGACTGTTAATGCCAAACATAATCTTCAAGGGTAGTTCCAAATGAGTGAAAAGTTTACAGTAAAGTGACAGAGTAATGCTTAGGTTCAAGTATGGAAGACGCTGGGACTGCAATGACCACGGCTGCGCGCGCGAGAGAGAAGTTGTCTTTTAAGTATGACAGCAGAGATGACATGCTTGGCGAACAGTTGTACTAAGTCCTTGTATGGATGAGATGTATTATCTCTTGATTCTTTATTCAACACCCTCGACTAACTATACCAATGGGGGGAGGGGGTACCACGGGAAACATAGGGGCCTGGAGTCGATGAGGCCATGGACGCAAGCGCAACCGATTTTAGAAATTTGACCTTTGCTCCAAGGCCAGTTTGGCTGACAAGTACATTTCTTGCCTTTCCCTACGATGATCCACCTTTTAATGATATTGAGATGTTTATATGTTTAGATTTTTAAAGTCCGTTACCATCAAATTCTGTACTCAGTGGCGAAGAAAAAACAAAAGAAATTTATTAATTCATCCAAATATTTCCATAGACCTAACCTACGCAAGGCTGTCAAACTGCATTTTTATCCAGACCTAGATATTTGGGACAAAAAATATAATACATTTGTGCTCACCACTCCTTTACATTTCATTATTTCTGATGTTAAATTGTCTATTAGCTTATCTATTTGATGTAGGGGGTATTCTTTATTTATATTTCTTTCCGACTGAAAACTAGATTTTGATTACGTTTAGGTTGGCCTACAAGCTAAACCATTTCACAGAGGGTGCAAGAAAACAAGCTACAAAGGCGTTCTCCTTGGTCAGGGCGCGAGGCAATGGGAGAAAGTGGCGGTGAAATCTTTCACTAGCCTACCAAATACTAGAGAAAACTGGCAGCTGGAAATAGACAAGGCCAAACTTGCCAAAGATATGGCTGCGAAATTTAAAGAAGAATACTCCAGTGGCCCAGAACTCAATGTAAGTGGCTGATTGCTGCTAATCGTTGAATGATGTTTTATGCGTTGATGTTTGATTAGGCTATTTTAGACATAGGTAAACTACTGTGGCCCGCGGTTTGAAAAGTTTTGCCACCCTAGGGCTTTACAGTCAGAGCCGTTCTAAAGGCATGAAAACTAGGCGACCGCCCGGGCCCCTACTGCAAAAGTTGCCTCCCTTCAAATATTTATTCCTATTAAAATCTGAGAGAATATTTCTTTAAGGCCTTCAACATGTCTGAAGGGATCTGTCAAGGGCCCCCAAATACCCAAAGAACGATTCTGTATACAGTGGAATCTTAAGATCTCCCCCCCCCCCAATAAGGTTTTATTGAAAAGAAACATTACTGTTTTATATAAATAGTTAATGTAGATAAAGGCTAGCTGACATAAAGAAAACTTACGCCTAGTTATCTACACGCTATTTTTGGTTTCATTCTGTCAGCCTCGAATGTGTTTATATTAGCCACCTATAGTAGCTCAATGATTATTTGGAGAGTTGTGGCCAGATTTCATTACATGTTGATGTAATCTCTTAGCATCAAATCGTGAGACAACCATGGAAAGGTGGATAGGTGGGTGCTAGGTAGGAATATGGGTGGGTAAGTAAATAGGTTGGGGGGGGGGTAAGCTAGGAGGTAGATGACCGAGATGAATTGAGTGAGTAATTGTGAGTTAGAGGGAGAAGTGTGGGGCAAGAGGAGCGTTTCTTTTAAAATAATGAAAGGAAAAAAAAGGTAACAAAAAAAAAAAACAGCAGTTATTAGCGTTTAGGACGGTTTTCTTTTTCTGTAAAAGAAAACTATGACTTGAAGGGGGGGGGGGGGAGAAGGGGGCGCTTTCAATGAGTGCCAACAGATATTTTTTTAGATGGGAGGGGGGGGGAGGGGAGGTGCAGGAAGCGATTGATTTTTTTTTCCTCTCAAAACATGACAAGGAAGCAAAGGTTACCGTGACTGTATTTGCTGCAGGTTAACTTCGGAGTAAACAGTTACTGTCACACCTGCTAGTCACTCAAAACCATTGTCTGTCCTGGTTTTCTTTATTGTTCGCTAGGTTATCCTTCCAGGCCTGGTTCAAATGGACAAAGTGTCAAAGGTCAACCAGTGGCTAGAGCGACGTCACGGCTTAACAGTTCTCAACAAGGATGACTGGGTGTCTGTGGAGGAACATCTTCCAGGTAACATGTTTGTCTTTCCAGGTAACATGTCTGTCATAGAGATTCGAACATTAATATTACATTTTAAAAAAAAAAATTAAAAAAAAGACACGTTAAATTGTATTGCACTAATTAATATTCCTTTCCAGAATCTTGTCTGTAGCAAAATCCAAACTGGCAAAATATATGCGATGGCCCGTATTTTTTAAATGCACAAGCTTTTGATATTTTTCTGTTGTTTTTTTTTTCATTTAGAATTAAAAATGTGGACTTAACAAAATATTTTGTTCGGTAAAAAGGCAAATTTTAACTATTCATTTATGCGCCATACATCATTGATTATCCCACATATTATATAATATCGAATCAGTGGATTATCCTAGATGAGTGCTTCCCAAAGTATGGTACACGTACCCCAGAGGGCACGCGAAAAAATTGTTGGGGGTCCACAAGAATAAAACCCAAGTCCACCCAGCTTAAATGGGTACATTACATTACTTGGCTGCGCTTGTCTCCCGTGGTGCATCCATGATTATTGTGATCTAAGCTATGAAGGGGCTTGGAAAATAGGGCAAAATAGAAACTGTCCCATTAGTGGTTTCATGGGCGTATTCATTTGCTCCCCCCCCCCCTTACATTTAAAAAAAATGTCATAAAGTTGTTATTTGCCCCCCCGCCCCGGAAAAATTCCTAGCGACGCCCATGAGTGGTTTATAGGATCTAAAAAGATAAACAGAGACTTTCATCCAAGCGTTGTCATTAGGTCCGATTAGGAAAGGATGTCCAGAAACGCCAAATGACATACATCAGCCATTTTTTTCCCCCGTTGTTATATTTTTCTCCCTCTGATCTTCTTCAGATGCGATGTGCCGCTATTGCCCGTGGTCCGAGTGGCCGCAGTGGAACGAAGTGGACATCACTGAGTCGGAGCATCTGAGTACGTTCTCCCATTTCACCTATATGGTCAGTGACGGCAAGCTGGTCGTCTGCGACCTGCTGGCCGAGTACGACGACAAAGAAGGCTACACCATGACGGATGTGACGGTACATTCCAGGTATGTGACATATACGCTATTTTTTCAGCCATGTGCGAGCTGCGGCCCACGAGCCGACATGCGGATCGACGAACTGTTTAATCTGGCCCGCCACTCGTTTCAGGGTGAAGCACGGCTACTTGCCTTCTTGGTCCGGGCCCGCCGGTCAAATGTACGAACCCGTTGTGGCCCGAGACTCAAAAAGTGTCCTCCACCCCCTGCCCTAGTGCGTCGTTCGTTGATGACAAGTGAGAGGGTGGAGGAGGGGGGGGGGAGGGGGCGGGGCCGGATTTTCGTAGCTGTGGTCCTGAAAAGAAAGGTGTAGTCACTGACATATATATCGACGCAATCCTGTCATATCTGATGTTATTTCCCTTTAATATATTGTAAGTTTAAACAGGGTTGTCGTAATGGGGAAGGGGGCGGGTTGTGCAACCCGTACACAAATCTAGGGCCCCTGCCATTAGGGGCCACGCCGGGTACAGGAATATGCTGTATAATGGGTATGATAGGGGTGTGGGTGATAAGAAGCCCCCACCCAATCCGATACTGATTGCTTACTTCCACTTTATGTATGTATGTGTGTTTTATATGTTGCAGACTTTTCTTATTTGAAAAAATACAGTTAACACATTTGAATCAACTTGAAATCCGTTGATTTTAAAAGAAATGTGCCTCTGAACAATAAAACACCCTCACATTTTTACATTATGTTTACGATATCATTGTGGCCTGAGTGTCGCCTGAGTCACAAAGTAACACGTTACAATACAAACTGGTACAAACTGCTGATGTTGGAGTAAAAAAAAAATTATCGAACAGAAAAAAAATCGATTTTGACTTTTAAAAAGAAACACATTCCATCAACTCCATGTAGAAAAATGAACAATGTTTACGAAACAAAATTAAATTTATTAGTAAAAAGTGGTGTATATACTTCTTAAAATACAAATTCTGAATCCATCCCTCGCTAATTGACATGGTACCCATATGTAAAGTTTGTGATGATTTTTTGTTATTATAATTTCTTTTTTTAATGTTTCAGGGAAAATCTTTACGGACATTTTGATTATGGAGAACCGGGCATTATTGGCTTTTTCCACTTACACCGCTGTACTAAGATATGTCAAGACTGGCCGAAACTGTGCGATGCACCGCTGCAAAATTTAGATTTTGAAGACACTAAAAAGAGGGTGCATTTCGATATGAAGTTAGACAAAGTGATATTCACCAACGGTTCACTCAAACAGAGGCAGCCCGCTTTGAGGCGATACGCCAGCGACGAAGGGGCGAAACTGCGAAAGAAATGGATGGACAGATTCAATCGCAGTTCACAGTTGCATCCCCTTGCAGCGACAGACGGTCCGCCACCATACGAAGACCTTCCGCGTTCTGACGACTCTGTAGTTCAAAGGAGACTCAAAAGCTGGACTATCTCTGAGATTTCTTATTCCAGTTCTCCACTGCTGACCAGGAGAGCAACGGACTTTGCGAGACCCACTAAATCATGTCTTAAGAGGACAGTGAGTGATCAACATGTTTCTGGGGTAAACACGGATATGTGAAAATCATGTTAGCTGTAGCCGTAGAAGAGTTATAGATATTTCAGTTCTTGCGGATTGGAATTACAAAAGTCTTTCGAAAACTTGTAACATGAGACAACGATCACATATACAGAAAATCATTCGTTTGATTCGTGACAGATGTAACCTACTCGGTTTCAAAAGTGCCGTGTAATAGTCATGGGTTCGGAGGTTAAAGGTGTGTCAAAGGACATAATGCGTCAATGAAAACTAATGGGGGCTCATTATAAAGAGACATAATGACCTAGTATTTCATGAATAAAAGCTTGTATATTATATACATTGTATACAAATACATGCATATATTTATGAGTTATTTAAAAAAAATATTTGCACACATTACTTAATCAGTAACGTCTACATTCAGACTACAAATTGTAAGTTTTTGTAAGTGTATGTGTGTGTGTGTGTGTGTGTGTGTCATTGCGTATACCGTATACCGGTATCTCTCTCATAAGCAAGTGTGAGATTTAGTGGTAAAGTAGAACATTGCACCAAAAGCAGTTCATATGTTGTTATTTTTTTTTGGTGCCCTAGGTATAGACTTTTAGTGGTATATTGGGGTAAAGTATCACAACAATCACCTGTAAAGTATCACAATAACTACATGTAAAGTATCACAACAATCACCTGTAAATATCACAATAACTACCTGTAAAGTATCACAATAACCACCTGTAAAGTATCACAATAACTACCTGTAAAATTTCACAACTCCTTCCGCTGCTCTCATGCCGACTCACAGCCCCCACTGTTTCATTTTGTCCAGCAGATAAAAAGATCAAGTTCACCAGTGTGAATGGCTCAGTCATCTAAACACGGTGGTCGCTGGTCAGCTAAAAACACTCGAGGCTAAGAAATTTGAGCCGTGTGGACGGTTGAGTCAGTCAAGTGGGAAACCATCTAAAAACATGACGGCAATGTGTAACGTAATAGATTATGATTATTATTAGACCTTGTCGCGGTTTTTTTTTTTGCTCTTTTGTTACGGCCACAGCCAGGGAGGTTCGTGCCATCAACGGAACTTAAGAGCAGGATTGTTCTTTTGTATAAGTGGAATAGACAAGTGCCTAGGGCCCCCCCTCACTTCCGAAGGGTCCCCTTACACTACGAATTCCTATTAAATCCGATACTGTAAGGGCCACGACAGCGATGCTCCCTGTAATTTACCAAAGGCTTGTGTGCGGCAAAAAGATATTGGCTGTGCAAAAACTAGTTGTTGTTTTTTTTTGGGCTGCATTATAAGTTAATAGATGTGCCTTCCACAGTTACCCGGCTGTTGATTTCTAAAAAAATTAATTTTCAACAGGGCGCATTTGCTGAGCTCAAAGGTGGGGTTCATAGCAATTGTCATGTGCGGGGCTCAGAGCTGAACGTCTATCACAGAATATCTTATCGCGGGGAACTCTGGAACACGGCCGGTTGCTTTGGTCCCCGACGCGAAGGGGAGGCCACCAAAACACTTGTCAAAGACCCCAATCCTTGATTGGGAAGCCATGGGGAGGGGGGTCGGTAGCTTTCGGAATTTAATCTCAGAGGCGCACCTATGGTGGGGGAGGGGGTCCTAATGCGAAAGTCCCCCCAGGCCCCAGCTTTTGGGGGACCCCAAAAATGCTTTTTACATTAAATATTAAGTACATTCTTTCATGTCATAATGTCGAATGTCAAAATGCAGAAGCCCTCAAAGAGGCCAAGCCCCCCCCCCCGGGGCCCCCAAATCCCTAGGTTCGGCACAGTTTAATCTTATATACAGTGCTTTTTTTCAGTGGGAACTCATGGGAGCTGAGTTCCCATAGCTTTTTTGGCCAGATTTGTAATAAAAAAATAATTTTTTCAAGCAGAAATGTTTTTCAGATCAAGCAGGTTATACGGTAGGCTATAACGCAAGAATACATATTAAACAATTATACGAAATAAAATTTTAAACTGAATATTATAAAAATTATATAAATTTGAGAAAAAAATTAAATTTTTGAAATATTTTTATTATAAATAAACTCTTTGAGTCTCTAATTTTCTTATAAAAAAGATTATTTCTTTAAATATCCATTACAATAAAATTTGTGTTCATCGGAAAATTCAATTATAGACTATTATAGTATTTTCTGACATAAGTTAAAAAACAGATGTGAAATGAGTTCCCAAACATTTTTCGCTAGAAAAAAAGCACTGCTTATTTAATGTATAATTGAGTGAAAGGAAGCCATATGGGCCCCCGTTGTCATAGTCTGTCAGGGACACCAGACTTCCTGTATCTGGACTTTTCCTTATTCGAAATTATTTTCTTTGTTTATTTGTAACCTGATTTAGAACACATTATTTACATCTTGTTTTATAACACACAAAACAATGGTTCATATTATATTGAAATATTCATTAAAACTGTTCTAAAAGTGCATAAAAGTATTTTTTCATTGAGCTGATATGTTTATGTAAACTTACACATTATCCTGTGTCGGCTGTGATGCTGTGACCATGTCGGTGACATACGATGCACCTGTATGTTGGTTGCACTGACACATATACCGACACGGTATCGCGCACCGTATTATACAGCCGTTGGGTGACCAGAAATGCAAGAGATCAAAGTAGCAAGAAAAATTCCACTGTCAGCGTAAATGTAAAAAAATAATTAAAGACGTGTTTAACTAACCGCAATTACGTATGTGTGTGTGTGTTTGTGTGTGTGTGATTTTTTATGTGTGAGAGAGAAAGAGAGGGAGAGAGAGAGAGAGAGAGAGAGAGAGAGAGAGAGAGAGAGAGAGAGAGAGAGAGAGAGTATGCGTGTACAAATTAGTTGAAGTCATTAATTGTATAGCTTGAATCGAGTGTTACAGCTTTTGATCGCTGGAATTAGAGTAGTTCCCTGTTACTGGGCGGGGGGAGGGGGAAAGGGGTATAAGCAAAAGTATACGTCAAGTAATTAAAAATAGTATTTGTATCTATTTTTAGAAGCAATGATCAGTCATTTTTTAAGACAAGGCTGCCGCCACTTAATCTCGAGCCCGGGACAATCTCCGGCAAAAGTTTACGGGAAAAAAAGGGGGGGAGGGGGGTGGCTTCGAATTACATACCCACCTATCGCTAAGTCATTATACAGCAAATTTCTATACCCAACGTGAACCCTAATGGCAGGGGGAGGGGTGGGAGATATGTGTTCGTGTTACACCCTTTCTCTCCCCCCCCCTTGCGACAGTCCTGTTTAAACTTACAATATATTAAAGGGAGATAACATATAATATCAGGTATGACAGCTTGGGGGAGCTACCATCTCCTACCAAGCGCGTCCCCAGCTGGCGGATAGGGGAAAGACCCTTAGATATAAGGGTCAGCCGTGAATACTAAATAAGCGGTCGCGGACCAACTGGTTTGCTGTCATGGAGGGTGAGGTGAGGTGTCCCGTGGTAAGGATACCTTTATAAAAAATGCCTCAAAAACCCTAAGAAATGATAGCAAAAAGCGAACACAGAGCGCTCAAAATCTAAACCTGGTCAGATGAGGCCGTTAGCTAAGGATAGCAGACATCTAGGAGAGAAAACTCCGAAATTAAATCAACTGCTGCCTTGCAGATGGTCTTGGCTGACCAAAGGCTATGGAAGCAAATCCAGAAAAACACCAGGCTGAAGACGGAGGCAGTAGGCCTTAATGGCGCAAAACATACAGCCACGCAACCTCGACGAATATGGAGGAAAAAAATCCGCAAAATAGATATGGCGTCCTGCCTGTGGAATCCCGCCGCGCAGGTAGGGGGCCGGGCTCTCCACCTCGAAGGAGCCCACCCAAGCGAGCTGGTAGTTCTTCCTCCTCTGCCTGTAGAGTCAGGAGCAGAGGAAAGGAAGCAAACTCTACTGACTCCAAACAAGATAAACACTTACTGACAATCCTCCAATGGAACGCAGAAGGAATACAACAAAAAAAGGAGGCCCTAAAAGTATTCCTCTATCAACAAAAAGTAGATATTGCCTGCATTCAAGAATCCCACCTAAATAGCAACATACGCTTTTCTATTAGAGGATACACCTGTTATAGACAGGATAGAGACAATCGACCAAAAGGAGGAGTGATTACTCTAGTTAAGAATGATATCCCCACTACAGATATCAACATACCTCCCTCTAGTGACACAGAATTCTTGGGCACTAAGCTTCTACTCCCAGAAGGAAATATAAGCCTATTCAATTGCTACTGTCCACCCGACAAGAAATTGGAACTAGACCGGATACAACTCCCTTATGGTGAAGAAAGCATTGTTGTGGGTGATATGAATAGTCACTCACAAAGCTGGGGGTACCCAGACCTAAATGCCAGAGGAGAAGAAATCGAAGAATGGCAAGGAGAAAATAGGCTGGCCTTACTAAATAAACCAGATGACAAGCCATCCTTTTATTCCAGAACTTGGCTAACGTCAACTACCCCAGACATTGCCTTCGCCTCAAATAACATCTCTAAAGGCAGCAAGAGACAAGTTATGGATCAACTGGCAACAAGTGACCATAGACCAATAATAATCACCTTCAAAAGAAAACACTGCCCATATAATAACCCACTGTACCCCAGATGGAACTACAAGAAAGCTAACTGGGACCTTTTCCAAAATCTCACAGACAACTATTCTGCCCTAATCAATTCAATTAATTGAATAATCAAGATTTTTAACTTTGATGTTATGCAAAATGTAAAAAAAAAAACAACTATTTAACTCATTTATTATACAACTATCATGTTTTAATTTAACTTAACTAAGAACATATTCTTAAAAGCAGCCGAAATTATACCGCTGACGTTCAACGGGAACCGCCCAAAGTCGCGGTAATACCGCCAGAGTGAAGCACCTGCTCTAAGGTTTTCTTTATTATGTTATGACGTTTACATTTCATTCATATTCATTCATCACAGCACTCCATCCAACTGCTCTCTCTCTCTCTTAGGCCCGCCGTTCACATTTATGAGCCCAATGTGGCCCGCGAATACAAAAAAAAAAATGTTTGCCACTCCCTCTGACTTAGAAACTACCTGCGTTTAAAACGAGGTTAGACACGCTCTTTGGGTTTTCATCATGTTAGACAATAATTGACCGAGATGAAAGACAAATCTGGCTCCAGGTGAAACTATGGCATTCGTTATTCAAATATTAACAGTATCGATAACACCCCCCCCCCGAGTGTCTCTCTGTGATAGATTGAGATTTTATCATATGGGCTTCGGTTGTGAGTCCGATCAGTATGGTGTAAATTATGGGTTCAAATCCTAGCGAGTCTAATTAATAATGTCTCCACTGTCTCCCGTGAGGACTCCATAGCAAAAACCACCAATGTTCCCTCTAAGCTGAGCGCGTGAGCGATCGCTCACACGAATTCAGAGCGTCGCTCATACAAAACGTACGACTGCTCACTCCGACGGACGACATCGCTTAAATCGCTCACAAATTTTGACCTCAAACAAAATGTCGCTCAGAGACAAAATTTTTCGCTCACTTCATACCACACCTTAGTGAGAACATTGGAAAGCACTAAAAAAAACCGTCCCGTTAAAGGTTTATAGGCTCAGGCTCAGAGGTAAGAGGTTAATATCCTTACAAAGACTATAATAACTCAGTATGAACATTTCCACCTCTCCTAGTATAACAGTTTTTTTTCCGCCCATACTTTCTAAGTAGGTCAACAACTTTAAGGTTTCTGGACAAGTCACGTGACTTAAATCCGGTTTGCACCCAAAAAAAAACTCTATATAAGTGTTCCCCAGGTCTTAAGTTTTTTTTTTTAAATATGCACCGGGGAAAAAAAGAGAAGAAGGTTAGGTGCGTAGAAAAATTCGCCAGGACTAACAATAAACGAAGCATGTTGACATAATATGTCAAGCAGTGTGTGACTCTGTGGGACATACGAGCTTGTGGAGTAGGCCTACGTACAAGTTTTGACTCTAATACGAGTGAAAAATCTAATAAAAGGTGAGGGTATTATTGTATTTTTTTTTAAACTAGATATAGTAAATGTTTAGAACAGAGAGAATCATTTATCTAGCGGGTGGAATTTCGTAGCTAGTTATTTCTATTGTGATTCTCCAGTATACAGTATAAGAGTAAATTATCTATAATCATTAAATGTATGCTAACTTTCTTTCTTTTGTAGTAAACCTTCACACACACACACATACACAAATTTACTTCTGTTGGCTCTAACATCTACAAGCTATTTTAAATTTAAGTGGTTTTTTTTATGTATCTAATTTAATACGTAGTACGTTGTTTATATAAATGTATTATCATCCCGACCTAAGATAAATTAAAATGAAACCTGGATTAAGTTCATTTTTTAAATATTTCATCTATTGTTATAATGTTTTATAAGGATAGATTAGCTGTAATCCATCTCTAGACTCGATATCTAGACTAGAGGACGATTTCTTTGAGGTGTACTTTAATGTCATAAATCTAGGGGTGGTCAGTTAATTATGCGTTTTCATGTTCATGACGACCATTGACGACTGGTTGTTAATAATATCTACATCAGAAATTTAGACCCGTATTACACATGAACTAAGAAACGCATTCTCTACTTACAGAACAAAGTATTAATAATTATTAAAAAGGCTTAAGTACATTAAGCAAATTAAATATCTATGCTACACGCGTAGATATATAATGGCGGCATTTGTTTCGTTGCTGGAAGTTTTTTTTTAATTCCACATTCTGTGGATCTATAAAATATGGGCCTATATTTTCAGGTAAAAAAAAAACAATGACTGCCCACACGTGAACTCGGTTTGGTTTGGTATTAAACAATTTCTTTAGTTATTACTTGTCATAGCACTCCCCTCATTTGGTGTATTTTCGTCACACATCTCACCTTACACGTGGAGGGTGGGACTGATGATCTAAGGGTTTACTTCGTTCATTGATGGCCAAATGTAAACACAATAAAGTGCACACACACACACACAATTAATGAGGGATTGGGGGAGAATATCTCCTAGTATTTTCGAACTAAGTGAGGAGAAAAAAACACTAATAAAATATGTCATGCGCACAGGGTTTGCTGAAGAGTCAATCAACTTGAGAGGGAGACGAATAATTACAAAAAAAAAAAAGAATAAGGGAGTGTATTAGACGATTTCAAATTAAAAATATGTTGATGATGAATTGGTTTCAAAGGCCTTTTAAGTGAAAAGAGTTGTTATGTTGATGTTGTGTGGTGGGTTTTTTTTTATGCTCTTGTCATCAACTTCAAAAGGTTAATGGGGTCTCCTTTCATCTTATTCTTGTATCTGTTTAACAAAAATAGTAGCTAAATCGTTGTGTGTGTGGCGTGCACTAAAGTAGGTCACAAACTAGCATGGTCTGACTTAACTTCTGTCTTGTATACTTGTCATTGATCCTGTCTAATAAATGTACCAAATAGGGTATGCCCACTTTACAGTATGGTAGGTAGTGTTGTTTTCGTTGACGAAAACTAAAACTAAAACCTTCGTTGACGAAAATGTTGACTTTTCGTCAACGAGAACTAAAACTAAAATTAGCAGCAAGACTAAAATTAGACGAAAACTGAAATTATTACAGAAAAAACGAAATAAAAACTGAAACTAAAATATAATGTTGCTTTCGTTCACGAAAACTAAAACTAAAACCTTCGTTAACGAAAATGTTGACTTTTCGTCAACGAGAACTAAAACTAAGACTAAAATTAGAAGCAAGACTAAAACTAGACGAAAACTAAAATTATTACAGAAAAAACGAAATAAAAACTGAAACTAAAATATGACCTGGGACTAAAACAACACTAGTGGTAGGCTATATATCATTGTAAAATATAATGGTATAGAGCGGTGATTTTCAAACTGTGGGTCGCGACAAAATCATATATAATAATACTCATTTCCAGTGTGCGTTAAATCGAAAGTAAAGAATTAATACAACAGTATTCCAGTTTAAAATACAACCATGAAAAAAATCGGATCTGCCCGAAACCAAAAATAACCTAGCCTACCGATCAAGCCTAAGGGGATATAATTCTATGCAAAGGTTTTGCAGGGTACAGCTAGTGTTAATATATAATTAATGAATGAAGAACAAAATTATAACCCTCTGTCTGTTACAAATATAAAAGTTTCTTAATATGTAAAGTAAAAATGAGGGGGGAAAAGTTTCTTTCTTTTGTACAGGAGTGTCGCTAAAACAAAATGATATTTATGGGAGGGTCGCGAAGCAAAAAATGTGTTGTGAATCACTGCTCAAGATGACCAGATGGCTATTTTTGCCAAAGTATCTGCTTTTGGTCGAAAAAAAAATACATGGACGTATACCTATACATCACATTTACATCCATCACACTCTGTTGTCATATGCAGGTCGATTATATAACAGTGATTCCCGCCAGAAGTCTTTCCAGAAAGGTGACAGTTCAACACGATCAATAATGGGACAGACCATGACGTCTGAGACGTTAAGCATTTCCGGTGGAGATGGATATAGATACTGGGTAAACTGATATTTTATAACATTCTTTGGCCTAAGACAGCATAAGACAACCCAGATTTTTTGGCCATTCTGGGTTAAGTGCATTTTTGATATTTCGGGCCCTAGTCTACATGAGGGACTGCTGATCAAATGGTCTCAAGTTAGACCCCCCCCCCGATAAGTCCGATCGATGTCCCTAAGTCCACCCAGCCTACGAATGGGTAACCGACATTAATTGGGAAAAGTAAAGGCGGCCGGGTATTGGTCAAAAGGCATTGTTCTAGCCACACAATCCCATAGAAAGGCTGTGGCCAAATCTAGAGCTAAGATGCCTCTATCAAGCACTTTTGCTTACGCCTCTGAAGTCACTAACTGGGGCCTCTAAAGATCTTAGAGTGGGCCCGACTGTATGTATCACTGTGGCAGTGAGGGTTAATGGCGAAGATATGCTTGGCGTGTTTTATCGAAACATAATACCTCTATCTTCCTCACACCCTACGCGTTAAGAAGATAGAAAAAAACACGAAATAAACAAAATGGGGCCATGCTCATAGGTCTCGGTTGGCATCTAGACTACGTCACCACAAAGATATTATGAAAATTATACCTTAAACAGTTAATGACAATCTATCTAAAGTAAAATAAAAAGGTAAAGTTCCCTTAGCCCTGAAGGGTCATCGGGGCAAATGAAGTGCAGTACCTTTTTTCTAAATCCACTTGGGTTTCTGTCCCTGGGTAGCGGGATCCCGGCCGAATTTAAGCTCCCTTAACACTTCCCGGGAAATTCCTCTTATAAGAATTTTTTTAATTCAAAATTCGGCTCATTTTTTTATTGATTATTTTTTGTTTACCGTAGTTTAAATTTATTGCACAAATGTATTGTACTTTTGCAAAAAGGGCTTTCATTTATTATTATAATATATGTGTCGTTATTTAGCGGTAATAAACAACAACAGTTTGTTTATTCACGGACGAGATTGACGTAAAGCAGCTGTGATACAGTATCATATTTCTTGTTGATAAGTTAACTACCATCATATAAAAAATACGTTATAAAAACAATAGTTTTATTCATCATTACTGACTAAAGACACAGCTCAACAATCTTTCGAAAGAATGAAATATAAATAGAAAATTAGTATTTGGACCTCATTCTAGATCCCCTGGGGTCAATGCAATAACGGATCCATGCGTCTGTCCGGGGCGCGATATGTGCTTTGGGGCGCCATCAAGTGTTTGCCTTGTGAAAATATTAGGGCTTCGAAATCCATCTCGTTCGAACAATCCTATTGGAGCTTATTGATAGTCGAAATAGCGCCCTCTACAGACAATCTTCCAGTTTAAATTTCCAAATTGAAAATGATGCTAGAGAGCAGCTATCGGAAACATCATTAGTTTTCCCACGTTAATCATATTTTATTATTCTAACAACAATAAAAACTATTATTTTATATATTTTAGTGGTGCCCCCCTCCCCCGAATAAAACTCACTAATTTTGAGGTTCAAAAGATTGCCGACCACTGCTATTGATGCCCCGCAGTATTACTGCCAGTAATTTTATCTTGTTTTTTTCCTTAAACATCAAGTAAGCAGATGTGTAATTATGTTATCACTAGATCAAAGGCCCCTATTACGCTACGCCACTGACCATTCATCTTATTATCAAATATTATCGATTACCGATGCAGGTTGGCCTGACAATGAAACCTTTCAGAAGAGGCTGCAAGAAAACAATGTACAAGGGTGTCCTACTGGGACAGGGACCTCGACAGTGGGAAAAAGTTGTGGCCAAAGCGTTTACTGATATACCGGGCACCAAGGAACTCTGGAACGATGAGGTACAAAAGTCTTACGTGACCAAGCAGTTGGCTGCAGAGTTTATCCAGCAGTTCCCTGGTGAATGTAAGATACGGGTGAGTAGTTTATTTTGTTGTTGTTTTTAATTTAAAAAAAAAAAAGTTGTGCCCTTTGAAGCCACCCTGCTGTGAGAGTCACTGGGGGGAAAAAAAGGTAATCCAAGACTAAAAAGATTGAGAACCTCTGATGTAGTATTAGTTTGCACTGGCTTCAAAAAAAAAGTGAGATCTGCTGTCACAAGTGTTGGTTTTTCTATTTCTATGGTATTCTTGAGATTGTCGAGCAGAGAAAGTAAAACGCTTGACTGTCGACCTGAGGACCATGAGTTCAAACCGCGGCCATCTTGAGTTATGTAGCTCGCTCAAGATGACCGTGGTTCGACCTTCTAAGAGAAGTTGTTGAGTCCCTCAAGTTGTTGAGTCCCTCAAGTTGGCCGGAAATCGGAACATGACTTGAGTTGGTGGGAAATGGGAACATGACTTTAGTTGGTGGGGGGAAATGGGAACATGACTTGAGTTGGTGGGAAATGGGAACATGACTTTATTTGGTGGGAAATGGGAACATGACTTTAGTTGGTGGGAAATGGGATAATGACTTGAGTTGCTGGGAAATGGGAACATGACTTGAGTTGGTGGGAAATGGGATAATGACTTGAGTTGGTGGGAAATGGGATAATGACTTGGGTTGGTGGGAAATTGGGATAATGACTTTAGTTGGTGGGAAATGGGGATATGACTTGAGTTGGTGGGAAATGGGATAATAACTTTAGTTGGTGGGGGAAATGGGAACATGACTTTAGTTGGTGGGAAATGGGAACATGACTTTAGTTGGTGGGGAAATGGGAACATGACTTTAGTTGGTGGGGAAATGGGAACATGACTTTAGTTGGTGGGAAATGGGAACATGACTTGAGTTGGTGGGAAATGTGAACATGACTTTAGTTGGTGGGAAATGGGAACATGACTTTAGTTGGTGGGAAATGGGAACATGACTTGAGTTGGTGGGAAATGGGAACATGAGTTGGGTTGGTGGGAAATGTGAACATGACTTGAGTTGGTGGGGGAAATGGGAACATGACTTTAGTTGGTGGGGAAATGGGAACATGACTTTAGTTGGTGGGAAATGGGAACATGACTTGAGTTGGTGGGAAATGTGAACATGACTTTAGTTGGTGGGAAATGGGAACATGACTTTAGTTGGTGGGAAATGGGAACATGACTTGAGTTGGTGGGAAATGGGAACATGAGTTGGGGACGTAAAGGGATGTCGTGGCTATTAGGGTTTCTCATTCCCCGGGATAGTATCATTTTCAAGAGGCATTCAAAGTTCGTTTAACTAATAGATGAAAATGTTTGTATGGAGGTATGTATGCTTGACCAACCGTCGTATGAATGGTCAGGGGAGTGGTCGGGCGGGGGGGGAGAATCTGTGTTTGACTGGTGATGGAATGGGATGGAGGAACACGTGCATGTGTTATGAACATTTATAATGAGGCAGTTGTGTTTTGACCCTTCCCTTGACTCAAAAATTTCCTTTGATCAAAATTTAAATTTAAAGACATCTAAGTGCT
>JAGDYQ010000005.1:3603136-3613528 GCA_021962125.1 Bulinus truncatus | reverse complement strand
ATACCCACCTATCGCTTAGTCATTATACAGCAAATTTTCTATACCCCACGTGAACCCTAATGGTAGGGGTGGTGGGGGAGAAGTGTGTTCGGGTTACACCCTTCCTCCCCCCTTGTGACTGTCCTGTTTAAACTTACAATATATTAAAGGGAGATAAACACTATAATATCAGGTAAGTGACAGGATTACGCCGATGTATGTGTTAGTGACAACACCTTTCGTAACAAGTTCAACAAAGAAAGAAAACCTTCTTTTGCCTGATCATATGATCAGCCATGGTTCAAACCATGTGTTCAACACAAATAGGGCAAGTGGTTTCATTATTTCTCTCTTCCCTTTGAACCTCACGGTTTAAGGGGATAAAAGAATAAAGCAATACAGTATTTACCTAATGTTACAAGCTTACTTCGTTCCAGAACTTGGTTCTTAACCCGAAAAACGTTCGCATCCTCATAATTAACATCTCAAAAGTTGTAGTTTGTAAACCCGAAATTGTTAGTGAGCCGGGGAAGTTCAAGTTACCTGAGGTTTTCCGAATGTACTGTAACCTTTCTCTAAGTCATTAATAATTGGAAATCGTACGACATTAAAAGATTTCACGAGACTCTGTTATGGCCTATATTTCCAAAAGTGCTACTTAAAACAAAACAAGTTTCCTTGAGCCTAAATTCTTCATTTTTAGGTCAACTCGTGTAACTGACATTCTGTTAATGCTGCTGTTGACATAAAGAGGATAGACAGGGAGAGAGAGAGAGAGACAGACAGAGACAGAGAGAGACTTTGTCTTTGTCATAAACATACATGCTATTTTGTGTATATTTTCTGGAACTGTGACGTGTATTTTATTCAATGTTCGCGGCAAATAATGTAACACATCAGCACTAACATACAACATACACAAGAAATGTCGGGAAAATCTTCAGAATCTTTGTATTTTGTCGGATAAAAACAAAGAAATAGGGGTATGTGACGTTAACCAATACGGTAGAGAATCAAAATTTACCAAAATAAGCTCGATGCTTCAGTTAAAACATATTTAGATCATAACATCATGTATGCCTTATTCAGAAAGCGCAAAATCTATTGATGAAACCAATTAATAGATATCCTAACAAAAAAATAGATTTTAATGTCTTTTTTTTCAATTGAATGGCAAAGCGTGAACTGAATCCCCCCCCTCAAAGTACGTCACACCCTTCTGAAAAAAAAACTAATTTACAACTAATTAAAAATTTAATCGAAAAACTTAAAAACGCACTTCCAACTATTAAACTGCCTTAAAATATAAATATTAAAAGAACTATCAGATTATTAAATGACTGTAATAGTAGAATAACTAACTGTCAACAGTTGTCACAGTTATTCTTTGAAACAGTAACTCAACCAATAGAATTTGAAAAAAATTACAAAAACTAGACTTGACAATTATATAATAAACATCATTTATCTGCAACCACTTCATTTTTACAATGAGTGATGTCAACTTTGATATAATCTTGGATTATGCATTCTATTATACCACAGGATAAGAAATAGATTAGCGAAACTTGAACTCAACCAGGTGATTAAATAATAAAAATGGAAACGAAAAAGAGCCAGAATAAAAAAAGAACTTGATTGACAAATTATATGAGAACAGCTCTTGTGCTATATAGAATATGTTTAGAAAGGACCTGTGAATTATGTTTAATTAAAAAAAATATCTACTAGACATCATCCATCCATGGTGAAGTGTTCATCCTATAGTTACGACTGACATAAATTTTTCCCTATCATCGTTTCTTGAATGGATACTTGCAGATAGATCAACATCATCCTCATCTAGCCAATCAACATCCTCTGAACCCTGAATGTAACATTTTCCATTCTTTCACATAATTTGCCAAGGAGTTCTCTTTGCCTTCTAGCAGCGATTCTCAGAGAACAATGAGTTTTATCTGAGCTGATTCTGGAAAATTTTGGGTTGGCACATTCTCCTGCTCCCGATCTCTATGTTGTCCTGTATGTTTCTTCTCAACATTGTTTGTAGGGGCAAAGTATATTAAGACACACTTTGCAAATTGGATCATGTAAGTTGGTCTGCAAAGATGGACGATAAGGATCATATGGTTGCACTTTTAAAACTCCTGTTGATCTTGGCACAATGTCATAAAATTTGAGAGTTTGTGCCACAAACAATGAAGGGAAATTTATGAGCATCTGCATCTGCTCTTTCTGAAGCTCTGAGTCCATCAGTTGTTTGGTTGATTGGATTGAGGAGGAAAGAATCTTGAAGGTAAAACGTTGCAATTTGAACTAACTAGCATGAGTACTAGAACAAACCATTGAAATGATATGCATTTCATGCTATTTTGACATATAAACTAATCTGCATGCTTCACAAAATTTTTAAAAATTATTTCAAAAACTATTAAGTTTTACTATTAAAAAAAATGTGACGTCACACTTGGTTTGACCCATCCCTCCCCTTGTCACAAACTGTCACACTTTCTTAACCCCCCTCCCTATTGGAGCGTGACGTACTTTATGGACGGCCCCTTTACAGAAACCTAATAAATATATTTAAAAAATGTAAGTATGTTAATATGGCCTTGCTCTGTCTGGAAAAGTTTCTCTCTTGTAAAAATAATTTAATGCGTCTCTAAGCAGAACGAGTGGATTACTTCTGATAAATGGATCATCCCAGCCTGGAATTGAATAAGTTCTATTTTTAGACGTTTTGTAAAACTTATCTATAACCAATAGAATGCGGGGTTTACCTTGTAGCCTCGATCTCGGATGTGAACTTCCCATTGAGAGCTTCTTTTTTTTTCTTAGGGACTGATTTTCTCACCTTGTGGGTTCGTAGTTGGATATAGGCCTACAATTTAATGTAGTGTGGGTCTCGATAATCAGTGATGAATACGTGTTCTATTACAAGTGTTTTTCAAAGTGGTGGGCCGTGGACTTCCGGGAGGGGGCCGCTGGAAATGTGACACATAAAATCTTATGTATTAATCTTAAGTATTGTATGTAAATAGTATTAATATATAATTAAAATAAAATCTAGTTTATTTTATATGTTGCATCCTTTCACTTTTCATTGTTAACATTAGAAAAATCATGTGTATTGACTAGCAAAAAGTTTGCATATAGAAGTTTAAAATTATGGGGGGTTTAATAAAATATGTCATGCGCACAGGGTTTGCTGAAGAGTCAATCAAAACCAAAAAAATAAATAGGGGGGACACGACATATTAATTATGGTCCCTTGGTAATGTGATATCAAAAAAGTTTGAGAAGCACTGTTCTATTTTTTATATATATATATATATATATATATATATATATATATATATATATATATTAGTGGGTATAAGGTTAACGAACTTAATCCGTTCCACAATTATGTTCGCTTAAACCAAACCCTTCTGAAATTAACCGATCATCGATTTACCATATATGTTAATGGAAATTCGATTAATCCGTTCTGGAGATCCTAAAAATTAAACTAAAAAAATTGTCAGCGTACAAGAATAATTTCTTAGTAAGTTTATTTCCATTACAAATATGATACATCCATATAGTCTTGCTTATTAATCAGTCCTTTCCTTTATTTAAGCGTTAAAGAATATGTCCAATGTCGGTTGTTTTCTCTTTCCTTCAGGGACTTTCAGGTGTGCAAATGATTGATAGCAATGTAATTGTAGACATCAGCAAACCCTATTGATATCAACTTGTTTAATGCCAGATCTCCTTTTGTGAAAGTTTGTAAACCAGCCAGTGGTAGCCTTGAATTCTAGATTTTCAGAGGACGAGCCTGAAGTTTGTTCTTTCATTTCTCAAAAATTTCTCCAGCCTTCACTTGAATGATGGCCATTCTAGTTACATCTCTTTTCACTCCTGTTCATTCATCCAAACTAAAGATAACTCGATTTTATCATGGATGACACACTTTTTTTGCTTCTCAGATGTAATTTTCGTTACTCCTTTTGAGGCTTGAGTCTTTGATGATATCTTTTTTAGCTAGGATTGTGCCTACAGTAGACCTGTTCAAGCCGTGCTGCCTGGTAACATCAGTCATTATTTATCCACTCTCTACTTTAGTTATAATCTCTTGCTTGGTTTTTATGGTGAGCACAGTTCTTGACACTCCACTCTTTTTAGGTTCAATAATATTTTCAAATTTTCAGGGTTTTTTTATAAGGCGTTTAGAGAAGCACGTACGATGTGTCTACGCGTCGTATGGTGCTGCCTCACTGCTACGTAGTATGAATGATGACGTGTCAGCGCACGCGCACATCCATTTTCAGGACAAATTGAGGACTGATGTCGGGTGTTCCGAGAGCCGAGACGTTTTCGTTAGAATTAGTTTTTGTTCGTTATCCGAATTTTGTTCGTTGTCCGAACACAAAAATCTTTCATGAAAGTGTTCGTTGTCCGATTTGTTTGCTGTCCGAGCAGTTCGTTAACCGAATACCCACTGTATATAAATATGTTGACTGGTTAGAACAGACATGGGACGAACTACGAACTACGATCCGCGGTCCAAGTAAGGCTGGTTTGGGCTGTATGATCCAGCTCCAGCATTCAGTTTTCATGACAGTTTTTTTTTTTATAATCAATACATAGGGAAACCTCCATCCGTTTGTTCTAGGCCCCGGCCCTTCTGTTTAATCTCTGTTCCGTGGCCACCGCCTGTGAATTTAGGCCCGAAAAGAATCCGTCCCACTTGCCCAAGGGGCACGGACGTGCTGGCTTAGTACGGGTATTCTCTCCGTTCTGGCCCTTGGGGTTGTAGAAAAAAATTACCTTAAGGGGGAAAAACTGTAATACAATTAATTAAATGAATAATCAAGATTTTAACTTTGATGTTATGCAAAATGTAAAAAAACTATTTAACTCATTTATTATATAATTATCATGTTTTACACTTAACTTAACTAAGAACATATTCTTTAAAAGCAGCCGAAATTATACCGCTGACGTTCAACGGGAAACTGCCCAAAGTCGCGGTAATACCGCCAGAGTGAAGCACTGCTCTCCTAAGCTTTTCTTTATTATGTTATGGCGTTTACATTTCATTCATATTTGTTCATCACAGCACACCATCCAACTGTTTCCTCTTAGGCCCGCCGTTCACATTTATGAGCCCGCGAATACAAAAAATGTTTGCCTCTCCCCCTGCCTTAGAAACTACCTGCGTTTAAAAGAGGTTAGACACGCTCTTTGGATTTTCATCATGTTAGACAATAATTGACCGAGAAGGGGAAGACAAATTTGGCTCCAGGTGAATCTATGGCATATCGTTATTCAAATATTTACAGTATCGATAACACCCCCGAGTGTCTCTCTGTAATAGATTTGATAAAGATTTTATCATATGGGCTTCGGTTGTGAGTCCGATCAGTATGGTGTAGATTATGGGTTCAAATCCTAGCGAGTCTAATTAACAATGTCTCCACTGTCTCCCGTGAGGACTCCATAGCAAAAAAGCAGTTGAGCACTACTAAAACCGTCCCGTTAAAGGTTTATATGCTCAGACTCAGTTATAAGAGGTTAACATCCTTACAAGGACTGTAATAACACAGTATGAACATTTCCACCCTCCCAGTATAATACGTGTTTTTTTTTTCCGCCCATACTTTCTAAGTAGGTCAACAACTTTTAAGGTTTCTGGACAAGTCACGTGACTTAAATCCGGTTTGCACCCAAAAAAAACTCTATATAAGTGTTCCCCAGGTCTTAAGTTTTGTTGTTTAAAAATATGCACCGGGGAAAAAAAGAAAAGAAGGTTAGTGCGTAGAAAAATTCGCCAGGACTAACAATAAAACGAAGCATGTTGACATAATATGTCAAGCAGTGTGGAACTCTGTGGGACATACGAGTGTGTGGAATGGGCCTACGTACAAGCTTTTGACTCTAATACGAGTGAAAACGGACAAAAGGTAGAGGGTATTATTGTATTTTTTTAAAACTAGATATAGTAAATGTTTAGAACAGAGAGAATCATTTATCTAGCGGGTGGAATTTTGGTTAACAATTATCCTAGTAACTAGTTATTTCTATTGTGATTCTCCAGTATACAGTATAAGAGTAAATTATCAATCATTAAATTTATGTTAACTTCTTTCTTTCTTTTGTAGTAAACCTTCACACACATACACATACACAAATTTACTTCTGTTGGCTCTAACATCTACAAGCTATTTTAAATTACATGGTTTTTTTAATGTAGGCCTATCTAATTTAATACGTGCAGTACGCTAAAGTGTTTATATAAATGTATTATCATCCCAACCTAAGATAAATTAAAATGAAACCTGAATTAAGTTCATTTTTTAAATATTTCATCTATTGTTAAAATGTTTTATAAGGATAGGTTAGCTGTGAATCGATCTCTAGACTCGATCTCTAGACTAGAGGGACGATTGGGGGGTGGTGTACTTTCATGTCATAAATCTAGGGGTGGTCAGTTATGCGCTTTCATGTTCATGGCGACTATTGACGACTGGTAGTTAATAATATCTACATCAGAAATTTAGACCCGTATTACGCATGAACTAAGAAACGTATCCTCTACTTACAGAACATTGCATTAATAATTATTAACGGAGGCTTAAGTACATTTTGCTATGAAATGTCTATGCTACACGCGTAGATATATAATGGCGGCATGTGTATTTATTTTTATTTGTTTCGTTGCTGGAAGTTTTTTTTTAATTCCAATATTCTGTGGATCTATAAAATATGGGCCTATATTTTCAGGCAGAAAAACAATGACTGCCCACACGTGAACTCGGTTTAGTTTGGTATTAAACAATTTCTTTAGTTATTACTTGTCATCTCACTCCCCTCATTTGGTGTATTGTCAAACATCTCACCTTACAATGTGGAGGGTGGGACTGATGATCTCAGGGTTTACTTCGTACCTCAACGACACAAATGTAAACACAATAAAGTGTACACACACACACACAATTGATGAGGGATTGGGAGAAAATTTGGGTATATTTTCGAACTGAGGAGAAAAATAATTAATAAAATATGTCATGCGCACAGGGTTTGCTGAAGAGTCAATCAACTTTCTGAGAGGGAGACGAATAATTACAAAAAAAAAAAGAATAAGGGGAGTGTATTAGACGTTGACGTAGGGTCGTAGGTCAAAGTTTCAAATTAAAATATAAGCTGATGATGAATTGGTTTCAAAGGCCTTTTAGTGAAAAGAGCTGTTATGTTGGATGTTGTGTGGTGTTTTTTTTTTTATGCTCTTGTCATCAACTTCAAAAGGTTAATGGGGTCTCTTTTCATCTTATTCTTGTATCTGTTTAACAAAAAATAGTAGCTACAAATCGTTGTGTGTGTGTAGCGTGCACTCAAAGCAGGCCACAAACTAGCATGGTGTGACTCAACAACTTCGTCTTGTATACTTGTCATTGAGCCTGTCTAATGAATGTACCAAATGGGGCTATGCCCACTTTATACAGTATGGTAGGCTATATATCATTGTAAAATATAATGGTATAGAGCGGTGATTACTAAACCGTGGGTTGCGCGACAAAATGTTAACACAGTCGATTCCGCTTAATTGGGACACATCGGGACCGTATTCTTTTTGTCCCACCATTAAGCGGCTGTCCCAATTAAACATACAAATTTACTATTGGCTTTCTTGGTTTTGTTTCTTTGAGATTTGTCCCAAATAAGCGGCTGTCCCAATTAAGCGGTGTCCCAATTTCGAGCGGAATCCACTGGCTATAATTAACGAATGAAGAACAAAATAATAACCCTCTGTCTGTTACAGCAAATATAAAAGTTTCTTAATCTGTAAAGTAAAAAATGAGGGGGAAAAAAGTTTCTTTCTTTGTACAGGAGTGTCGCTAAAACAAAATAATATTTATGGTGGGTCGCGATGCGAAAAATGTGTTGAGAATCATTGATCTAGATGACCAGATGGCTATTTTTGTCAAAGTATTTGCCCATGGTCGAAAAAATACATGGACGTATGCCTATACATCACATTTACATCCATCACACTCTGTTGTCATATGCAGGTTGATTATATAACAGTGATTCCCGACAGAAGTCTTCCCAGAAAGGTGACAGTTCAACACGAATCAACAATGGGGCAGACCAAGTGACGTCTGAGACGTTAAGCATTTCCGGTGGAGATGGATATAGATACTGGGTAAACTGATATTTTATAACATTCTTTGGCCCATTGAAAAACAGCATAAGACAACCCAGATTTTTGGCCAAAATGGGTTAAGTGCATTTTTTGATATTTCGGGCCTACATGAGGGACTGCTGATCAAATGGTCTCAAGTTAGACCCCCCCCCCGATAAGTCCGATCGATGTCCCTCAGTCCACCCAGCCTACAAATGGGTAACCGACATTAATTGGGAAAAAGTAACGGCGGCCGGGCATTGGTCAAAAAGGCATTGTTCTAGCCACACAATCCCTTTGAAAGTGCTGTGGCCAAATATAGAGCTAAAGAGGCCCCTATCTATGCACTTTTGCTTTGCTCCTCTGAAGTCACTAACTGAGGCCCACTAAAGATCTTAGAGTGGGTCCGACTGTATGTATCACTTGGCAAGGTGAGGGTTAATGGCGGAAGACATGCTTGGCGTGTTTCTAATCGAAACAAATCCCTCTATCCTCCTTACACCCTACGCGTTAAGAAAATAGAAAGAAAAAAAAAACACCATCTATACCAGAATCTTTTAACATCATGGTGTGCTATGGTGTGCTACGTGCATATGAGACAGTCAAAAGAAGAGGCGAATACATTAAATGTGGCGCGACTATAGGGGGCGCTTTAACCAGAAATTAAATTGAAATAAACAAAATGGGGCTAGGCTCATAGGCCTCGGTCGGTATCTCGACAACGTCACCACAAAGATATTATGAAAATTATACCTTAACGGTTAATGGCAATCTATCTAAAGTAAAATAAAAAAATTAAAGTTCCCTCAGCCCTGAAGGGTCAATGCCATAACGGATCCATGCGTCTGTCCGGGGCGCAGTATGTGCTTTAGGGCGCCATCAAGTGTTTGCCTTGTAGAAAATATTGGGACTTCAAAATCCATCTCGTTCGAACAATCCCAGTGGAGCTTATTGATAGTCGAAATAGCGCCCTCTACAGCCAAAGACCATCTTCCAGTTTAAATTTTCAAAATGAAAATGATGCCCGAAACAGCTTTCGGAAACATCATTTGTTTTTCCCACGTTAATCCTTATTTATTTATTCTAACAACAATGAAAACTATTATTTTACATATATTTTAGTGGTCCCCACCCCGAATAAAACTTACTAATTTTGCGGTCCGTGAGGTTCAAAAGGTTACCTACCACTGCAATTGATGACCCTTAGTATAACTGCCAGTAATTTCATCTTCTGTTTGTTTTACCTTAAACATCAAGTAAGCTGATGTGTAATTATGTTATCCTGTGTTGTCGTCGTTGTATTCACAATTGCTATTAACAGCGGTGTAGCGTGGGTATCGGCGGCCCGGGGCGGAAGACAATTTTGCCGCCCTCTTATTTAGGTATTTCAATTTAACGTATACATTTTGTCGCCCCCTAAAAAGTAATCAAAAGTGCCGCCCGGGGCGGGCCGCCCCTGCCGCCCCCATTACGCTACGCCACTGGGCATTCATCTTATTATCAAATATTATCGATTACCGATGCAGGTTGGCCTGACAATGAAACCTTTCAGAAGAGGCTGCAAAAACAATGTACAAGGGTGTCCTGCTGGGACAGGGACCTCGACAGTAGGAGAAAGTTGTGGCCAAAGCGTTTGCCTTTGATATACCGGGCACCAAGGAACTCTGGAACGATGAGGTACAAAAGTCTTACGTGACCAAGCAGTTGGCTGCAGAATTCATCCAGCAGTTCCCTGGTGAATGTAAGATACGGGTGAGTAGTTTATTTTGTTGTTGTTTTTAATTTTAAAAAAAAAAGTTGTGCCCTTTGAAGCCACCCTGCATGAGAGTCACTGGGAAAAAAGGTATTAAGACTAAAAAGATTGAGAACCTCTCAGTGGCGTCACTAGGGGGGTGCGGGGTGCGGACCGCACCGGGTGACACCCTCACAAGGCGTGACACCAAAATGCAAAATATCTAGTTTTGAGTCTATATTCTTATTTTGTAATTTAAAATAATTCAAAGCCGTATTTAATTTTTTAAAAATAAATAAAAATATCTCCGATTATAAACACGTATTTTTTTACTTCGGGTAACCAGCCATAGATAATATTGCTCCACACCCTAACCCTAACCCTATCTCTAACTTCTATCCCTAACCCTATCCCTGACCCTATCTCCTAACCCTATCCCTAACCCTATCCTAACCCCTAATCCTGAAAAAAAATTCTGAAAAAAAAATTAATTATGTTGTTATATAGTTCAGTG
>JAGDYQ010000005.1:3582197-3602636 GCA_021962125.1 Bulinus truncatus | reverse complement strand
TGAATTCATTCTACAACACCTAAGCCAGCTTACCAAACACAATCTTCTGTTGATTCTTGTGAATCATCAATCGGCAAATAATTTGGTTTAGGCTGTCTCTCATTTCTGATCAGCTTGTTTTTTAATATATTTAAAAGTGCCTTGGTATTGTCTTTAGCTGAAGTCTGTTAACAAGAAGAAAAACAAAGTTTATTAAAACATTTCTTTTAAAAATTAAAATCTCAATTCAAATTTTATTTTTAAGCAAGGTGCCCCTTTTTTTTCAAAAAAAAAAAAAAAAAAAAAAAAAAGCTAATAATTTTACAATAAAGTTTTGTATTAGGACTTACAGGAAAACAGTACTCAGTCATAGGATGTGACTGTTTGTGCTGCAGTGACGTCAACCCTTGAAGAAAACAATTCTGACACAAATCATACTTGAAACAATACAAACACCGATACCTGATCACAGAAAAATGAAGTTATTGGCTCACTTTGTAACTAAAAATTTAAGCAAATAATAAAATAGATTTATGTGAAATTAATAAACTTTATAATTTAAGTTAATTTTATGTACTACATTCTATGCTTTTTTTTGGAATATTTGTGACTAATATTCCTGGAATTATGGGGGAAAAAAGTAGCTTTTTCTCACCTAAAACCTCTTATAGGCATTTGTAAGCAAAAACAGCAACGCGTGTCATGGACTACTGCAAAGTATAAAAAAGACATTACCAGCTGCTTTAACTTTTTTTTTTTTAAATCAACGAAAGAAACATTGCAGCATATTACATTTCAATAACATGTAAATAACCTACCATTCTCGGTAGCTTGAATTCTGTGCAAAGTTGGTAGCCAAATTAAAGTTTGAGGTTCTTGTATAAGCCAAGAATAAAAACTTTCTTCATTAATCCAATCAATATTTGATCTGCTGGCCTTTAAAAATGAAAATGTATCAAAAGTATGAGTTAAAAATCACAGAACATAAATCTTAAATAAGCAAGTAAACAATACTAAAGCATATTTAAGTTAGCAATTAGCTAATGTTTAATAATTAAGGAATTATTTCTCATTTCTACAGCTTTCTTACAAATTTAAAACAACTGGTGACAGCAGCTCTGACACTATTTCCAAAAGCCTGACTCTCTTTGACCAGATCAGTTATCTAGCAATAAAAAACATTACAAAAAATGTTTCCAGTTGAAAGTTATAATAGAACAACTTATATGCATTAATCAAAATTTTCTAATTGCATGTGTTAAAATAGACAAGTGCTTTAAAATTATTTTATTCCATGTAAAATTATTCAACAGTAATCAGTAGAATCTAATAATTTTTTATTAAAAGTCTGTAAATAAATGATTATGCCTATCCCTCATAAAAAAATTTTCTGCTGCACGTTAATAAAATTGCCACTTCCCTCTTATTCCATGGGAATAAAATTTGGAAATATAAAATATGGTAAAAAAAGGACATGAAATTTATGAAATTTCATCATTTTTAGTGATTGTTGTTTTACAGTTCAGAATTTCCGAGATGTTGCTAATCATAATCCAGGTTGCTTATATTGGCTTGTTTGTTTTCCAATTGAAATAGAAAAGTTTAGGTTAAATTTAAGAAACAAAGTGTGTGATTTTTTTTAGTACGCATCTCCCTTTTTTCTTTTATTTTATAGCCTCCAAAAATTTGGTTTCACATAACACACAATTGTCCAAGAACACATCTACCAACTTCTGTGTATTAGGAAAGATAGGCAAAGGGTTTGGTACATATTTTACCTTAATAATATCATCAATAAATTTTGTGAATTCTTTTTTTGTAATGTGGTTCTGCTTGTCTTTAAGTATAGTGAAGATATCTGTAAAAAAAGATACACATAATTAAAATTTACCACAAAAATGCCTAACTATAGATACATTTCAATTAAATACAAGGTAAAACTTTGCAAAGTTGAGATTTTTTTTATTACAATAAGTCACATTTGTAAAAAAAAATTATACTGTATACATGAATATATGTAAACTCTTACTCTTATATTTTTCTTTTAACTTTGCTGAGCATAACACTGTCAAAGCAGTTCCTAGAGATTTGCAAGAAAGTTTTCCACAATGGTCCCTGTGTAAAAAAAAAAATAAACTTACACAAAATATCCAATACTGATCAATAATTAAATATGATCATGAACCAGGAATGTCATCAAGCATACAGAGACATGAGGTATTTATTAAAAGTAAATAGCTAGAAAAACAATCATAAAGTCATCACTACAAAGGGCTTACAAATCATAAAGATTCTTTATGAAACTTAGAATTATCTCTGCAGCTATGGGAATCTCTGCTTCATGTTGGTGAGCACAGTCTGACTGCTGAAGAATTTTTTCAATGACTAAAATGGCATGATTATAGGAGATGGTGTCCTCACAATTTCCAAGCATTGATGATTTTAACACTTGCTGAATAGCCCTGGCATTTATCCATATCACTGGAAATATGAAACCATTAACAAAAATGATAGTAACTAATTTTTAGTTGTGGTTCTTCCTAAAAAAAAGCTGTAAGCTTTGTTAGTACTTAGTAATATAAAAACATAAAAAAAAATATTTCCTGCCCCATCAGGGCTGATGAAACAGAGTTCAGCTGTTTCCAGTATCCATGGCTTGCTAGTTATGTAATGTAGAGCTAGCATAATGCAACTTTAAAATGTAATTAAATTGCTGTAAAAGCACATATAAATATTTATTAATAGGCTTAGGTAAGATTCACTCATTACAATTTATAATTATTTTTTTCCCTTACATCCAGTTTGAATTTGAAGTGCCCTGAGTTTTAAAGAAGTTCTATAAGCAGCATATTTAACAAAGTCATAACAGTCATCTGTGAAATGAAATTAAAAAACATTTGTTTGTACAAGAAAATAACAATGAATTACATGATAAACAGGAGATTAAACATGGCCAGTGAATTATTTATTAAACAAAAGAAAACAATAGAGTATTTGAAATGATGTGGCGATTTTTCATACCATACACTGACTTAAAAATTTCAATCCAACTTTTTTTCCATCTCCCAAATTTAGTAGACGATAAAGCAGATTAAAATGCATTAATTTAAATAACCTGTATTGAAAGCAGTTACCCACTCACACAGCTGTAAGGCCCACAGAGCAGTTAAATTAAAGTTCATTAGTGTCTTAAACTGTAGAAATAAACCATTACAGGATCTTCACATTTTACATTCTGAAAATGATTCCAAATATCACTTTAAGATGAGGCGAATCCCCTACACTTTTAGGGATTACAGCCTGAAACCTTAAGGATGAACTGCACAATACATAATTAGAACATACGATAAATAATTTTAAAAATATACATAATCTTACCTAACTTATCAAAGATGTGCTTCAAATAAGGGTGATTCCAACTTGTTGTCCTCAGCTCATTGCTAAATATTTTTAAAAAAAGTCTGTAAATAACATAATTTGTGTATTAAGTAATCCTTTATAAAAGAATTTCACACAACTCTGCTACGAAAAAGAAAAAAAACAACTTACTTGACATAATAAATAACACCCTGACTATTTTGTTTGGCTTCCCAACCTCTATAGGACTCTTCTGTAAAATATATAAAATTTTAAGATTATTTAAGAAAGAGGGTGGAACGGGTTAAGAAAGAGAGGGGCTGAGGTGAGATACTTTAAAATGTAAATCCAATAAAATAATGTATTAACTTACCAAATTCTGATCCAAATATAGTAGAGCTCATGTTATGAATGTTTATTCTCAAAATGTTTTACTCAAAAAACTCAAGTTTTTTAATTTAATAAATCTGTGTGTAAGAAGAAAATACAAATCTTCATATATAACAGGGGTAGCCAAGCATGAGCCAAAGTCCGGTTCAAGATCTAGTAAAGAATACTTTAAAGAGCAGCACCATAATAAATTTATCAGAATGTAGTTAACTAAAGTAATTAAATAATAGACAAACTGGAGCCCCTAAAGCTCAATGAAGAACAGCAAGCATGTCTAAGAGCCACATTTAGTAACTCCTGATATATTACATTTTTTAGAAACTAAAAAAAAATTTTGTGAATAAATTGGTGTTGAAAAATAATGCAATATGGAAGTTAGCCTAGTGATTAATTTCAAACTGTATTGCCCTATGAGGAGGTGGTATAGTAACAAAGCCTTTGATTAAGGTACAAAGCGTAATCATGTGTGGAACTTTACTGTATTCTCACCTAATTATGTGTAAATTAGAAAAGGGACCATTCAAATATAACTTGAAACCCTTGAGGATGGGTGGTTGGCTCCAATTTTTAGTATCATCTATAGGCCTAGTCTATGAGTACTATGACTATCACTGTATTATACAATATTATTGAATTATGAATACTTATGAATATTCTATGTGCATAAAATGATAAATAAATGGCATAATACAAGGTGAGAGTGTGGTAGTTGGTGTGTTTATGAATACGATACATTTTATTTAAAATAAGCTGAACATTAAAAAATACTCAAGTGAGGGGAGGGACCTGAATCTAAAAATACTACAAAGAACAATATTGTAATTTATTGGCTAGTCCAGGTGAAGTGTGAAATGACAGAAATGTAAAGCACCGGTATGCCAATTAATTACTGAATAATACACTGAAGTACTAAACTAGTACTAGTGATCTACGTCTAAAACCCCTCAAAATATGAAAGTATCATGGACGTTTTGATTTATTATTAACGCATTATTTCCTTTGTAAAAATAAACTCATTGCATTGTTTACATTTGTTTTGATTTTAAATAAAGAGCCATTAGGGGGTCATAAGAATTACTTCCGGTTTACTTCGTGCCTATTATTTTTAATTTAAAAATTGCCACTTTGTCATTGTAATTTTATACAAGTCGCGCAGTTAGCTTTTCATTGCAATAATTTTAACTAAATTTTCATAGATCGACGCTGTCAATCAAAATTATTTAATTCATCAATTGTAGTTAACTCTTTTTTAACATAGTTTTTTTTTTATTTTGATAACGTTTATTTATAGCTCTAAAATTGTAATGATTAAAAACTGTCCAATGACTTGCTTAAAAAATGGTGTTTGGTAGACATAAAGATGGCAAGTTTCATTACTATAAATAAACAGGAACATTTCTTTTTTATTACCAAAAATAGGACGAATGGAAGTAAGCTATATGACGAACGTAAGTATTTGATATGTACTTTTATATATAGTACATTTTAATTAATGTCAGATTCGTTATTTTCCATAAGTTTTGACCATGATCTTGTTAGTTTGTCGAAAAATTTGCCTATTTTCTCAAGGAAAAAAAAATGAAAATCTTAGCATTATCATATAATTTAATTGTATCAATGGTAATCCCTTATTTTATTTTTGCATAATATTATTTGTAAAAATAATATAGACTCATTTTGTTTATATGTATTCTTTTCGTATTGAATAAACTAATAATCACGTCTTTTTAACTAAACTAATCAGTGGTCAATAACTGATCGTCTGATGTGTAATCAAAAACATAGTAGAAGTAGTCTTAATTGTCTTAAGTAGTAGTAGTAGGCAAAGACATTGAAAAATTAAAAATCAAATTTTCACATTGCTAGTTTTTCTTGGTTGAGTGGATTTTCCTTATTCATATAAAATCTTTAAAAATAAGATTTACTATATCTGCTCACTGACAGTCCAACTGAAACAGTTATGATTTATGAGTTACAACAGAAATTTTTAGTGTCAATTACAGTGAGGATACATTTAAATATTTTATTCATCATCTCAAACGCTCCATATTTTATTGAGCTTTTTAATTTACCATCTTATCAATCTATATAATTAAAGGACCTGACCTAAATAGTTTATATAGTATACTAATACATTTCATCTCATTCTGAGATACAAATAATGTTTCCTCTTGCTACAGGAAAATCATTCCTTTATTACATACATAACCATAGGTGCATAGTTGTTTTTTTTTTTACTTTTTTCATTGCATGTTTAAATTCTATTTAATTTGGAACTTTTTTTAAATATCATAATTATATAAGACTGGATAGTCTTTGTGATTATGGATTATACCATCATCCCCAATCATTATTTTGTCTTCTATTTATTTCAACAATACAGATTATGAATTTCAGAAAACACTTTGCATAAAAAAAAGGTTCTATTTTAAGGCTGTCCAGCCCCAGGCTTGGTTGAAAAAAAAGTTCCCTTAGCTCAAACGGGACAGATGAAGTGTAGAATCATCTGTTTCTATAACCTCAGCATATGAAGGGATTGTGTGGTTAGCACAACGCCCAGCCGTCTTTACTTCCCCAACTTAAGTCAGGTACCCATTTAAAGCTGGGGGGACATGTGGGATGACTTTGAAACAAATTTCACCTGGAAAAATTCCCATGGTTCTCAGCGAGAATCGAATCCAAGACTCTCAGGTCGACAGTCGAGTATCTACACCACACGGCCATCCGTCCCACTCAGGCTTGGTTAGATTGTCTATATTTTTACATTTTTAAATTTAAGCTTTATTTTTCATGCTAATATTTCAAATAAAAAGTAACACTATTTAAAATAAAAGTAACACATTTTCATAACTTCTGTAAATTTTTGTTTGTTTTATGACACAGCCTTAGGTCAGTCTTTGGTCTATACACTAATGTCAATGGAAAGTGTATTATTTTTTTAAATTATCATGTGCCAGTTAATTACCAATGCAAAATAATCATTGTAGCAACATACGTTTTACATTGAAAAAATGCTTATTGATGTAGAAATAGTTTTCAATTATCAGAAAAATTAGTAAAAACAAACAATTTAAAAATATTTTTAAAAAAATGGGTCCTCGTAAGCATGTATACATCCCATCTAAGTTTATGTCATATGCTTGTCACCCCTGGTCTTCTAATTCATACATTTATTACAAATATTTTCAATTTAGTTTTGCAATATGTTGCCATGCACCAAAATCTATCTAGTATACTTAATCACTTCCTGGATAGATACACTTTTACATATTATACATGGTGCACACATTTGTCCACTGTTGTTTGTCAACATGGTTTTGTTTATTGCATTATAAATTTAGTTACTTTTAAAAATACTTCAATTTGTATTTGATTAATTGATTTCATGGTTAAATTTTGTTCTTAAGGGCTTAGAAAGGTCCTTTCAAGATTGATTGGGACCTTTTGTATATATTTAATAATGTCCTTGGCTTGCTTTTGGGATAAAGCTAAATGTTGAACCATGAATTAGTTGAAAGCAGCTGGTAGTTATTGTTCATGTATAAAATATATATATGAATTTATGAAGTTGCTGAGTCATTCTAGCTATAAGCTCTTGATGTATGTGTGTGGTTTAATCCTTTTATTTGGATTGTATCAATGAATGGTGACACTCTGAACTTTGACCCGAAACTACCTGTACAATAGTAGCAAGTAGGTTTGAAAAAAAAAAGTGCCAGGGGGGGGGGCAGATTTGGTTACCACCTGTACACATGTACACAAAAGGACATTATTGTGTCTAGATGTATTTACATGACGGGGCATATGTGTGTGTGTGAGTGTTGTCTGGTTTCACATAATAGACAGGTTGGATAGATTTACTTTCACTGCTTTCTCCTGACCTTTATTGTAACACCCCCCCCCCCCCCAAACGATTACATAAGGGGTTCACTGGATTGCTGGTAAATACATGGGACAGTTCTCAGTCCAGAGATATGCCAGGACTTCAAGGCTGTACTGGTGATAGACTTCACCTGAAAGTTCAAATGTTTACCTGCAGTGATTGAATCTCCCCCCCCCCCCGACTCTCCCACACCCTATCTTTTTTTTTTATTTCAAAGAGTTCTAATGTGATTGATGGTTTTGTTTAGTGTGTGTGTGTGTGTGTGTGCTCAGTCATTGCAAGGGAATTTCGCATTTCGGTCGCGCCTCATTATTAGATATAAATGACTGTTAATTTGGCTAGATTATATACAGTGGATTCCGCTTAATTGTGACACCGCTTAATTGGGGCAGCCGCTTATTTGGGACAAATCTCAAAGAAACCAAACCAAGAAGCCAATAGTAAATTTGTATGTTTAATTGGGACAAAAAAGCCTCGGTTCCGATGTGTCCCAATTAAGCGGAATCGACTATATATATATATATATATATATATATATATATATATATATATATATATATATATATATATATATATATATATATATTTGCCACCAGTTTGGCTAGTGACTTAAACATCCTCGTGCTTGTGTTTTGGCACAACCGACCCTGATTTTTTTTTTTTTTTTAAGTTCCACCGGACAAAAATGTCCAGCTCATAATGGTCAGTCATTTAGCGCTCACTCAGCTCTACGGACATTCTAGGGCAGATGAACTCGATTCGTTTACAGCAGGGGTGCACAACCTGTGGCCGCAGGGGTGGTTAACGGCCACAGTGGCCTAGGTAATATATATTTCTTCATAAATACACATGTAAACAAAAATCAGTCTTGCGGCCGTCTTAACTAGATGAGAGCGTTCTGTGCGGCCGTCAGGGTTGAAAAGGTTGTGCACCTCCCCCCCTCCCCCCCCCCTTCGTTCTATGGCATTTCTTCATAACTAAACTGTGGTTGGTAAAATAAAAAAAAATTTTAAAATGCACGAGGAAAGAAAACAATCCTCTCCGGCGGAAGACAACTCATTCTTCCCTGTTTGATACGATGACGCTCGACTTGTTCCGGGTCATGCAGTGCCGAACCTAGGGATTTTGGGGGCCCGGGGGGGCTTGGTCTCTTTGCGGGCCCCTGCATTGTGACATTCGACACCATGACATGTGATAATGTACTTAATATTTAATGTAAAAAAAACTTTTGTGCCCCCCCCTCAAGATGGGGCCCGGGACGAACTTTCGAATTTGGACCTCCCCTCCCCCACCATAAGAACGCATCTGCCCGGTCATGTTCCATCGCTTTGCCCATGTCGGCTTTCAGATGAATCGGCAGTGTTAGGAAGTATTGTTATGTGTGCAGTCAAAATAGACGTGAAGTGCACACCTGTCCGTGTGCAACGCTGGAAGTTTTCTAAGACCTCATCCCTTTAGTGCCGGGAAGGAGAGGATGTGACTGCGAGAAATCCCACACATATTCAAAACCAACTAGCACAGCGGGTTTTTTTTTCTTTTGTTCCGACTGTATCCCAAAGGGTGCGAAAAAGTATATTCGCGAATAACTTTACGTTATTTTAAAATAATGGATCGTTGTGTGTTGCACTTATCAAGGCGATACGTTTAGCACATATTTCGCTTGCGTTCCCCCTTGGGAGGGGGGGGGGTACGCGTTCCGCGGGTTGAGAACCTCGGAAGTTGAATACAATACCGACCTTGTAGTTTAGTGTTTGGGGAGGAGTGGGCTAAACGCTCGATTGTTGTAGTGTTGTTTTAGTCCCAGGTCATATTTTAGTTTCAGTTTTTATTACGTTTTTTCTGTAATAATTTTAGTTTTCGTATAGTTTTAGTCTTGCTTGTAATTTTAGTTTTAGTTCTCGTTGACGAAAAGTCAACATTTTCGTTAACGAAGGTTTTAGTTTAAGTTTTCGTGAACGAAAGCTACACTATATTTTAGTTTCAGTTTTTATTTCGTTTTATCTGTAATAATTTCAGTTTTCGTCTAGTTTTAGTCTTGCTTGTAATTTTAGTTTTAGTTCTCGTTGACGAAAAGTCAACATTTTCGTCAACGAAGGTTTTAGTTTTAGTTTTCGTCAACGAAAACAACACTAGATTGTTGCATCGTTATCTGTTGACCATGAGCGGGATCATCTTTTGTTTTTTTTTTTTAAGTGAGAGTAAAAAGGATAACGTGAAAAAAAAATTAGAATAAATTACCCCCTCCCTCTTCCCCCCGAATGATTAAATACAAATGAGAAATCTTTGGATACGGTCTTACCTCAAGTGATAAGTATATGTGAAATTCAACACATTATCATTGTACATGTATAGTTTTTTTTTAACCGACACACGGTATGCAGGGGGAACCTGATGGTAGTCACGTGTCTTTGTGTTGAGGGAAAAAAGGGGGGGGGGTGCTCCAGCTGCAATTGAGACTTACGTAAGGGCAATGGTTACGAGTTAGAAGTGCATTCTTATAAAACATCATGATTTCAGTGTGACACTGATGGAACCCACACGTAGGCCCCACGGCGACAGAGGTACACTATAATGATATAACTCTATAGTATATTTCTTTTGGTATGAAATGATTGCTATCTCGGACCCAGTGGGATCGTGTTTACTCGCTAACGTCACCAAACGGAGGACTGTAAAAAGTGTGTTTATGTGTGTGTGTGTGTGTGTATTTGTATACATCTATATCTCACCACACCTACTCACACACACACACACCCTAACACCGCCCTTCTCACTCACACAAGTTGGCTCTTTCTTCCTGAGAAGTAGATTTGTGTGTGTTTGTGTACATGACGTCACTATTCTTTTGAATGTCATTACAAATAATGAGTCGCACCCCCATTACCCCCAGTTGACCTTAAGATATACACATCTGTAGACCCCGGGGAGGGGGGGGACGGACCTGAGATAGGTAGACAAACATGTTTCTGAAACAGAGGTGGCCGGACCGAGAGGTAAATTACACTTCCCAATAGGGTTAACGACGATCTTGGGGTGACGGGAGCTTTGTAAGAAATATGGGAAAAGCATGGGGGGGGGGGAGGTAGTAACGTCACCATCATTCTCTGTGTCTTATCTGTCTCTCGCCCCTCCCTTTACACAATTCTAGTGTCAGCCGGTCATAATTTATTCCGTGCGTGTTGTATCGGAACGGTTTGCCTTGCCCTGTGGCGCAAGTTTCAAGTTCCTGATTGTAATATTATAACATATTATATAGAGAATAATAGAGATGCTTCCCCCCCTCCTCCCACCCGGTTTCGCTTGTGTGAATCCACACACGTCATCCCGTCCCACTTTAGATTGTACGAGCTTGTTGACCCCCGCCCCCGTTGGAATGAAGTTGTTGTTGTCATTAGACGGTGTGGTACTTCTGCTGCGTCACACCAAGGTGACTGGGGAGACATTCGGGAATCACACAATAAGTTGTGCTCGGCCCGACAACCTACTCTCTCTCTCAGTCTCAATCATATTACTATTGCAAATTACCTGTGGGTACTGCGTGTGGGGGCGGAGGGTGGGGTTTCCTCCCGCAATCCTATCAGCGGCACATCGGCTTATGGAGGAAGCATTTGAGAAACTCGTCTATATCGGTTTTGTTGTTGTTTTTTTTTTGGTTGTTATTTGTGTATTGTAGTCTTACCAAAAAATGAATCAAATGCATGAGTGATTCTTAACTCTAGCGGCTTAAAAATGTGAGTCCAATTGTCACAACCTAGCAGTGCTTACACATAATGAATCAAGTGCATGAGTGATTCTTAACTTTAGCGGCTTAAAAATGTGAGTCCACTTGTCACAACCTAGCAGTACTTGATCCATCCCAGGTGGGCTGATGCTTGAATAAAAATGATGGAGATATGCCCTGTTAATAAAAAGCTGTTCATCATGAGCACATGGTGCTTGTCCCGTGATCTGTGCCACTCATTGATATTGTTAAAGCTGACAGTTTTTGTTACATTGCAATGTTATTTTACTGTTCATGATGTTGTGGTTGTTGGTTGCTTAACAGCCTGTCATCTTTTTATGACTTTTTTTTTTAAAGTTGTTTTGCCTAGTTAGCAGGTTCAGATGTACTGTGATATTTCGACCAATAGAAAGTGGTTGTTAGTTTTATATCTTATCTCCCCTTCTCCATTCTCTAATCCACTACCAAGGTCTCTGTTTGTTTATTATTTTATTTTTTTAAATCTTGAGAACAAAATACATCAATGAGTTAAAAATGATACCACATGAATTACACAGATTTGTCAATAACAAACTATAATTCTAGATGGAATACATTTTTTTGGGGTCCCAGGAATATTGAATGAATCATCAGTTGGTCATACGATTTACTGAATAAATTGCTGTGTCATTATAGAATTCTTGCTGATAAGTTTAGTCGCTTGAAGTCAGTAAGCTTTTCTTTAAACACCGTAAATTGAAATGTTAACATTTCTTACAGATTCATTTGAACACTTGGCTAAAATAATGTGTGCTTATCACTGAAATGTCTTCTATAAAAACTGTTTTACTATCAATATTATAGCAGGCAGTGTTGAAAATTTGGACGGTCAGAAAATGGTACACCCATTTTACAAAAAGCTCATCAACAAAAATAAGAGCAATTGCTTTGTTGGGCTGTTTTTGATTTATACCTAAAGTTATTTCCACTTCATTTGTTAATTCCCTCTCTCATTTTATTCTCTCTCCAGAATGGTATAGTTGACAGTAAACAAACTGAAGTCGGCTAGCTATTATGGATGACATAGGTGAATTTAATTCTTGACCTGACAGAGTTTTCGGCTGAAGCACAGTGCAGAAATGTCTTCCAAAGAGTCATCATGCTACAGGCCAAGGCCCCAGATCACGGAAAAGCCTGCAGACGGCAGCATGCACTTCACAATCATGAAACACCCTAAGGAGGCGCTGGAAGTTATGAGCATTCTGAGGCGGTCTAAAAAACTGTGTGATGTTACTTTGGTGGCAGGTGAAGAGAAGATCTTGGCTCACAAAATAGTCTTGGCAGCTTCCAGCCCTTACTTCAGAGCCATGTTCACCAGCGGCATGAGGGAGGAAGAAATGACTGTTATCCCACTGCATGGTATCTCTCCATGCACGCTGGCTCAGCTTGTGGAGTTCGCTTACACAGCCGAGGTGAACATCAAGGAAGGCAACGTTTGCTACCTCCTACCCGCCGCTACCATGTTTCAGATGAATCATGTTGTGGAGGCTTGCACTGTTTTCTTGGAACACCAGCTGGACCCTAGCAACTGCATAGGTATAGCCGACTTTGCTAGTGAGCATGGGTGTTTAGAGCTTGAAAATAAAGCCAGGAAGTATATTCGCAAACATTTTTGTGAGGTGATAAATTCCGATGAGTTTCTGGTGCTGAGTCCATGTCAGATGATCAGCTTGGTGAAGCAAGATGAGCTTAATGTTCAGTGTGAGTCTGAAGTCTTCAAGGCAGTGATTCGCTGGGTGGAACATGACCCTGAAAAAAGAGTGGATATATTAGAAGGTCTCCTTTCTTCCGTTCGCCTGAACTGTCTCGCTCCAAAATTTCTTGAGCAGCAAATGAATAATTGTCACATACTGCAAAAAATGCCGCAGTGTCTGCAAATAATCTCTGAAAAGTTGAAGGGTCTCAAACTGCACATGAAGTGCTCAGATCTTCCTCGAAGGCCTTGCTCTCCTTTAGTAATATTCTGTGCTGGTGGTTACCTCAGACAGTCTCTTAGCAACTTTGAGTGCTACAACCCTAAAAATAAACAGTGGCTCAGACTTCCAGACCTGCCAACTCCACGGAGTGGGCTGGGAGCTTGCATGGTGCGAGGTGCCCTGTATGTGGTTGGCGGCAGGAATAACTCTCCAGATGGAAATATGGATTCTAACAGCCTGGATATGTATGACCCTATGAGAAATGTATGGATACCTAAGCATAACATGAATTACCCTAGAAACCGTGTTGGTGTTGGTGTTATTGACAGTATGATTTATGCTGTTGGTGGTTCTCATGGAAGTACCCATCATGCATCTGCAGAAAGGTATTATTTTTTTTTTAGATTTTTATTTAACTTCACTTTCTGTGTCCTTCAAATCTTGTAACTGAATTTCGGACATGTTTCAGAAAACTGGAATTCTGAACACACAAAGATCCTACATTACTATGCACTTTTTAATCATTTCAACAATGTAGAATCATGAAGCTAATTAGGTGTTAGTAATATTTATAGTGTGAAAAAATAGGGGAGGAGACTATGATGTCAATATAAATAAAGTAGTACAAGGGGTCTGACATAGATCAAGATAAAACTTCTAACCCTTAAAGAAACCTTAAAATCTAATTGTATAATTCCCTATTCCACATTCTTAATGAAATATCAGAGATAATCTTTATTAACAGATTATGAAAAAAAAAATTAATATTTTTTCTATCCTTAATAGGCAGGGGGGTTGCTTTAAATTTTAGGTAATTAAATTGTTATGTTGGTTACACTCAACTTTCAAGAGCTTAAAGTTACTGCAGCCCATAAATAGTTTTTTTAATTTCTAAGTATATTTGCCCTTTTTTTATGGGCTCGTTTTTTGAAGATCAAAATAAACAATGCGCTTCAGCCATCAAATTTGTAAAGCTTTACTTAACACCACAGTTGATATCATCTGTGCTGTAATATTTTTTTCGTTTCCTTAGGTGGTTATATTCTTTTGTCTTGTCAGAGCATTTATATGTCAAATCTTTTACCGCTAACTTAGAGCTACATAGTTTCATACCAAATAATTTTTTGCTTAATTAATTTTGTTTTTTGATATAAATGTTACTGCCATTATATTATAGAAATACATTTAACTATTTTTGCTAATATAATAGTTTCTGAATAGATCATTTTTAAGTGCAGACCTAATGACTTTTTAATTATAAGGAAAATACTTGTTATTTAAAAGCAAAGAAAAATAATGATTAGATTTTTTTTTTGTCTTTTTTCATAACATTTAATATTTTATTAACTGCTGAGCCCATTATATTTTAAAAAATTTTTAAATCAGGTATGATGCTGAACATGATCGTTGGACTGATATAGCCAGCATGTCAACTAGACGCATTGGTGTTGGTTGTGCTGTGTTGAACAGGCTGCTGTATGCTGTGGGTGGTTTCGACGGAGAGAACAGGTTGTGCAGCGTTGAGTGCTATGACCCGGAACATGATCAGTGGACAGAAATAAAGTCCATGAACACCATGAGAAGTGGTGCAGGTAGGTGTTGAGCTATAAATGAATGCTGTTGGCAATATTTAGACTGGTTTAGCCACATGGATTATTGCGACAAATAAAAATGAAATCTACCTGAGGCAGTGTGTGAGAGTGGGATGCTACACCTGACACTATTATTTAGAATTAGCTTCATCTTTATGTTATTATTAAAATGAATACACCGCCAGATGTCACTTAAACAAGATTCCCTCCAGAAGTTTATTTTTTGCTACAACTTCTACAAAGTTTTTAAGATAGTCATATATTCTTATGTTGTAAAAAACTGTTACAGAATTTTTTGATGTCACAGAACATTTAAAAAGTTGTTTTTTTCTAAACTTAGACACAGTTTCTTTCATATGAAGTTATCACTGACCAGAAATATGGAAATTAAGCAATAATTTAAAACGGTATGTTTTCAACTGTTTTAGGGTCAATAGTTTCCCCCCAGTGCTATTATTGTTGTTAATTATTACAGGTGTGATAGCCATGGACAACTACATCTATGCTGTTGGTGGCTATGACAGCAGCTGTCAACTCAAGTCTGTTGAGAGGTACAGCATAGACAAGAAACAGTGGGAGTTTGTGGCCCAGATGAACAGCCCCAGGAGTGCACTGAGTGTTGCTGTCATCAACAACCAGCTGTTTGCTCTTGGTTAGTGCAGTGTATCCAATCATATTCACTTCTCTGTAGTAGTATCACACTGAGCTCTAATATAACTGGATTGCGCATTAAGTGTTTTCAGCCACATTAATCTTATAACATCTTGGGTTAGGCTTATATTAATTAAAAAGCTTTTTGCATGAATGTATATACATTCATCTTTCCCAAGGGCTAAAAAGGGAACTTTGCTTTACCTTACTTTACTACATTAAGCATTTAGAGCCATAGACTACAGAAGTCTGGCTTAAAACGCGGTATGAAATAAATACTATGCCATATTGAGGTTTTTCACATTAAGAATTCAACTTCCGGCCCTAAAAAATTAATATGGTAGAACAGATATATACATGTATAAGCTTTCTGCAGTGCACAAATTCTTTTGATCTTAACATCTAATATTCATTGCAAATGTTCCTCTTAAAATGTACGTAAATTATTGGTTTATTAAAAATGTGCATTAATATTGACATTATTAATTTTTGAGGTGATGTTTCAAAGCAGCATTTTATGGTTTGTTTACAAAGTGGAAAAATTATGGTAAGCCTCCACCAGTCCCAAATACTGGTAAATGTATCTAGAAACCTCGTGACTTCTGCTTCTGTTTCACTGCAATGACATTCTAATACATTAATGTTGATTTTTCTATTCATATAGATGTTTCTAAGCAGCCATTTTGATTTGCTTATTATTGTGGAAAAACTACACCTATGGAAAAAGCTCTATAAGCTGCAAGCATAAAAATGTTCACTGATCTGCAGGGGAAATCAGACCTTGCATGAATATTATGATTAGTATGTTATTGCAGTGTAACAGATAAAGAATAGACGAGGTCTCGATGGAGTTTCAGACCGGTGGATGAATACAATTTAATGTCCCATCAATACTGTGGCATATATTTAGCCCTGTGATCACTCCAGTTATATTAGAGCTCAGTGGTTATTCACCCATGCTTTTGTTTTTAAAATTTTATTTCATTGGCCTTAAAAGTGAATTTGAAAAAAAAATTTAACCTCTGTTGTCTCTAAGTATATCATCTGAAGTATCTTTTTTTTTTACTTGCAGATTTTTCACTTTTTTACCCTCCTACTCCTTTGTATTTTCAAAGCTGTCAGATTTCCAGTACATGTATTAATATATTATGTACCTAATTATTTACTTCTTGCGACTGACTTTTTTTTTAATATAGTCACATAATGAAAAAAAGATTTATTTCTCCCATGCCTCGCAGAATCTCTTTTCAATAATTCTACATAATAATAATCTCAAACCGATATTGGGTCAAAAAAGAGCTACAAGAATTTTTAAAAGTTAAAAGATTGAAAAAATCATGATGTTATGCTGAAAAAATCAGTTTTTTTTACCATTGTAGTATTTTATAACTCTGCCTGTTTCCTTGTGTTATGCATGTAATATATTTTTTTATATTTTTTTAATGTCATTGTATCAGATGTGATGATAATTTTTTCACTTTGTTCTTTTATTAATGTCAAGTTTTTATGTTAGGGTCTATAACTGACATTTATTTCTAGTTTTTATTTTTCTTTGCAGGAGGGTATGATGGAAATGATTTCCTGTCATCTGTGGAGGCTTACTGCAGCGAAGGAAATAAATGGTATGATGTAACAAATATGACATGTGGCAGGAGTGGGCATGGTGTGGCAGTTGGAGCTGAACCTCCCATAAAATAACAAGAGACATACCCTGAAACAAACAAACAAAAAAAAAATACCATACAGGCTGTCTCAGCTGACTGGGTGATCATATAATTAATTTATGTGAGACTTCTTCCACGCCTCTTAAAAAAAGCTAATTTTTATGAAAATAAATTTGATGTCATATTATTTCTTTGTACTGTATGTGGTGACGTATTTATTCTTTGGTCAATGGATGTTTTCTAGTTGTTTTTTTTTTCACTATTTAATTAAATGGAATTGGAAAATGCTACAAAATATTTTAAGTTTGAAGATTTTTATTTGTTAGAATGTGTCCGTTTAATTTTAATCCATTTTTGTTTTCTTGGGATGAAAATGAAACTAAATAAAGTGAAAGAAAATGTATATTTATATTTTTGCTATGTTATTGTCCCTCCTTCTAATAATGATGCTTCACATCTCACCATGAATTGCTTCATTTATTCTCATGTATTAAAACATTAACTTATACATATTGTATATGTTTTTGTGAGTTGTTGCTGATAAAGTATTTTGCTATCAGTACCAAAAAAACAAAAACAGCATATTTTTAAGTACATTTATTGAGCTGTTTACATTATCATTCCATACAAAAGTCAGGTTTATTTTTATGTTAATCTCGTTCCATCTTAACACTTATTTATTTTTAAACAAAAAGAAGTCGTATTATAAGTTTAGTGTCCTATATTAAGATTCCATATATATTTTTAATAACAGTAAAATGTCGATGTGCACAAATAAACTTATTTAAGTCATTCTTTGTCAAGTTTGTATGAATATATATAATTTATTTCATTTCACATCTTCATTACTGCATCTAGTTGGTTTTATTTTGTACAATATGTGAATTTGAATAACTCATTATAATTTTATTCTTTTTCTTCTTGAAAACATTGTAAAACTCTCTGTAATGAGTTTACATCATGTGAAATATTTGTATGCCGTATTTTTTTTTTAAAGAGTTTGATCTCTGGTATACATTATGTGAATACTGCAAATATTGTACAAACGTTTGAATCCACCAGAAATCATACTTGTCTGTTTGAGCTGCAGCCTAGAAATTCATTATGAGACAATTTATTTTTAAACATGGAACTCTGGGTCTCAGTATCTGTCGATGTAATATGAATTAAAAACTTCCAGTAAATATTTTTTTCAGTGTGTGCAATTGGTCATGCATTTGTACCTATAGTATTTGTTTACATGTACAAATCCTGTGCCCATTTTCTTGTAAATAATTGGTCTATCACTTCTAATCCATTGTTTCCTCCATTGCATGTAAAATAAAAAAATACAAAATATTACATTCATAACAATGTGTAAAGAAATACAAAATATTTATAAGCTTTCATTGTTGTTATGGTGATGCTTTTATTTAGGAGGTGGATTCCGAGATCTTGTCTCTTGTTTTAAAAGATAATGCAGTGAAATCCTTTGAATGCAGTGAAACTGAAATGTAGACGGTAGTTTTCTGTGAACTTGACAGGATTGGCCATGCTGATATATCTTTTTTGGGTTTATTTATTTTCTTTTAAACGTCAAAAGGCAGCATGTGGATCTCAGTTGCGCTGCTGGTAAGATGGCACATGTTCTTAAGACTCTGATAGAAAATACATTGTATTTGATTATATGTGTATCATGAATATATTTGTCTAGTCCGCCAACGACTTGTCCATTTAGATCTGATTCCGATTATGTTGTGCGGCATATTGATTTAATTAACAAAATGAAACACCTTTTATGAGAGCTTTCATCTGTGTCACAGTTTGATGTTGGACATCTTCACACACTGATTGATGTTGGACATCTCCACACACTGATTGATGTTGGACATCACTCACTGATGTTGGACATCTCCACACACTGATTGATGTTGGACATCTCCACACACTGATTGATGTTTACGAGTTTAACAGTTGGCAACATTTTTTAAAGGTTTTTTTTTTGTATTATCACTGTTACCATATCAAAGAAGTGATTTAATCTTGTATTTGATTTTTTTTTTTTTTTACATTTATTGTATCACCAATAGATCTGATAACAATGTAAATAAAACGTATTATGGAACTAAATTGCTTTTTTAATTAAATCATTCTGTTTTTTATTGTTTGTGTAAACAATAGAAGAATTGGATCTTTTTTTTTTCTGGCCTAATATTTTTCTCCATAACTAGAAGACACGAAAGAAATATTGTTCTCCATAACTAGAAGACATTAAAGAAATGTTTTTCTCCACATAACTAGAAGACATCAAAGAAATATTTCTCCACATAACTATAAGTCACGAAAGAAATATTTCTCCACATAACTAGAAGACACGAAAGAAATATTTCTCCACATAACTAGAAGACACGAAAGAAATATTTCTCCACATAACTAGAAGACACGAAAGAAATATTGTTCTCCATAACTAGAAGACATTAAAGAAATGTTTTTCTTATGCATGTAATTTTTCATAATATAATATATTGTAAAGGCAGCATGATAATCCATGGTGGAATATTCTTATTATTAAAGCTGATACTTCAAAATTAACTTAGTTTGGGAGAAATCAGCTTGTGGCCTGGAATATTTTTCAAACAACAGTATAATAATAAGGTAAAGTGACATATTAGATGTTTTTTATTTAATATGGTTCATTAGATTTGGAAGATCTTTGTTCTTTAGAAATGTTCTTTTGTTGACCTTTCATGGAGTCAGAGAGAGCCACACTGCATTGTGATTTTCTTTTTATATAATTAAATTTAAAAAGCGCACCATAGACAGTTTAACAAGATTTAGGGAATAAAAGTATTGGAATAATAGAAAGGAAGCCATTAATTTAGTAAGGTGTGATTGCTTTTCTTCCAATTTTTATAAAAAAAATAATTGAACTTTAAATATTTTTCTAAGATAGACTATTATTCCAAAGAATAAGCATTAAAAAAGAAAAAAAAATTTTTTAAAACATATACAATTTGAACATGACGTCCATTTAGAATTCTAAATTATTTAAAGAACTTGCAACATAGTTACCAGCAGGGCTCGATTTACCGCCGGGGATATCCCCAGTCATTGAGAACTGTCATCCCCGGCTCTGCCTTAGCCAAATATATCCATGTCGGGGATGAAACCATAGACATTTTTATCCCCGGCTCTGCAGAAATTTTTTTTTCATCCCTGGCACTGGTTTTTTTTCTTAAATCGAGCACTGGTTAACAAGAAAAAAAAA
>JAGDYQ010000005.1:3495862-3581697 GCA_021962125.1 Bulinus truncatus | reverse complement strand
CACAGCCGAAGCGGCACTTAAACCAGCACGCAACACTAACCCTATTCTTAACCCTGATATAATTGCTGGTACCCGAAAAAAAAATACGGGCACCAGCCATATTCCTAACCCTAATATAATGGCGCTTGACGGTACCGTAGCCACTTCGTTTTTTTTTATTATGTGCCATATGTTAAAGCCTAGCAACCTAAGTTTTGAAAGTAAATAATATTACTTTCTCCTGTTTTGAATCGTTTGTTTAAAAAAAAAGGAGACTTATACATTCATTGTTTTATTTAAATATGTATGATTCATTGTATGATAGACTTAAGGAGAGAAAGAGCGGCAACGAAAGAGAAAGAGCAAGACAGTTAGACAAACAGAAGGAGATGTTAAACAGTTTTCAAATTAATTATTTACTTACGTTTATTAATGTGAATTTTGACAACAGAGTGTCTAGTTTCCTCGGCAACAGGCAGTAAATATTCAACATGGCTGACAACGCATGTAAATGTACTTGAGTCGCTCAAGATTGGAGATTCTCCGTTGAGCTTAGAACTCCGAAAAACAACAGAACCGTTGTTTACACGATCTTACATGAGGAAAAAAAAATAATTTCAAAGTGACATCAAAGGAACAAAACAATTATGTCGATCAGGGCCCCCACCAGAAAGTCTTCGACCAATGACATGAAAATCCGGGGCCTTTCTATCAACTGACATGCCATTTCATAGCATATTTAGGAAAGCGTCGGGGCCTCGAAGTCTTGGGGCTACTGACAAATGATTGGGTCGCATTCCCCTCTCCCGGCAGCCATGTGTCGATAAATATATTTCATGAACATGAAACGTGCTGTAGAACCTCGTTATTTTCTTTATTTTTCTATATTAACATTTATAACTTAATACAGTAAGACCCCCCTCTTGTTTATCTCTGTTTCGGTTTAACGCTCTTTTATTTGAATTGTGGGATTCCCCGAAATGGCACGCGCAGAGTTAGGCTTCCCGATATCCGAAGCAGTTTATCCGTGTTTCTTCTTTCCTGAGGTGTTATACGAACATATTTTTATCGTTTCAAACATTTGTTGACGTTATTGTAAGTACTGTATAAATTTATATAATATATCGATGGATATAGTGACAAATATTATGATTTTTAGTTTTTATCATGGGTGATAATAAAAAAAAAACACAAAAATAAAGCAATATGAAAAAACATTTCACTAGAAACTAAAATGCAAGTGGTTAGAAGATTAGATACTGGTGAACGCCATCTCAAATTGGTGCTGCATTAAATTTGACAATTTAAACAATAAGGACTATTTTCAAGAATAAAGAAAAAATACTGTCATCGGTAACTGCAACTACGACAAGCTCTGCAACTAGAATTACCCGTTCTAGAAATAATACAATAGAGGAATTGGAAAAAAAACGACTTTCTATATGGATTGACGACGAAATTGAACGCAATATGCCATTCAGCTAATCTATTATAATGGAAAAAGCAAGAAGAATTTTTAATTTCATTCAGGTTGAGGCAAGTGATAGCAGGCAGAAAATTGGAAATACAGAAGAGACTGAATGATCCGAAATGCATATATACTGACTTAGAATTTTTATTATATGTATATCATTTTTTATGTTTCTATATTTTGTAAGAAATAAATTTTTGTTTATTGTTATAAAAAGCATAATTAAAACATTTAATGGTAAAATACCTGACCAATTTTCTGCCCATCTTCCCCTAACCCCTTTATTTATAATATGAGATAATCTCGTTTAACGCTGTTTCACATTACGCACTACTTTGATGGAACGTAGGCTATATCCCGCGTTAAGTGGGGTCTTATTGTAATATCCAGATCCGGATATCGTATCCAGCGTAAAAATAAGAAAAACTTTATCAGCGATTAACGAAAAATAGAGTTGAAAAGAATTAAACGTAAGCGCTAACAGTAAAGACAGCAGTTCAATTTTAAGTTTACGCCATCTAGGACAGTGGTCCCCAACCTTTTTCTCGCCACGGGCCGGTCAGCGTTTGATAATTTCACCGCGGTCCACTAGAAAGGGGGTGGGCGTTGATTATTTATCGTCCATGGAAAGTCGCACAACCACGAGAGAAATAAAAAGGAAATAATTTAATGTTTCTTGGGCGGCCCAGTAATATTGGTTTCACGGACCGGTACCGGTCCGCGGCCCGATGGTTGTGGACCACTGATCTAGGACATGACGTTATTATCATATTTATATAATGCACCCCCAATCCCCCAACTCCCCGCTTACTTAAAAGTAAGCTCTTTGTTTGTTGCTGTTTGCGTAAAGAGTTTTACTTTTTGTGTTTGTTTGTTTTTTTAAACAACACATTTCTTTGTATTTACTTACACATGTTTGTGTAAGGAATATTGTATTGGGTTTTAATGTTTACGTATAATTGTGTAGGGCAGTGTTTCTCAAACTAAGGTAGGCGTACCCCAGTGGGTACTGGAAGAGTTTGGCAAGGGGGGGGAGGAGGTGCGTGCTGCACCGGGCTGAGAACATTGGGTAAACACGCACGGCTAAATCGAAAACAATTAGATGAGAAGAAACCATGACTGTAAAAGCTGTATGTGCATTTATTTTAACTAGGGTACTCATTTTTTTTAATTTTAAAAAATTTGGTAAACAAATGTCGAAAGTTTCGGAAAAATCTAGTGAAAATGTTTTTGTTTTTACGTATGTTTTTGTAGGAATGTATTTGTGTGTTTACGTATGTTATTGTTGGGATATATATATATATATATATATATATATATATATATATATATATAGATAGATAGATATATATATATATATATATATTGATAGCATAACAATTTATGTTTATAATAGTTTGGGTTTGAAAATTCTTGCTTTTATGCAAACTACGTTTGATGATGTCAATATTTCAAATGTGAGTGAGCCACTTATTCTGGTCACTTGGTCGTGGTATCTTCTACGCCATTTTGACTAAATACAAAACAACAACACCAACAACAAAAACAAAAAAGGGAAAATGGTCTTGATATTTGGACATTCATACCACTTGAAAGTATTCAGTAGCTAAATTGCAGACTGATACCTGGTAAAGCAATGTTTGAAACTTTTGTGATTCGGTACATACTAAAAATATTTGGTTTTTGCAACCCAACATTTGAAGAAAATAGAAGAATGAAAGAAAAAAAGCAACCGTTAATTAAAGTCAAGCCTCGGTTTGAGAGTGACTTGGTTTGAGAGTGACCTTGTTTACGAGTAATTTGGTTTACGAATAACTTGGTTTACGGGTAACTTGGTTTACAAGTGTTTCGTAAGACGAGCCATTTTTCGTAACTGATTTACGAGAAATGCTTTGCAAGACGAACACAAATTCTAAAAAAGATATTCGAATAAAGTTTTGCAGTGCGAGTAGCAACGTGTTTTCTCTCATATTATCAATTTCACCTTGTATAGTCAAAATCTGTGTTAGCCTATATTGTTACCGAAGTGCTGTAACTGTTGTAACTGTGTAGTAACTGTTGTGACTTTGAAGTAACTGTTGTGACCGTCTAGTAACTGTTGGGACAGTGTAGTGACTGTTGTGACTGTGAAGTAACTGTTATGACTGTGTAGTAACTGTTGTGCTGTGTAGTCGCTGTTGTGACTGTGTAGTAACTATTGTGACTGTGTAGTGACTGTTGTGACTGTTGAGATTGTGTAGTAACTGTTGTGACTGTGTAGTAACTGTTGTGACTGTGTAGTGACTGTTGTGACTGTTGAGATTGTGTAGTAACTGTTGTGAATGTGTAGTAACTGTTGTGACTGTGTAGTGACTGTTGTGATTGTGTTGTAACTGTTGTGACTGTGTAGTAACTGTTGTGACTGTGTTGTGACTGTTGAGATTGTGTAGTAACTGTTGTGAATGTGTAGTAACTGTTGTGACTGGCTTTTTTTTTATTTTTATTTTTCATTAAAGAAGTTATTTACATGTTAATTTTCTAGACGTTGATGAACGTTCGAAAATAACGTGTCGCCGCTCTTTTTCTGGATTCTACCCCCACCCACCCACCTACAAAACATTTCCCAACTTTGCACCTTTACTTGCGCCTTTACTTGCACCTTTATGTTCACCGAGCCCCACCCACACCCCTAAAGAATTACGTTTCAATGAACACCCCAATATTATATAATGCCTTACATGTTTGTTTGTTTTTTCTAGATTTTGTTTAGAAAAGTGATAATTCCTATTTGAATAATAACTCAAATAATTTATGGGAAACAAAACATTTTTAAAAAATGTCTCTTTTGAGTTTACCTGGCATGTTCGCTTTAATGGCCCATTGCCTGCAGGAGTAGTCCTCTCTTTCATCGCACATCTCCAGCTGCTCCGTGAGAACTTTGTGGAGTCTCATTAAATATTTAAAGCCTCGAGTGTTTCTAAATTTCGACAGTACTGTTTCCTCCTCTTTCACTTTTACTTCCGGTTGATTGTTCTTTAATTCACTTTTCACCACTTTCTCCGAAAACACTTTCACGATCAGTGTTATTAACAGGCAGATCAGTACCTTTTTGCCCATCCATCTAAACATTTCTTATATAAAAGTAAAACCAATGAAGCCAGATTTTTTGCTTGAAAAATTGCCGAAACCAAAACAAAATGATTTTGTTTGTTATTGTTTACACTCCCAAGACTGTGTTGTTTATATCAATCACAATATGGACCTAATAAGTACATACAGATTAAATCGGACTTAAGCAGTAATACTACGTTCACTGACATGTACTTTTTTGTTTATCAGATTGAGCGAATTTTCGAAATCTGTTAATCCATCAAGATCAGGAATCATTTTGAACGTTTACCAGGCTCACCTAGCCCTGTTATATAAACGAAGCCATTAGCCATTGGTTGGCATTTAAAAAAAAAACAACACATCCTCAACTAAAATATACCTAGTAATAATAAAAATGACCTAATTCCTGCACAGATTTACAACCAGGTGTCCTGTCTAACGGGGGGGGGGGGGAGAGGGAGGGGCTACTATTATGGCAAATTGGACTTGCACAGTCACGTGTCATTGTGTGGTCAAACTACGTCGCCATTGGTTTTGACTGGCGTCACTTGTTCGACCCTACTTTTTTTTTTTAGTTGGAACTCGGCGTAAGTTGTCGTATTGACATAAAAATATATATTTTTTTTTGCAGTTTAAAAAAAATATTATCGATATTTTTATTTGTATAAAACAACATAGCCCTAGCATGGCCTCGACCAATACAACTTGGGACACTGATAAATCTTTGACAGATCAGACCTTCTGAACAGAACCGTTCTTAAGCTTAGGGGTGGGGGGGGGGTGGGGGCGATAGGCTAATGTACTTGCAAATATGTTTTGCCCTTTAAGGGGCATTTGATGGACATATCTTTCCGGAAACTGATAGCATAAAATTTGACAGGAATTACTGCTCTCAAGGGTGGCCCTTAATAAACGGGATCGTTTACGATCGCCCTAGTTTTGTCTGTACGTAAGATTCCATCTTCATCTGATCTCAAATTTTTAAATAATTTTGATCCACAGCTCGGATGACCATTTTTCTCAATTTGACAGCCCTCCACCCCTCTCCCTTAGCTGGGCATGTAATGTTTTAATAATAACATTATTAATATTTTGAACGTTTGATTCTGTATCTAGTAAAAAAAATCAAAACAAATTTTAAAAAAGGAAGAAAGTTTAACCAAATAATGTGAAATTTGTTACACATACACATAATTACATGGGGAAGGTAATAGGACAGGTTTCGTTTCATCTCGATGGGTAGTTTAATTGTAATTATTTTTTTTTTATTTTAGTATTTTACTATATTAAAGTAATCTCGACGGCGCCATAAATAAAATTCCTCTGTGACGTCATTTCCCGATTCGAATAGAACTTGCGCGCTGGTGCTGTAATGTGCCTTTGTGATGCAAAGAATTGTTGTTGTTTTTTCATGCTCCCTGATTTGTACAGTTTGAGGATAATAAAGGAATGAAGAAGGATTTTAGAAGAAGTGTGAAGCCATAATAATAAGTATATATATATATATATATATATATATATATATATAGAGAGAGAGAGAGAGAGAGAGAGAGAGAGGGGGCAGGAGGAGAGAGAGAGGAAAGGAGGGTAGGAGGGAGGGAGGGAGGGGGAGAGAGGAGGGAGGGGGATGGACAGGGGGGAGAAAGGAGGGAGGGAGAGAGGGAGATGGGGGAGGGAGAGAGAAAGGGAAGGGAGGGAGAGAGGGGGTAGGGAGGGAGAGAGGGAGGGAGGGAGAGAGAGAGGGGGAGAGAGGGAGGGAGAGAGATAAAGAGTGAGGGGGGGCAGGGAGGGAGAGAGAGGGAATGAGGGAGGGAGGAAGGGGGAGAGAGTGGGAGGGAGAGAGAGAGAGGGTGGAAAGGGGAGGGAGGGAGAAAGGAGGGAGAGAGGGGGAGGGAAGGAGAGAGGGAGGATGGACGTTGGGAGAGAAGGAGGGGGAGAGGGGAGAGAGGGAGATGGGAGAGAGGGAGGGAGGGAGAGGGAGGGAAAGGGAGAGAGGGGGAGGGATGGAGGGAGAGAGAGGAAGGGAGAGAGGGGGGTAGGGAGAAAACAGCAGGTAAACAGAAAACCTTATTTTAAACCCGGGCAAAGCCGGGTACTTGCAACTAGTATATATATATATATATATATATATATATATATATATATATATTTGTACTTGTCACTGTCTACGTTCAAATACCTGGCAATTAGAGCCCTTTTTTGTTTGGAACAAAGACGAAATAGACAATAGCATAGTAACCCCCCCCCCCGGCCCGTCTTCTACCACTGGCAAAGGTCAAATCTAATTAAATAAATTCATAACAACTCAAACTTGTGCGTCACTAATTATTTTGAATGTGTAAATAAATATTTCCGAAAACAAAAAGACATTAGTTTAAAGGATTATTATATGTATTTCCCCCCCAACATGTTTTTTTTTTCATGTGTACTCCACACCAATGCTTCTCAAACTTTTTGAAGTCACGGCCCCCCTTGGAACGTCAATCAATATGTCGCGGCCCACCTATTTTTTTTTTTGTTTTGAGATTGCCTAAATTTATAATTTTAAACTTCTATATGCAAACCTTTACTAGTCAATGCATCCTTTTTCTAATGTTAACAATGAAAGAGTGAAAGGATGCAACATATATTAATACTATTTACATACCATACATTAGGTTAATTATATTTTATGTCACATTTACCGAAATTCCACGGCCCCCCTCTGGACAGTCCACTGCCTCCTAGGGGGCCGCGGCCCACCACTTTGAGAAGCACTGCTCCACAGTACTCAAACAGCTGCTATACAATATCATGACTACAATAAATTAGATGTATGTATGAATGTGTTGAGATTTGTCTAAAATATATACATGTTTAAATTAACAATTAAAAAAAAAAGCATCAATTGCTGGTATTAATGATTTGATTTCCCACATGTGAATCAAAGCACTCTACTCTGACATTAATTATTCGTTTCCCCACATGTGAATCGAATCACTCTACTCTTGACGGTGTTCGAATCACATTTAAACTTCCTGCTGCGCAGTATACGTGACGCACTGATTGACCTCCTTATTCAACCATCCCAAAATGCCTCTACAGTGGGTCATCTATCAGGGTGGCAGCCCGCCTAGACAACACAACGCTGACCTCCTCTGACCCCTGTCTGTTGGCACCTCACAACAACTTCACAGTGATGAGGTCTGGTCTGGTGAAAGATGAAAGTCGGTATAGATGGCCTTGACATAGCGACAAACACGGCGTGCATCGCCTTCTGGAAAAAGTCTAGAAAATTCCAGCTGCTATGCCGAAAGTTGCAGAGCTAGTAAAAAAATACAGCATTACATATGCCCTTCTGAATAATTCCAAAATATGATTAAGCATTTTTAAAAGCATAATTTGCACACCAAAAAATTGCATTGCTCTGATGCCTTTTGATGCTCACGGGAGATGGGGTTGGGGAAACATCAAGTCTAAAACATCCTTATTTAATTTTGTTGAATTTTGGAAATTTTAAATATTACTTGGTTATTACTTAAATTTTCATAGGAGGGCGCGTCTCCAACTGCAATGGAGGCCAGTAATTTTTCCCACATGGCACGGCATAAATACTTTATTCTTTTTTTTGCCAAAAAATACCAGAGTATAATACATGTGCAAGAAAATTAATACTATACACACATACATGTGTGTTAAATTTCTTATGGAGGGCCCGTAATCATCTGCCCACTTCTTCTCTGGGCCCGGAAATTTCTCTTTACGGCCCTGGATAAAGAAATCGTTGCAGTGTGCAATGGTACCTAATGGTACCTATTGTACTATTACGATGATGTGTCTGTGTGTTTTTAAAAGTTATAAATAGATGCACAAAAGATGTAAAAATCATTGGTCATTCTTCTACTAAGGTGAGTTAATTATATGCGTGTCTACATGTACATGTACTAGTACATTTGTTGAAATGTTCCGACTGCAGGCTACTTGAACTAGTTTGTGGCTATTAGTTCAGTATATGAAAAGTGTGTGGGGGGGGGGGGTCTTGGCAGAGAGCACCTACGACTGCTGAACCTGCCGTAGTGCGAGTTATAACTGAACATCTGACGCAGTAGCTTAACTAGGAATGGGCGGATGAGTGTGTGTGCGTGTGGGGGTGTAACTTATTTTGAAACCAGCTATGAATGTAGTTTTTTTTTTTTAATCAGTGAATTTTGTTTGCCACGGGAAATTTTCTAAGGGTGGCGAAACTTTTTTTGGGCCGCGTGGTCCGAAATTCCACCAAAAAAAAAAACACATATAGCTAAGTGTTAACACTCCAATTAAAATTAAAGGAAGTGATGTTTTAGTTGAGTGCCGACTGATGAGGCTCTGCGTGCCGACTTTGGCACGCGTGCAATAGTTTCGCCACCCTGACCTAAGGTGACACCAACGCTAGTGTGTGTGTGTGTGTGTGTGTGTGTGTGTGTGTGTGAAAGTCCCTGTAAAGATGAGATGAAATTTCTTAGAGACTATAAACCACTGTTGGGAAGGTTTTTATGGTGCCATTCTTTCATCCACACAAATGGCCATGGGGTTCGATCCAGGGACCCTGAGGACGAGGGTCGAGCGTTTTACCATCTTTGTATCTATTCATGTCTGACGTCACTTATTGCCCTTATTGTTGTAGTGTTGTAGTGTTATAGTGTTGTAGTGATGTACTGTTGTAGTGTTGTACTGTTGTAGTGTTGTACTGTTGTAGTGTTGTACTGTTGTAGCATTATGGTGTTGTAGTTATGTACTGTTGTAGTGCTGTACTGTTGTTGTGTTGAACTGTTATAGTGTTGTGCTGTTGTTGTGTTATACTTTTGTAGTGTTGTACTGTTGTAGTGTCTTGTTGTACTTGCTAATGTTAGTTCCATTGAGAATTAATTTTTCTATTCCTATTATAATAATAGCTGAACTAAGTAATTATTATACTATATATTATAACGAAAACTAAGCAAAAACTATAAAACATGAATTTTTTTCGTACCTATTTTAGAATTTAACAGAAACATTAAAATGATTTGATTCCGTGGTACAAAAGAGAAAGAAAGAACAAAAAGAAAAAGGAGAGGGGAGAATGTCGCAACTTTTTTGAAACAATGAGATTTTAAAAAAAAAAATGGCAATGGGCTAATAGAACCTATTACAATATTCAGAAAGTACTTATAAAAATATAATGTATCTAGTGTGTCGGTGCCCGTGATAAATTGAGAAGAGTGGGGAGATTAGTCTACTGCACTTACTTTTTGGGTACCGCCAGTTAATCTTTGGCCTCTGTCAATCTCCGACAACCAGGGCCGCTCTTATTACACCCACACCCACCAATTGCTTAGTAATTTTAAAGCAGATTATTATAATCAATAGGGCCTGATGTCTTCGGCTAATGCCCCGCCCTCTCACCCCCCTCCCCTTTGAAGGCGGTCCCCACTCATTTTAGTGGCAAATTTATTTTGGGTTGATGAGAAGATATAGAATATAGATAGGTGCACATACGCATAACCAGTCCTCTCTCTCTCTCATACACACACACACATACCATGGACATTTTATCACTGTACTTATGTCAAATATAATGGCATTATCATTGTGACAAGGCTGTTGGCGCTTGTTGTTATAATTCTGTGTACTTTTAAATAAATATATATCATAACACACATGATGACAATATAGCTACAAGGCCAACCATATTAAATTTTAAACAGTTAGAAAAAAAACATAAAGAATAATACAACAACTTGTCCAGGGTCATATGGAAATAAATGAAATTGTGGACAATTACAAGAACAGATACTTGGAGAATCATGTGTGACACTGAATGTGTGGATAATCACAAGGACAGGTACTTGGCGCATGGTGAGTGACACTGAATGTGTGGATAATCACAAGGACAGGTACTTGGCGCATGGTGAGTGACACTGAATGTGTGGATAATTACAAGGACAGGTACTTGGAGCATCGTGAGTGACATTGACATTGTGGACAATCACAAGGACAGATACTTGGAGAATCGTGAGTGACACTGAAAGTAACAAAAGATTCTGGAGAAGTGAAAAAAGTCCAGAATGTTAAGAGTAAACCTGTAAAGAGAGAGAGGGAGAGAAAGAGAGAGAGAGAGAGAGAGAGAGAGAGAGAGATAAAGAGAGAGAGAGATAAAGAGAGAGAGAGAGAGAGAGATGCATTTTTAGCAATTTAAATACCTTTCAATTCAATTAAAATGCTATTTTCCTTTTGGATAATTCTTAAGTGATATCATTGTACACAAGACCCTATAAAAACTAAAATATAAAGAACAGAGCCATTCTTATACACGTTATACAAAGGGAAAACTAGTAGATTCCTAAGTGCCCCCCTCTATTACATGGACCCCCGGGGCTCAATAGACTAGCAAGGGTTGATGTCAGAAATTTGAAAAAAGAATGTAAACACGACTTATTATTTTTTTTTAAAGTAATTTTTTCTCTGCACAATTTTAATAAATATTTTTTCATAATAAAATGCACTAAATTTAAAATAAACATGCCAAGACCCAAACCTCCCCCCCCCCCCGAGAAAAATGAATATAATATATAGACTAAGAAAAGTTAGGCTAAAGTGTGTGCAACAAACGATAATATATTAATTTTTTTTTTAAAGTATTGAATATAGAACACTTTATTTTTAAAGTATTGAATATAGAACACTTTTTTTTAAAGTATTGAATATAGAACACTTTTTTTTTAAGTATTGAATATAGAACACTTTTTTAAAAGTATTGAATATAGAACACTTTTAAAAAAAAACAAGCAATTAAGCCTGTTCCATTCTGGACACAGGACGTGTTAGCGCATTTTCATGTTATGTATCAGTATATTTGTTAGCTTTCAGTAAATATTTGTAAATTTTGGAAATGTTTATAAATTCAATTGTGTAATGCATATATCTGTAAAAAAAAATATTATAAAGACGTTTCTTTATATTTGAAAAAAAAATTATTTTCTCTTAAATCTTTAAATCTAACTACAAATGGTTTGTGGTTACTGAAATAGGACTCATAATTGAAAACATTCGAAATTATAGTCATTTAATCGTCCGAAAACTCCGTCAATTGTTGCATAGCTCTGATACTTTCAATTAAACTCAGAACACAAGCTTACTATTTCATTTGATGAGTTTCTTAATAAATCTTGGTGAAACTACGTGCTGCAGTATTTCGCACCAAATGAACGGGTTATTGAACGTACAAGGTGTATATATAATATATAAGCCCCTTAGGAGCCCTGAAGCCCGGCCCTCAGAGGTCCTATCGCGAAATGAACTTTTGATGTACACATGGCAGGCCAAGACCTACAAAATGATATATACATCATGGGTCTAGGACGTATAGTTGCTGAGATATAGCGCTCCTTTATTAATATAGCTTATATAGTAAAAAACGGTACTAAGGCCCCTTTTACGGCCCTGAGAGGTCAGATCGCGAAATGGAAAAAAGTCATTTCTTGGCAGGCCAAGACCTACAAAATGATATATACATCATAGGTCTAGGACTTATGGTTGTTGAGATCTAGGGTGATGACGGACGGACAGACAGACAGACAAAACGGGGACAATAGAGCATTTTTTTTCGAAAATGCTCTAAAAAGCTTTGATTAAAAAACGTACAAAATAATTTCTTAGATCATTTAAATATCAAGATATATTATTATTATGAGATATAAAAGCGTGTGTGAATACAAAATACCCGACTAAATATCATGTAGAGATAAATTTAATAAATAGAAAGACATTTTAAAAACAAAAATGTATAGATCTAGAAGTAGAAGGATAGGCCTATACGTTTTTATTTTTTTTAAATTAACAAAGAGAAAAACAATTACGGTTAGAACATGTTATCCCGAAAAAGTTGTAGTCCTTGGCGAGTCAAATGTAATAAATGACCAAATGAAATATAGATTGTATCTACACATTTATGTGGCGTGAATTCGAAAGTTTCTTTATCCCATTAAGTCTCACTCCTCTAAAAGTGCCGGATACAATCATTAGATATGTTTCCAGTGTCACCACGATTACAATGCCAAGTTCACTGCTAAAAAAAAAAATTAAATTGTTGATTTGAAGATGCACAAAATTCATTGAAGAACCGCATTTAGCCACACAAGACATAGTGACATAGGCCTACTAAATGAAATGGTTTGTTTTTTTTAATGTTGTGCGCACTTCGGCGAGCTGCGTGAATGCGCACAGCCTAGGGTTTTAGAGCAGGGATACTAATTACCCGGCAAAGGTGCCAAACTCGAGACGCCATAATATTTTCTGGCACAACCAAAATTTTCAAAATAGGAAAATTTATTATCTTATAACTAGGCCTAATAAGTAAGAAAATCCTAAGGGACTCCTAGGCACACACAAAAAAAACAACATTTAATTAATTTTAATTTTGGCACTTTGACAAAATCCTATCTGCCTATGCAAGTCAAAACTCTGCTGAACCATCTGCATCTCCCACCTCTCAACTGTAATAGGTAACCTAGCAACAAGCCCACATCCTTTCCCATTCTATTTAAATAAGACAGCCATAACAATTATTACATTCAATTTATTTGTCAAAAATATTTTTTTTCATAATCCTACTTGACATGTGGAGTCCATATGTGTTTTATTATTTTGAAATTGTTTTGAACCAGATATTTTGTCTCGCCATTGAAGTATAACTGTGATTTTATAAAAAAAAAAAAAAACAGTCTTATCAGTGTAGTGGACATAATTTATCAAACCATGAAGATCACGTGACACATACATGGACCACCTGACCTGGCACGTGCAAAAAGGGAAAAAAAAAAGAAGACCACCTGGCATGACAACAAGGGAGCAGATCTGACTATTGTCACGTATACGGTTGACCTGTCGGTTCAAAAGAAATGAGATGTAGGCCTACATGGGCGACACATTCATTATTTCTCATCTTTAATCATTTTCAAGGCATATATTTTTAAAGATTCTTTTTAAATCAAAATTTTTAAAATATAGTATGTTTCATGGTTTTCGTTTTTTCAAATCAAATTGTAACTGTTCTAAGACTAATATATACGCCTACTTTGTGTTTCATCATCTAACTGGAATGACTCAACAGTCGTTGACAGGAACTGAATAATTTTGCAAAACTTTACTCGGTTAAGGCATTTAAGAAAATGTTTAAAAAATAGATGTGTTGAATAATGGTAATTGAAGTAACCTTATTAAATGTGATGTTCTTTAAATTATTGAACAAAATTATCGCTTGTCGAAAAAATAAACATTACTATTTATCAATACAGGTGTAAAAAAAAAAGTATTGGACATTGTTGAAAAAGAATACCAAAGCGCGTAGTAACTTTGCTCACATTTTAAAAAATTTCACGAAGTCTGCTGTTTTCTTAAAGTATTTTTATCTTATTTACTCCTTTTTAGACATGCAGATAGGGGGATATTAAAATGTCGCGGACACGTACAGAAGCCCCCCCCCCCCAATTATTCATTGGTGCATTGTGTCTAATTACTTGCAAAGATTACTGACCGGGCTAGTACAATTACCTTATGAGCAAGTACGAGTACAAATACTCCATAAATGTACTCGAGTAGTAAAGGTAATTGGTAAATCAAATACCAAGTACCTCATGTCTGCTTCGTTGAAGTTAGGTTGTTGTTTTTCGCGCCCTTATTAGCCCATTGGTTTTTTTTTTGTTTTGTTTGTTTGTATTTACATTTTTTATTTTGGCATTTGTATTTAACCAACATAAGCCTTGCATTGAATACCAGAGCCGTCTCCAGCTTTGGGGATGGAGTGGGGGGGGGAGCTCTACAACCTCAACTCACGCCAATAGCTTCTGCCTTTGGCAGGCTCGTAAAATACGGCAATTATCTATAAAACTGACTTAGCAACCAGTCGGCGTGTGATCAGAGGTGTACTAGTTGGGGAGGGGGGGGTGTCATTGTCAGGGACACACAGCTGACGGAAGCCCCGGATGTAGCCAATATCGCTAGGACCTTAGTGCGTTAGGCAGTGGCGTCGCACGAGGGTAATAAGAGCCGCATTCAGTTAACCACTGCTCTTGAGGAATGTCTATAAATAGAAATTTATTTGAATATTTTTTTCCCATTGGGTAATGAAATGGGGTGGGGTTTGGAGATCTTAAGCAGAGTAGGTGAGTGTTCTCAAGTGCAGTAACTCACCAGACATCGTGGTATTGTTAATACTGTAATGTATGACGTTGATAAGTTGGCATCATGGTACTGTTAATATTTTAATGTTTGACGTTGATAAGTTGGCATCATGGTACTGTTAATATTTTAATGTTTGACGTTGATAAGTTGGCATCATGGTACTGTTAATATTTTAATGTTTGACGTTGATAAGTTGGCATCATGGTACTGTTAATATTTTAATGTTTGACGTTGATAAGTTGGCATCATGGTACTGTTAATATTTTAATGTTTGACGTTGATAAGTTGGCATCATGGTACTGTTAATATTTTAATGTTTGACGTTGATAAGTTGGCATCATGGTACTGTTAATATTTTAATGTTTGACGTTGATAAGTTGGCATCATGGTACTGTTAATATTTTAATGTTTGACGTTGATAAGTTGGCATCATGGTACTGTTAATATTTTAATGTTTGACGTTGATAAGTTGGCATCATGGTACTGTTAATATTTTAATGTTTGACGTTGATAAGTTGGCATCATGGTACTGTTAATATTTTAATGTTTGACGTTGATAAGTTGGCATCATGGTACTGTTAATATTTTAATGTTTGACGTTGATAAGTTGGCATCATGGTACTGTTAATATTTTAATGTTTGACGTTGATAAGTTGGCATCATGGTACTGTTAATATTTTAATGTTTGACGTTGATAAGTTGGCATCATGGTACTGTTAATATTTTAATGTTTGACGTTGATAAGTTGGCATCATGGTACTGTTAATATTTTAATGTTTGACGTTGATAAGTTGGCATCATGGTACTGTTAATATTTTAATGTTTGACGTTGATAAGTTGGCATCATGGTACTGTTAATATTTTAATGTTTGACGTTGATAAGTTGGCATCATGGAACTGTTAATATTTTAATGTTTGACGTTGATAAGTTGGCATCATGGTACTGTTAATATTTTAATGTTTGACGTTGATAAGTTGGCATCATGGTACTGTTAATATTTTAATGTTTGACGTTGATAATTTGAATCATGGTAATGTTATTACTTTAATGTTTCACATTGCTAAATTGTTTCGTGGATTACTAGGCCCGCCTTTCGATGTTTAGGATATTACTTGCCCCATTTTGCAATTTTTATGTTACTACTTGCAGGGCTTGACACCTGAGCAATAAAGAATGCAAACCCCGCACCAAACTTTCCATTGCGATAGGGGAGGAAGCGAATAGGAAACAGTGGGTTGTGGTGGAAGGATCATGATTTTGTGTGACCAGTAAGACAAGGAAAAGAAACAACCAGAAAAGTGAATACAGCCTTTAATTTGGTTCAGATCTAAATAATATTATTGAGTTGACTTGTCTCCTTGAGGCCAACCAGAATAGTCTGCTGTCTCCTTGAGGCCAACCAGAATAGTCTGCTGTCTCCTTGAGGCAATCCAGAATAGTCTGCTGTCTCCTTGAGGCCAACTAGAATAGTGCCTGTCTCCTTGAGGCCAACCAGAATAGTGGCTGTCTCCTTGAGGCCAACCAGAATAGTCTGCTGTCTCCTTGAGGCCAACCAGAATAGTCTGCTGTCTCCTTGAGGCCAACCAGAATAGTGCCTGTCTCCTTGAGGCCAACCAGAATAGTGGCTTTCTCCTTGAGGCCAACCAGAATAGTGCCTGTCTCCTTGAGGCCAACCAGAATAGTGGCTTTCTCCTTGAGTCCAACCAGAATAGTGCCTGTCTCCTTGAGGCCAACCAGAATAGTGGCTTTCTCCTTGAGGCCAACCAGAATAGTCTGCTGTCTCCTTGAGGCCAACCAGAATAGTCTGCTGTCTCCTTGAGGCCAACCAGAATAGTCTGCTGCCTCCTTGAGACCAACCAGAATAGTCTGCTGTCTCCTTGAGGCCAACCAGAATAGTCTGCTGTCTCCTTGAGGCCAACCAGAATAGTGGCTTTCTCCTTGATAAGACTTTTGTCGCCCTTCTCAAAGATCACCGCCCGGTGTTTTGCATCCCGACGCGGACCTGCTAGCAAACTACATCCTCATTCATCCTCTGTGCGCCATTAATTATAAGGATGTTATTAAAAAAACTGTTTATTTTTAGCTGTAAAATAAGTATTTTTGACTAAGAAGTTAATCAACAATAAAAAAAAAATTTTCTTGTTAACCAGTGCTCGATTTAAGAAAAAAAACCAGTGCCAGGGATGAAAAAAAAATTTCTGCTGAGCCGGGGATGAAAATGTCTAAGGTTTCATCCCCGACATGGATATATTGGCTAAGGCAGAGCCGGGGATGACAGTTCTCAATGACTGGGGATATCCCCGGCGGTAAATCGAGCCCTGCTGGTAACTATGTTGCAAGTTCTTTAAATAATTTAGAATTCTAAATGGACGTCATGTTCAAATTGTATATGGCAATCCACATGTTCTAAAGATTTTTTTTTTCATTTTTAATGCTTATTCTTTGGAATAATAGTCTATCTTAGAAAAATATTTAAAGTTCAATTATTTTTTTTATAAAAATTGGAAGAAAAGCAATCACACCTTACTAAATTAATGGCTTCCTTTCTATTATTCCAATACTTTTATTCATTAAATCTTGTTAAACTGTCTATGGTGCACTTTTTAAATTTTATTATATAAAAAGAAAATCACAATGCAGTGTGGCTCTCTCTGACTCCATGAAAGGTCAACAAAAGAACATTTCTAATGAACAAAGATCTTCCAAATCTAATGAACCATATTAAATAAAAAACATCTAATATGTCACTTTACCTTATTATTATACTGTTGTTTGAAAAATATTCCAGGCCACAAGCTGATTTCTACCAAACTAAGTTAATTTTGAAGTATCAGCTTTAATAATAAGAATATTCCACCACGGATTATCATGCTGCCTTTACAATATATTATATTATGAAAAATTACATGCATAAGAAAAACATTTCTTTAATGTCTTCTAGTTATGGAGAGCAATATTTCTTTCGTGTCTTCTAGTTATGTGGAGAAATATTTCTTTCGTGTCTTCTAGTTATGTAGAGAAATATTTCTTTCGTGTCTTCTAGTTATGTGGAGAAATATTTCTTTCGTGTCTTCTAGTTATGTGGAGAAATATTTCTTTCGTGTCTTCTAGTTTTGTGGAGAAATATTTCTTTAATGTCTTCTAGTTATGTGGATAAATATTTCTTTAATGTCTTCTAGTTATGTGGAGAAATATTTCTTTCGTGTCTTCTAGTTATGTGGAGAAATATTTCTTTCGTGTCTTCTAGTTATGTGGAGAAATATTTCTTTCGTGTCTTCTAGTTATGTAGAGAAATATTTCTTTCGTGTCTTCTAGTTATGTGGAGAAATATTTTTCGTGTCTTCTAGTTATGTGGAGAAATATTTCTTTCGTGGTTCTAGTTATGTGGAGAAATATTTCTTTCGTGTCTTCTTAGTTATGTGGAGAAATATTTCTTCTCTAGTTATGTGGATAAATATTTCTTTAATGTCTTCTAAAGTTATGTGGAGAAATATTTTTTGTCTGTCTTCTAGTTATGTGGAGAAATATTTCTTTCGTGTCTTCTAGTTATGTGGAGAAATATTTCTTTCGTGTCTTCTAGTTATGTGGAGAAATATTTCTTTTGTGTCTTCTAGTTATGTGGAGAAATATTTCTTTCGTGTCTTCTAGTTATGTGGAGAAATATTTCTTTCGTGTCTTCTAGTTATGTGGAGAAATATTTCTTTCGTGTCTTCTAGTTATGTGGAGAAAAACATTTCTTTAATGTCTTCCAGTTATGTGGAGAAAAACATTTCTTTAATGTCTTCTAGTTATGTGGAGAAATATTTCTTTCGTGTCTTCTAGTTATGTGGAGAAATATTTCTCTCGTGTCTTCTAGTTATGTGGAGAAATATTTCTTTCGTGTCTTCTAATTATGTGGAGAAATATTTCTTTCGTGTCTTCTAGTTATGTGGAGAAATATTTCTCTCGTGTCCTCTAGTTATGTGGAGAAATATTTCTTTCGTGTCTTCTAGTTATGGAGAAAAATATTAGGCCAGAAAAAAAAAAGATTTAACTCTTCTATTGTTTACACAAACAATAAAAAACAGAATGATTTAATTAAAAAAGCAATTTAGTTCCATAATACGTTTTATTTACATTGTTATCAGATCTATTGGTGATACAATAAATGTAAAAAAAAAAAATCAAATACAAGATTAAATCACTTCTTTGATATGGTAACAGTAATAATACAAAAAAAAAACCTTTAAAAAATGTTGCCAACTGTTAAACTCGTAAACATCAATCAGTGTGTGGAGATGTCCAACATCAATCAGTGTGTAGAGATGTCCAACATCAATCAGTGTGTGGAGATGTCCAACATCAATCAGTGTGTGGAGATGTCCAACATCAATTAGTGTGGAGATGTCCAACATCAATCAGTGTGTAGAGATGTCCAACATCAATCAGTGTGTGGAGATGTCCAACATCAATCAGTGTGTGGAGATGTCCAACATCAATTAGTGTGTGGAGATGTCCAACATCAATAAGTGTGTGGAGATGTCCAACATCAGTGAGTGATGTCCAACATCAATCAGTGTGTGGAGATGTCCAACATCAATAAGTGAGAGGAGATGACCAACATCAGTGAGTATCAGTGTGTGGAGATGTCCAACATCAAACTGTGACACAGATGAAAGCTCTCAACAAAATGAAACACCTTTTATAATTAAATCAATATGCCGCACAACATAATCGGAATCAGATCTAAATGGACAAGTCGTTGGCGGACTAGACAAATATATTCATGATACACATATAATCAAATACATTGTATTTTCTATCAGAGTCTTAAGAACATGTGCCATCTTACCAGCAGTGCAACTGAGATCCACATGCTGCCTTTTGACTTTTAAAAGAAAATAAATAAACCCAAAAAAGATATATCAGCACGTCCAATCCTGTTAAGTTCACAGAAAACTACTATCTACATTTCAGTTTCACTGCATTCAATGGATTTCACTGCATAATCTTTTAAAACAAGAGACAAGGTTTCAGAATCCACCTCCTAAATAAAAGCATCACCATAACAATAATGAAAGCTTATAAATATTTTGTATTCACATTGTTATGAATGTAATATTTTGTATTTTTTATTTTACGTGCAATGGAGGAAACAATAGATTAGAAGTGATAGACCAATTATTTACAAGAAAATGGGCACAGGATTTGTACATGTAAACAAATACTATAGGTACAAATGCATGACCAATTGCACACACTGAAAAAAATATTTACTGGAAGTTTTTAATTCATATTACATCGACAGCTACTGAGACCCATAGTTCCATGTTTAAAAATAAATTGTCTCATAATGAATTTCTAGGCTGCAGCTCAAACAGACAAGTATGATTTCTGGTGGATTCAAACGTTTATACAATATTTGCAGTATTCACATAATGTATACCAGAGATCAAACTCTTTAAAAAAAAAATACGGCATACAAATATTTCACATGATGTAAACTCATTACAGAGAGAGTTTTACAATGTTTTCAAGAAGAAAAAGAATAAAATTATAATGAGTTATTCAAATTCACATATTGTACAAAATAAAACCAACTAGATGCAGTAATGAAGATGTGAAATGAAATAAATTACATATATACATACAAACTTGACAAAGAATGACTTAAATAAGTTTATTTGTGCACATCGACATTTTACTGTTATTAAAAATATATATGGAATCTTAATATAGGACACTAAACTTATAATACGACTTCTTTTTCTTTAAAAATAAATAAGTGATAAGATGGAACGAGATTAACATAAAAATAAACCTGACTTTTGTATGGAATGATAATGTAAACAGCTCAATAAATGTACTTAAAATATGCCGTTTTTGTTTTTTGGTACTGGATAGCAAAACACTTTATCAGCAACAACTCACAAAAACATATACAACATGTATAAGTTAATGTTTTAATACATGAGAATAATTGAAGCAATTCATGGTGAGATGTGAAGCATCATTATTAGAAGGAGGGACAATAACATAGCAAAAATATAAATATACATTTTCTTTCCCTTTATTTAGTTTCATTTTCATCCCAAGAAAACAAAAATGGATTAAAATTATACGGACACATTCTAACAAATAAAAATCTTCAAACTTAAAATATTTTGTAGCATTTTCCAATTCCATTTAATTAAATAGTGAAAAAAAAAACACTAGAAAACTTCCATTGACCAAAGAATAAATACGTCACCACATACAGTACAAAGAAATAATATGACATCAAATTTATTTTCATAAAAATTAGCTTTTTTAAGAGGCGTGGAAGAAGTCTCACATAAATTAATTATATGATCACCGAGTCAGCTGAGACAGCCTGTATGGTATTTTTTGTTTGTTTGTTTCAGGGTATGTTTCTTGTTATTTTATGGGAGGTTCAGCTCCAACTGCCACACCATGCCCACTCCTGCCACATGTCATATTTGTTACATCATACCATTTATTTCCTTCGCTGCAGTAAGCCTCCACAGATGACAGGAAATCATTTCCATCATACCCTCCTGCAAAGAAAAATAAAAACTAGAAATAAATGTCAGTTATAGACCCTAACATAAAAACTTGACATTACAAAAAGGAACAAAGTGAAACAAATTATCCTCACATCTGATACAATGACATTAAAAAAATGTAAAAAATATATTACATGCATAACACAAAGAAACAGGCATAGTTATAAAATACTACAATGGTAAAAAAAAAACTGATTTTTTCAGCAATAACATCATGATTTTTTCAATCTTTTAACTTTTTAAAATTCTTGTTGCTCTTTTTTGTCCCAATATCGGTTTGAGATTATTATTATGTAGAATGATTGAAAAGAGTTACTGCGAGGCATTGGAGAAATTAAATCTTTTTTTTTCATGATGTGACTATATAAAAAAAAAGTCAGTCGCAAGAAGTAAATAATTAGGTACATAATATAATAATACATGTACTGGAAATCTGACAGATTTTGAAAATACAAGAGAGTAGGAGGGTAAAAAAGTGAAAAGCTGTATGACACAACAAAAATCTGCAAGTAGAAAAAAAAAAGATACTTCAGATGACATACTTGGAGACAACAGAGGTTAAATTTTTTCTTAAATTCACTTTTAAGGCCAATGAAATAAAATTTTAACAACAAAAGCATGGGCGAATAACCACTAAGCTCTAATATAACTGGAGTGATCACAGGGCTGAATATATGCCACAGTATTGACGGGACATTAAATTGTATTCATCCACCGGTCTGAAACTCCAGTATCAAGACCTCAACTATTCTGTATCTGTTGCACTGCAATAACATACTAATCATAATATAAACGACAGGTCTGATTTTCCCTGCAGATCAGTGAACATTTTTATGTTCGCAGCTGATAGAGCTTTTTCCTGGGGTGTAGTTTTTCCACAATAAGAAGCAAATCAAAATGGCTGCTTAGAAACATCAATATGAATAGAAAAAATCAACATACATGTATTAGAATGTCGTTGCAGTGAAACAGAAGCAGAAGTCAATAGGTTTCTAGATACATTTACTAGTATTTGGGACTGGTGGAGGCTTACCATAATTTTTCGACTTTGTAAACAAACCATAAAATGCTGCTTTGAAACATCTCCTCAAAAATTAATAATGTCAAAATGAATGTACATTTTTAATAAAACAATAATTTACGTACATTTTAAGAGGAAAATTTGCATTGAATATTAGACGAAAGTTTATGATCAAAAGAATTTTTGCACTGCAAAAAGCTTATACATGTATATGTCTGTTCTACCATATTAATTTTTGAGGGCCGGAAGTTGATTTCTTAATGTGAAAATTTTGATATGCAAGAAAAACCTCAATATGGCATAGTATCTACTTCATACTGCATTTTAAGCCAGATTTCTATGGCTCTAAATGCTTAATGTAGTAAAGTTAGTTTAAGTAAAGTTCCTTTAGCCCTTGGGAAAGATGAATTTATATACATTTTAAGAAAAAAGCTTTTTAATTCATATAAGCCTAACCCAAGATGCTATAATGTGGCCAAAAAACACTTTAATTTACGTGCAAGCTCAGTGTGATATACTCCCTTACTACTACAGAGAAGTGAATATGATTGGATACACTGCACTAACCAAGAGCAAACAGCTGGTTGTTGATGACAGCAACACTCAGTGCACTCCTGGGACTGTTCATCTGGGAAACAAACTCCCACTGTTTCTTGTCTATGCTGTACCTCTCAACGGACTTAAGTTGACAGCTGCTGTCATAGCCACCAACAGCATAGATGAAGTTGTCCATGGCTATCACACCTGGAATAATTAACAACAATAACAGCACTGGGGGGAAACTATTGACCCTAAAGCAATTGAAAACATACCGTTTTAAATTATTGCTTAATTTCCATTTTTCTGGTCAGTGATTATAACTTCATAAGAAAGAAACTGTGTCTTAGTTTAGGAAAAAAATAAACAACTTTTTAAATGTTCTGTGACATCAAAAAATTCTGTAACAGTTTTTTACAAGATAAGAATATATGACTATCTTAAAAACTTTGTAGAAGTTGTAGAAAAAAATAAACTTCTATAGGGAATCTTGTTTAAGTGACATCTGGCGGTGTATTCATTTTAATAATAACATAAAGATGAAGCTAATTCTAAATAATAGTGTCAGGTGTAGCATCCCACTCTCACACACTGCCTCAGGTAGATTTCATTTTTATTTGTCGCAATAATCCATGTGGCTAAACCAGTCTAAATATTGCCAACAGCACTCGTTTATAGCTCAACACCTACCTGCACCACTTCTCATGGTGTTCATGGACTTTATTTCTGTCCACTGATCATGTTCCGGGTCATAGCACTCCACGCTGCACAACCTGTTCTCTCCGTCGAAACCACCCACAGCATACAGCAGCCTGTTCAACACAGCACAACACACACCAATGCGTCTAGTTGACATGCTGGCTATATCAGTCCAACGATCATGTTCAGCATCATACCTGATTAAAAATTTTTGTTTAAAATATGATGGGCTCAGCAGTTAATAAAATATTAAATGTTATGAATAAAAAAGACAAAAAAAAATCTAATCATTTTTTTTCTTTGCTTTTAAATAACAAGTATTTTCCTTATAATTAAAAAGTCATTAGGTCTGCACTTAAAAATGATCTATTCAGAAACTATTATATTAACAAAAATAGTTAAATGTACTGCTATAATATAATGGCAGTAACATTTATATTAAAAAAAAATAATTAATTAAGCAAAAAATTATTTGGTATGAAACTATGTAGCTCTAAGTTAGCGGTAAAAGATTTGACATGTAAATGCTCTGACAAGACAAAAGAATATAACCACCTAAGGAAACGAAAAAAATATTACAGCACAGATGATATCAACAGTGGTGTTAAGTAAAGCTTTACAAATTTAATGGCCGAAGCGCATTTGAGTAATATGTTTATTTTGATCTTCAAAAAATGAGCCCATAAAAAAAAGGGCAAATATACTTAGAAATTTTAAAAAAATATTTATGGGCTGCAGTAACTCTAAGCTCTTGAAAGTTGAGTGTAACCAACATAACAATTTAATTACCTAAAATTTAAAGCAACCCCCCCCCTGCCTATTAAGGATAGAAAAAATATTAATTTTTTTTTTCATAATCTGTCAATAAAGATTATCTCTGATATTTCATTAAGAATGTGGAATAGGGAATGATACAATTAGATTTTAAGGTTTCTTTAAGGGTTAGAAGTTTTATCTTGATCTATGTCAGACCCCTTGTACCACTTTATTTATATTGATATCATAATCTCCTTCCCTATTTTTTCACACTATAAATATTACTAACACGTAATTAGCTTCATGATTCTACATTGTTGAAATGATTCAAAAGTGCATAGTAACGTAGGATCTTTGTGTGTTCAGAATTCCAGTTTTCTGAACATGCCCAAAACTCAGTTACAAGATTTGAAGGACACAGAAAGTGAAGTTAAATAAAAATCTAAAAAAAAAAAAAATAATACCTTTCTGCAGATGCATGATGGGTACTTCCATGAGAACCACCAACAGCATAAATCATACTGTCAATAACACCAACACCAACACGGTTTCTAGGGTAATTCATGTTATGCTTAGGTATCCATACATTTCTCATAGGGTCATACATATCCAGGCTGTTAGAATCCATATTTCCATCTGGAGAGTTATTCCTGCCACCAACCACATACAGGGCACCTCGCACCATGCAAGCTCCCAACCCACTCCGTGGAGTTGGCAGGTCTGGAAGTCTGAGCCACTGTTTATTTTTAGGGTTGTAGCACTCAAAGTTGCTAAGAGACTGTCTGAGGTAACCACCAGCACAGAATATTACTAAAGGGGAGCAAGGCCTTCTAGGAAGATCTGAGCACTTCATGTGTAGTTTGAGACCCTTCAACTTTTCAGAGATTATTTGCAGACACTGCGGCATTTTCTGCAGTATGTGACAATTATTCATTTGCTGCTCAAGAAATTTCGGAGCGAGACAGTTCAGACGAACGGAAGAAAGGAGACCTTCTAATATATCCACTCTTTTTTCAGGGTCATGTTCCACCCAGCGAATCACTGCCTTGAAGACTTCAGACTCACACTGAACGTTAAGCTCATCTTGCTTCACCAAGCTGATCATCTGACATGGACTCAGCACCAGAAACTCATCGGAATTTATCACCTCACAAAAATGTTTGCGAATATACTTCCTGGCTTTATTTTCAAGCTCTAAACACCCATGCTCACTAGCAAAGTCGGCTATACCTATGCAGTTGCTAGGGTCCAGCTGGTGTTCCAAGAAAACAGTGCAAGCCTCCACAACATGATTCATCTGAAACATGGTAGCGGCGGGTAGGAGGTAGCAAACGTTGCCTTCCTTGATGTTCACCTCGGCTGTGTAAGCGAACTCCACAAGCTGAGCCAGCGTGCATGGAGAGATACCATGCAGTGGGATAACAGTCATTTCTTCCTCCCTCATGCCGCTGGTGAACATGGCTCTGAAGTAAGGGCTGGAAGCTGCCAAGACTATTTTGTGAGCCAAGATCTTCTCTTCACCTGCCACCAAAGTGACATCACACAGTTTTTTAGACCGCCTCAGAATGCTCATAACTTCCAGCGCCTCCTTAGGGTGTTTCATGATTGTGAAGTGCATGCTGCCGTCTGCAGGCTTTTCCGTGATCTGGGGCCTTGGCCTGTAGCATGATGACTCTTTGGAAGACATTTCTGCACTGTGCTTCAGCCGAAAACTCTGTCAGGTCAAGAATTAAATTCACCTATGTCATCCATAATAGCTAGCCGACTTTAGCTTGTTTACTGTCAACTATACCATTCTGGAGAGAGAATACAATGAGACAGGGAATTAACAAATGAAGTGAAAATAACTTTAGGTTTAAATCAAAAACAGCCCCCTCCCCCAACAAAGCAATTGTTCTTATTTTTGTAGATGAGCTTTTTGTAAAATTGGTGTACCATTTTCTGACCGTCCAAATTTTCAACACTGCCTGCTATAATATTGATAATAAAACAGTTTTTTATAGAAGACATTTCAGTGATAAGCACACATTATTTTTAGCCAAGTGTTCAAATGAATCTGTAAGAAATGTTAACATTTCAATTTACGGTGTTTAAAGAAAAGCTTACTGACTTCAAGCGACTAAACTTATCAGCAAGAATTCTATAATGACACAGCAATTTATTCAGTAAATTGTATGACCAACTGAAGATTCATTCAATATTCCTGGGACCCCAAAAAAAAATGTATTCTATCAAGAATTATAGTTTGTTATTGACAAATCTGTGTAATTTATGTGGTATCATTTTTAACTCATTGATGTATTTTGTTCTCAAGATTAAAAAAAAATAAAATAAAAAATAAACAAACTGAAACCTTGGTAGTGGATTAGTGAATGTAGAAGGGGAGATAAGATATAAAACTAACCACCTCTTTCTATTGGTCATATATTACAGTACATCTGAACCTGCTAACTAGACAAAACAACTTTTAAAAAAAAAAAAGTCATAAAAAGATGACAGGCTGTTAAGCAACCAACAAGCACAACAACATGAACAGTAAAATAACATGCAATGTAACAAAAACTGTCATCATTAACAATATCAATGAGTGGCACAGATCACAGGACAAGCACCACATGCTCATGATGAACAGCTTATTATTAACAGGGCATATCTCCATCATTTTTATTCAAGCATCAGCCCACCTGCGATGGATCAAGTACTGCTAGGTTGTGACAAGTGGACTCACATTTTTAAGCCGCTAAAGTTAAGAATCACTCATGTATTTGATTCATTGTTTGTAAGATTACAAAAATAACAACAACAAAAAAAAAAAAAGCAACAAAACCGATATAGACGAGTTTCTCAAATGCTTCCTCGATAAGCCGATGTGCCCCTGACAGGATTGCGGGAGGAAACCCCCCACTCCCATCCTCCGCTCCCCCACGCAGTACCCACAGGTAAATTGAAACAGTAATATGATTGAGACTGAGAGAGTAGGTTGTCGGGCCGGGCACAACTTATTGTGTTATCCCGAATGTCGTCCCCAGTCACCTTGGTGTGACGCAGCAGAAATACCACACCGTCTTATGACACAACATCTTCATTCCAACGGGGGCGGGGGGGGGGGGGGGTCAACAAGCTCGTACAATCTTAAGTGGGACGGGATGACGTGTGTGGATTCACACAAGCGAAACCGGGTGGGAGGAAAGGGGGGGGGGAAAGCATCTCTATATAATATGTTATAATATCACAATCAGGAACTTGAAACTTGCGCCACATGCATGGCAAGGTAAACCGTTCCCAATACAACACGCACGGAATAAATTATGACCGGCTGACACTAGAATTGTGTAAAGGGGACGGGCGAGAGACAGATTAAGACACAGAGAGTGATGGTGACGTCACTGCACCCCCCCCCCACCATATTTCTGACAAAGCTCCCCTCACCCCGAGATTGTCGCCAACCCTATATGGAAGTGTAGTTTACCTCTCGGTCCGGCCACCTCTGTTTTCAGAAACATGTTTGTCTACCTATCCAGTGACCTATCTCAGGTCCCTCCCTCCCTCCCCCCCCCCCGGGGTCTACAGACGTGTATACCTTAAGGTCAACTGGGGGTAATGGGGGGGTGCGACTCATTATTTGTAATGGCATTCAAAAGAATAGTGACGTCATGTACACAGACACACACACACACGCACATCTACTTCTCAGGAAGAAAGAGCCAACTTGTGTGAGTGAGAAGGGCGGTGTTAGGGTGTGTGTGTAGGTGTGGTGAGATATAGATGTATACAAATACACACACACACACACACATAAACAAACACACTTTTTACAGTCCTCCGTTTGGTGACGTTAGCGTGTAAACACGATCCCGCTGGGTCCGAGATAGCAATCATTTCATACAAAAAGAAATATACTAGAGTTATATCATTATAGTGCACCTCTGACGCCGTGGGGCCTACGTGTGGGGTTCCATCAGTGTCACACTGAAATCAGGTTGTTTATAAGAATGCACTTCCTAACTCGTAACCATTGCCCTTACGTAAGTCTCAATTGCAGCTGGAGCATTCCCCCCCTTTCCCCCCCTCAACACAAAGACACGTGACTACCATCAGGTTCCCCCTGCATACCGTGTGTCGGTTAAATAAAAAAAACAACTATACATGTACAATGATAATGTGTTGAATTTCACATAAACTTACCCCTTAAGGTAAGACCGTATCCAAAGATTTCTCATTTGTATTTAATCATTCGGGGGGGGGGGGGTTAATTTATTCTAATTTTTTTTTATGTTATCCTTTTTACTCTCACTTAAAAAAAAAAAAACAAAACAAAAAGATGATCCCGCTCATGGTCAACAGATAACGATGCAACAATGGAGCGTTTAGCCCGCTCCTCCCCAAACACTAAACTACAAGGTCGGTATTGTATTCAAGTTCCGAGGTTCTCAACCTGCGGAACGCGTACCCCCCCCCCCCAAGGGGGAACGCAAGCGGAAATATATGTGCTTAACGTATCGCCTTGATATAAGTGCGACACACAACGATCCATTATTTTAAAATAACGTACAGTTATCCGCGAATATACTTTTTCGCACCCTTTGGGGGTACAGTCGGAACAACAAAAAAAAAACCCGCTGTGCTATAGTTGGTTTTGAATATGTGTGGGATTTCTCGCAGTCACATCCTCTCCTTCCCGGCACTAAAGGGATGGGGTCTTAGAAAACTTCCAGCGTTGCACACGGACAGGTGTGCACTTCACGTCTATTTTGACTGCACACATAACAATACTTCCTAACACTGCCGATTCAACTGAAAGCAGCCGATATGGGCAAAGCGATGCAACATGGCCGGGCAGATGCGTTCCTAGGGTGGGGGAGGGGAGGTCCAAATTCGAAAGACCCCCGTGACCCAGCTTGAGGGGTGGGCACACATTTTTTTTACATTAAATATTAAGTACAATTATCTCATGTCATGGTGTCGAATGTCTAAATGCAGGGGCCCCCAAATAGACCAAGCACCCGGGGCCCCAAAAACCCCCTAGGTTCGGCACTGCATGACCGGAACAAGTCGAGCGTCATTGTATCAAACAGGAAAGGAAGAATGAGAGAGATTGTTTTCTTTCCTGGTGCATTTTTTTTTACTAACTACAGTTTAGTTATGAAGAAATGCCATAGAATGTGTGTGTGTGGGGGGGATGCACAACCTTTTCAACCCTGACGGCAGCACAGAACGCTCTCATCTGGTTAGGACGGCCGCAAGACTGATTTTGTTTACATGCGTATTTATGAAGAGATGTATATTACCTAGGTCACGGTGGCCGTGAGCCAATCCAACGGCCACAGGTTTTGCGCCCCTGCTGTAAATGAATCGCGTTTATCTGTCCTAGAATGTCCGTAGAGCTGAGTGAGCGCTTACTGACCATTATGAGCTGGACATTTTTGTCCGGTGGAACTTTAAAAAAAAAATCAGGGTCGGTTGTGCCATAACACAAGCACGAGGATGTTTAAGTCACTAGCCAAACTGGTGGCAAATATATATAATCTAGCCAAATTAACAGCCATTTATATCTAATAATGAGGCGCGAGGGGGGGGGGGTCGGATGAGGTAGGATAAATTCGAGACTTCTCTAAATTCAAACTACACATGTGCATTATGAATGATGAAGTACACACACACACACACACAAAACCCACTAAATCATAAGGGACATCTCGTCCTCTCCCCCCCACCCACCTCTTTACCAAATTACTTTACTCATGGTGACCGAAATGCCAAATTGCCTTGCAATGACTGAGCACACACACACACACTAAACAAAACCATCAATCACATTAGAACTCTTTGAAATAAAAAAAAGGATTGGGTGTGGGAGAGTAGCCCTTCATTATGTGTGGGTCCGGGGGGGGGGGATTCAATCACTGCAGGTAAACATTTGAACTGTCAGGTGAAGTCTATCACCAGTACAGCCTTGAAGTCCTGGCATATCTCTGGACTGAGAGCTGTCCCATGTATTTACCAGCAATCCAGTGAACCCCTTATGTAATCGTTTGGGGGGGGGGGGAGTGTTACAATAAAGGTCAGGAGAAAGCAGTGAAAGTAAATCTATCCAACCTGTCTATTATGTGAAACCAGACAACACTCACACACACACACACACACATATGCCCCGTCATGTAAATACATCTAGACACAATAATGTCCTTTTGTTATGTGTGCAGTCAAAATAGACGTGAAGTGCACACCTGTCCGTGTGCAACGCTGGAAGTTTTCTAAGACCCCATCCCTTTAGTGCCGGGAAGGAGAGGATGTGACTGCGAGAAATCCCACACATATTCAAAACCAACTATAGCACAGCGGGTTTTTTTTTTGTTGTTCCGACTGTACCCCCAAAGGGTGCGAAAAAGTATATTCGCGGATAACTGTACGTTATTTTAAAATAATGGATCGTTGTGTGTCGCACTTATATCAAGGCGATACGTTAAGCACATATATTTCCGCTTGCGTTCCCCCTTGGGGGGGGGGGGTACGCGTTCCGCAGGTTGAGAACCTCGGAACTTGAATACAATACCGACCTTGTAGTTTAGTGTTTGGGGAGGAGCGGGCTAAACGCTCCATTGTTGCATCGTTATCTGTTGACCATGAGCGGGATCATCTTTTTGTTTTGTTTTTTTTTTTTTAAGTGAGAGTAAAAAGGATAACATAAAAAAAAATTAGAATAAATTAACCCCCCCCCCCCCGAATAATGTCCTTTTGTGTACATGTGTACAGGTGGTAACCAAATCTGCCCCTGCTGGCACCTTTTTTTTTTCAAACCTACTTGCTACTATTGTACAGGTAGTTTCGGGTCAAAGTTCAGAGTGTCACCATTCATTGATACAATGAAATAAAAGGATTAAACCACATACATACATCAAGAGTTTATAGCTAGAATGACTCAGCAACTTCATAAAGTCATATATATTTTATACATGAACAATAACTACCATGGTTCAACATTTAGCTTTATCACAGATCCCAAAAGCAAGCCAAGGACATTATCAAATATATACAAAAGGTCCCAATCAATCTTGAAAGGACCTTTCTAAGCCCTTAAGAACAAAATTTAACCATGAAATCAATTAATCAAATACAAATTGAAGTATTTTTAAAAGTAACTAAATGTATAATGCAATAAATAAAACCATGTTGACAAACAACAGTGGACAAATGTGTGCACCATGTATAAAATGTAAAAGTGTATCTATCCAAGAAGTGATTAAGTATACTAGATAGATTTTGGTGCATGGCAACATATTGCAAAACTACATTGAAAATATTTGTAATAAATGTATGAATTAGAAGACCAGGGGTGACAAACATATGACATAAACTTAGATGGGATGTATACATGCTTACGAGCACCCATTTTTTTTAAATAATATTTTTAAATTGTTTGTTTTTACTAATTTTTCTGATAATTGAAAACTATTTCTACATCAATTAGCATTTTTTCAATGTAAAACGTATGTTGCTACAATGATTATTTTGCATTGGTAATTAACTGGCACATGATAATTTAAAAAATATAATACATTTTCCATAGACATTAGTGTATAGACCAAAGATTGACCTAAAGCTGTGTCATAAAACCAACAAAAATTTACAGAAGTTATGGAAATGTGTTACTTTTTAGTTTAAATAGTGTTACTTTTTATTTGAAATATTAGCATGAAAAATAAAGCTTAAATTTAAAAATGTAAAAATATAGACAATCTAACCAAGCCTGAGTAGGACGGATAGCCGTGTGGTGTAGATTTTCGACTGTCGACCTGAGAGTCTTGGATTCGATTCTTGCTGAGAACCATGGGAATTTTTCCAGGTGAAATTTGTTTCAAAGTCATCCCACAAGTCCCCCCAGCTTTAAATGGGTACCTGACTTAAGTTGGGGAAGTAAAGACGGCTGGGCGTTGTGCTAACCACACAATCCCGTCATATGCTAAGGTTATAGAAACAGATGAATTCTATACTTCATCTGTCCCGGTGGCCCATTTGGGCTAAGGGAACTTTTTTTTAAACCAAGCCTGGGGTTGGACAGCCTTAAAATAGAACTTATGAACCTTTTTTTTTAATCAAAGTGTTTTCCGAAATCATAATCTGTATTGTTGAAATAAATAGGAGACAAAATAATGATTGGGGATGATGGTATACACCATAATCACAAAGACTATCCAGTCTTATATAATTATGATATTTAAAAAAAGTTCCAAATTAAATAGAATTTAAACATGCAATGAAAAAAGTAAAAAAAAAACTAACTATGCACCTATGCAGCCTATGGTTATGTATGTAATAAAGGAATGATTTTCCTGTAGCAAGAGGAAACATTATTCGTATCTCAGAATGAGATGAAATGTATTAGTATACTATATAAATTATTTAGGTCAGGTCCTTTCATTATATAGATTGATAAGATGGTAAATTAAAAAGCTCAATAAAATATGGAGCGTTTGAGATGATAAATAAAATATTTAAATGTATCCTCACTGTAATTGACACTAAAAATTTCTGTTGTAACTCATAAGTCATAACTGTTTCAGTTTGACTGTCAGTGAGCAGATATAGTAAATCTTATTTTAAAGATTTTATATGAATAAGGAAAATCCACTCAACCAAGAAAAACTAGCAATGTGAAAATTTGATTTTTAATTTCTGAATGTCTTTGCCTACTACTACTACTTAAGACAGTTAAGACTACTTCTACTATGTTTTTGATTAGGCAGTTGCTACGGTTCGGTCCGACCGAAACCCGTTTTTTTTTTACTTCGGGTACCAGCCATAGATAATATTGCTCCACACCCTAACCCTAATCCTGAGAAAAAAAAATTTATATATGTCATGTTCCTTATACCCTAATATAATGGTTTTGGCTGGTGCCGGAGTCACTGCGTTTTGATTACACCTCAGACGATCAGTTATTGACCACTGATTAGTTTAAAAAGGCGTGATTATTAGATTATTCAATACGAAAAGAATATATATAAACAAAATGAGTCGATATTATTTTTTCAAATAATATGATGCAAATTATACAATTGAAATTGATACAATTAAATTATATGATAATGCTAAGATTTTCATTTTTTTTTCCTTGAGAAAATAGGCAAATTTTCCGACAAACAAACAAGATCATGGTCAAAACTTATGGAGAATAACGAATCTGACATTAATTAAAATGTACTATATATAAAAGTACATATCAAATACTTACGTTCGTCATATAGCTTACTTCCATTCGTCCTATTTTTGGTAATAAAAAAGAAATGTTCCTGTTTATTTATAGTAATGAAACTTGCCATCTTTATGTCTATCAAACACCATTTTTTAAGCAAGTCATTGGACAGTTTTTAATAATTACAATTTTAGAGCTATAAATAAACGTTATCAAAATAAAAATAAAAAAACTATGTTAAAAAAGAGTTAACTACAATTGATGAATTAAATAATTTTGATTGACAGCGTCATTCTATGAAAATTTAGTTAAAATTATTGCAATGAAAAGCTAACTGCGCGACTTGTATAAAATTACAATGACAAAGTGGCAATTTTTTAATTAAAAATAATAGGCACGAAGTAAACCGGAAGTAATTCTTTTGACCCTCTAATGGCTCTTTATTTAAAATCAAAACAAATGTAAACAATGTAATGAGTTTATTTTTACAAAGGAAATAATGCGTTAATAATAAATCAAAACGTCCATGATACTTTCATATTTTGAGGGGTTTTAGACGTAGATCACTAGTACTAGTTTAGTATTTTAGTGTATTATTCAGTAATTAATTGGCATACCTGTGCTTTACATTTCTGTCATTTCACACTTCACCTGGGCTAGACAATAAAATACAATATTGTTCTTTGTAGTATTTTTATCGATTCAGGCCCCTCCCCTCACTTGAAACAGTATTTTTCAATGTTAAGCTTATTTCAAATAAAATGTATCGTATTCATAAACACACCAACTACCACACTCTCACCTTGTATTATGCCTTTTATTTATCATTTTATGCACATAGTCGACATAGAATATTCATAATTCAATAAATTATTAATATTGTATAATACAGTGATAGTCATAGTACTCATAGACTAGGCCTATAGATGATACTAAAAATTGGAGCCAACCACCCATCCTCAAGGGTTTCAAGTTATATTTGAATGGTCCCTTTTCTAATTTACACATAATTAGGTGAGAATACAATACAGTAAAGTTCCATACATGATTACGCTTTGTACCTTTGTTACTATACCACCTCCTCATAGGGCAATACAGTTTGAAATTAATCACTAGGCTGACTTCCATATTGCATTATTTTTCAACACCAATTTATTCACAAAAATTTTTTTTAGTTTCTAAAAAATGTAATTATATATCAGGAGTGACTAAATGTGGCTCTTAGACATGCTTGCTGTTCTTCATTGAGCTTTAGGGGCTCCAGTTTGTCTATTATTTAATTACTTTAGTTAACTTCATTCTGATAAATTTATTATGGTGCTGCTCTTTAAAGTATTCTTTACTAGATCTTAAACCGGACTTTGGCTCATGCTTGGCTACCCCTGTTATATATGAAGATTTGTATTTTCTTCTTACACACAGATTTATTAAATTAAAAAACTGAGTTTTTTGAGTAAAACATTTTGAGAATAACATGAGCTCTGCTATATTTGGATCAGAATTTGGTAAGTTAATACATTATTTTATTGGATTTACATTTTAAAGTATCTCACCTCAGCCCCTCTCTTTCTTAACCCGTTCCGCCCTCTTTCTTAAATAATCTTAAAATTTTATATATTTTACAGAAGAGTCCTATAGAGGTTGGGAAGCCAAACAAAATAGTCAGGGTGTTATTTATTATGTCAAGTAAGTTGTTTTTTTCTTTTTCGTAGCAGAGTTGTGTGAAATTCTTTTATAATGGATTACTTAATACACAAATTATGTTATTTACAGACTTTTTTTTTAAATATTTAGCAATGAGCTGAGGATAACAAGTTGGAATCACCCTTATTTGAAGCACATCTTTGATAAGTTAGGTAAGATTATGTGTACTTTTAAAATTACTTATCGTATGTTCTAATCATATATTGTGCAGTTCATCCTTAAGGTTTCAGGCTCCAATTCCTAAAAGTGTAGGGGATTCCCCTCATCTTAAAGTGATATCTGAAATCATTTTGAGAATGTAAAATGTAAAGATCCTGTAATGGTTTATTTCTACAGTTTAAGACACTAATGAACTTTAATTTAACTGCTCTGTGGGCCTTACAGCTGTGTGAGTGGATTACTGCTTTCAATACTTGCAGGCTATTTAAATTAATACATTTTAATCTGCTTTATCTTCTACTAAATTTGGGAGATGGAAAAAAACGTTAGATTGAAATTTTTAAGCCAGTGTATGGTATGAAAAATCACCACATTATTTCAAATACTCTATTGTTTTCTTTTGTTTAATAAATAATTCACTAACCATGTTTAATCTCCTGTTTATCATGTAATTCATTGTTATTTTCTTGTACAAATAAATGTTTTTTAATTTCATTTCACAGAAGACTGTTATGACTTTGTTAAATATGCTGCTTATAGAACCTCTTTAAAACTCAGGGCACTTCAAATTCAAACTGGATGTAAGGAAAAAAAAATAATTATAAATTGTAATGAGTTAATCTTACCTAAGCCTATTAATAACTATTTATATGTGCTTTTACAGCAATTTAATTACATTTTAAAAGTTGCATTATGCTAGCTCTACATTACATAACTAGCAAGCCATGGATACTGGAAACAGCTGAACTCTGTTTCATCAGCCCTGATGGGGCAGGAAAGATTTTTTTTAATGTTTTTTTTTACTAAGTACTAACAAAGCTTACAGCTTTTTTTTAGGAAGAACCACAACTAACAATTAGCTAACATTCATTTCTGTTAATCGTTTCATATTTCCAGTAATATGGATGAATGCCAGGGCTATTCAGCAAGTGTTAACATCATCAATGCTTGAAAATTGTGAGGACACCATCTCCTATAATCATGCCATTTTAGTCATTGAAAAAATTCTTCAGCAGTCAGACTGTGCTCACCAACATGAAGCAGAGATTCCCATAGCTGCAGAGATAATTCTAAGTTTCATAAAGAATCTTTATGATTTGTAAGCCCTTTGTAGTGATGACTTTATGATTGTTTTTCTAGCTATTTACTTTTAATAAATACCTCTTGTCTCTGTATGCTTGATGACATTCCTGGTTCATGATCATATTTAATTATTGATCAGTATTGGATATTTTGTGTAAGTTTATTTTTTTTTACACAGGGACCATTGTGGAAAACTTTCTTGCAAATCTCTGGGAACTGCTTTGACAGTGTTATGCTCAGCAAAGTTAAAAGAAAAATATAAGAGTAAGAGTTTACATATATTCATGTATACACTATAATTTTTTTTTTACAAATGTGACTTATTGTAATAAAAAAAATCTCAACTTTGCAAAGTTTTACCTTGTATTTAATTGAAATGTATCTATAGTTAGGCATTTTTGTGGTAAATTTTAATTATGTGTATATTTTTTTACAGATATCTTCACTATACTTAAAGACAAGCAGAACCACATTACAAAAAAAGAATTCACAAAATTTATTGATGATATTATTAAGGTAAAATATGTACCAAACCCTTCGCCTATCTTTCCTATTACACAGAAGTTGGTAGATGTGTGCTTGGACAATTGTGTGTTATGTGAAACCAAATTTTTGGAGACTATAAAATAAAAGAAAAAAGGGAGATGCGTACTAAAAAAAATCACACACTTTGTTTCTTAAATTCAACTAAAACTTTTCTATTTCAATTGGAAAACAAACAAGCCAATATAAGCAACGTGGATTATGTTGTTGTTTTTTTTGTTTGATTGTAAGGGAAACGACAATGAAAATAAGTACCAAATTAATCAAACAAGTTTTAATGTTTAATAAAGACCAGTTTCCTTTGAATTTCAACACAAAATAATGATTAGCAACATCTCGGAAATTCTGAACTGTAAAACAACAATCACTAAAAATGTTGAAATTTCATAAATTTCATGTCCTTTTTTTTTAGCATATTTTATATTTCCAAATTTTATTCCCATGGAATAAGAGGGAAGTGGCAATTTTATAAACGTGCAGCAGAAAATTTTTATGAGGGATAGACATAATCATTTATTTACAGATTTAAAAAAAAAATTATTAGAGGCTACTGATTACTGTTGAATAATTTTACATGGAATGAAATAATTTTAAAGCACTTGTCTATTTTAAACATGTAATTAGAAAATTTTGATTAATGCATATAAGTTGTTCTATTATAACTTTCAACTGGAAACATTTTTTGCAATGTTTTTTCTTGCTAGATAACTGTTCTAGTCAAAGAGAGTCAGGCTTTTGGAAATAGTGTCAGAGCTGCTGTCACCAGTTGTTTTAAATTTGTAAGAATGTTTAGCTGTAGAAATGAGAAATAATTCCTTAATTATTAAACATTAGCTAATTGCTAACCTAAATATGCTTTAGTATTTGTTTACTTGCTTATTTAAGATTTGTGTTCGTGCTTTTTAACTTATACTTTTTGATACTTTTTCATTTTTAAAGGCCAGCAGATCAAATATTGATTGGATTAATGAAGAAAGTTTTTATTCTTGGCTTATACAAGAACCTCAAACTTTAATTTGGCTACCAACTTTGCACAGAATTCAAGCTACAGAGAATGGTAGGTTATTTACACGTTATTGAAATGTAATATGCTGCAATGTTTCTTTCGTTGATTTAAAAAAAAAGTTAAAGCAGCTAGTAATGTCTTTTTTATACTTTGCAGTAGTCCATGACACGCGGTGCTGTTTTTGCTTACAAATGCCTATTAGAGGTTTTAGGTAAGAAAAAGCTACTTTTTTTCCCCCATAATTCCAGGAATATTAGTCACAAATATTCCAAAAAAAAAGCATAGAATGTAGTACATAAAATTTACTTAAATTATAAAGTTTATTAATTTCACATAAATCTATTTTATTATTTGCTTAAATTTTTAGTTACAAAGTGAACTAAAAACTTCATTTTTCTGTGATCAGGTATCGGTGTTTGTATTGTTTCAAGTATGATTTGTGTCAGAATTGTTTTCTTCAAGGGTTGACGTCACTGCAGCACAAACAGTCACATCCTATGACTGAGTACTGTTTTCCTGTGAGTCCTAATACAAAACTTTATCGTATTATTAGCTTTTTTTTTTTTTTTGAATTGAGATTTTAATTTTTAAAAGAAATGTTTTAATAAACTTTGTTTTTCTTCTTGTTAACAGACTTCAGCTAAAGACAATACCAAGGCACTTTTAAATATATTAAAAAACAAGCTGATCAGAAATGAGAGACAGCCTAAACCAAATTATTTGCCGATTGATGATTCACAAGAATCAACAGAAGATTGTGTTTGGTAAGCTGACTTAGGTGTTGTAGAATGAATTCACTTATAAACTGACTATCTAAAATATACCTATATCCCATTACTTTGGATAAAAAGTCAATTTCTTTCATCCACTCCATTTATTTTATCTTTCTTAACAGTTGAATTTTTAGTGTGGTTGCCTTTCCAAAAAGCTTTTCCTTCTGAGCTAAATTTAACTGAAATAGATAGGTCTTAAACATTTATCACTCACAGTTCTGATAATATATTGTAGCCAGCTTTAAGTTTTGAAATTTTTTTTATTCACTTTTTGTATGTTCTTAAATCTTGAGACAGTTGTATAAGATGTATTACAAACCTCAACGTATATAATTTTTGCTTAATACATCACATGTAGAAGTAAAAGGGCTTAAAATATGTAAGGAGTAAACAATGGTGATGATTATACCCACACGAAGAAAGGTTACCCAGCTAGGGAAGAACTCAAAATTTTCGTCGCTTATGAGATTGTAGGACAGTATTTTGGGTTGTCAATATAAATAATTAAATTCAAATTACTTAAAATCATAGAACCAAGATTTATAAAAAAAAATGTTTTGCTTTTACAGGCAAACCAGAGACATCCAGGAGGGTCAACTCTCTGATAATTCTCAGTCATCAGATTCAGGATTGTCAAATTGTTCAAATATTTGTCCCAGCCTCAGTTTATCTGATGAAAATTTAGGATGTGACAACCAGGGCTTTGAAGATAACAAACAGGGTGCTGACAATAAAAAATCTTCTTGTCAGTCATCTGAGGCCTCGTCCCAAATAGTAATTCTTTTCTTATAACAAAAATGTTAAATTATTTATACACTGTTGATCATTCTTGGATTTAGTCTATATTTTGTAAAAAAAAATAAAGATACAACATTACATAAATCCTTAAAATAAATTTTGTAAATAACAGCTATAATTGAAATTACTCAAATATGAAAACAGGAATCAAATGGAGATTTATTGAAGAAAATGTCTGAGAGAATTGAACATCTTGAGAAAGAGAATAGGTGAGCCTAATCTGAATTATTGGTTGAAAAATTATTATTTTTTAAAATACACATTCATTCAAATTTTTAAAATATTAAAAAGAAATCTTAAGGTGATATAAAATTTTTTTGAAATTTGGATGACTAATAATATAAAAACTTAGGTGCCTCTCTTGAATATCAGCTGTATTTCTTTATTTGGCAATTTTAAGGAATATTACTTTTGGTATACTTCATTTACTTTGTCAATGAACCAAGTTTGGAGACACATATTTCTGAATTTTAACTTTTGCCAAACATGTCAAATTTTAATTCTTAAATTTCTATTGATACATGTATTTATATTGCCTTAAGATTATTTTATTTTTTCCACATTTTAATGAAAGAGAATTCTTTTTTTTTAAATTAAAATATTTAAAAAAATATTTTTAGTGTTAAAAGATACCCCCTTTTCACTTTGATCAACTAAATATATATATATATATATATATATATCATATTAATGTAATGTATAGAAACTATTCATAAAAGGGGCAACACGTTACTCCTGTCAGTGTACTTTCCATTCATTTTGTTACCACCACACTGGTTACAGATTGTGTACACTTAACATACACATATAGAAAACCAACAGCACCATGTTTCATGTCGAGTGCATTTTATATGTAAATCTTCTTTGCTACCATATTACTAAGTTCACTCCTCTTGTACAACATTTTACCTGATGCCATATAATCTCTTTCTGCATTTCCCTCCTTTCCCAAACATTACAAACAAGTAATTATCTTTGTAGTCTACAATAAATTGACTTGAACATTTCAAAATATTGCATTGTCAATATTGCAGTTTCAAATTGATAAACTTGAAAATGCTAGTGGTAATTGATTTCCAAATTTACCATAACATGACATACGACAACCGCTAGACAGAGCAAGTAGCAGAGGGTTAAAATTTTGATTGAGATAAATACAAATAGAATATTGCTTCAAGATTTATTTCTTACGGAGTATGATGAATGAACCATTTAGGTCATAGTTTGGGCACTTGTTAAGTATTAGTACATTATGCATCTTAAAATTATCTATAATGAAATACAAATGTTAGGATATGAGAGATTCAAATTCACTGCCCCTATCTGTGAACTGATTATGAGAAGACTTTCCCTAGTGGAGAGACAGAGATCTCATGGGAACACTTTTGATTGCTCAAGGTGTAAATTAAATGATATAATCTATTATACTTATTTCTTTTTTACAGGCTTTTGCAGAAAAAGCTGAATTGCTTCAAGACAAAATTTGAGGTGGATTCAGAATTTTTAGAGGATAACATAGAGCATACATATATGGCAGTAAGTTAAATTATTCATGTTGAGTGTTTTGCAGTTAATGTATATTTCCATTGAAAACTCAGTTAAATCATTGATCATTTAAATATAGCAGCCTATGTGTTACATAGAGGTCTTTTATAATTGTAGAAAGTGTTATTGTATTTTAAATTATAGCATCAATATTAGTATTCTTTATAAACTTGAACTCCACAGAATGATAGTGTGACTCTAGAAAACAGTTTGGCAAATCATCCAGAAATATCAACTTCAGTACATGAAGAAGCATCTGAACTCATTGCAGGACGATATCCAATGCAAATGTGTAATGATCGAAATGGCAGTCTTGAGCAATCTTCTTCATCAACAGAAATCACAACAAATACGCGGCAACCTTCTATTGAAGGCCACAACAAACAAAGCCAGTCAGAGACTGATACGTCTAATGGACTTATGTACCAGACTTGTGACATGTCTTTAGACATTGATGAAACAAAAATAATCAGCAGTAATTCTAATAGGTGCTGCCTATTGAATGAAAAAAAGTCCAGTACGCCATTGAGAGTCCAGCCATCTTCATGTGAGATCGTCAGAGAAATTCACCCTCACCTCATCTACAGCTCAAGTTCAGCAAAAGCATGTAGAACGAAAAGTAAAAAGAAGTCGAAGCAAAATTATAATGAAAATGACATTCCGTGTAATGAAAAAACCTCATCCACAGAAGACAGCACTTGCATTGAACTGAGCAACATCTATGCCGCCAGTTTTGGGGTCACGCCTTCATTCAGTCACCATCGCAATCTGAATTCACTACAGTCCACACCTGCCCAGCTACTGGTCAGGAAGACTGCGATGGAACCAGTGTATATGTCCACACCAATGGTCCATCCTCCCCTTCTCAGAACACCTGCCTCACAAGAGGGCAAAGAAAATATTGCCCCAAAGCTGCCAGTGAAATTGCCCCCTTTTTCCACTGCCTCGCCGTTGTCTGCCATCCCGCAGTGGCAAAAGAAGAGGATACTGTTGTCCTGCAATTCTCTGTTGGGCAGCGGGGAAAATAGTGGGGTCTCACAGACATTTGACAGCACTGGTCAGTTTTCAAAGCTGCTGGAGAAAGCTGACAAGATAGGAGAGATGATTAACCAAGGACATTCCTATCTGACCACTGAAGACCAAGACTGCTATGAGAAAATGCTGCAAGAGTTTGAAAAAGAATGTTTGTTAGGTAGGTAAGTCAGTATTACGTAGGAGTCTTCTAATTGAAATATGTTAAGCCGATTGGTAGAAAGACTTTTTAAAACATTTACAAATAGAATTCTCTTGATACATGTGCATATGTTTTACCAACAAAAAAAAAAAAAATTTACTTCTCCACATTTTTATGTATTTAGGTTTATTAAAGGATTATGTTTTGAACAAAAATATACATGTTTAAAAATTCATATATTTTTGGGAGTGTTTCTGGTATTTTGTCTTTTCCCTTAATTACATGTATTTAAGGTATTTTATATTGTGTTTGTTTTGAACAAATTCTTACTTCTGATGTTGGATTAAATTTTTTCAAATAATTCTATATTCTTATATTTCTTGTGTAGATTTAACAAGCAACAAATTCAAGCTGGACACTGATGATGCTGACATACTACAGGCGGTATACACCATAGAGGAAGCTATGAAGGACTTAGTCCAAGCCACTAATCAGCCTCAACATCAGTGCAACAGTTTCTCATGAGTATAACATGTACAAGTTTTTCAACGATTTTCTAAATTCACCATTAGAATTTGTATAATTTGTCTAATTTTTTTTTTTACAGCTACAGCAAATTTTATAACATGATTAAAACATCCAAATACCAATGTTATTTATGATATAATTGGAATAAAAGTATGCCCAATACAATGAACAATCTATTGTTTTCTTTATGTCAAAATCACTGTGATTTTAGTTTTATGCAATTAAGTGATACGGAGTAAAAATTGTATCAAAAATATATGAAGCTTAAATTTGTGAAAAATGTCCAGTGCAGTAGGGAAGTGAACAGGGCTAGGTTCCTTAGCTGACATCTATTATGAAAATCTCCATGGTATCTTAGGAATACTTTTTTTTATGTATATAAAAAGAGAGCGAAAAATACATGTACATGGAGTCTATTGTTTTCTCTCACAAAACAAAAAAGAACTAGTTTACAAATGTAAATAATTTTATTTGATAATTATGACAAAATGTTAGACACACCATTTTTATACAACCTGCCATTCACAAATTTTCAATATTTATATACACACAAACATTTTGGGAAACCAATTGTTAGTGGTTCTACTATCTGTCTAAACATTCATTCCATTTCTGTATCACGATTTGAATATGCAGTGACAATATTGTCATTCAACATGCAGGAAGAAGAGATGTAAAAACTTCAGTGAACAGTTAACCTCTATCTAGTAATGGGACGCAGAGCAAATGTTTCTGATAAATGTATAACTTTTTTTTTTTACTAATTTTCTACTCCTAAAAAATTATGCATGCAAATAAGTAGGAATAATAAAACAAAAATAAATCTCAGAATGATTTATTATGTACTGAATTGTTGTTTTTAAATGTTCTAAGATGCTGGTATATACAACGAGCTATAACATCTGTAACATACACAGTATGTAATTGAGTATTGCATAGATCTACTAAAGTGGTGAAAAGTTAAGCTTTTAATTACCGAACATTTTTAAAACAAAATACATGTACAGTTGTGTATTAATACTTCAGTTAGAAAGAGCTGTTGAGTATTATTTTATGTGTAGAATTAATTATTACAGTTGTTATGTAAAACATTGTAAAAGATGAACAAGGAAAATTTAACAGATATATTTCTAACTGTTCAAATCTTATGGAGTAAAAAAAAAGGTTGAATTTTATTTTTAAATACAAAAGTCAGTACATGTCATTACATATAGATACAACAATACACATGCAGATTAAGTTTTCATATTCTTCTGGAAAAAAAACATTTAAACATAGATATCATATGACTCAACCTGAGTAGACATCAGAGCCAGATTTACAATTTTAGGGGCCCTAGGCCAACAAAAATTTGAGGCCCCATTTTGAAAAATAAGAAATATTGCTAAGTTGTTTTTATTGTTATCTTTGTATACTACTCAACATTTTGGGGGCCCCTTATTTCGAGGGGGGCCCTAGACCATGGACTAGTCAGCTATCTGTAAATCCGGCCTTGTTAGACATTCTAAGAACATGTCTATTGGCTAAGTCTAAAATTGTAGACAAAACACAGAATTCAGTGTTAGATATTCTAAGAACGATTATTTCTACTTCTAACAGGAGACAAAACACAAGACTCAATGTTAGAATATAAATGCAAGATATTGAATTGGAGGGGGTCTAAACAATTTTAAGAGTAATAATGAAATGAAAAAAAAAAAAAAAACAATAATATCAGCATATTATCTTACACATTAGTATTGTATATAATAAAAGTCATAATACAGTGATACACAGGCTATATTACAATAAATCAGTTGCATTGACACAGCCATAAACAAAAATGTGTGTAAAAAAATTATGTTACATTTACATCAAGAGACTAGATGGAAGAAACCTTCCAAGTCTGTAAAAAAAAAAAAAGCACAATAAGTTAACTAAACTGAAGAAGAAAATAAGAGTACAGAAAATTAAAAAGTAAAGTATACCCTTGACTATCTAGATCCCAATTGTTCGGTTTCTGCACTATGTAATATTCACCCCTTTATAGAATGAGGGTTTTCATAATAAAAATGATTATTTTCATCGATACAGTTGGGTGGAGGGGGTGTGTGTGTCGGATCAGACATGATTATTTATAGAGCTCCAGCCTATAGATAAGGCATACCCTTCCATCTCATGAGGCTGGCTAGTTAAGAGTGTATCGTATATTTTATAATTTTTTTAAAATTTAATGCCTGGATTTGTAAAATGATAATTTAATAATACAGCCACGAGAATTATTAAAATAATTAAGTCTTTCCTCAAGTTTGAAAATAATACTTATATGTATACATAATGTGCAATAATAATAATAGTTGTGATCCGAGTTTAAAATTGCAAATGATAAGTACCACAACCTTTAAAATTTAAAGTAGAATTCAGATTTAGTTTTTTGTACAATTTTAAAAACAAAACATTAATATAAAAACTGGCCATCTTGAAGTCAAAACAAAATTTAAAAAGGGTAAAAAAGATCAAATATAAAATAATGTGGAGATATTGTATTTACTTCAGTACAAAGTGTTTTAAAAATGGATTGAAACTATAAAACATAAATTAATATGGATCTCATTATAATGAAAGCTGAATCAGAAATAAGAAAAGATGAACAAATGTATATAATAGACTACATACGATTACTTCTCGAAAAGCAGTGAAAATACTATTAATTCATCAAAAGCTGAATAAAAAATAATGATCTATACTGTCATTATCACATTATCGTCATCAATGACCATCCGTTTAAAAGTTGCACGATATGAAATAGGTTTTCACAGAGCGTAAAATTAATAATTTATATCAATAAAGTTTCATCTATATTTAAAAGATTAAAAGTATTCCTAAAGAAGTAAAATTACACAAATCTAGGGGTTCTGTCTTGAGATAATTTTACATTGCCAGATGACACAGACAAGGCTGATGACATCTGAGTGCTGGATGGTGGCTGTGGCTGGGACAAAGAGCTAGAGGATATCACCTTGGATGTTTGCTGGAGGCCAAGAGAAGTCGACTTTTCACCCTGACCTCTGTCTTGAACAGTATGAGGAATTCCAGCACACAATCCAGAAGAACTCAATGTTCTCCTTTGACCTTGTTTAGCAAAATGGTTGGAGTCACCCGAAGGATGTCTGTAGCGAGGAGAGGATGACTGGGAAGATTTATCAAACGGAACATCACCGTCTGTTTTAGTCGTCATGCCAATTTTTTCACTGAACACCTTCCCAGATTTTTGTGACACTGATAGTTCTCTGCCAGTTCCCTTTTTATTCACTGCCCCAGGTTTAACAGATGACAGCTCCTCTAAAGTTCTGCTACAGTTTGCTGCAGCTCTGGGACATAACTGCGGACTTTGTTCAGAAGTAACTGATCCTGACTTAGTGGTGGAACCTGTGCGCCCTGACCCTAATCTTACAGGTGCAGAGGCTGTACTTGCAATACTTGATGTTGATGATCTGGTTGAAGTATTCACAGATTTCTTTGCAAATGAAGTGGAGGGCGTATTTAAAGCCCTAACCCTACTAGTTGCTGTTTTTGTTAGAGGATTGAGCTCACCAGCCGAAGATGCAGGTCTCTGTCTGCTAATCAAAGTTGTACTTTTCGCCACTTCTGTTTTCCCGGTCCATGTACTAGAACGGAGGGGTTTTGTCAATGGTGACCCAGATGGTGTAGCAATATTTGTGGATGAAGGGTCTACTAAAGCAACACTTAGTCCACCAGGGCCAGACTTTGAAGATTTAACCTCCATGCTGGTGAGTTCCAGACAGGTGTCTTCACTTTGACTGCTTGGTCTACTTGACAAGGCACAGCCTCCACTAATCATGTCATCAAAAATCCCAGACCTGCTTAAACTTGTCATGTCCTTCTCAGGACTTTCTTGTGAGACTTCAAAATGAGATGGCGCAGTTCCAAGCTTGGCATCTGACTTTATTGCTTTCACAAGTTTTCTCTGCTCCTGTCTGAATCTGTCAGCCCTGTCGTCTCCCTTCTCAAAACCTAACTTGCTATCAAAGCTACGCTGTGTGCTGGGGCTTGTTGGGATTTTACTGGGTATCTCTTTTCTCTTTATGGTTGGGCTTGCTGGGATGGTGACAGCATCTGCACCCATCTCTCCCGGCTTGCTTAAAGTTGGGATGGGCATCTCTTCCAAGATAGATCTTCTGCTGGTTGCTGTAGCTTTCACATTACCATGAGGAGAATATGAAGCAGAAGGGGGTTCACTCACTGAATGACTGGCTGGTGCATGGAGGGCAGGCTGAGGAGAGGTTGATGATGATGTGAGAGGCTTACTGTCTGGGTCAGACGGGGTCAGTTTTGGTCCCTGAGGTGATGATGAGCAGACGACTAACGCTGATGGTGATAGAGATGGAAAGGGTTCTTGTGAGGACGGAGGCTGAGTTAAGTACTTGATATTCTCTAACTGAAGTGAGTGAAGTTTTTTCTTAGAAGCCTCCTCCTGTGTTTTTTTGCTTTCAGTATTTTCTGAATCTTTTCCTTGATCTGACACCTGTAGAGACTGTCCACCATCACCATTCTGTGCCAAGCTGTCCAAAGCTAAAACTTTCTCTTGAGATTCTATCAAATCTTTCTGCTTGACAACTGGCGGTTTAGGGGAATTTTCCTCAAAAGGAAAGGTTCCAGCTGACATAATAAGCATTGAAGCCATACCTGCTGCACTAGAAGTTAGTGCAGCCACCATATCTGACCCAGAGGCCACACCTTTATTACACCTGGACATGACTGGAGATGAGGACGGCTTTGTCACGGAAGGCTTACAGTATGCCCCAGAATATGATGGCATATTTTTGGAGATGCTAGTGTTGTGACCTGATTGTTCTGAACCTGCAAGTATAAAGACAGATAAAACAATGCTTAAGTTTTACTCCATTGTTTTGATACTTTTTCATGGCATAATGAAATATTTTCAGCATTAAGATTTTATACGCATGAGATATTTAAATTTATCAAAATAATAAAACAGACATTAATTACATCACTTCAATATTTACAGTAAACAATGTAAGCTAGATGAAAATTGGTAACCATCTTGGTAGTTACTTATGTTTATCCTAAATATTAAAGCTTCAACACTAGTGTATCCTCCACTGTAAACAGCTAGTGAATTCAAAGTAATTTAATACTAATTAAACAAAATTAGTGTTATACTATTACAATGAATTTAGTACTTGTTTCACTAATTTACAAAATACTTATGAAACTCCAGTGTAAAATATTACATCATTCTAAATAATTCTAATTAAATCACTGGACCATACTTGTGTTACCTTCCAGTCTAGACAGTTACATAATAACTACATGTACTAATTAAATACCCTTTTAAAAAGGAACTTGTATTAACAGCATAATGCCATAATTCAGTTAAGTAAAAAAAAAGAAAACTACATATAGTAACCAATGTTAATGCCACCCAAAGCAGGATATATTATGTGACTTTAAAAAAAAAATATTCTGATTTGTACAAATTTAAAAATAAGTTTTATCTGACTTATTCTATAGCTTGAATGGTACATTATATTTTCTTGTTTGACACTGTAATAAATGAGAGCTGCATAAAGTATTTAAATGTAACTTAAAATACCTGAAAAAAAATAGATACCTTGCATTACAATTATTTTTTTTTAACAATTTGTTGACAAAATAATATTGAGACCAATTAATAGAAAACAAAATGTTAAAATTTCCGATATATTTCAAGCAATAAAAATTAAGTCAAAAAAAAAAAAAACAACAAAAAAAACCTGAGATATAAAGTCAAAGTAGATTAAAAAAAAAAACACACAATCAACATAGCACGCAAAATGCATACATAGATGGCTGCAAGCATGAACAACAGCACACTAACACTGTTAACACACACATAAACAATGGCAATTAGAATAAAATAAAAAGCTCATCACAGTCTTGAGCTGGTACCTACATTCCAGTAGCCACTCTTAAATATCTATGTTTGGTTAAAATTTGCTTCCAAGACCACCATAAGCCTTCATGCAAAATACATTGATTGTTTGTTTGGATTTTATATACAAATATATTTTTTGTTTGTTTTGGTACAATACTTAACATACCATCAAGTTTCAAAACTTGTCATGCTTTCAATATGGTAGATGGGAATACTTTATAGCTGAAAACAGTATTATGTTAGTTCATTTTTTATGCAGTTATGTTAACACAAATAAATAACAGCACTCAAAAAAACTTATTTACATATATTTTTCCAAAACAGTTTCTCATTTTACTGATTTTTAAAAAATAAAAAATGTATAAAATAACAATATATAAAATATTATCATAATTATGAGACATTGCGTCATCCAATAAAAATGTTTATTAGGCCGAAAAAAAATATACTATACTTTGATGACCAGATATATATTGCCAACCAATTCTCCTTGCTTCTAAACAATAAAATAAGTGAAGTTACAAAGGTTTTAGAATGTCTGAATTTAGAATATCTCTATACATATGAGAAGCGCAGGATGAGTCTTTAAAAAAACTATCTGCTCATAAATGGCTATCATGGTAAGTAGTATAGTTCTTTTTTTTTTTTTTAACTCATCTTCGAAGAAAGGGTAAGTTGTGCTGAAAAACTATTTAAAAAAAAAAAAAAAGATAATACTGTTTATTTAACCAGTGTCTACCTTGGATACATCTAGCATTGAGTGTTACACTGAGAGGATCAGACAGTTGTTTTGATTGGTCAGGTAAGAGAAGGTCAGGCAGATCATCCGAATCATCTGACCCCATCTCTGATCCATCATCTAAATCTAGCTCTGCAGAAGAGTTATGAACAATACTTTGCTTGGTTTCAAATAAAGAAACCAGAAACCCATGTTAATGAAAATTAAAATCTATATGGCAGCAAAAATGTATAGAGATATATAATAATATCTCAAACAAAATTTAATCTAAAAATAAAAGGATGCTCATGAGGAACAAAGTCAAGATGCTTTCAACATTATAATTCATGACAGAGACGAAAAAATATTAAAAAAATATAACATCTACATGCTTATTAGTTAGCTTAAGGAGGGAAAAAAAATAGATTGGTGAATAACCGTAGAAGCAAATTACTGCAAGTGCTGATTATAAAAAAAAATAATTTTTGTACGGATTTAATAAAAGCTATTTTAACTTTGGGCTGGGCAGATTAAAACTTTAAAAAGTACGCATAGTTTCAGCTGCCTCCCCCCACCCCTCACCTCCTACCATGAATTTAAGCTTAATGTTGAATGCATTATAGGCTGAATTTTTTTTTTAACTTTTCAAAAAAAAACAACAAAAAAACTTGATCTTTATCATCAAGTTCTGCTGGTGCCATTAAAAGTTGAGTTTTCAAATATAAAAGACGGGTATGCTCCAAACTGCTATAGCCAGATGGCTGGGGCTCTTGTAAATAATCATGTCTTGACCCATCTATACCAATAAAACTTTTTATTACCATCAATTTTTTATGGATAATTATTATTTCTTAACAACAGAGGTTGAGTTGGATAGTTTGTAGTCTATTTTACATCTGAGTACATGTGATTTTAATTAATTTCAGTTTAAAACAATGTAACTGGGACAGAAAGGGAAAGCTGAATCATATTTTTAATCTCAGCTTTCCATTTCGGACAAAAAGAAAAAGATACACAGAAAGAAAATGTGTGAACAGAGAAAAAAAAAAAACTAATGGTTTAATATGATGTTGATTTACCTAGATATTTGCCCAGCCCTACGTAAACTAGCAATTAGTATAAATACAAATGATCTATTTAATTTAGAAGAGAAAATAAAAATACTGGCAAACTATTTACAGCATCATCAAGTCACAGTAACATCTTTTGAAATAATTATAAAGTTAATGCAGATTTAAGATTCCCATTGCATCTAAGCAGCTAATGGCTGATATACCACTAATAAAAGAAACAAACTTTTCAAGAATTCTTCACTAAACACTAAAAAATACTTGTACAATTAGAACAAAAAAATGGCAGAGGTAAACCAAAAAATAAAAATCGCAGAAAGTTTTTTAAAAAAAAAAAAAATGTTAAATCAGGCATCGGGTTAAACATGCTCGGTCTAACTAGCTGTTGGGGGAATGAGATGACAAATTACCAGCTGCAGTTTGAGCCTCGCTCATCTCCTGACTGACTGTGCCAGGAAGAACCGCCTCACACTGCCATGGCTGGAAAAATAGGCCAATGTCCAATGTCAGCAAATAAAATTTGAGTTTACATTCAGTAGTTTATAAACTTTTTTTTGAGTTCAGCATATTGTAAACTCTGCATTCATTTCATCAAAAAAATTCTTTCAAGCAAATTAATTTAACATATTTGAAAAATAGTTTTTATCTATTTTATAATGTTCAATTTACTATTTTTTTCTTCATTGCATAACATCAAGCACTATTTAAAAAAAAAAAAATGAAAGCTTTTTTTATTCCAAATTCATTTAAATAAAACAGTGAAATTTACTTATTTATACAAGTTTTCCTTCATAATGTAGTACTTTTACAGCACATGTTAAAAAGAAATGGGTGTAAAAATGTGGAGGATTTGATGATCATTCCAAACAACAAAATCATCAGTGACAGATAAAATTACTAACTAGTATCATATATGCAGTAAAAGTGGAAAAAAAATTAAGAAAACAATAATGGGAGACAAAACATACATGTATTTATATACAATAGTAACACAAAGCAAGATGATGGGGATAGCTTAAACTTAAATTTTTAAAAGAAATATCAATACTGCTGTTGCAATATGTATATCTAATTTGAAACAATAGCTTATTAACAAAAATGTTCCTAAATTTAAAAGTTGAACTTAAATTATTTACCTCAAAGATTGTAAGATTTTTTAAAGGTGCCATTAATGGAATTATCAAATGATAAATAATGAAAGGCCAAATAAAACATAAAATATATTTGTCCTAGATAACATTTTATGCTGACCTGATTTACAGAAGGACTAAGGACAGGATCGAATACTGGTTGTTCTTCAGATCCAGAACTCTGAACTCTGGGGAGGGATACATTTTTTTAAAGAATGTTATTGATATTTTAGGTAAACAGAAAAAACTCCTTCCACTATTTTACGGTGTTTAATTTATTTCTGCTAGATTTATTTGACACAAGATCATAAATATACAAGTCATAAAATAAGGGTGACATGCAACCTTCGATAATTTTTTTAATTTACATTCAATAATTGATATAATTCATTTTTAGAATGATAAAGAGTAGAGAAAAAACATTAAATGTCTGCCAAAATATTTTTGTGACAATTTCCGCAAAAAAATAATATTACAAAAAAAAAAAAAACCAACTTACTTGGGCTTTTGAGAAGAGGATACAGGCATCTTTGCAAGACCTTGAGCTAAAAAAATAAGAGAGATTTGAAATTTTCTGTTTATGTATTATAAAATCAGATATTATAATAAAAGAAAGGTCTTTTAGACACAGATTTGAAGACTAACCAAATCCATGACTTTTTACCTGGCAAAAGGATCCCATCCAGGGCTTGATTAAGTTGTTCAACTGGTGACTGTGTTGGGGCTATTTGAAAATCTTCACTCGGACCAAAAACAAGCTGAAATGATTTTAATTTTTATGAGATAGTCTGATATTCAACATTGTCCACAAAGAGGATTTCATTCAATAATAAAATGTTTTGCTAAGAAATTAGCACTGGACTAAGGGTCTGAAAATGCTCAATTTAATGTTGGTTGTCTTCTTGAAATAATGATAATTTAGTTAACTTACATGAACTTACATGAGCACTGTTTTGTTTTGTTAACTTACAGGAGCATATTTATTGATCATGCAGATAGATTACTTAGTAGTTTAGTCAACGCATGAGCATAATTATTATCATATAGAGATAGATTACTGAGTAGTTTAGTTTGCATGAAAGACAGGTGGGAGAGCCATTTAGAGCGCTGGACTGCAAACCTGAGAATGCAGGGGATTCTTAGAATTTTTCCAGGTGCTGGTTAAAAGTCCCTCAAGTTCACCCAGCTTTAAAAAGGTACCTGAAGTTGGGGAAGTGTGCTAACCACATAGCCCAATTGTATGCAGTAGTTACATTAACTAATCAATTCTACACATCTCCCCCCATGGCCCCTTTAGGGCTAAGGAAACTTTTTGCTTGCTTACATGAGTATAAGTATGATCATATAGTTAGATTACTGAATAGTTTAGGTAACTTACATGAGCATAAGTAATGAGTAGTTCTATTGCACGAGTCTGGTGAGGTGTGTCTACTAAAGATGCTAATGATGCTGAGCCCTCTCTAGAAAAATAAAAATGTTTTATTAAACATGCTTTCTGCTGTAATGAAGGATTTTTGTTGTTTCAAATGAAGTAAAATTATGTGAAACAAATGATATCACATACAGTGGACGAAGTAAAGTAGGTCCAAAAACAATCCCTAGGTTGCTAGCACTCATCTGATTGAAGTCTGATTGAGATGCCACCCTGAAACATTTTTAAAAATATTGGTTTTGATCCATCAGGTACTATATGCAAATTTAGGTCTATTTGGTTTATGAAATAACAACATACTAACTTAGTAATCTAATACTTGACAGACACTTCGATAAGCAATTTTAGTGACATTAATATCTAATTAAAAAGAGGATTAATTAATTAGTCTTTCTTAAATAATAATTAATAATATCTGATTTTCACATTTTCATGACTGTTAAATAAATACTTCAGCAAAGAAGGCATGTCTTCAGTTGGTAGAGGGTAAACATACTTATTTAAAACCAGTTATGGTCTAAACTCTAAATTATGTCTTCCCTTCTATGTCTGTTTGTTGTACTACTATGACTAATGTTTGTTTTTGCACAAAAGTAAGCTTTAACAGTGAATGTTTTGAAATTACCTTTGCAGGTGATGCATGAGCACAGCACATGTACGCAGGTTGGAAGCAGGGAGTTTACAAACCAGATTTTTCAAATGCTCTATAAGACTGTTATTAAGTAATTGCCCAGACATATTTTCCTGTAATTTCATACAAATAGTTTATGTTACTTTCATGAAGGATACCACCTAGTACATACTGTATAACATAATTGAATCCTTGCTGGATAATAAGAAATAATGATGCATGTACATGTATATTAGTGGGACGGAGAGTCGTGGGTTCGATCCACGGTGAGGCCCATGTAATTTTTCCAGGTGAAATTTGGTGCAAAGTCGTCCCACAAGTCCACCCAGCTTTAAATGGGTACTGACTTTAGTTGGGGAAGTAAAGGCGGCTGGGCGTTGTGCTAACCACACAACCCCTTCATATGCAGAGGTTATAGAAACAGATGATTCTACACTTCATCTGCCCCGACGGCCCATTAGGGCTAAGGGAACTTTACTTTTTTACATGTATATTGAAAATTGAATTAACATATTCAGTTTTCAGCATAGGCCAGAAGAAAATATATAACATTTAAGAATCCTTATTATAAAACAGCATCTAATTAAAAAAAAAAAAAAAAAACTAGTAACAAACTCTCTCTCCGATATATACACTGTATATATATATATGAAAGTATGTATGTATGTTTGGTTAGAAATCCACATTATCAAACGAAACAGCAAAAATTGACATACTACATGTACTCAGTAATGCACCTGTTAATGTACATTGCTAATTATTTTTCTTTTAAAATATTGGGATTTAGATATTTTAGCATTTATGATCTCAAATTTGACACTATCTCAATTCATTTAGAAAACCTATTTTCTTTCCAATTTATTGAAAGCACGCTAATCACGGTACTGAAAAGAGACCACCTCCTAAATGACAGTAATCATTTTTTCATCAAATTACTATCTATTACAGTAAATTAAGTAACAGCTATGTTAACTTTGTTGATACTATAATGATTCTTAAAATGTGCGAATTAAGATTTATAACTAAATGAAAATAGTACAAACTTGATATCTAAGATAATGTTAGTAATAAATGTTTAATAAGATGCATCCCAATATGCAGAAATTACAAAACTTGAATCTACATGATTTGTAGTTAATGTTATCTACACTTGGTGGTTAGTGTTAGATTGGTAAGTGACATTTTCATTTCCTAGACACTATAAAAACAACTAATGGGACGGTTTTGGAGTGTCCTTCATTCATCCCCCACCATAGCAGATAGTTCAATGGCCATGGAGCCGGGCACCATAGGAGTATTATCATCCACCACCCCCCAGGGTTCAAACATGTGCAAAGATCAGCTATATACTAACTAGTACATAATAAAACAATACAAAACACATTAAGTGACCTCTCACCTTGGCAGTGTGGATGAAATCTGAGTACAGTCTAAATGTTAGCAGAGGTTCAGGGAGCTTAAACGAAAAACAAAGATTTGTAATTGAAGAGAAACAAAAAATAATTCTCAATATTTTTGTGAGCAATAAAAAAATTTAGCCTGATTTTTCCATACCTGTCTGAGATACAGTTTGAGTACATTGGAGATTACATTAGGATGGATTTCAGAGAGATCAACAGCTTCTGGGTCTAGGTCAAATTTCTGACAAAGATTTTCCACCTTACTTTTAACACCAGACACTCTGTAAATGCCCTGATCAATGCAAATAATAAAAAAATCTGAGACTATAAATTCAAAATCTAAATGCCATAAAAAAAATAATTTAAAAAAAGCAGCATTATTCACCTTGATCATGACACCTCTTTTTTCAATCTCACTCAGGCATTTCGTTACAATGGGAGGAACCTTGCTCTGAAAATTGTCAACCTGTTCTTGAAAGTCAACACCAAATGTAGTATTTCTTCGTCCACGATGCTGCAACAAATGTTAAAAAGTATTTAGAAATAATTTGGCTAATGGGATTATGCAGAAGTTTACAGTATTTTATTTTCTGAAAAAGTCATTTTGAAAGTAATTAAGAAGTTTTTGTTTAAAAAGGTGTTTGAGATATCAAAAAATGTGCTAGTAATATTTTTTTTAGTGTTTTGTACACATAAGCCTTACTTTATTAAGATTTTTTAATTTAATTAATATAACATTGTCATTAGGATATGCATTTTTAGTTCCATTTAAACACAGAGTACTTACAATTAACAGTGATGGTATATCCAAACCATCCTCTCCGGCTACAGTTAAAGTTCTTTTCATTTGTTGGCTTCTTTTTTCTTGATCTGCAGTTGAGAATTTGAAATGAATTTGATTTAGAAAATATGAAAAATCTTTAGGCCGAAAACTTAATAACTGACCATTCATAATAAATTTTACTAATTGAGGGCTGGCTTTTCTTACTGTGATGAGCGGCATGTGCTGCAGCTGCAATTAGCTCCTCCTCTGTTAACTCATCTAAGGACTGGCTGGATACAAGGCGTCTGGGAGTTCGGTGTGGACTACCACTTGGTGATGATTCATGAGACTTGGAGCTACATGATGCACTATCTGTGTCAGATGTTGTCACTACATTAGGGATTTGTCCCCAAGCTTTCACTGGAAGACGATATTTATCTAAATCATAAAAAAAAAAAAATGAAAACCCAAGTACTAGAACTATGGTCACACTAAGGATAAAGCAGAACCAAAAAAAGATAGCTTTGGTATTGATTCCATATTAGTTAACATCACAACCCGATGAGCCATCAAACCAAAATAAATAAGCAAAGATACCTTTTTTTGGGGATGCAATAGGTGAGCCTTCTGGTGAATGATGATCAGAGACAGAGCCATTTGAATGAAAGCTTTCTTTGCGTGACTCATCAGAAGTTCTGATAATGATATACATGTAGAAAGTTATAGTAATATTTTACATATATTTTTCTTTTACATCTTAACATGCAAATGATATAAGACACAAATAATTTTTTTTTTAATTTTAATTAAAAAGCAAAATTATGGTAATCTTTTTTAATGACCTTTGGCCTTGAACATATGGTTCAAATACAAACACTTCAGGCTCGCACTGTTGAGCAGACTTAGGTAATCTTCTCAAGAACTCAGCATACTGACTTCCTGGTTCATAAACCTTACTACTTTCACTCAAAGTCTGATACTGAAGTGGTAGTGGCGACATTATACTATGATATAGCTGAAAGTATTCAACTGTCACCTAAAACAAAATTTTTTTAGAGAAATATTATTAAACATGAAATAAAATAAAAAAGTGCTAATAAAAATATAAATACATTATACATGTATCAATTTTTTAAAAATTACAATACAAATGCTTTTTTTTATTAATAAATTTAATTTTTCCACGATTTACTCAGTGGCAATCAATATTTTTGTATTAATACATGCATCTAGTTTACAATCAATGAATGTTTTTTTTTTTTTTTACATATACTGGTACAGCGGTATACTGCCAACAAATTAAAGTATAATCAAAAATTTTATACAATTCATAAAAAATTTATAATAGATAGAATAGAATATTGATCACCTCTTTTATAACAAGATCGCATTGCTGTATTTGTTCTCTGACTTTAGCGAGAAGTTCCTTCTAAAAAAAAAGAAAATCTTTTTCAGATTTTTATTAACTATTTTTCAATTAGAAATTCGATAGATTAAAACCATTAACTGTACTATTAGAATACTTCTGTGTAAATACGTCATAATTTTTGTACGAACGGTTTGTAATTTTCACCTCCATATTTGTCCATACTTTTAACCAGTTTTCCATATTTTTTATATCAACGGTTTGCTTGTCTTATCGAGATTCATCCATGAAATGATGAATAGTTTGAATGTCATGGCATTAAATATTTCTAATTCTAACCTAAACCTATTTTGGCACCCACATAAAACTGTTTGAAAGTGAAACTTTGAAGCTATATGAATGCACAGCCTATGCAAAAAAAAAAGCTTTACGTGTGTTATCATGTGTAACACATTAGCAGCATTGGTATGTTAACATTGAAGATTTTGAGATATTTTCATGGCGGACTGAAAGTTTTCCCTTCCTGGAACACTATACAAAGAATAGTCAGTTATGATCCAACCTATTTCTAACCATTTTTGTCACCTCCTTAACTGGAACAATTGAACTCGCATTATGTTAATGCAGAACAAATATATAGATGAGAATGTTTCAAGAGCCACATAGAGTTCTTAGCCCCATCTCCATCCCCCCAATCATCCATACTTAGCACCCAAATTTAAGGATTAGAGTTTAATTACAATTACAAAGACATCCCCAAGACCGGAGTACACTGAAATGGCATGATAGGATTAAGACCTGAACATAATTTTGAAAGGGCACTTAAAATTTAAACACAACTAAATACAGTAGAATTTTTTCATTACATAAAAATAATATAATTTTATTATAAAAGAATGTGTAGTAATAATATTGCTTAATATAATACCAGCTTAATTAATTTGTAAACCAGGATCTATATTTAAAAAAAAAATCAATATTCTTTAATGATGTTAAAAACTAATTATTACCAATTTTTTTAATTTTTATAAGTACTTTGTGGTATTAATTAAATACAAATGCTTAAAGCTACTGAGGGTTTTTCAATTCAATTACCTTAACCTTAAAAAGTTCCTGCTGTCTAAAATTGGCTTCTGCAACACAGGCTTTATATGTTGTTTCTGCTTCAGCAGCCTAAATTTAGATTACAAATTATAAGATTGAAAGTTAAGTCTTTTTAACTAATATTCACTAACAAAGTTATGGTTTTACTATGCTCTGAAATGTAAAAAATAATTCTATTCCTCATATCCTACAAATATTTAAAGAAATTATAAGGACCAAAAATAAATAAATCATGGATGCTAAATTCAATTATTAGTTTTCATTATTTATCTTGCCACTCATCAATGATTGTAAATTAAGGATATAATACTTACAATTTACAGTGTACCTTATTTAATTTAGCAGTGAACAGAGGAAGTAAACGTACTTTAAGTCCAGAATATTTTGATGTTATAATTTTGGCATGTTATAAATTACACAATACAATCTGATACCTATGCTTTTTTTTAGTCATTATAATTTATATAAATATTTATTTTTTACTACTGAGTGCATATTAATAAATAAAAGCTTTTGTTTAAGCTCTAAAAGTTATTAGCTTTGGAACTTTTCAAGATGTTCATTTATGGACTCGATATTTTTTACATAGTGTACTGCCAAGGAGAATATACTGGTGTACCAATTAAGGAGCAATCTAACTAAATGAGAAAAGTCCAAATTGGACAATACAAGAGTCAAAGAGTCAAACTAAGAAATCCAAAAACCTGCAGAACGCGAAAGTAATCAAAAGATGATAATTAAAAATATTTTCCCCATTGCACATAACAAATTACTTTGTGTACAGCTTCTTCCTCAGCTTTTCTTCTCTTCTCCAACTTTTCCCCATCAGCCTTCAGTGATAATTCATGTGCTCTTTCACAATCCTGTTGTCTTGTATTGTAAAGGTTTTGAGCTTTCCTCAGATTGGAAATGGATTCAGACTAAATAAAAAAAAAAAATTACAAAGAAATTATCCACACTATTTGTGTTTATATGTTATACAATAGAAAGAATTTGCTGAAAAATTAGCCATAAACTGTCAATGTAATTTTTTTAAAATCATGAGTTTTCAGCCATACATATCTGAGTATAAATAAACTGACTATAAACTAACTATAATTATATTCAAAAATTAGTAAGACTTGGGAGGAAGGAGGGGTATATACCACATGATATATTAAGTCAAGCTGAAAGCCTATAATGTAAAAGCCATAAAAAATAATTTCAAAACAAGAATTTGTTATTATTGAAATAATCATACCATTTTTCTATGTTCTCTGTGCCAAGCTTCTTTTATATATTTGTATGCTTTATCATGTTCCAGTTTTCGTACAGCTAGGGGCTTAAAAAAAGACAGGTTTATTAGTTTATCTGCAAAAAGGTCCTGAGAAATATTATGCCCAATATTTTTTTGAAAGGTAAAGGAACTAACCTCAACAAACTTGTGTGAATGGATGACAGCCTGTGTAGTCTGCAAGCTACTTGAAAAATCTACATCCTAAATTGAATAAAGAAAAGAAAAAACTCAAAAGGAATTTATTCAAAACATCTTCATGTATAAATTGACTGTCATCACTAGTAAATCATTTATTACCTGACTTAAAGCTGTGCAAAAAACAGATTGTAGAGGCAGGAAGCCCTGGCAAAGAAATATGTTGAAATTTAACAAATTAATTTATTACAATAACAAAGCCATAAAGCAAATTACAAGAATTAGAAAAGGAGTGCTTTTATTGTTAAAGTACAGTGCACATGAAAAATACATTTATATAAAAAACTTCATTTAATATGTTTAGGGCTTAGATTTCTATATCCTTAATCAAGTAGCAACATGCATGTTTTTATCAAGTATCTTTATATGTTTCACAAACAATTTCTATGGGGTACTTTAGTTACTTTTAATTGCTAATTGTTTTAAAATGTGGATAGATTAAATTTATAGCAAAAAAAAAATTAAATGATTTTCTCGAAAATTTTATTCCAATTATTTTAAGTCTTAGAAATCCTGAACCCAATGGTAACAATAATTAAAGTAAAACTGTTGGTACTTAAGTTAAAATTGCTAAATAAAAACATTACAACAATTATAGAAAGTTTGACATATTTATCATAAAAAAGAGTTTTTAGTTTGCCAAAAAACACTATTAAACTTTTATGCTTTTTACAACCCATTTTGACAACAGTAATGGTTTTACAGCCCACCAATAATAAGGCATCATTAATTGTAATAATAGATTTCCCCCTTTTCCAGATTTACAAACATTTCTTTTTGTAACATACAGAGATTCTTGATACTTTTAATTATAAATATTAATTTTGATGGGACCCACCAGAAATGTGTGGTTGGCCGCAACCTACACCTTTGAGAAACACTGCGTTAAATACATTGCTAAAAACCTGGAGCAACTCAGCAGAAAAATAAAATTGTGTATACCACTTACATCATCTCACTATAAGCTGCTTCTCTTAATAGTAAGTTCCCAATTTAATTCTTTATAAACTGATTTTGAGATATTTATAGCTTTTTTTTTTTTTTTTATTTGTTAACAATATTTATTTGCAAAGATATTTATCCACATTTAGAAAACGATTTATTGTAACAAGAAAATGTTAATTACGAAAATGTGTCTAACATCCTTTATATATTTTTTTTCTTATAATAAATATCAACACTAGACATAAGATTAAAAAAAAATGTTTTAACTCAGGTGTTGTGTTTTTTTTTTTTAAACAAATATTAAATGAATCAATTTTTTTATATTAATGATTCAAAAGCTTACCTGAGTTGATCCTTTACAATGTTAGCATTAAATAATCAATTAATAAATTTAACTAATCAAATTCAAGAAATATATAGAATAGAATTAACACTAATAGCTATTTAGATTCAAGACTACCAACATCATTGTACTAAAATGCATCATTAAAATTGATAAAATAAACATTAAGGAAAAGACATTATTCACGAGCAGAACTGAATACTTAGCAAACTAACACATCACCCAATTAATATTCATCTCAAAAATTTTTTATGTGCACTTTTGTTTGTACCTATGTCTTTCTATGTTATAAACAAAAACATTTTTTATAATTCTAGATCATAGGACTGAAAATAGACATAAATTACATTAGTTCCACATCATTTTAAGGGCCAATTACTTTAACATAATTATTGATCGAATGACATTTTCAAATATTTTGTTAATTACCTTCTGACTATCACTATGATTTATTCAGTTGAGATATGCCAAATGTAAAAAATATCAATAAACCGGGTACCAAAATTATGTCTACTAAATAGTGTGCTGTATGAGTGGACGAAAATGGAAAGGGACGAGCTTTAAAAATTACTAACCAAGTAATATGCTGTACAATTAATCACTATGGTAATTGTATGGCTTTAGTAAAATGTGATTGTTTGGGGTAATGACTTGATGGAAACTAACGATCCTAATCGACTAAAAATGGTAATTAATAAAACAGATTAATAAATGGTGATCTTTTTTTTTTTTGAGATTTTTAAATGAGTATTTTTAAAGTAACTCCGCCAAGGACGGTCCCAAGCCCGGCTGAAAAAGGAGGAGGGTTGGGCGTGCGGCTAGCAACCCCACCCTGTTAAAAAACCCTTTGCTACAGAAACACGAACTAAAGAAAAAACAGATATTTCAGTCCTGGGAGAAGAAGGTTCTTCATCACGAAGACTCATGAAGCTTAGTTGTGGTGAAAGCCGAAAGGAAGCCACAAAGCCGACTACCCTTCTGAAGTGGACATCACCAGGATGGGGTTCAGCTGGAAGCAGCTGGAGAGAATGGCTCAGGATAGAAGTCGCTGGAGAACTTTAGTTGGTGGCCCATACCCCGATAGGAGTGACGGGCAATGATGATGATGATTTTTAAAGTACAATATAGCTAACCTGGTTAAATAAGTATTTATTAAGTATAATATAGCTAATGAGAATTCTGTCCAAAATAAAATTTAGTGGGAAGAGGCAGGGTCTTATGTCTTTTACTTTAGAAAATATTAAAATTAGAAGAAATGACAAGTGCATGTAATATTTTTTATGAGATTTTAAAATTTTAAAAAATTAAACTCACATCTTTTTTTAAACTATTCTGAACAGTATTAGCTAACCTAGATAAATTTTTTGCATAGTCTTGCTCTGAAATGAAAATAAAAATGTAATAATTTTGACAAAAACATAAAAAAAGATACAGTTAACAAATAATACAAAATTACTGAATTTTTATGCTAAAAGCATGGAAACTAAATTTTACAAATAATCTAAAATATCTTCAATAGTACTAAAAATTTAATTAATTTAAATCATTTTCACCTAGCTGAGTTTTCTTCTCAAGGTATGTTATTATATCTGAAATATATTTTGAGCAGACTTTGGCTCGCTGTAAAGCCAAACTAACCCCTTTGTCTAGAACAGTCAAAATCTGGTCTTGTTCTTCAGTTGACAATTTAACTATGAGATGAGTTCAAGAAAATTTAGTAAGTAACAAGATGATTAAAACATAAGATGATTTAGGACTTTTTTAATACAGTTATTTATCAAGCTCTTTAACAAAAGTTGAGAACAGAGCCATATTCTAACATTTTATGAAGTAAAAAAGAAAGGATTCACTGCAGATTAAAATGGCAAAAGAGAACAGCTAAATTAGGTCCCCGCAAAAATACAACATTAAGATTAATGTTTTTTAATTAATTAATATAATTGTTTACAAATTAGAATATACAGTCGATTCCGCTTAATTGGGACACATCGGGACCGAGGCTTTTTGTCCCATTTAAGCGGCTGTCCCAATTAAACATACAAATTTACTATTGGCTTCTTGGTTTGGTTCCTTTGAGATTTGTCCCAAATAAGCAGCTGTCCCAATTAAACGGTGTCCCAATTAAGCAGAATCCACTGTACTAGTTGAAACTGCTAAACAATTGCAATATTTTTTTGTTTAACTATAAAGTTTCGATATCAATTTAAATTCTTTACCCTGCAAATGTCATTAATAATTATAATATAAAAGGCGACTATCTTAAGAAAATGAATTTATCCTTTAACATTAGTGAGTGATGGGTGGCCAAGTGGTGTAGACCACTTGACCTGAGAGTCTTGGGTTCAATCCTCAGTAAGAACCAAGGGAATTTATCGAGGTCTTGGTGAAAGTTGGTTATAAGTCCCTCAAGCTCACCCATCTTTAACTGGGTACCTGACTTAGTTAGGAAAGTAAAAGGTGTTGTGCTAACCACCCAATCCTTTTATATATTTGTTACAGAAACACATGAATTCTACATTTCATCTGCCCCAATGACCCCTTTGGACTGTGACCTTAACAGAATGTATAAAAAAAATAATGTTGAAGTTTAAAATAAGTTAACCATGAACTAAATATTTATATAGGAAACAGTTTATTAATCATAGGAAATATTTCATGACTGATGTATGTGCCTTAAAAATAAATACTGAGACCCACCATCCCTCGCAATTATTCCACACGATTTATAGTCTCATTAACAATGCTACTTAAATCACTCAGTCTGTAATGGGTCATTTAAAGATCACATAACTTTTTTTTTCTTGATTATTACATTCAAAGAGTTCTTGATTTATAGAATATTATGATTTTATGTGATGCAATCGACTAAATTCCTGACGAATCTTGATAGCAATTTATCATTGTAGATTCTGTATTTGAAACTACTGCAAGCAGTTTGAATAAATCATAATAAGCTTCCTAATAATATGTAACATTTTAGACTTGATTTGTGATTTGAATAGAATAATAATGCAGGATAATTAATAGATATCATTTATAGTTTGACGATTCACAGGAATGATTAGACTAGATATTTTGGATAATTTTTTCCAACTTTCCAACATATTTTAGATAATTACAGCTATTTTTAGTTCTGGAGAATGGACAATACATTTTGATTTTCTGTTATCTTAATGCAATTTTAAATTGGACAATGTTGTAAAAAAAAAACTATAACATCAATTTGAATGGTAATATTTTAATACTTTTAATATTTTAGACTTAACATCTGATATTTAAATCCACAAAAATTATTTTATGAAATGTTCATTTTTGAAAATCATTTTCCAAATCGAGGAGAGGGTAGGCAGCCATTAATATTAATACAGGAAACAGTATTCTTATTTTAGGTGAGCATCAGGCATACAAGAACTAGGTATTATTATAAATGGTTTATATTAATGTTTAAATAGTTTCACAATTTCCTACTTCAGGGAATTGAAATTTGATGTAGTTAATAAATTTTAAGAGTAAAAAGTACAATGTTGAGTCTGGTTTTATGTTTTATACATTTCATTCATCAATAGGATATTGTTAATTTTGTGTTGATTGAAATTGCCTACCCTGTTTAACCATCAATGTTTCGTTTTTTTTTTGTTCATTAATTCATCAACAAACTCACAAAGCATAGTAAAACCTATAAATTTTTTTGTTACAATATTAAAATTATTGTGTTCTTTTGAGTATATCAGCATTAGCAGTCTGAATCACTGAAAGGTCTATAAATTTGAGGGTGTAGCTGACTATTATATGATAAGTATTTCTTCATGTGTAAATCAAACCTTTTGGTGTTTTTTGTTTTTTTTAAATCATTTTTTTTAATGATTTTTTTCATTATTAGGAAACAACAAGTAAGAGCATTTAGCTTGAAAATAAATGCAGTATATAATAGTTCAGTTTGTTTACAAACCTGTAATATTGTCTTGAATGGTTTCCTCTCCAGCAATATTGTTCATTGACTAAAATAAAAAATTAATGAAAACATATTACATAAAAGAAAGTATTAATTATCCTGATCCATTAATATTAAAATAAAACCTTGATTAGAAAAATTATCTTACTCTAGTTTTCAGATTCATCACTATCTGGGGTCCTATGTCTCCCATTAAATAGTCTGACACACTAAGATAAAAAGAAATATGACATTTTTTGTAATCCAGATGAAAAAAATGAAATCATCAACCGGAAATAGCTTTAGTGTATTTTTTTAGTATAGTGAATAACAATACCTGCTACTAAAGGCCAAAGCTAACTGATCAATAGCATCACAGAAAAACTGAATGTTGATGGTCTCTTCATAGTTATGATCTAAAGTAAAATAAAGTAAAGACAATTTTGAATGTACTTCATTCAATAGCAAAATTAATAAGAATCTTATAACTGAATTTCCCATCACTTAGAAAAAAACAAGTCTATGGAAAGAAACTTTGAATTCTTAAATAACACAATGTTGACAAAAAACTGAAACCTTTAATCATATCTATCAAACTTTTAGCAGCGGTAAAAATGTCCTGGGATTGAAGAGCTGGATAATTCTGCATTACTGGATTTAAAACTGATAGCACTTCTCCTAAACCTTCATGAATAAGCACACGAGAGTCTTCCTCTGGCTCTAAACAAAACAATTAAGTACAGTATTGACAATATAATTACTGATATACTGAATAGCATTGAATTAAATATCAAGGAAAAAAAACAAACAAATCCGTTGCAATATACATTTTTTTTAAAATAAGAAACAGACAATTAAAAGGATTATACTTAAGGTACTACATGTACTAAGTAAAAAGACAGCTTAAGGTACTACATGTACTAAGTAAAAAGACAGAGTTTTTACTAACAAAATAAAAACGTCTTACCTATTCCTTCTGTAAACATAAGCCTCAATCGACCCAGAGAATCAGAAAATTTTTTGACTTCCTGAGTAAGAGCAAGTATTTCATCATGATTGATAATACTCGGACTGTGCATCTCACTAGTTGCTATTGTTCCCAATGAACAACTTTTCTTTGGTGGCTGGACAGACTGCATTCTCATAAATATAAATTCTCTATCAGGCGATAATGGACAACTATCAGGAGATGGAGATACTGGACAACTATCCGAAGATGATTTATACTGAGTAGAAGCATAGGCAAAATCACTCTAAAAAAAATAAACCAATGAAAACTAGTGAATAAGAGTCCTAATAAAAGAATAATTGTTTTTATTATTCTCTCAAATTTAGAATAATTTTATTAGTTTATTTTAAAAGCCTAAAAGAAAAATTACACCACAATTTTCTAACTGCTGTGTACTATCTTAGGATTCTTAATCAACCCTAAAAAAAACTATTTGTAATAGTGGCATATCTAGATAGGAAAATTAAAATAATTTTATACACAAGTAATCACACAACCATTCTAAAGTGAAAAAAAACAACTGTGCTCAACCAAAAAAAAACCTAATTGTCTTTATATGTGCAGTCTTCATGCTGAACTCACAAAAGTCACATTGTTTATTCTAAACAGCATGAGCAAAAAAGATGAAAGTCACACTCTGCACACTCATCTAAATCACCCAGTATTATATGTTCTTTTCAGAGTATATAGGAGTTGACGATCATTATTTTATCTCAAAAAAAAAAAAAAAAAAGCTAATAAAATAAAGAGATAGGCTTTGACTCCTTTAATATTTTTGAGCCTGTTATTAATTGTGTTCAAATCTTTAAATTAATAAAAATGTATATAAGCAAATTAGGGAACAAAAAAAAAATGTAAACATTATGGCATGTTTTTTAATGCAGTGATTCTTAAACGTTTGGCCATTAAAAAAGACCTGCTGGTTTTTTTCTACCCTCCTGAAAAGAAAGAATAATATAAAACAAAGAAAAGCTACAAAAAATTCCATATATTCTCTATTAAGCAATTATTCAAATTTTTACTTCTAATCTCCTGTGGATTGCGGCCCGCGCTTTTTTGATAAATCTATTTATTTATTTTTTACCTCTTTCTAATAAAATATGTTAAGTATTGAAATATATGCTATAAGTGATAAAAAGATAACTGTTCTAAAAAAAATGTCTAAAAATTTAAGAGATAACAATTTTTCTACTTGCAAGCCTACTAAAGCTTTCATTTCTTTTTACTTTGCTTAAAAACCTTAAATCAATTACCAATACATGTACTTAAAATATGCTTAAATATGAGAATTATATTACCAGCAAGAAAAATGGTATTCCATAAGGAGATCATTGATTACACTTGAAATTCTCCTGTTAATCTCTGTGTCTGAAACTGCTAAGAGAAAACATTACAACTGAAAGCTTGAGAAAACACAACCAAAGTCAAAAGATGCATTGATAAAAAAATGTGTTTCATTCTTGTGCAAAAGAATTGTGTGTTTAAAACAGCGATTATAAGTCTGATCCTTACTTTAATTACTAGCATCATGATCTTTTATCTTTAACTTATTTAAATCAAAATTTGAAATATCTTTTCTTTTGCATAGATTATATCAGCGACAGATGAAAATGTATAAATATAATAACTATATATTTAAAAAATTGAAAAATAACTATGATGTATTCACTGTTCAGCATTGGCTATAACAAATTCAATATTTAGCTAATTTGTGGTATTAAGAAATTATCGCAGCTAGTTGGGAGTGGATATTTCCAGTAATTATCATAGCTCATTTGATTACTTCGAGAAGACATGCTTCCACCAGCATGTGTATAAGTTTCATTAATTGCATCCTCAAATTTCACATACATAGCCATCATAGCATGTGCCAGCAATTATTTATTATTGAAGTCATTATTAATCTTTTCCTTACTTCTTTTATGACAAACTATCTATTGATTATGAAAATGCTTAATTTTTTTTGACATAACATATGACACTGTTCTGGACACATTATCACCTAACCCTTGCTTAGGATAGAGCTAGTAAGCTTAGCTAGGCTTTAGGATTATGCCCATGGCCATGGCTATGCCTAACATACATCACATTTGTGATTCACAATCACATGGCTATAAAAAAAAGTTTTAGTTGCTTTGGCATTAATTTAATTTTTTTTTATGTGTTATGTATAACTTTGTGATGCTGCATTTGATAATCTTTGTCATTAGATGATTAGTCAATGATTTGTTATGATTGCAGAAACTAAGAAAAAACACTGCAAAAGCCTCTTCTGCTCAATCATTCAATGCATAGCCATAATTGCTTGAAACCTACTTAAGAGATAAAAACTTTTTTCTTTATTAAAGTAGAAAAAAGCCTACTTAGTAAAAAGTTTAAGTGCTTACTAACAGACTACATTACTATAGACTATTATATTACAGTCACTACAGACTACATTGAGGAAGTCTGAGATCTTGATTGATTGAAATGATTGGGAAGTGAACCATAACACTGAACATTAACGGTGAATAATCTAACCAAAATGTGTGCATAAATAAATGCATGCAAAATGGAAACCATTTTAAAGAGGGATACGATACGTGCAAAATGTGTTCAGGACAGACCTTCTGATCCTCAAGCCAGAAGCCAAAAGGAAACAGAAAAATGTCAGCATCAAAATCATCAAATTTTTTTCTAATAGATTTTCCAATACTTTTAGCTATTCGTCGACCTTTAGACATGTTTTGTTGTTGCACACACTTAAATCATTTCAACATATTTAGTGTACATGAGCGATCAGAAGAAAAGTACGGTAATACTCCAAGAACTTGTCTTTTAAGATACCCTTACAACTACTAGCATTCCGAGAATCGGCACTTCCGCCATCTTTCATAGTCCTATTTTAGTGCCAGCTATCAGACAGCAGTGCAGCCTAAGAAAAGACAAATTTTCGAAAATTGCTAAAAATAATTCGACTAAACTTTAAAAGTAAAAAACTGTTGAAATTTTCACAATGAAACCATCAAAATATTAATAAAACAACTGTATACAAATAAATATATATAATATATAAGTTTAAACTTTCTTTTAGCCGGGCTTTGGCTTTGCCATAACCGTAGGTTTTTTAAGTAATATTGCCCTAAATATCACTGCTAACACCATGCAATAGTATACTCTTCATTCAACAGTGCATTTTTTAATTATTCAATGATGTAGTGCTATATATTTTAAGTTTTTATTACAATAATTATATTAGGGTGCATTTTTTCTCTGCTCCCCACCCCACTGTTTCACGTCACGTGACTTATGATGTCATTGAATTGAAATGTGCATGAGAGAGTGGGGAGGGGGGGGTACAAACCGTACAATGACTAAACTTTATTAGAGAAGATTAAAGGTAACTCTTGTTTATTTATTTCGCGTTTATACTTACAATGGACCAAGTTGGTGGTGAAAGCAAGTCAGACAAAAAAGGTTTCTACAGCCTAGCTAATCTGTTTTAATCACTGTAAATGAAGATTAGTGTATTTCTAAATAACGTTGTGGGGCTAATTAGAAAAATACCTTTAATATTCTTAAGCTTAACAATTTCCCTACTGCAGAATTTTCCTCACCCAGGCTGGCTTGGGGCATGGACCTCATTTAAATTATTTTAAAAACTTAAAAAGAAATTATTGATCTTCATATATGTAATAATTGTTATAAAAGCTGTTATAACAAATGTACTTTTAACTTAAACATTAATAATAATATTAAGGATTGTTTCTAAAGAAAAAAAGTAAGGAAAAAATAGCTTATTCAAACTTATTGCAAGTTTTTCAGTTATCTGACATCTCTAATATAATTTTTTCGCAGTGGCTACAGATATAGCCAGCAGTACTCCGTATTTTTTTTTTCAGGATACAGCAATTTTTTTTAAATTTTTGTTTTCAGGGCTAGGGTTAGTGTTAGGGTTAGGAATAGGATAGGGTTAGGGATAGGAGCAATATCTTATTATCTATAGCTGGACCCTGAAAAAAAAATTGGAATCCAGCAATCGCGCATGCGCACAAAAAAATAGTCTGTCTAGAGCGCATGCGCATTGGCTGTATCCGTAGCCACTGCGTAATTTTTTAAATAAAAAAAACGACAACATAAGATCAAAGCAATGCCAATAGTAGGGCAGAATATAAATAATACATAGTGCAATAGAAAGCATTTTCCAAAAGCTGACATATTTGTTGTATATATAAAATATAACATATGATAATAATTTATTGTGATACATTATTAATCATCATTACTTATTTCTTTATCATTCAATCCATATTATCATATTGTGCATCTCCTAATTACGCTAATTAGGCTAATATATATTCCGTAAAGTCACTGAAAATATGTAATTTAGCTTTCCTAAGGTCAGGCAAACATTTTTATTAGCGACCTATCATTCCGTTTTAAATACAGTATTTTTTTTTAATTGACAAAGTTGTTTCATATTTTTTTTATTTATTATTTTGTCTGAAATCCTTATTTTGTAATACATGTGCTCTAAATGCCTAAAAGCCCTTATTTAATATGACTGCTATTTATATAAATATTTATGTGCATTTAACATCTAAAATATAATCTACAATCAATTATTAACCGCATATTACCTCAAGCAAACGGAATCAGAAATATTGTTAGAGTTATGATAAAACTAAAACAATAGTGTGGGTAGGACAGCATCAGTCTTTTGGGGTTTTGCAATAGAATAGGAGAATAAAATACAAAATTTGACATGTAACCACTCAAAACTTTGTGTCTAAAAATCACTTTTAAAATAAACCTTTTTTTTATGTAAAATATTTAAGAATATTTTTTGTTTGTTTTGTTTTAAAGGAGTTTTTAATGTTTTGAAGAAGTTTGATATCTCTAAAAACATCATAAGTATTACTTTCCATTTAATTAATAAACAATCTCAAAATCTATACTTGCACATTGTAATACTTTATTTAATTACAGATGATGGAGGTTTTAAAAAAGCCAGAACTTTTGATTTTATGGCCATGTTTCATGAAGCCAGACAAAGTGCTAAAGAAAGGACCTTAAATAGCATCATCAATGGTAAAATATATTTGTTGGGCGTGTTTTGTGTAAGGTCGAGACGCCAAGATGGCGAACGCTGATTTTTATGTGTTTATCCAGATGAAATTTATTTGAAGCATTAAAAGTTAGAAATTGATTGTTGTGAAGTCTTCATCAGTCTTAAAAATCCTACACCTTTTTTTTTTCTTCTTTAAATGTCATAGCTTTAAAAAAAAATATTCTATGTTATCTGTATTGTCTCAATATAAATGAAACTAGGCAGAATCTTGTCTGATTCTTTTATGGTAATGAAAAACAAAAAAAATGTCATTACATGTAACAATAATTTAAGTTAAAAATGTGAACTCTGCAATTTTTATTGTATTACTTGCTCTCTTAATTGTTTTCTCAAGTTCTCTTCTGCTTCACGGCTTTTTAAATGAAACATATAGGATTAAAAAAAAACATGTTCATTCTTTCTGGTAAGGAAATAGAATAAAAAAATAAAAAAAAACTTCTGATATAATGTCTCATTCAGGCTGTAAGTCAGAAAAGCTGTTGTTTTTTTAATGTGAAAAAGAATAACTCAGAAAATTCTGATACTTAGAAAAATTAGCTCTGTAAAATTAATCTTCAATATTTCAGATCCTGATTTAGTTGACAGCATTGAACCAGAGTCAGAATCTCAGAAAAAAATTGAAACCATAACAAGTGAGGCCCCAAAAGTTGTTGGTCAGAAAGACAATCTTAGTGAAGCTTTGGAGGATGAGGCAAACAATGATAAAGAAAGCAGCGATGAAGAAATTGGACCTCCACTACCAGCAGGATTTAAAAATAATTTTAGAACTGAGGCCACGGTGAAACCTTCAGTACCCACCGATGAGGATGATGATGAAGATGATAACAGTGATGATTCATTTATTGGGCCTCCTCTACCACCTGGTAAAGTATTACTGTCCTAAAACCATGACTCTTTTATTGTCATTTTAATTTGTTCTCTTTATTAACAGTATAATATCCTTAGGCAGGCCAATGTTTCTGTTTCACAAATTTTTAATGATTTTTCTCCCTTTTTTTTCCCTTTAATTTTTTTTTAAATTTGGGACATGTATTTTGTACCAAGTATACTCTGTATTTTGCCATTGCATTTATGTAATCCAAATAGTAGAAGTTTGGGTACTGACTACTTTCAAATTTTCAAAAGTAATTTATGGAAGTTGGAATTAACTTTTTTTTATTTTTTTTTGAAATCTAGGTCAAGTAATGTCCTCTAATATAACTGAAAAAGCTGGCCAGGGAGATGACCATGAAACAATGAATGTTGAAAGTGATGAAGATGATGAAGATCTAGATGATGAGGTATTTTTTTGTTGCTGACTATCTTTCAATATTAACTAACCAAAATACAGTCTGACTAAATTCAGCCATGGCTATTAGAAACATGCTGAAAAAAAAATGAGAATCATTACAGATAAAATTTAAAAAGTAACATTAACTACACACAAGACACTGTCTCACAAATACCTCCAACAAATCATGGAAAGTCAATTTGGTTTAAAATATGATGAATCACTATTACTTTAATTACTAGAAGTAGTTAACAAAAGTGAAATCACACTATAGCTTCACAATATCAATTCCTCGAAAATAACCACACACTTCTTACCAAGTCCTTCATTCCTTCCTAATTATCACAATATCTATATAAATAACAACAATAATAAAGGGCATGAAAAACAATCTATTCCTTCTTGTACTTTTCTCACCTCCGTTCAATATCAAATTCATTTGGCGCGCTACTACAGGGAATTCCTCTAACATCTACATTGACACTATTCTGTATTCTCTATCTATTTATCTATCTATCTATCAATTGATCCATCTGTCTGTCTATCTAACAATATGTCTGTCTATCTACTTTCATTGCCCATACAATTAAATTAGAAGGACATTGAAATTAAATGAAAGAATCATAAAAGTAGCCAAGAATATAGACAAAAAAACATACAATTTAAATAGACTAAATTGTAAATTTTTTGCTCACACCTACACTTTTTTTTGTGACCTTATTTCATTCATTTTGAAAGACATAAAGTTGAAATTTTGATTGTCACTTAATAGGACTGATGCGTTTTTTACATTTATAAAAATGTCATTCTTGAAACCTTGAATCTGAAATGAAAGAAATATTTTAATGGATTTTTTTTTTTTACATCTTTGGTTTCATCTTAGAATCCACTGAATAAAATCCCACAAAGTCATGAGATAAACCTAAATCATGGAACTAAAACAGTTAAGTGGTATTTTGTTATTCTATCTCTCATATTTGTTTTAACTTTGGTAGTATCATCTACCTCCTAAATATATTATCATGAAATTTTTAGTTAGTAATGACATGTATTATAGATATTGTTATATTTGGCACGTCAAGGGGTATTTGAGAAAAATATGTAACAATTATTTTTTTACATGTAAAATTGAATTGAAGGATGATTACATGTGATCTTTTTTAATTCAGATTTCAGCACTTGCTTTAGATCCTTCGGGCGCTCGTTTAGTGTCAGGAAGCTTTGATTTTGATGTAAAATTGTGGGATTTTGCAGGCATGGATACTTCCCTGAAATCTTTTAGATCACTTAGGCCGTGTGAATGGTAATGTCTTCTTACACTGTTAATTATCATCTCCTAACATTGAGACATAACCTGCTTAGTCTCTAGGTGTACATTGTTTTACCATCTGCATTCATTCTGTTCATCCATAATTTACTATGTGATTTTTATAAAGTATAGAAAAATGATTTTCTTAAAAGCCATCAGATCAAAGGCTTGGAGTATAGCATCACTGGTGATTCACTTTTAGTTGTGGCTGGCAATGCACAAGCCAAGATCATTGACAGAGATGGGTTCGAAGTTATGGAATGCGTGAAAGGAGATCAGTACCTGGTGGATCAGGCTAGCACAAAGGTGGCTAATTAATACACATACTTTATATAAGTCTGATATTAAGACTAAAACATTTTGGCTGTAAGTGTCTCATGTTTCACCTATAGTTCCTCAATGATTAAAAAAATTATGTTGATCCTAAAATTGTTTATACCAACGGCTGTAAATGAATCAAGTTTAAAAACTGAAATGTTGTATGTATTGTTAAGAAATGATACTTCTGCCATTTCGAAATATATTATATTGGGTTACTTTTTTTAACACTAGGGTCACACAGCATCTCTTAACTGTGGATGTTGGAACCCAAAACTTAAAGAAGAGTTCCTCACATGTGCTAATGACAGGTAGGCTAAAATGAACTTCAATTTCTTCAACAATTTTAAAAGTTATAAAAATTATCATCATTTGACCCATAACAATTTTAGTCATTATAAGGACTTTCGGTTTAACAGTGATAAGGAGTTGCAGTTTTGTTTATAGTTGAAAAGCATGCATTGTACATTCGGTAATATGCCTACTTCAATTAAATACAGGCTAGTATAATATTCGGACACATTTTCTTTAAGCACAATTTCCTCCATATGTTTCTTGTTTATTTTTCTAGTACAATTAGACTGTGGGATGTAAGTAAGCCTTTGAAGCACAAAAACATCATCAAAACTAAATCAACAGGTGGCAGAAAGACTATACCTACTGCATGCACATACAGCCTTGATGGGCGCTATATTGTTGCCGGCTGTAATGATGGCTCTATTCAGCTGTGGGACTACAACAAGCATTCCTATGTGAGTTGATTTATAATATACTAGCAGTGTACCCTGCATTGCCTGAGAAGTTGGAATGCAAAGGGACACTTGAAATATTTCTAATGCCCAAAAACCATAGGTAAATAAATTGATGCTAATTTAAGCCACCTACCTAATGTATAGATAAAAATCTACTTATCAACCTTTACAAATCATATTTTATCCATCAATGCTTAGCTTTAAGTTTCATTTTTTAACTATTAAGTTTAAGTTGTATCAGATATAAATATCTTATAGTATAGCGCTTAAATATTGCTTTAAAAAAGCATTTGTTTTAAAAAGAAGAACTTCCTTCTTTATAAAAAAAATTTAATAAAAAACAATGAATTATGAAACAACTTCATCAATAAAATAGATACTACATTAAAGACTGAATGATAGATTGCCAATAAAAATGTTGATCCAACTTCAGGAAAACTAGATTACATTCTTTTCAGTGACTTAATATAATAATATATTTTGTGGCGTGGACTTAGTCATGGTGTTTAGTATGGACTTTCTTTTAGCTCACCATTTATATTTTTGTTTACGGAAGTGGTCTCTTTCAGTACTCTGATTTGTTCAAAATGCATAAAGACATACATACATAAATATATATCCTGACATTTATAAATATTGAGATTGGTGTGTTTATAAAGACTCTTCTCAGTGAAATGTTCTATATTCTTAAATACTGGGGGTGGATAGTCATGCGGTCAAGCGCTGAATTGTTGATCTGAGTTCTCGGGCTCATTCTTTTGTGAGTTTCCCCTTGGTGCCTCCTTGGTCATTGCACTATCTGCTATGATGCGTATGAAAGAAGGGCACTGCACATACCATCTCATTGTGGTTTATATGATCTCTTACAGGGACTTCACAGATATTCTTAAATAATTTTTGTCAGGGAAACTCTTGAACCTTTTTATTTACAATTTTACTGCATCACTCTGTTCATTTTTATTGAAATCTATCTAGGTCAATGTAGCTATGCAAAACAAAACAGCCCACATGAATGGATCAGATATCACATGTCTGAGGTTTTCTTATGATGGTACTGTCTTGGCATCCAGGGGAGGTAACGGTCACTTTTTTTTGTTTTTCACTATTTATGTATATGAAGTGTTATAACAAGTTGGAAGCTAGTTTTAGTTAAATAAAAAAATATTCACTACTATTAAAATATTCATATTGACATTTTAATTCGATGGGATTTATTTATCATTTCATTCTAATGCAAAACTTCTGTTTGTTTTTTTTAGTTTAATGTTAATATGGAAGATTTTTGTAATCGATTTTTGGGGCACTTTTTAGTTATAGATTTTCTTGAAATTTCTGCTGATTAACAAATACATGTATGAGTAAAAAAAAATCATCATTATACTAATCAAGAGATATAAACGTATTTAACTATGGCAAACGAAACTATTGAACAGGCTACTTCCCTTGCATTAATAAAACTACGAAATATGCATTGGAAATTTTTATAGAAAACGGTTAGCTTTTAAAACTCTGTTTTTATTGTGAATATATTAACTTCTTTTATTTATTTGTGTCATTCAGTAGTCTGGATTCCTAATGCTAATAAAAAAAATATGAAAAAAAAATTTGGAATGCAGAAAAAACAAAACTTGCATTTGTAAAGGGCAAATAAAGACTCATTTTAGTTTCTTTAACTATTGTAAGTTACACATAACAGAAATTTTAAAAATCTTGAATGACTTTGGCCTTCTTCTGTTTAAAAATTATAAGGCAAGCAAGACCTGTGTGGATATTATCACCTTACTTCTGTCAATTGTCAGTGTCCTGCTTATATGTTAAATGTTTTATTATTTCGTTAAATTTTTAAGAAGTTAATGATATTCAATTACAAAGTTCCAATTTTTTTAAATACCCGAATGTTAAAAGTTGTTTATATAAAAATTCTGTAAGTATAGTGGAGGTCAATTCAAGGTATATTAATTTTTCAGGGGATGACACCCTGAAGTTGTGGGACTTGAGAAATTTCCAGAAACCATTAAGAGTAGCAAACAATCTGCATAATCGTTTTCCTATGTAAGTACAAGTACTAGACTGCATTATTATACATGTGTATGTATAATTCACTTGTAGATCATTTCTCATATTAGAATATGCATCAGCACTAAGAAAAATCAGTTCCCTTATTGTGAACATCATTGCTTTAATTAAATTAACAGTTACATTTCTTGTGTTTGCTTTTTTTTCAGGACAGACTGTGTGTTCAGTCCTGATGACAAATTGATTGTTACAGGAGTTTCTTTACAAAAGAATCAGACTGATGGAAAAATTGTCTTTTTAGATAGGGAGAGTCTGAATCTAGTGAAAGAGATGCATGTTTCTGATTCTGTAAGTGTCATGGACTTTTTTTTTTGGTCATTTAATATGATAGACTTTTATTATAGTCACTCTGGCAGTAGACGGCCACACAGACAGATTCTTTTTTTTTCTTGGGAAATTTGAAATCAATTAGCACCAACTTCTCAAAGTCCTATTTTTTTTTTTGAAATTTTGGAACACTTGTTCTTTGACTATACATATTTAAAACATTTGAATAAATAAATTAAATTCTTTTGTGGCCTGACGCTTATTACTTCTTGGATAATGTTCTTATAAATAGGGTGGACTGATAGCCAAGCAGTGTAGAGCGCTTGACTGTCCACCTGAGAGTCCCAGGCTTGGTCCTCCATGAGGAATTTTTTACATGCTAAATTTAGTGTAAAGTCCACCCTGCTTTAAATAGGTACCCGACATTAGTTAGGAAAGTTATGGCGGCTGGGCATTGTGCTAACCACACTATCCCTTCTTATGCTGTGGTTACAGAAACAGATTGATTCTACACTTCATGTGCCCCAATGGCTTATTAGGGCTAAGGGAACTTTTTTTTTTCATGGAATGAAATTATGGCTTCTCAAATTTAGCAGGTGTTGGTTTTTGAAATTTTTTCTTTAGTCTGCTGTATATAAACTTTACCAACAAAAACAAAAGAAATTCTTTTAACAAAATAAAGTATAAGATAATATAAACAAGGGGACGGCTAGTCGTGCAGTGTTGAGCCCTCGACTGTCATCTGTAGGGGTCCCGGGTTCAAGCCTCAGGTGAACTCTACACTTTATCTGCCCCGATGAGCCCTTAGGGCTTAATGGAACTTTACTATTTAATATAAACAAAATATTTTTTAGTTTTTCATTATCACTCTCACCTCATTTGTAATGTCATTTACCTCCATTTCTTGTACATTTTATTGTCTTCTTTACATGAACAAAAATGGCTAAAAGATTTCCATTGTCACTATAGTTTAAATTTTAAAATTTAGCTTATACATTTCTGAAATTAACCAAATCTGCACTGTGGTTAATGAGTTTATAAATACATTTGAAATCTTTTAGAGCACAGTAAGAGTTTTGTGGCATCCAAAACTGAATCAGATGGTTGTTGGCTGTGGGGATGGGCAGGTGAAACTTTATTATGATCCAGTTAAGAGTCACAGGTAAACTTCTTATAATTCATTGCATACATTGTATTTTTGTTTTAAAATGATATCAAATTTTAGTTCTCCATTTAAGTTAAAATGTCTCAAAGTTAACAGGTCCTGTTCCTGGAATTTTGTGTCTTTTTATATTTACAGAGGAGCTATGCTGTGCATGGTTAAAAGAGAAAGAAAAGTAAAACAAGCTGAAATTGTTGCAGCGCAAAATATTATCACACGTAGGGTTTTGATTTTTTTTCTTTTATTCTCATAAAATGATAGTTTAGTTTTTTTTACCCACCTCTAATTATTAAAATTCACACTGTAGCATTTTGTTGCTATGTATCGCTCACAGCATATGCCCTGCCAATGTTCAGACTAGGAAGACCCTCGAGCACCAGAAAAATGGATGAAAAAGTGAGAAAAGATCCTGTCAGAAGCCACAGGCCTGATTTGCCCGTCTCAGGGCCAGGTAATTTTGCGTATTAACATGATGCTGAATTAAGCCTTAAATTAAATTGAGCATTAAATTAATGCCAAATTAAACCTAAAATTTAAAAAATCATTCTAATCACATTTATCTTTTCCTTTAAAAAAATAAAACAACCTATCGTTGAACAATTAGGTACTGGTGGTCGTGTTGGAGCCAAAGGTGCCACTTTATCACAGTATGTCGCTCAGCAAATTGTTGCCAGGAAACCTGATCCTTTTGAAAAAGACCCCAGAGCTGCCATTCTGAGACATGCAAAAGAAGCTGCAGAGAATCCCTACTGGATAGATCCAGCTTACAAAAAGTCAGTCTTGTTGTATACCCCAACATTAAAAACAAAAATCGTAAAGAACGTAGAAATAAAGGAAATAATACATGTATTTAACATTCCTTCCTATGTGACTAAAATCAAAGCCCCCCCCCCCCCAATTAATTACACTCAACAATGTGCAGTCTCATACACTGACATACACACACACTGACATATTCCTGCTAGATTCTCCCACTTGTTAAAGGTCCATTTCATCCAATTTTGTCAAGCTGTCAACCATTGACATGAAGGTAGCTTACATAGCCAAATTCACGCTATATTCCTGTCTTAAAAACACCGTCTACACCTGTGCTGTCTCAGATATACTTTCTACATGCAGGTCGCTGGTATCGTTATGGTGACTGGCCTTTAAATAATTCTATATCTCATGAAGTATTATATATTTTAGCTTCAGTTGTTATCAGTTTATTCCATTTTCAAACCACAGATCACATTAAAAATATCCAATATCTCTATTTTTTAAAACTATCAAGGCCTTTATTGTATAGATTGCTTTCTGGGAATTCAGGCTTTGTACATACCCACATACATGAATCACTTCATTCATTTTTTATTCCATCTTTTCACCATTTTGGGTATTTAAATGAAACAAATTGAAGACAATATGTCTAAATTCAAACTGAATGAAAAAGAAACTTTTTATTGAATTCATTTAAATTACTTTATAGACAGTACCTGTTAACTGCCCTTATGACCAATAACACCTCTGCTTTTGGTAGTTTACTTTCTTATAATTGTAGGTGAACAAAGATGAGGCCAGATATAATGAATTCATTAAGAGTATATACATGTATATATCTTACAAAGCCTAGGGCTAGTAAAAGCATCATATTAAAATATTAACAAATTAAATGTCAACAGAGGTCTGATCAAATAGCCTGACGTAACCCATAGTTTGCCCATGTCTGCTTTATATACTTTTTTTTGTGGAAAAAAATGTGCTCCCTCCTTTTTATTTTCATTGATTAGAATCGTGCAGTTCACTGCATGTGCAGTTATTAATTCATTTTCAAAAAAAAAAAAAAAAAAAAAAAGCTAAAATATCTTAATTCTTGAAAAAGTATTCTGAAGGTCATATTGAAGTGGTATGCCAAGTTTGGTGATGAAAGCTGGTTCAATGATGTTGATTTCTCAGCTGCACAAAGAATTATGGCCACATACATAACTATATATTTATATTTCAAGTTTTTATATCACTTGTACAAAATTTGAAATGTGTTTGCTTCTAAAATTAAGGTGTAATTTTTTTTATGAGAATACACCTCATTACTATTGCTATACAAATCAACAAAAAGGTCAAACTCACAAGTAAATGAAATCTTTTTGATAATTTTAAGTAAAATAAAAAAGTAACCACAGAACAGTTTCTTATATTTTTTATTTACAGAAGTGTATAAAAAATAAAGTCTTAACAAAATATATCATATAAAACTAAAGCTTGAAGAATCCATACCACTGCACGGAATCTGTGAGCAAATTAAAAAAGAATATTTTCAAATCGTTGATTTATTACAGAAATAAAAAACATGGATCTTCTTTTTATTTTAAGAACTCAGCCAACTCCGGTGTTCAGAGAAGTGGAGGATGATGAATCTAAAAAAGAGGATGATGAACCTGGACCTATTTGGAAAAAGAAAAAACTGCAATGAAATTTTTTTTTTATATTTATACATGTAAAATGTAAATATTTTAATAAATGCCGATTTTTATGTACATTAAGGCTTTGTATTACTTCGTTCAAATTGTTATTTACTGCAAAGTATCAGTCTTCTGAAAGTCTATACATTAAGTATAATATAAATTAGATGATGCATATTATCTAGATAATATTTAATAAAAAAGGGAGGAAGAGTCAATTAAATATTTGGAGCTAATGTTACCAGATTCTTATTTGTCAGCGATGGGGCATTCCATTTTTGTGTGACAGAAATTTTCCCGTCCTCTTCATTAAGAATTCCATAACAAAAATATACAGGAAGCTGTAGCTAAAGCAAAGGATCCCCTGAAATTTTAAAAGAACATACATGGATTTGTTATACAGATGTTCCAGCTGACTATTTTAAACAGTTATTTCAAATTTAAAAATACCATTCAGAGAATATTAATAATAAATACCTTATTTTGAAACTCACCATATGATTCTCTGCCCCATTTTAGAATGCTCCCAAAACCTATATTTAGTAACTTTGATTGATGGATGTTGCTTGAAAGCTGATATGATTTCCCTGGCACTTGAAATATACACAAAATTATTCATTCAGTGTTTGAGTTAAATAATGGTAATATGAAAGACTTGTATGTTAATATTTAATGGATTGCACATGTTTTTTTTTTAAAACACTACATCTTAAAATCCATAATAATGCAGCCTTTGGAAGACACATTAGCAATAATAAGTAATCATTTTGTTTCCATGAATTGTGATAAGTCACTGCTGTGCTTTTTGGTAAAACAAAACCAATTCGTTATTGCTAACTCATAATAAGAATTTTAAGATACTTATAAAACAAATCAGAAACTAATAAAATAAAAACTATATCATACGTTAAAAAGTTCACAGTTGCCACTATTGCCTGTCTTGAATTTATCATCTGAATGTCCACAATACCATATACAGAAAACCAGGTAGCTAACTGGAATATCCAAGTTAAAGATTTCAAAGCAATTAATTGGGTTTTAAAAATGTTCACCGCCTGCTGAGAAATAAGTGGCTAACTAAAGCTTAATTTCATGAAAAGAATTCAAGTTATTAAATAAGCTTTAAAAAAAGTCCTCTACCTGTTGAGAAATAAGTCTTGTCCCTGGATTGTTGCTTTGTACAAATATTAAGGGTGGTCTCACACTGGGCACTTCATCTCCATCGATTTTCTATTAAATAAATACCAAAACTTAATTAACAAACTGATCCTCTAATATACAGGGTGCTTCAAAAAAATGTATACACACTTTAAACTACTGTAGTTTTCCCGCTCTACAAGGCTAATGTTATATTTCTTCGCCAGGTGCCAGCATAACCGTCCCTCTATGTTATATTGTCAGTTGGAATTTGTAATATCAACATGGGGGACGTACGTTTGAGTTTTGAAGAACGTAAGCAGGTTATTAAGTGGTACTGGAAGTTTCAGAATGTAAATGAAGTTCAAAGACAGTGGAGAAGGGAGTATGATACAGAACCACCTTCAAGATTAATAATTACACGCATACGAGACAAATTCGAAGTTCATGGAACAGTGTGTGATGTGCATAAAGGTCATTCAGGTCGGCCTCGAACAGCTACAAGTGATGAGTCATCAACGGCACTCTTCGAACTGTTTCAACGCTCTCCTAACAAATCTTCAAGGCAAGGGGCACGTGAAAGTGATGTAAGTGCTATCAGCATGCTACGCATTCTGAAGAGAGGCAAGTATCATGTTTACATTCCAAGGCTGGTGCAACAGCTAAATGACGACGATCCAGATCGAAGGTTGCAATTTTGTGAATGGATTCAGGAGATGGTGATACGTGAACCGGGATTTATGGGTAGCATCATTTGGTCGGATGAAGCCCAATTCAAACTTAATGGAACTGTCAATAGGCACAATTGTGTTTACTGGGGTGAAGGCACTGTAACTGGTATTAATTACCTAACAATGCTTGCTGATTCCATATTTCCTGCCATTCATGCATTATACGGTAATGATCATTTTTATTTTCAACAAGATGGTGCCCCGCCGCACTATCACAGGGACGTACGAGCTTACCTTGATCAAAATTTGCCGGGCCAGTGGATAGGACGCAGGGGGCCAATTGAGTTTCCAGCATGCTCTCCAGACCTTACACCACTGGATTTCTTCTTATGGGGCACAGTAAAAGATGAGGTGTACAAACGTAAACCACGTAACTTAGACATTCTTTGGAATGAGATTCAAGCCGTGTGTAGAGAAATCTCATTGGACGTTTTGATACGATGTAAATAATCAGTGGTGACTCGTTCTCAGAATTGTATTGATGCTGCAGGTCACCAATTTGAACAGTATTAACATTTGTTATTTATGTTTCATTTACATTGGACTTTCAGCTTTCTAATTTCCTGAAATTTAACTTTGTAGAACGAAATAAATTTTCTATGGAAGTTCAAAGTGTGTATACATTTTTTTGAAGCACCCTGTATATGTGCACATTTATTTCTAATAATAGACAATCTCACTAAAATTCTGCTTAAAGTTTAATAAAAAAAAATGTACCAGAAAGAATTGAATGAAAGAAAAATTATACTACTTATTCCAAATAGGTGTAAAATAACTGCTTTACACACTCCAGAGCTAATTTTGCACCACATTCATTCAGTTTTCATTCACATAACCAGTCGCTATTCATTACACCAATTAAGTTTTATTCAAAGTACTTCAATAATGATATATAAATTTATTTTGGTGATGTAAAAAAAAAATTACGAGAATAAGAATTGAAAAAAGCACAATGCAGCAATTTTGAGCAACCCAGTGTAGATATAACTGAAAAAAAAAATGACCTTAAATTTGATACCATTATGCAATCAATAATTTGATGCTTACATCATTAAATATATAGATTTGAAAGGAAATTTTCTACCAACTGTTACAGTTTTATACTAAAATGATGCTTCAAAATTATATCATTTTGTTTGTAAATGATTCAGATAATATTTGGCAAATTAAAAAAAAAAGTCATTTTTTAGTGTCCCTTGACAAAGTTAACACAATGGCATGTTAGAGGCAAAAAAAAATTATTAACTTGTAAAAAAAAAATTAAGTTCTTCAATAGGTTATTTTAAAGTTGCTTTGGTTTTGTTACTTTTGAAGGTGTTTCAAAAAGTAAAAAAAATGGGGCTAGTTTGTTTTTTTTTAGATATGCTAATAAATTTAGTATCCATGTTACGGCCAACATCTGCTAGATGACCAATAGCAGACATTGGCTTTTAAAATGTTCAATATAATAGGGATATTTCAGACATTGGCCAGTAACATCCGCATTCTTAAAACAGCAAGTTCTTTTGAATAAAAAAAAATACATTGGCTGCATAAGACATATGAAATTTTGCTTTGGACTACCTAATTATATATTGTACTTACTATGTGGCTGACCATAGCTCTGATAAGATTAACAGAGTTTTTGAATTTCCTCATTGTAATGAGATAATCTTTAAAAGAACAGGGCTGCAGTTGATTTGGTCTAATAGAGAAAAAAAGCTTTTATTGAAAAAGTAGTCAAAAACTAATGAGCATCAGAATAGTTTTTAATTTCTTTTAAAGGCCGTTCAAAAACAGTTCAATTTACAATGAAATGAAGTAAAATTTAACAATTATATGATAAGTTGACTCTAAACTGTATCTATTTATCATTGAAAAAGATATATACATGTGTAATCCATTGACAAATCTTTCATTTTTTTTTCCCCCACATTTTTGTTCACTTACCCCCGTTGTTGAATATGCAGATAATGGCTGAGTCGCAGGAAAACTGTGTATTCAAATAAAAAGCATAAAACCATAGGCATCAAGTGGAGAAAATGTACAGGTGATTAGCTGAAATTGAAGTGCCATTTTAAAAAAATATTGTAATTATTTTTCTGTTCATGTCTTGTACTTACCCACCCCACACATATATGAATCATAGCCTGCCTGGTGTGGACACTGAGTTTCTGATACTGAAAAAAAAAAAAATTCAATTAAAATAATTATATACAAGCAACAACAAAAAAATGTAAATTAAATTCACACAAAGACAAACAAGGCTGGTCAGTTTTTAAGTTCTTACATATGATCCCCACACTTTTAACATAGGCTTCGGCTGAATTTACATATGATTTTTGAAAATAATAATTTAAAAAAAGATTTAAAATACAAGTATATGGAAACAAGAAGTTTCAAAAGGCTTGCTTTTTTTTTTTCCTTCGTTAAAATACTGTATAAAAGCACAAATATTTTCTGAAGTTTAACCTGTGCTTCTTTTCTGAATAATGCCTTTATGCATATTCGTCTCAGTAAATAGAGAAATACTTGTGCAGTCAATGACAACTAAAGATATGGCTAAAAAAATTAAAATGTGTTTTTCTGAGAAAGCTGCTCTGAATTTCATAAGTGGAGCATAGAAGTAAAACCAACACCTTTGCCATGGAAATTATTAAAGATGGCTGGTGGGTTCTCAGGAACCACTCCTGGCCACAGTGAAAAAGTGAAAGCTGTCATGGTTCAGTCACACTTTATGCCATAATACCTTTTGTATGTGTATTATGAGACTTGTGTGTCTGCTACTGATCATTTGATCAATATTTGTGTCCAAGTAACTATAACTCTGTGCACCATCAAAACCTTTATCACATTTACTTTACTGTTTGTCTAATTCAGCTAATTAACATTTATTTTTTGAGCACAGTATACTTGAACTTAAAAACTGGCTAAAAAACATTAAAAATATAGATCATAGAGAACAAAATATCTGAGAATGTCATTTGATTAATAATTATGTCTGTTTAAGTATGACATAATTCACATTCTCCATTCTTATACAAGGAAATGGTCTATTTTTAGTTCAATGGTTTATTCAAGGAAAAAAAACAATAATGTCTTTGTTTGTAATGTAGACATACATACATGTATCCATATATTGGCATTTATATATATATATAAACATTCTACACATATTTTTTACAATTTTATCAGCTTATTAAATCTTAAATGACGGCATACAGAGAAATGCACCTTTTTTGGCAATTTTTTAA
>JAGDYQ010000005.1:3471423-3495362 GCA_021962125.1 Bulinus truncatus | reverse complement strand
CTCTACTTTGCCATTACTTAGCCCATACTTTCCTCAATTTAGTTCTAGCACCCTTTTGGGGGATGGTTGGGGCGTCGGATGGACACGTGACACACCCGGCTACTCACCTTAGCCGAGCGAACATATTACTAGACAAGCTATTTAACTTTCCAATTTGTAAATAGTGTGTGATTTATTTATTTATTTTTTAACTTTGAAAGAAAATAATTAATTTAATTATTAGTAATATCTAAATATGTTAGATGTAATAATATGTAGCCTATATCAATATGTTAGATGTAATAATATGTAGCCTATACATTAAGTCAACGAGAATGTAATTCATTTGAGCAGCTGACTGTCGAGTTACTTGCAGTTCTTGTTCCTGTTACAGCAATGAATTTGGTCAAATTGAGAGTGGACACGTAAGTTGATTCTTCACATTACACTTACATAGATTTTAATCAAAAGTTGTAATTGGAATTTATTTCATTACAACATAATAATTTTGTTCAAAACTAATTGTACAAAGAAAAAACCCCCAGCTAAATACAGAGCAATTCTTCAATTTTTACTTAAAAAGAATATATATATATATATATATATATATATATATATATATATATATATATATATATATATATATATATATGTAGACCTTTAGTAATCTGTTGTTTCTGTCATTATATTCTTGATACTTCAATCAAACATTATTCTTAATGTGAATTTGGCCTTTGTTATTTTATTTTCCAGATGTACTGCTGCCCGGACACTGTTCTTGGTCAACTTATTGGTACTAACACTGTTAATGGTGTACTACATGTTGTGTGCAGGTGCTACTCATAATAATGTATCATGACAACAAAAAGTTTGGTTAGATAACACACTATTGTCAATTTTATGACTAAATAAAATTGAATATTTTAATTGATTGTTATTTTCTCATATGAAGCCTATATATTAGCATTAAGTGGATTTGTACTGAAAATGATAACGATAAACAACAATTTTACAGTATTGTGCACTATTTTTGTGTGCTGCCAATAGTACATCGACGTGAAACACCACTGAACAGGTTCTGAAACCAAAAAATCTGTCATTCACGTTCATATCTACTAGTACTAAATATTCAACTTTTAAGTTGGCATCAATATGTTCTAAAATATAGGCCTATGTCGTTTCAACAAGAAAAGTTCTAAAGCATAAGACTAATGATATGCCGATCTACCAGTATAGATACGAGGACGGATGGTCGCTTGGTAAAAACGCTTGACTGTCGACCTGAGACTCCCTGGCTCGATCTCCGGTGGAGACCAATGAATATTTCAGGTCATGGTTAAAGTCTCCACTATATCTCCCGTGGTCATTGCACTATCGACTATGGTGGAGATAAAAGAAGGGCACTGCAAAAAAAAAAGTGCCATATATGATCTAAGAGATTTCATTTCATCCTTACAAGATTTCACAATCTTTATATCTATGGATTTAACACACACACACACACATACACACACACACACACGCACACACACACACACACACCAGAATAGATAATATAATCTGAAAAAAATAAATTTTGCAGGAATAGGAATCGTACTTGAGAATTTTAAGCCACTTAATGGTTTCGAAACAATGCCTTACAAATTTGCGATTTAAAAGTTCATTCTTTTATTTCTGATAATTAAATTACACATTCTAATGAAAAAAATAATGAAGAAGTGACTTTGCTACTGTGGCGATATCTTATTTCATTGGTTGTGGTATGTAATATACTGTAATGTAATAACAAAAACATGACACAAAATGAAATAAAACCAAAATAAAAATTAAAAATAAATCATTTTGGCAAGTGTAACTTTTTTTTTTACTCCCTGCCATCGTGTTAGGCTAGGTAAATACACGCACATTCTGCCATTCTTTCTGTTTAGGCATATACACTCACACTCTGTCATTTGACAGCTTTAGAAGGTTTAACCAAACCCTGCTATATTGGATAATTTGGCGAGTACAATCACATCCTGCCATCATGATAGTTAAAGCAAGCACACTCGCACCTTGCCATCCTGATAGTTAAAATTTGATAATTTGACGGTACATTCACACACTGCCATCCTGATAGTTAAAGCAGATGCACTTTCACCCGGCCATTCTGCTAGTTAAAGCAGCTACACTCTAACCCTGCCATCGCGATAAGTTAAAGCAGGCACACTCGCACCCTGCCAACCTGATAGTTTAAGCAGGTACACTCTCACCTTGCCATTCTGTCATGCTCGGTAATTAGCCTACTAAGTAGTTTGGTGCGTAGACCTACATATTGCCATACCGCGTGTAACTACACCCGCACTGTCATTATATAAAATTAAAAAAAATTAAAACTTTAGAAAATTGACTCGGATGAAAATGTACTGACAACAGAAAAAAAAAACAACTACTCCTTAGGCTTAGATCCCAGTTATTTGTAGATATTATATAGATCGATCATAGTGTGATCGCCATTTTGTATCCCCTAGGCTTAAATAATTCAACTATTTATAGATAAACTTGCCCTCATACCCACTAAAACAACTATATAATCTGAGGCTGAAAATAATTTGAAAACCATGATTGTTTAGTGCGTGCCAATATACTACGATGGTGGGTTTCTGTGCAATATGTCTAATTTTCCATTTCATTTATTTTTAATCTTGTAGCTTTCACACTCGTAAGCATTTTTACGTCGTAAGATCACATTGTTGGACCTGCTCCGGTTAAAAAAAAGTAAAGACCCCTTAGTCCTTTGGAGATAAACGGGGTAGATGAAGTGAAGAATTCGTCTATTTCTGTTACAACGCAATATAAATTGATGTGTGGCTAACACAACGTTCCGACAGGTACCCATTTGGAGCAGTGTGGAATTGGAAAACTTTCAAACAACTTTTAAAAAACATGTACAAACTCCATTGGTTCTCTCCTAAGATCCTAGCCAGAGACCCTCAGGTCAACTATGAAGCAATACATCGCTCTACCATTGTGGCCAAAGTTCACTATTGAATTTCGTTGGTTTTGGATTTTACTTTATGTCGGCGTGGCCTTAATCCACTCTTTTGAACAAATTTCATTTAACAAACATCAAGTAATTTTACACCCTTGACAGAACCCCTGAGCGAGATGAAATGCAATAAGTTAGAGTCAGGGTCTATGATATGCAGTAAGTATAAGCCAGAGTCTATGATATTCAGTAACTATAATCCACAGTCTATGATATTCAGTAACTATAATCCACAGTCTATGATTGCAGTAAGTATAAGCCAGAATCTATGAAGTTCAGTAACTATAATCCACAGTCTATGATATGCAGTAAGTATAAGTCTATGAAATGTCCATACTTGTTATCGAGAGGTATCCAATAAGTAAAAAAAAACAACTAAAAAAGAAATTAAAAATAATAACACAATATAAATATATCTTTTTCATTTTAAAAATCATAAAATGTACATTTACAAAACGTCATAAAAACTGGATTGTAACTGTTAGAATTTTGCTATGTGATAATTGAAGTTTGAAAGTGTTGCTCTTAATAGTAACCATAACAACAAAACTCTGTTTAAAAAGCACATAACTATCTATCTAAAGATTAATTAAAACTTATTTCTTACAACACATTGTCATTTTCTCGTATCAGACTCATCTACTAGTATTTAGTAAGCTATAAAGTTCAGATCAAATGAATCTAGTGAATAAGGTCAATATAACAGGCCTAACAGTTTACTTTTTGTCTTTATCGACTAGCGTATGTTTTATTTATATGTAGCCTAATCTTCGGTATCATATAATCTTTCGTATTTGATGATGTATTCTGGGTAAGCTTGACATCTCTCATACACAACAAATTCCCGATATCTCCAACGACCATCACCCAGAACCGAGTCATGAAATACATGTCCAGTGTTGTCACAAGTGTCTTCTAGACATGTCGCACAAGGAGGTCTAATGAACTTGCGTCCGCCTGCAGGTTATAAGAATGACCGATGAATGAAAGCATTACTAATAAACATATTTCTAATGTCACTAATAAATGGAAAGAGGCAACAAAAAAGTCACTATAAAACTATACCTTTATATCTGACTAACTTGTGAGTGTGATCACAAAGAAATACATTGCCCATCAACATTCTTGTCAAAAACATTGTTAACTTACTTCCCCTAGGAGAGCGGTTTCGTCTATAGTCTGAAAAAAAAAAGGATAATTAAAATAGAACATAAAAATGATAATTTGCAATTAAAATGGAACATACAAATGATATATTGCAATTAAAAAGAAATTTAAATAAAAAAAAATGTACAATGTAATGCTAGATTTTCATTTTTCAAGAACTTTTCATATAATAAACAAATTAAAAGTAAATCTTCACAGTATCAATAACTTTTTATACAATATACAAATTGAGAGTAAATCTTCATAGTATCAATAACTTTTTGTACCTGTATATTGTTAAGCTTTAGATGCCATTTCTGCAGCATAGATACCTTTACCAAACATGGCATTGGACCTGGTTAATGATGGATCTAATCCATGACTTATAATATTGTCTACAGCACCAGGCTTTGTTCCATGGAACAAATAAAACTCATTTATATTTTCATTAAGATCCGTCATTACAATTTTATCTAGTTTGTCCGAGGTAAAAACTTTTCCTTTAGAGCCATTCAGACTTGCAATATCTGTATAAAAACTAGGATTTTCTTCATAACATTGTATCATTTCTTGCTTTTTGTTGTGATATTCTTGAAATAGTCCTGGATTTTCAACTCTATGTAAACTACATATTTTAACACCGTTGTGGTTTAAATTCTTTGCATCAAGCCCAATTCCAACACAATTAAAGTAAATTGTCTTGTAAAACAAATCAGCTATAGCAAGATACGTTCTATCATCTACGTACTGAAGATGTGGAAGTTTTGAGTCTTTGGTCCAAGCTCTGAATTCAGAATTCAGTACGGAGGTATGCATTCATAAATGGCGTCACGCTCCACAAAAAGGGATTGAATAGTCTGTGTTGGAATTAGTTGTGGAAGTTGTTGTGGAAGTTGTGTTGGAATTAGTTGTGGAAGTTGTGTTGGAATTAGTTGTGGAAGTTGTTATGGAAGATGTGTTGGAATTAGTTGTGGAAGTTGTTGTGGAAGTTGTGTTGGAATTAGTTGTAGAAGTTGTTGTGGAAGTTGTGTTGGAATTAGTTGTGGAAGTTGTTGTGGAAGTTGTGTTGGAATTAGTTGTGGAAGTTGTTGTGGAAGTTGTTGTGGAAGTTGTTGTGGAAGTTGTTGTGGAAGTTGTTGTGGAAGTTGTTGTGGAAGTTGTGTTGGAATTAGTTGTGGAAGTTGTTGTGGAAGTTGTTGTGGAAGTTGTTGTGGAAGTTGTTGTGGAAGTTGTTGTGGAAGTTGTGTTGGAATTAGTTGTGGAAGTTGTTGTGGAAGTTGTGTTGGAATTAGTTGTGGAAGTTGTTGTGGAAGTTGTGTTGGAATTAGTTGTGGAAGTTGTTGTGGAAGTTGTGTTGGAATTAGTTGTGGAAGTTGTTGTGGAAGTTGTGTTGGAATTAGTTGTGGAAGTTGTTGTGGAAGTTGTGTTGGAATTAGTGTTGTGGAAGTTGTTGTGGAAGTTGTGTTGGAATTAGTTGAAGAGTGTTGTGGAAGTTGTGTTGGAATTAGTTGTGGAAGTTGTTGTGGAAGTTGTGTTGAAATTAGTTGTGGAAGTTGTTGTGGAAGTTGTTGTAAAAGTTGTTGTGGAAGTTGTTGGGGAAGTTGTTGTGGAAGTTGTTGTGGAAGTTGTTGTGGAACTAGTTGTGGAAGTTATTGTGGAAGTTGTGTTGGAATTAGTTGTGGAAGTTGTTGTGGAAGTTGTTGTGGAAGTTGTTGTAGAAGTTGTTGTGGAAGATTGTTGTGGAAGTTGTTGTGGAAGTTGTTGTGGAAGTTGTTGTGGAAGTTGTTGTGGATAGTTGTGGAAGTTGTTGTGGAAGTTGTGTTGGAATTAGTTGTGGAAGTTGTTGTGGAAGTTGTGTTGGAATTGGGATAGTTATTGGAAGTTGTTGTGGAAGTTGTGTTGGAATTAGTTGTGGAGTTGTGGAAGTTGTTGTGGAAGTTGTGTTGGAATTGAGTTTGTGGAAGTTGTTGTGGAAGTTGTGGTGGAAGTAGTTGTGGAAGTTGTTGTGGAAGTTGTGTTGGAAGTTAGTTGTGGAAGTTGTTGTGGAAGTTGTGTTGGAATTAGTTGTGGAAGTTGTTGTGGAAGTTGTGTTGGAATTAGTTGTGGAAGTTGTTGTGGAAGTTGTGTTGGAATTAGTTGTGGAAGTTGTTGTGGAAGTTGTGTTGGAATTAGTTGTGGAAGTTGTTGTGGAAGTTGTGTTGGAATTAGTTGGAAAGTTGTGGAAGTTGTTGTGGAAGTTGTTGTGGAAGTTGTGTGGGAAGTTAGTTGTGGAAGTTGTTGTGGAAGTTGTGTTGGAATTAGTTGTGGAAGTTGTTGTGGAAGTTGTGTTGGAATTAGTTGTGGAAGTTGTTGTGGAAGTTGTTGTTGGAATTAGTTGTGGAAGTTGTTGTGGAAGTTGTGTTGGAATTAGTTGTGGAAGTTGTTGTGGAAGTTGTGTTGGAATTAGTTGTGGAAGTTGTTGTGGAAGTTGTTGTGGAAGTTGTTGTGGAAGTTGTGTTGAAATTAGTTGTGGAAGTTGTTGTGGAAGTTGTGTTGGAATTAGTTGTGGAAGTTGTTGTGGAAGTTGTGTTGGAATTGGGGTTATGGAGGTTGTTGTGGAAGTTGTGTTGGAATTGGTTGTGGAAGGTTGTTGTGGAAGAGTTGGAAGTGTGTTGGAATTAGTTGTGGAAGTTGTTGTGGAAGTTGTTGTGGAAGTTGTGTTGAAATTAGTTGTGGAAGTTGTTGTGGAAGTTGTGTTGGAATTAGTTGTGGAAGTTGTTGTGGAAGTTGTTGTGGAAGTTGTGTTGGAATTAGTTGTGGAAGTTGTTGTGGAAGTTGTTGTGGAAGTTGTTGTGGAAGTTGTTGTGGAAGTTGTTGTGGAAGTAGTGGTGGAAGTTGTTGTGGAAGTTGTGGTGGAACTAGTTGTGGAAGTTGTTGTGGAAGTTGTGTTGGAATTTGTTGTGGAATTAGTTGTGGAAGTTGTTGTGGAAGTTGTGTTGGAATTAGTTGTGGAAGTTGTTGTGGAAGTTGTTGTGGAAGTTGTGTTGGAATTAGTTGTGGAAGTTGTTGTGGAAGTTGTGTTGGAATTAGTTGTGGAAGTTGTTGTGGAAGTTGTGTTGAAATTAGTTGTGGAAGTTGTTGTGGAAGTTGTGTTGGAATTAGTTGTGGAAGTTGTTGTGGAAGTTGTGTTGAAATTAGTTGTGGAAGTTGTTGTGGAAGTTGTGTTGTAATTAGTTGTGGAAGTTGTTGTGGAAGTTGTGTTGAAATTAGTTGTGGAAGTTGTTGTGGAAGTTGTGTTGGAATTAGTTGTGGAAGTTGTTGTGGAAGTTGTGTTGGAATTAGTTGTGGAAGTTGTTGTGGAAGTTGTGTTGGAATTAGTTGTGGAAGTTGTTGTGGAAGTTGTTGTGGAAGTTGTTGTGGAAGTTGTTGTGGAAGTTGTTGTGGAAGTTGTTGTGGAAGTTGTTGTGGAAGTTGTTGTGGAAGTTGTTGTGGAAGTTGTGTTGGAATTAGTTGTGGAAGTTGTTGTGGAAGTTGTGTGGAAGTTGTTGTGGAAGTTGTTGTGGAAGTTGTGTTGGAATTAGTTGTGGAAGTTGTTGTGGAAGTTGTTGTGGAAGTTGTGTTGGAATTAGTTGTGGAAGTTGTTGTGGAAGTTGTTGTGGAAGTTGTGTTGGAATTAGTTGTGGAAGTTGTTGTGGAAGTTGTGTTGGAATTAGTTGTGGAAGTTGTTGTGGAAGTTGTGTTGGAATTAGTTGTGGAAGTTGTTGTGGAAGTTGTGTTGGAATTAGTTGTGGAAGTTGTTGTGGAAGTTGTTGTGGAAGTTGTTGTGGAAGTTGTTGTGGAAGTTGTTGTGGAAGTTGTTGTGGAAGTTGTTGTGGAAGTTGTTGTGGAAGTTGTTGTGGAAGTTAGTTGTGGAAGTTAGTTGTGGAAGTTGTGTGTGGAAGTTAGTTGTGGAAGTTGTTGTGGAAGTTGTGTTGGAATTAGTTGTGGAAGTTGTTGTGGAAGTTGTGTTGGAATTAGTTGTGGAAGTTGTTGTGGAAGTTGTGTTGGAATTAGTTGTGGAAGTTGTTGTGGAAGTTGTGTTGGAATTAGTTGTGGAAGTTGTTGTGGAAGTTGTTGTGGAAGTTGTTGTGGAAGTTGTTGTTGGAAGTTAGGTTGTGGAAGTTGTTGTGGAAGTTGTGTGGATGGTTGTGGAAGTTAGTTGTGGGAAGTTGTTAGTGGAAGTTGTGTGGAAAGTGTGAATAGTTGGAAGTTGTTTGGATAGTTGTGGAGTTGGTGTGGAGGTTGGGTGTTTGTTGGAATTGGGAAGTTGTTGTGGAATTGTTTGGAATAGTTGTGGAAGTTGTTGTGGAAGTTGTGGGAGTTGTGGAGTTGTTGTGGAAAGGAAGTTGTGGAATTAGTTGTGGAAGTGTTTGAGTTGTTGTGGAAGTTTGATAGTTGTGAAGTTGTGAGTGGTGGGTTGTGGAGTTGTTGTGGAGTGTGAAGTGTGGAAGTGTTGTGGAAGTTGTTGAGGTGAGGTAGTGTTGAGTTGGAGGGGGGTGGAGTTGTTGTGGAAGTTGTGTGGAATTAGTGGGAGTTGTGGAGTGAGTTGGGAATTGTTGTGAGTTGTGTTGTTATTGGAAGTTGTTGGAAGTTGTGTTGGAATGTTGTGGAGTTGTTGTGGAAGTTGTTGTGGAAGTTGTGTGGAAGTTGGGTGTGGAGTGTTGAGTGTGTAGTTGTGGAAGTTGTTGTGGAGTTGTGGGATTATGTGTTGTGGAAGTTGTTGTGGAGGTTGTGTTGGAATTGTTGTGGAGGTAGTGGGGTGGAAGTTGTTGTGGAATAGTTGGGAAGTTTTGTGGAAGTTGTGTGGAGTTGTTGTGGTTGTTGTGGAGTTGTTGTGGAATTTGTTTGGATTTGTTGTGAGTTGTTGTGGAGTTGTGTGGAGTTTGGTGGTTGTGGGTTGTGTGGAGTTGTGTTGGATAGTGTGGAGTTGTTGTGGAGTTTTTGGAGTTGTGAGTTGTTGTAGTTTGTGGTTTGTGGAGTTGTTGTGGAGTTTGTGGAGTTGTGTTGGTTAGTTGTGGAAGTTGGTGGTGATGTGGAAGTTTTGTGGTTTTGTTGTGGAAGTTGTTGTGGATTGTGTGGAATTAGTTGTGGAGTTGTTGTGGAAGTTTGGTTGTGGAGTTGTTGTAGTTGTGTTGGTGTTGTGTGGAAGTTGTTTGGAATTAGTTGTGAGTTGTGTGAGTTGGGTGGAGTTGTTGGAGTTGTTGGAATTAGTTGTGGAAGTTGTTGTGAGTTGTGTAGTGTGGATTGTTGTAGTGGTTTTAGTTGGGGTGAGTTGGTTGTTGTGGGTTTGTGGAGTTGTGGAGTTGTTGTGAGTTGTTGTGATGGAGTGTTGGGAGTTGTGTTGAAGTTGTGAGTTGTTGTGGAATTGTGTTGGATTAGTGGGTGGAGTTGTGGAAGTTATTGTTGTGGAAGTTGTTGTGGTTGTTAGTTGTGGAAGTTGTTGTGGAGAAGTTGTGAGTTGTTGTGAGTTTGAAGTAGGGTGGTTTGGAGTGGAGTGTTTGTGGAGTTGGTTGATAGTTGTGAGTGTTGTGGAGTTTGTGGAATTAGTTGTGGAAGTTGTTGTGGAGTTGTGTTGTGGAAGTTGTTGTGGGTTTTGGAATTAGTTGTGGAAGTTGTTGTGGAAGTTGTGTTGGAATTAGTTGTGGAAGTTGTTGTGGAGTTGTTGTGGAAGTTGTTGTAGTGTGTGGAGTTGGTTGGATTAGTTGTGAGTTGTTGGGAGTGGAGTTGGGTATTGGTTGGAATTAGTTGTGGAAGTTGTTGTGAGGGTTGGAATTAGTTGTGGAAGTTGTTGTGGGTTGTTGTGTTGTGGAAGTTGTGTTGGATTATTGTGGAAGTTGTTGTGGAGTTGTGTTGAATTAGTGTGAAGTTGTTGTGGAGTTGTTGTAAGTTGTGTGGAGTTGTTGTAAAGTTGTTGTGGAAGTTGTTGTGGAGTTGTGTGGAAGTTGTTGTGGAGTTGTTGTGGAAGTTGTAGTGGAATTAGTTGTGGAGTGTTGTGGAGTTGTTGTGGAAGTTGTTGTGGAAGTTGTGTTGGTTAGTGTGAAAGTTGTTGTGGAAGTTGTTGTGGAGTTGTTGTGGAAGTTGTGTTGGATTAGTTGTGGAGTTGTTGTGAGTTGTGTTGGATTACTTGTGGAAGTTGTTGTGAAGTGGTTGGTAGTTGTGGAAGTTGTTGTGGAAGTTGTGTTGGAATTAGTTGTGGAAGTTTGTGGGTGTGTGGAATTAGTTGTGGAATTGTTGTGAGTTGGTTGATTAGTTGTGGAAGTTGTTGTGGGTTGTTGGAATTAGTTGTGGAAGTTGTTGTGGAAGTTGTGTTGGTTGTTGTGGAAGTTGTTGTGGAAGTTGTGTTGGAATTAGTTGTGGAAGTTGTTGTGGAGTTGTGTTGGAATTAGTTGTGGAAGTTGTTGTGGAAGTTGTGTTGGAATTAGTTGTGGAAGTTGTTGTGGAAGTGTAGTGTTGGAATTAGTTGTGGAAGTTGTTGTGGAAGTTGTTGTGGAAGTTGTTGTAGTTGTGTTAAATTAGTTGTGGAAGTTGTGTTGGAATTAGTTGTGGAGTTGTTGTGGAAGTTGTTGTTGAAGATAGTTGTGGAAGTTGTGGAATTTGTGTTGGAATTAGTTGTGGAAGTTGTTGTGGAAGTTGTGTTGGAATTAGTTGTGGAAGTTGTTGTGGAAGTTGTTGTTGAAGTTAGTTGTGGAAGTTGTGTTGAATTAGTTGTGGAAGTTGTTGTGGAAGTTGTGTTTAATTAGTTGTGAAAGTTGTTGTGGAAGTTGTTGTAAAAGTTGTTGTGGAAGTTGTTGTAAAAGTTGTTGTGGAAGTTGTTGTGAAGTTGCTGTGGAAGTTGTTGTGGGAAGTTGTTGTGGAAGTTGTAGTGGAAGTTGCTGTGGAAGTTGTTGTGGAAGTTGTTGTGGAAGTTGTTGTGGAATTAGTTGTGGAAGTTGTTGTGGAAGTTGTTGTGGAAGTTGTTGTGGAAGTTGTTGTGGAAGTTGTTGTGGAATTGTTGTGGAAGTTGTTGTGGAAGTTGTGTTGGAATTAAGTTGTGGAAGTTGTTGTGTGGAAGTTGTTGTGGAAGTTGTGTTGGAATTAGTTGTGGAAGTTGTTGTGGAAGTTGTGTTGGAATTAGTTGTGAAGTTGTTGTGGAAGTTGTGTTGGAATTAGTTGTGAAAATTGTTGTGGAAGTTGTGTTGGAATTAGTTGTGGAAGTTGTTGTGAAGTTGTGTTGGAATTAGTTGTGTAAAATTGTTGTGGAAGTTGTGTTGGAATTAGTTGTGGAAGTTGTTGTGGAAGTTGTGTTGGAATTAGTTGTGAAAATTGTTGTGGAAGTTGTGTTGGAATTAGTTGTAAAGTTGTTGTGGAAGTTGTGTTGGAATTAGTTGTGGAAGTTGTTGTGGAAGTTGTGTTGGAATTAGTTGTGGAAGTTGTTGTGGAAGTTGTGTTGGAATTAGTTGTGGAAGTTGTTGTGGAAGTTGTGTTGGAATTAGTTGTGGAAGTTGTTGTGGAAGTTGTTGTGGAAGTTGTTGTGGAAGTTGTTGTGGAAGTTATTGTGGAAGATGTTGTGAAAGTTGTTGTGGAAGTTGTGTTGGAATTAGTTGTGGAAGTTGTTGTGGAAGTTGTGTTGGAATTAGTTGTGAAAGTTGTTGTGGAAGTTGTTGTGGAAGTTGTTGTGGAAGTTGTGTTGGAATTAGTTGTGGAAGTTGTTGTGGAAGTTGTGTTGGAATTAGTTGTGGAAGTTGTTGTGGAAGTTGTGTTGAAATTAGTTGTGGAAGTTGTTGTGGAAGTTGTGTTGTAATTAGTTTTGGAAATTGTTGTGGAAGTTGTTGTGAAAGTTGTTGTGGAAGTTGTTGTAAAAGTTGTTGTGGAAGTTGTTGTGGAAGTTGCTGTGGAAGTTGTTGTGGAAGTTGTTGTGGAAGTTGTTGTGGAATTAGTTGTGGAAGTTGTTGTGGAAGTTGTTGTGGAAGTTGTTGTGGAAGTTGTTGTGGAAGTTGTGTTGGAATTAGTTGTGGAAGTTGTTGTGGAAGTTGTGTTGGAATTAGTTGTGGAAGTTGTTGTGGAAGTTGTTGTGGAAGTTGTTGTGGAAGTTGTGTTAAATTAGTTGTGGAAGTTGTGTTGGAATTAGTTGTGGAAGTTGTTGTGGAAGTTGTGTTGAATTAGTTGTGGAAGTTGTGGAATTTGTGTTGGAATTAGTTGTGGAAGTTGTTGTGGAAGTTGTGTTGGAATTAGTTGTGGAAGTTGTTGTGGAAGTTGTGTTGAATTAGTTGTGGAAGTTGTGTTGGAATTAGTTGTGGAAGTTGTTGTGGAAGTTGTGTTGAATTAGTTGTGAAAGTTGTTGTGGAAGTTGTTGTAAAAGTTGTTGTGGAAGTTGTTGTAAAAGTTGTTGTGGAAGTTGTTGTGGAAGTTGTTGTGGAAGTTGTTGTGGAAGTTGTTGTGAAGTTGTTGTGGAAGTTAGTAGTGGAATTAGTTGTGGAAGTTGTTGTGGAAGTTGTGGTGGAATTAGTTGTAGAGTTGTTGTGGAAGTTGTTGTGAAGTTGTTGTAATTAAGTTGTGAAGTTGTTGTTGTGGAAGTTGTGGGAAAGTTGTGGAAGTTGTTGTGGAAGTTGTGTTGGAATTAGTTGTGGAAGTTGTTGTAAGTTTGTTGGAATTAGTTGTGGAAGTTGTGTGGAAGTGTGTTGGACTTAGTGGAAGTTGTTGTGGAAGTTGTGTTGGAATTAGTTGTGGAAGTTATTGTGGAAGTTGTTGTGGAATTGTTGGGAATTTGTTGTGGAAGTTGTTGTGGAAGTTGTGTTGGAATTAGTTGTGGAGTTTGTGGAAGTTGTGTTGGAATTAGTTGTGGAAGTTGTTGTGGAAGTTGTGTTGGAATTAGTTGTGGAAGTTTTTATTTTTATGTGGAATTGTTGTGGAGTTGTTTGAAGTTGTGTTGGAATTAGTTGTGAAGTTGTTTGGAATTAGTTGTGAAGTTGTTGTGAAAGTTGTGTTGGAATTAGTTGTGGAAGTTGTTGTGGAAGTTGTTGTGGAAGTAGTGTTGGATTAGTTGTGGAAGTTGTGGTGGAAGTAGTTGTGGAGTTGTTGTGGAGGTGTTGGAAAGGATGGAATTAGTTGTGAAAGTTGTTGTGGAAGTGTGTTGTAAGTTGAGAATGTTGAAATTAGTTGAAGAGAAGTATTGTGAAGTTGTGTTGGAATTAGTTGTGGAAGTTGTTGTGGAAGTTGTTGTGGAAGTTGTGTTGGAATTAGTTGTGGAAGTTGTTGTGGAAGTGTGTTGAAATTAGTTAGTGGAAGTTGTTGTGGAAGTTGTTTGAATTAGTTGGAAGTTGTTGTAGTTGTTTGGATTAGTTGTGGAAGTTGTTGTGAAGTTGTGTTGGAATTAGTTGTGGAAGTTGTGTGAAGTTGTGGTGGAATTAGTTTGGAAGTTGGTGGAAGTGTGTTGGATTAGTTGTGGAAGTTGTGGGAAGTTTGTGAGGTTGTGGAAGTTTGTGAAGTTGTGTAATTAGTTGTGGAAGTTGTTGTGGAAGTTGTTGTGGAAGTAGTGTTGAATTTGTTGTGGAAGTTAGTTGGAATTAGTTGTGGAGTTGTTGTGGAAGTTGTGTTGAATTAGTTGTGGAAGTTGTGTTGGAATTAGTTGTGGAAGTTAATGTGGAAGTTGTGTTGAATTAGTTGTGAAAGTTGTTGTGGAAGTTGTTGTAAAAGTTGTTGTGGAAGTTGTTGTAAAAGTTGTTGTGGAAGTTGTTGTGGAAGTTGCTGTGGAAGTTGTTGTGGAAGTTGTTGTGGAAGTTGTTGTGGAATTAGTTGTGGAAGTTGTTGTGGAAGTTGTTGTGGAAGTTGTTGTGGAAGTTGTTGTAAAAGTTGTTGTGGAAGTTGTTGTGGAAGTTGTTGTGGAAGATTATGTGGAAGTTGTGTTGGAATTAGTTGTGGAAGATGTTGTGGAAGTTTTGTTGGAATTAGTTGTGGAAGTTGTTGTGGAAGTTGTGTTGGAATTAGTTGTGGAAGATGTTGTGGAAGTTTTGTTGGAATTAGTTGTGGAAGTTGTTGTGGAAGTTGTGTTGGAATTAGTTGTGGAAGTTGTTGTGGAAGTTGTAGTGGAAGTTGTTGTGGAAGTTATTGTGGAAGTTGTTGTGGAAGTTGTTGAAGAAGTTGTTGTGGAAGTTGTTGTGGAAGTTGTGTTGGAACTAGTTGTGGAAGTTATTGTGGAAGTTGTGTTGGAATTAGTTGTGGAAGTTGTTGTGAGGTTGTGTTGGAATTAGTTGTGAGTTGTTGTGGAGTTGTTGTGGAAGTGTGGAAGTTTTGGAAGTGGAAGGGTGGATGGAGTGGAAGTGTGGGAGTGTAAAGTTGTGGAAGTGAGTGTGTGGGAGGGGGGAAGTGTTGTGGAAGGGTGGAATAGTTGTGGAGTTGGGGAAGTTTTGTGAGTGGTTGGAATTAGTTGTGGAATTGTGTGGAGTTGTTGTGGTTGTGTTGGAATTAGTTGTGTGTTGTGGAGTTGGTGGTATAAGTGTTGTGGTTGTGGAATTAGTTGTGGAGTTGTTGTGGAGTTTGTTGGAATTAGTTGGGAAGTTGTTGTGAGTTGGTTGATTGTGGTTGTTTGAGGTTTGTGGAATTGTTTGTGAGTTGTTGTAGTTGGAAGTTGTGTTGGAATTAGTTGTGGAGTTGTGTGGAGTTTTGGATTAGTTGTGGGGGGGAGAGGGGGAGAGGAAGGTGGAGATGTGAGTTGTGTTGGAATTAGTAGGTTGGAATTGTTGTGGAAGTGTGTTGGAATTAGTTGTGGAAGGTTGTGAGGTGATTAGTAGGTTGTGGATTGTGAATAGTTGGGAGGAGTGTGGGGGGAGTGGTGATTTGTGGAGTTGTGTGGAAGTTGTTGTGGAAGTTGTGTGGAATTAGTTGTGGAGTTGTTTGGTGGAGTTGTAGTTGTTGTGGAGTTGTTGTGGAATAGTTGTGAGTTGTGTGAAGGTTGTGGAGTTGTGTTGAATTAGTTGTGGAGTAGTTGTGGAGTTGTTGTGGGTTGTGTTGGATTGTTGTGGAGTTGTTGTGGATTGTGGAAGTGTAAGTTGTGTGGAGTTGGATTAGTGTGAGTGTGTGGTTGTGAGATTGTGGAAGTTGTGGATTAGTTGTGGAGTTGTGTGGAGTTGTTGTGAAGTGTGTTGATTAGTTGTGGAGTTGGTGGTGGATTGTGTTGGAATTAGTTGTGGTTGTTGTGAGTTTGTGATTAGTGTGGGTTGTTGTGGAGTTTTGTGGATTGTTGTGGAAGTTGTTGTGGAGATGTTGTGGAGTGTTGTGGAGTGTGTTGTGGAATTGTGTGGATTGTGGAGTGTTGTGATTGTGTGGAAGTTGTTGTGGAATTAGTGTGGATTGTGTGGAAGTTTTGGAAGTTGTGTTGGAATTAGTTGTGGAAGTTGTGTGGAGTTGTTGTGGAGTTGTTGTAAAGTTGTGTGAGTTGTTGTGGAAGTTGTTGAAGTTGTTGTGGAAGTTGTTGTGGAGTTGTTGTGGAATTGTGGAGTTGTTGTGGAGTGTTGTGGAAGTTGTGTTGGAATAGTTGTGGAAGTTGTTGTGGAAGTTGTTGTGGAGTTGTTGTAAAGTTGTGTGGAAGTTGTTGTGGAAGTTGTTGTGGAGATTATGTGGAAGTTGTGTTGGAATTAGTGGGAAGATGTTGGGAAGTTTGTGGAATTAGTTGGGAAGTGTTGTGAGTTGGTTGAAGGAGTGTTGTGGAAGTTGTTGGAATAGTTGTGGAAGTTGGTGGAGTTGTGTTGGAATTAGTTGTGGAGTTGTTGTGGATTGTAGTGGATGTTGTGGAGTTATGTGGAGTTTGGAGTGTTGAAGTTGTGTGGAGTTGTTGTGAGTTGTGTTGGAATAGTTGTGGAAGTTATTGTGGAAGTTGTGTTGGAATTAGTTGTGAGTGTTGGAAGTGTGGAGTGTGGAGTTGTTGTGGAAGTTGTTGTGAATGGTGAATAGTGTAGTTGTTGTAGGGGAGGTGGAGTGTGGATGGTAGTGTTGTAGGGTTGGATTAGTTGTGGAAGTTGTTGTGGAGTTGTGTTGGAATTAGTTGTGGATTTGTGGAAGTTTGTTGGATTAGTTGTGGAGTTGTTGTGGAGTTGTGTTGGAATTAGTTGTGGTAGTTGTTGTGGAGTTGGGTTGGAATTAGTTGTGGAAGTTGTTGTGGAAGTTGTTGTGGAGTGTGTTGGAATAGTTGTGGAATTGTTGTGGAAGTTGTTGTGGAAGTTGTGTTGGAATTAGTTGTGGAAGTTGTTTGTGTTGGAATTAGTTGTTGTTGTGGAAGTTGTTGTTAGGAAGTTGTTGTAAAAGTTGTGAAAGTGGTGAGTTGTTGTGGAAGTTGTTGTGGAAGATGTGTTGTGGAAGTTGTGTTGGAATTAGTTGTGGAAGTTGTTGTGTTGTGTTGGAATTAGTTGTGAAGTAGTTGTGGAAGTTGTTGTGGAAGTTGTGTTGGAATTAGTTGTGGAAGTTGTTGTGGAGTTGTTGTGGAAGTTGTGTTGGAATTAGTTGTGGAGTTGTTGTGGAAGTTGTTGTTGGAATTAGTTGTGGAGTTGTTGTGGAAGTTGTTGTGAGTAGTTTGGAATTAGTTGTGGAAGTTGTTGTGGAAGTTGTGTTGGAATTAGTTGTGGAAGTTGTTGTGGAAGTTGTGTTGGAATTAGTTGTGGAAGTTGTTGTGGAAGTTGTGTTGGAATTAGTTGTGGAAGTTGTTGTGGAAGTTGTGTTGGAATTAGTTGTGGAAGTTGTTTTGGAAGTTGTTGTGGAAGTTGTTGTGGAAGTTGTTGTAAAAGTTGTTGTGGAAGTTGTTGTGGAAGTTGCTGTGGAAGTTGTTGTGAAAGTTGTTGTGGAAGTTGTTGTGGAATTAGTTGTGGAAGTTGTTGTGGAAGTTGTTGTGGAAGTTGTGTTGGAATTAGTTGTGGAAGTAGTTGTGGAAGTTGTTGTGGAAGTTGTGTTGGCATTAGTTGTGGAAGTTGTTGTGGAAGTTGTGTTGGAATTAGTTGTGAAAGTTGTTGTGGAAGTTGTGTTGGAATTAGTTGTGGAAGTTGTTGTGGAAGTTGTGTTGGAACTAGTTGTGGAAGTTGTTGTGGAAGTTGTGTTGGAATTAGTTGTGGAAGTTGTTGTGGAAGTTGTTGTGGAAGTTGTGTTGGAATTAGTTGTGGAAGTTGTTGTGGAAGTTGTTGTGGAAGTTGTGTTGGAATTAGTTGTGGAAGTTGTTGTGGAAGTTGTGTTGGAATTAGTTGTGGAAGTTGTTGTGGAAGTTTTTGTGGAAGTTGTTGTGGAAGTTGTTGTGGAAGATGTTGTGGAAGATGTTGTGGAAGTTGTAAAAGTTGTTGTGGAAGTTGTTGTGGAAGTTGCTGTGGAAGTTGTTGTGGAAGTTGTTGTGGAAGTTGTTGTGGAATTAGTTGTGGAAGTTGTTGTGGAAGCTGTTGTGGAAGTTGTGTTGGAATTAGTTGTGGAAGTTGTTGTGGAAGTTGTTGTGGAAGTTGTTGTAAAAGTTGTTGTGGAAGTTGTTGTGGAAGTTGTTGTGGAAGATTATGTGGAAGTTGTGTTGGAATTAGTTGTGGAAGATGTTGTGGAAGTTTTGTTGGAATTAGTTGTGGAAGTTGTTGTGGAAGTTGTGTTGGAATTAGTTGTGGAAGATGTTGTGGAAGTTTTGTTGGAATTAGTTGTGGAAGTTGTTGTGGAAGTTGTGTTGGAATTAGTTGTGGAAGTTGTTGTGGAAGTTGTAGTGGAAGTTGTTGTGGAAGTTATTGTGGAAGTTGTTGTGGAAGTTGTTGAAGAAGTTGTTGTGGAAGTTGTTGTGGAAGTTGTGTTGGAACTAGTTGTGGAAGTTATTGTGGAAGTTGTGTTGGAATTAGTTGTGGAAGTTGTTGTGGAAGTTGTGTTGGAATTAGTTGTGGAAGTTGTTGTGGAAGTTGTTGTGGAAAATGTGTTGGAATTAGTTGTGGAAGTTGTTGTGGAAGTTGTTGTGAAAGTTGTGTTGGAATTAGTTGTGGAAGTTGTTGTGGAAGTTGTTGTGGAAGTTGTGTTGGAATTAGTTGTGGAAGTTGTTGTGGAAGTTGTGTTGGAATTAGTTGTGGAAGATGTTGTGGAAGTTTTGTTGGAATTAGTTGTGGAAGTTGTTGTGGAAGTTGTGTTGGAATTAGTTGTGGAAGTTGTTGTGGAAGTTGTGTTGGAATTAGTTGTGGAAGTTGTTGTGGAAGTTGTTGTGGAAGTTGTGTTGGAATTAGTTTGTGGAAGTTGTTGTGGAAGTTGTGTTGGAAGTTGTGTTGGAATTAGTTGTGGAAGTTGTTGTGGAAGTTGCTTTGGAATTAGTTGTGGAAGTTGTTGTGGAAGTTGTTGGGGAAGTTGTTGTGGAAGTTGTTGTGGAAGTTATTGTGAAACTAGTTCTGGAAGTTATTGTGGAAGTTGTGTTGGAATGAGTTGTGGAAGTTGTTGTGGAAGTTGTTGTGGAAGTTGTGTTGGAATTAGTTGTGGAAGTTGTTGTGGAAGTTGTGTTGGAATTAGTTGTGGAAGTTGTTGTGGAAGTTGTGTTGGAATTAGTTGTGGAAGTTGTTGTGGAAGTTGTGTTGGAATTAGTTGTGGAAGTTGTTGTGGAAGTTGTGTTGGAATTAGTTGTGGAAGTTGTTGTGGAAGTTGTGTTGGAATTAGTTGTGGAAGTTGTGTTGGAATTAGTTGTGGAAGTTGTTGTGGAAGTGGTTGTGGAAGTTGTTTTGGAAGTTGTGTTGGAATTAGTTGTGGAAGTTGTTGTGGAAGTTGTGTTGGAATTAGTTGTGGAAGTTGTTGTGGAAGTTGTGTTGGAATTAGTTGTGGAAGTTGTTGTGGAAGTGGTTGTGGAAGTTGTTGTGGAAGTTGTGTTGGAATTAGTTGTGGAAGTTGTTGTGGAAGTTGTTGTGGAAGTTGTTGTGGAAGTTGTGTTGAATTAGTTGTGGAAAGTGTGTTGGAATTAGTTGTGGAAGTTGTTGTGGAAGTTGTGTTGAATTAGTTGTGAAAGTTGTTGTGGAATTTGTGTTGGAATTAGTTGTGGAAGTTGTTGTGGAAGTTGTTGTGGAAGTTGTTGTGGAAGTTGTGTTGGAATTAGTTGTGAAAGTTGTTGTGGAAGTTGTTGTGGAAGTTGTTGTGGAAGTTGTGTTGAAATTAGTTGTGGAAGGTGTTGTGGAAGTTGTGTTGGAATTAGTTGTGGAAGTTGTTGTGGAAGTTGTTGTGGAAGTTGTTGTGGAAGTTGTTGTGGAAGTTGTGTTGGAATTAGTTGTGGAAGTTGTGTTGGAATTAGTTGTGGAAGTTGTTGTGGAAGTTGTGTTGGAATTAGTTGTGGAAGTTGTGTTGGAATTAGTTGTGGAAGTTGTTGTGGAAGTTGTGTTGGAATTAGTTGTGGAAGTTGTTGTGGAAGTGGTTGTGGAAGTTGTTGTGGAAGTTGTGTTGGAATTAGTTGTGGAAGTTGTTGTGGAAGTTGTTGTGGAAGTTGTTGTGGAAGTTGTGTTGAATTAGTTGTGGAAGTTGTGTTGGAATTAGTTGTGGAAGTTGTTGTGGAAGTTGTGTTGAATTAGTTGTGAAAGTTGTTGTGGAATTTGTGTTGGAATTAGTTGTGGAAGTTGTTGTGGAAGTTGTTGTGGAAGTTGTTGTGGAAGTTGTGTTGGAATTAGTTGTGAAAGTTGTTGTGGAAGTTGTTGTGGAAGTTGTTGTGGAAGTTGTGTTGAAATTAGTTGTGGAAGTTGTTGTGGAAGTTGTGTTGGAATTAGTTGTGGAAGTTGTTGTGGAAGTTGTTGTGGAAGTTGTTGTGGAAGTTGTTGTGGAAGTTGTGTTGGAATTAGTTGTGGAAGTTGTGTTGGAATTAGTTGTGGAAGTTGTTGTGGAAGTTGTGTTGAATTAGTTGTGGAAGTTGTGTTGGAATTAGTTGTGGAAGTTGTTGTGGAAGTTAAGTTGAATTTGTTGTGAAAGTTGTTGTGGAAGTTGTTGTAAAAGTTGTTGTGGAAGTTGTTGTAAAAGTTGTTGTGGAAGTTGTTGTGGAAGTTGCTGTGGAAGTTGTTGTGGAAGTTGTTGTGGAAGTTGTTGTGGAATTAGTTGTGGAAGTTGTTGTGGAAGTTGTTGTGGAAGTTGTTGTGGAAGTTGTGTTGGAATTAGTTGTGAAAGTTGTTGTGGAAGTTGTTGTGGAAGTTGTTGTGGAAGTTGTGTTGAAATTAGTTGTGGAAGTTGTTGTGGAAGTTGTGTTGGAATTAGTTGTGGAAGTTGTTGTGGAAGTTGTGTTGAAATTAGTTGTGGAAGTTGTTGTGGAAGTTGTTGTAAAAGTTGTTGTGGAAGTTGTTGGGGAAGTTGTTGTGGAAGTTGTTGTGGAAGTTGTTGTGAAACTAGTTGTGGAAGTTATTGTGAAAGTTGTGTTGGAATTAGTTGTGGAATTAGTTGTGGAAGTTGTTGTGGAAGTTGTGTTGGAATTAGTTGTGGAAGTTGTTGTGGAAGTTGTTGTGGAAGTTGTTGTAAAAGTTGTTGTGGAAGTTGTTGTGGAAGTTGTTGTGGAAGATGTTGTGGAAGTTGTGTTGGAATTAGTTGTGGAAGTTGTTGTGGAAGTTGTGTTGGAATTAGTTGTGGAAGTTGTTGTGGAAGTTGTGTTGGAATTATTTGTTGAAGACGTTGTGGAAGTTTTGTTGGAATTAGTTGTGGAAGTTGTTGTGGAAGTTGTGTTGGAATTAGTTGTGGAAGTTGTTGTGGAAGTTGTTGTGGAAGTTGTGTTGGAATTAGTTGTGGAAGTTGTTGTGGAAGTTGTGTTGGAATTAGTTGTGGAAGTTGTTGTGAAAGTTGTGTTGGAATTAGTTGTGGAAGTTGTTGTGGAAGTTGTGTTGGAATTAGTTGTGGAAGTTGTTGTGGAAGTGGTTTTGGAAGTTGTTGTGGAAGTTGTGTTGGAATTAGTTGTGGAAGTTGTTGTGGAAGTTGTGTTAAATTAGTTGTGGAAGTTGTGTTGGAATTAGTTGTGGAAGTTGTTGTGGAAGTTGTGTTGGAATTAGTTGTGAAAGTTGTTGTGGAAGTTGTGTTGGAATTAGTTGTGGAAGTTGTTGTGGAAGTTGTTGTGGAAGTTGTGTTGGAATTAGTTGTGGAAGTTGTTGTGGAAGTTGTTGTGGAAGTTGTGTTGGAATTAGTTGTGGAAGTTGTTGTGGAAGTTGTGTTGGAATTAGTTGTGGAAGTTGTTGTGGAAGTTTTTGTGGAAGTTGTTGTGGAAGTTGTTGTGGAAGATGTTGTGGAAGATGTTGTGGAAGTTGTAAAAGTTGTTGTGGAAGTTGTGTTGGAATTAGTTGTGGAAGATGTTGTGGAAGTTTTGTTGGAATTAGTTGTGGAAGTTGTTGTGGAAGTTGTGTTGGAATTAGTTGTGGAAGATGTTGTGGAAGTTTTGTTGGAATTAGTTGTGGAAGTTGTTGTGGAAGTTGTGAAAGTTGTTGTGGAAGTTGTTGTGGAAGTAGTTGTGAAAGTGGTTGTGGAAGTTGTTGTGGAAGTTGTTGTGGAAGTTGTTGTGGAAGTTGCTGTGGAAGTTGTTGTGGAAGTTGTTGTGGAAGTTGTTGTGGAATTAGTTGTGGAAGTTGTTGTGGAAGTTGTTGTAAAACTAGTTGTGGAAGTTATTGTGAAAGTTGTGTTGGAATTAGTTTTGGAAGTTGTTGTGGAAGTTGTTGTGGAAGTTGTTGTGGAAGTTGTTGTGGAAGTTGTGTTGGAATTAGTTGTGGAAGTTGTTGTGGAAGTTGTGTTGGAATTAGTTGTGGAAGTTGTTGTGAAAGTTGTGTTGGAATTAGTTGTGGAAGTTGTTGTGGAAGATGTTGTGGAAGTTGTGTTGGAATTAGTTGTGGAAGTTGTTGTGGAAGTTGTGTTGGAATTAGTTGTGGAAGTTGTTGTGGAAGTTGTGTTGGAATTAGTTGTGGAAGATGTTGTGGAAGTTTTGTTGGAATTAGTTGTGGAAGTTGTTGTGGAAGTTGTGTTGGAATTAGTTGTGGAAGTTGTTGTGGAAGTTGTTGTGGAAGTTGTGTTGGAATTAGTTGTGGAAGTTGTTGTGGAAGTTGTGTTGGAAGTTGTGTTGGAATTAGTTGTGGAAGTTGTTGTGGAATTTGTGTTGGAATTAGTTGTGGAAGTTGTTGTGGAAGTTGTGTTGGAATTAGTTGTGGAAGTTGTTGTGGAAGTTGTGTTGGAATTAGTTGTGGAAGTTGTGTTGGAATTTGTTGTGGAAGTTGTTGTGGAAGTTGTGTTGGAATTAGTTGTGGAAGATGTTGTGGAAGTTGTGTTGGAATTAGTTGTGGAAGTTGTTGTGGAAGTTGTGTTGGAATTAGTTGTGGAAGTTGTTGTGGAAGTTGTGTTGGAATTAGTTGTGGAAGTTGTTGTGGAAGTTGTTGTGGAAGTTGTGTTGGAATTAGTTGTGGAAGTTGTTGTAAAAGTTGTTGTGAAACTAGTTGTGGAAGTTGTTGTGGAAGTTGTTGTGGAAGTTGTGTTGGAATTAGTTGTGGAAGTTGTTGTGGAAGTTATTGTGGAAGTTGTGTTGGAATTAGTTGTGGAAGTTGTTGTGGAAGTTGTGTTGGAATTAGTTGTGGAGTTGTTGTGGAAGTTGTTAGTTGGAAGTTGTTGGTTGTAGCAGTTGTTGTGGGAGCATAGTTGTGTTGGAACTTGTTGTGGAAGTTGTGTTGGAATTTGTTGTGGAAGTTGTGTGGAAATTTGTTGTGGAAGATGTGTGGAAATTTGTTGTGGAAGATGTGTGGAAATTTGTTGAAGAATTAGTGTAGAAATCTGTTGTGGAAGTTGTGTTGGAATTTGTTGTTGAATATGTGTTGGATTTTGTTGTGGAAATTGTGTTGGATTTTGTTGTGGAATTTGTTGTGGAAGATGTGTTGGAATTTTTTGTGGAAGTTGCGTGGAAATTTGTTGTGGAAGTTTTGTTGGAATTTGTTGAGGAATTAGTGTGGTAATTTGTTGTGGAAGTTGTGTTGGAAGTTGTTGTGGAAGTTGTGTAGGAATTTGTTGTGGAAGTTGTGTTGGAATTTGTTGTGGAAGTTGTGTAGAAACTTGTTGAAGAATTTGTGTGCAAATTTGTTGTGGAAGTTGTGTAGAAAATTGTTTTGGAAATTGCGTTGAAATTTGTTGAGGAAATTGTATTGGAATTGGTTGTGGAAATCGTGTTGCTATTTGTTGTGGTAGTTGTGTGGAAATTTGTTGTGGAATTTGTGTGGAAAATTGTTGTGTAGAAATTTTTTGTGGAAGTTGTGTTAGAGTTAGTTGTTGAAGTTGTGTGGAGATTTGTTGAGGATTTTGTTGAGGAATTTGGGTGGAAAATTGCTGTGTTGGAATTTGTTGTGGAAGGTTAGTAGAAATTTGTTGTGGAAATTGTGTTGGAATTAGTTGTGGAAGCTGTGTTGGAATTTGTTGTGGAAGTTGTGTGGAAATTTGTTGTGGAAGCTGTGTTGCAATGTGTTGAGTTCCCAGTAGTGTTGTCTGTTGTAGACTCTGTGATACAATCGGTTGTGTAAACTTCTTAATGACAGGACCAGACTGACTGATGTCGAAAAAAGTAACAGAACTTTTGCTGATAAATTGGGAATTTTTTCCAGAACACGTTCTATTGTCTGCTTAAAATAAGCAACATGTATATTCAAGACACCACGAGTTTATTTGATTGATCGGAGAAGCAAAATTTTCTTTAGCCCGTTACATAATGCTTAGGGTATATTATGAGAGCCGTATGCATCGCATGTACATGTTGCGATCCTATGTTGATGTTAATTTTCTTTGTTTAGAGTATTTACGATATTTAAAAAAAATATTTCGGCTATTTGATTCGAATCTAGGA
>JAGDYQ010000005.1:3457172-3470923 GCA_021962125.1 Bulinus truncatus | reverse complement strand
TTAAATTGGTTGGTTCTTTTGAGCGACCTCCTCTAGCTGAAGATTTCGATCCAATTCTAGGTGATGGCCTTGATAAATCATCTGAAAGGAATAATGTATGTAATGAAATACTTTGCATAATTTTAATAACGAGATTATTTTTTTATTTAAATTTAGATGGTTCAACCATTTTTAAACAATTAGAGAAGAGAAAAGAATCTTCACATTATCACTAGAAACTCAATAAATTTTCAACTTAAGTCTTATAATGGGTATATTTATTTTAAATAAGTACCATTTGATACATGACTTAATGTAGATGATCTCCGTTTGCTCAGTGCAGAAGCTTCTGGAATAAAAAGAATAGCTTCTATTTTCAACATGATTAGAAATAATTTACTAAACCTTTTAAACTTTCATGGTTGTTTTATACTAGTTTAGTTATGAAAAACAATTTTTCTTTTCATTTATGCAAAAGTAATAAGACAAGAAGCATTAAAAAAAAACAAAAAAAAACACAAAACTATAATTGTACCATCTAATATGTTTCCAGAAACAGACTGTTTTGACTGCCGCCTCTCTTGTGATGCTGTGAAAAAGAAAAATACTTGTTATTACAAAAAAATATTATATTTCAATATGATCAACTGATTTTTCATGATTTTGATAAAATGAAAAACAACCAGCATTTATTTCAATTCTAATTATAATTAAAAAAAAAGGAAATAATAACTAACAGTTAATTTTTTTTTTATTTTTAGGAGTCTGTTTAACTGAAATCACTATTATCACATAATGTACAATGCAGTTATGCTAAAATTGAAGATTACTGTTATTGGTTAAAAAATAGTTTTGAATTCATTAGCATTCTCAAAAATTTTAATACGTGCATAAGGTGCTAAGTCATTTAAAGTTATTAGTTTTCCAGAAGCAATTATTAATAACATGTAATGAATTATTTGTTATATTAATCTACCATTAATTAAAGAATGCCTGGACAATCTACGCTCTGGACTGGGTTCAGGGCTCACATCTGGACTAGATTCTGGAAATAAATGCCATGTTCACAATGTTTGTACTTTTTTTTTAAAATTCAACATCTCTTTGTGAGCAAGTAGTGAAAAACTGAATGCTAAGTGATGTACTAGTTTTTGAAAAATTTTTAACAAAGAATAGTTTATTAATTTATTTTAAAAGAACTATGGTGAGGTGTGTGGTGAAGATTCAAAAAAGTTTATCAACATAAGATGGAAATTTATTTTTTTTAAATAAAGCTTATAATTTATCTCCAAATGTCAATTATTAAACTATAAAATATTTTATCGGAAAAGAAAAAACATTTGTTATATTTTAAATTTGCAGTGGTTGAAAGGAATTGATACTTCTGCGGGTAAACTGAAAAGCATTCATAATTTTAAAAAACACATTTTTTTTATGTTACATGCTCAATTAATACAACGCACTCCTCTCAAATTGTATTTATTAAATTAAGTAATTATTTAACATTTAAAGTGGTGTTAGAAAATGCAGGGCTATTTTCATGTTATTTATTACCAAAAGTATATTAGTTTTATTGCTAAATAATAAAAAATCTCCAGATACATATACAAAGTAAGATATACTAAAATTTCAAATCAAGTTTAGTGAAAAATCTTCAGATTTAATGTATTTAAAATAACATTATATCATTATAGATATATAATTACAACTTTTATTTTCATTTAATTCAAGTGCATAAATAATACAAAAGCAAGCTATTGACCAAGCAAATAATAACTATGACACATTTCATCATCCCTAAAAAAAATATTAAAATTAAAAAAATGAAAAGTAGCAAGATTTAAAAAATGCTGCAGAATAAACAATTTTTTATCACCTGCCTCCAATAAGCATAAAACAAAAAATATCCAAAAATAACCAATAATTTCACAGAAAAAATGAAATACAAAGATTAAAAAAAAAAACACTAAATATTCCTTCTCATAAACACACATAGTATTGCAATTTTTTTTTTAATTTTGTTACCATTTAGCCTGATTAAGATGAATACTTCTTTTACTAAACATATCTGAAATTGATACTTCTTAGCAGAGAATACAGAGTATCAAATACTCACATTAAAAAAACTAAATCATTTACTAGATCTTTATGCATTAAAATATACACTTTTTTGACAAAAAATGTCATTAAAACATTCACAAACAAGCTTAACATTAAGAATAAAATTTAGCATTGTATGTTAAAAAAATAATGGCATCCAATATTTCCAAGCGTTTGTTAAAAAGTGATTCTTGAAAAAGATAAGTATGTTATTTTTTGCTACATGAATTTTCTAATTACCAGTTGAATTATAAATATTATAAATCATGCATTTATTGGAACATTAAATCTGAACTCTTTTTCCATTTTAATTTTTAGATTCTTTGAAAATTAATAAAGCTTGACAATTCAACAAAACAACAGAATTTCTAAAAGCTTTTGTGGAAAATATTTGGTTGTGAGTGTTATAGGATTATTTGGGCAATTAAAAAGCACTTCAGAATTAATCTTACGCCTCCAGTCAGAAGCTGATGAGCGAACTGACATCTGAGACCCTAAATCCAGATCATCCTTTTCTGATTGAAAATAATGTATTTATTACATATCTATCAATAAGTCATTGTTTCAAAGATCTTAGGTGTTCCTCAAATGAAAAATTTGTTTTTTCTATTTCACAATGAGTTCTTACACAAATGTAAAAAACAAAAAATATATTGACCACAACAAAAAGTTAACATGCAAAGTTATCATGACGAATAATTAGATAATCTTATGAAATTAAAGTAAAATAAGGAAGTGAAATATTATTAATTCTTAACAATTAAAGTAAGTGCAATTATGAAAAATAAAATGAAAATGACGATATATTGAATAAATTACCAACCTTTTCTAGGTGAGGTATCTCCATGAAGTTTTTTAGATTTCTCAATTCTATCCAAGTTTCTAAGTGCTAACTTTTTGTATTCATCTGTGGTACTCAGAACCATCTTTGAAAACTATTTTATTATAAAAAGAATAACTTAAATCATCATAAGCTATTTTCAAAACTTGAGTGAATTGATATTTACAAAGTCTCTACTGTTATCTAACCATTTAAAAAAATATCATTCACCTGGCCATAATAAAATTTGTTCCTCTGCAAATTATGAATATAAGCAGCACAGTAAAAAAAAAGGCAATGAACACATTTTTAGAATTTCTCAAACAGACAAAAGTAATTAAAAAAATAAAAAAGTAAAAAAAAAAAACAACATAAGGTTTAATAATGAAAACTAATTGCACAAGCACCCAAAATGTAATATTTAAAGTAGTATAATACAAATTCTATTTTTACTGTGAAAGGACTGCATAACAACTTATCGTCAGTGAGACATTTATTGTTTCAAATAACAATTCAAAGTATAGTGGAACCTTATCAAACACTTAATCCATTTCATAACTTAAAGAACTGACTAATTGGTAAAAAGAGTTCAAATCAGAAACTTTAGTTGTGACCAGAAGAAAACCTGTGTTTGTGAACTCAAAAAAGTTTGTGCTCCAAGGTTTTCATATAGAGGTTAAACTTTGCATATCTATAAAATTAGTGAATGAAAATATATTGATTATTCAATACAAATCCTTACTTCTTTGTAATCAAGTTTACCATCTTTATTTTCATCAACATCATCTATCAACTCTTTCACCTCAGCTCTTGACATTTTTTCTCCTTTCTAGTATAATAATAATGCATGATTAAAAATAAAAATAAAGCTTGATATTCTTAATGCCACATTCACAAAAGTTTATTTCTTTTGGTTGATAAAATCTAGAATACTTACAGTGGTCAAAATTTTTAAAAGCTCATCTAGAGAAATAAAGCCATCCCCATTGAGATCAATTTTACAAAATGCCTTCATAAGATCCTCTTCTGAAGTGATCGGTTCCCTGTTACAGACATCCACAAAATCTTCAAAAGTCATACTTTCTGCAATTAAGGAAAAGTGTTCAAAATATTAAAAAAAAAAAAACACACATTTTTATTCATTTTCACAAACCAATTTAAATTGTTAATTTAAATTAAAGGAATTCAGTTATTTTACCTGTCCTAGCTGTCCAGTATTTAGAAATAGTTTTAGAGGTTGGATTTCTTCCAGTCTGTTGCAAAACTGTATTAAAAAAAGGAATAAAAATTATAGTTTTAAATCTTTTGTTTATTTCTACCAAATACATTTTTTATATGTTTATAATGTATTAAATATGTACAGAAAATTACATTTAAAAAAGTTAAGACGGCAAATATATTGGAGGAGATATTTACAATGCATAAAAAGTTAACTGTGTAAAACAGTTTTATAACATACGAAGAATCAGATCTTCTTTGGAGTCAATCTTCTCTTTTAAGTCATCATAGTGGCCAAGAAAAACAGCCTGACATTCCAGCCGTAGCTCTCTTTCAGCCTGACCAGCTGTTCGTGGACGATTGGAAGCAGCAGATGATGGTCTGCTTGAACGCCTTGACATATTTGGTTTTTTTTACCTGCAAAATTAATTAATGTGGATAGTATTAAAATTTTAATAGAGTAAACATAGTTTATGTTTTCAAATATCTCTCAATCTGAATCAATCCAACTTATAAGAACATAGGAAAATAAAGTGATATATCACAGAAAATATGTGCATTCCAAAATACAAATAAAAAAAAAAATTAACAAAATTATTTTTCGAAATGTTTTCACATTCCTGAATAGGAAAATGGACAATGTCAAAGTACTTAAAGCAACCAAAACTTTCTTTTAAAAGGTAAAATATATATTTTAAAAAAATCTTAAGGCTGCTGTGAGGAAGTGCAACCAGTATACTTGTTACGACTTGTAAAAGGGCTTAGAGTCCTGTTAATTTCAATTAAAAAAAAAATTATTTGCTTATTTATTAAATAAATATTTGTATGATATAATGAGCTATTTTTTTGTTTTTGTTTTTTTACTTTTTAGTGCATTTTAATAAAAAGCCTTTTCTTTATGTTATACTGTTAGTCTTTTTATTTTTTAAAGAAATAAACTTTGCATAGTTTTTGCACACTTTCATATAAATTGATTAATTTGGTAAGTCTATATAAAACTTATGCACTAGTACTATGCTTTGTATTTATTTTGACACAATAATCTTAAGGTGAATTTCCCCCATCAGAGACATTATTAAAGTCTATTAAAGAGTAATTAGTTTGTAATTCTACAAGATGCTAACACATGGAATCAAGATTATTCAAATGCAAAATCTACACGTGTCAAATAATATGAAATATAAACCTTCTGACAAAATTAATTTTATAGATATATAGTAATCAGATTTTCTGTTACATAAAAAGAAAATATTTAAATAGGTAATAAACCGCAGTGGCTACGGCACCAGCAAGTTAGCGTATGAAAGTCACTGACCTATAATCATCAAAAGTTGCAATTTTAAAAAATTATTTTTAAAAATATTTAACGCACTTGCTACGGCACCAGCAAGTCAGAACTCGTATTATTTTTGTCCAAGTACCAGCCATAGATATTGCTCCACAGCCTAACCCTAACCCTTTCCCTAATCCTAACCCTATATTTAAATATTTTAAAAAATATTTTTTTAAAATTGCAACTTTTGATGATTATAGGTCAGTGACTTTCATACGCTAACTTGCTGGTGCCGTAGCCACTGCGAATATTTAAATATAGGGTTAGGATTAGGACTAGGGATAGGGTTAGGGTGTGGAGCAATATCTATGGCTGGTACTTGGACAAAAATAATACGAGTTCTGACTTGCTGGTGCCGTAGCAAGTGCGTAGGTAAACAGCTAAACAGGTCTAATATTTACCGATAATTATAAAATAATGCGACTCATTTCATAAATAAAGTGTAAGCTTTTGATAATAAAGAAAAGAAAAAAAACAATTAGCTAGTCATTTTAAAGTCTTACTTCATCAAAAAAAATTTTTTTTACAAATCATTTCACTTTCAACAAATTAGAAAAATCTTAAATTTCAGACATGTTTAGACGCCAAGCGAGCGTAAGTAGCAACGAAATAACTTCCGGGATGAAGGATCAATTAAACAAAAATTTGCCATACATGAAGTAAACAAAACAATGAAAAGAAAATCAAATTATAGTTAACTATTTTAGAAATTTAATATCGGCATAAAATATTGAATTTTCCATGTCATGGTCTAATTAATTTTCTTTTATCAGATATTAGTAATACATTTCATGGTTTCCTGCAAAGCTTTATAGTGGTCCTTTAAAAAGATTGGAGCTCATGAAAAGCAACGAAACACTTATTTTCAACTAATGTTTTCGAAGCATTGATCATGATTGAAATCACTCGTCAAAATTATGATAGTTTATTTCCGAAAATTGAATATGCAATAGAAAATGCGGATTTTATCTGTAAGATTATTTAGTAGTGACAATATATATATATATATATATATATATATATATATATATATACAGTCGAACTTCCGTTAATAACATGATATTGATATTTGTTTTAATTAAAATAAAGTAAAGCAAAGAAGTCTTTGAATCAAACTTTGAAGTGCTTTTTTAAGTTGTATTTGTTATCCACTTCTTCCTTTGGCTTCACAGCCCATTGAAGGCCCAGGCCTGCCATACTAATCTGACTTCTCCACTTTTCCCAATCCATGGTCTTCTTCCTCCACTCTCTCACTCCTATTATGGCTTTAAGGTCCTCCACTTCCTCTAACCATCTGCTTCTTGGTCTGCCCTCAGGCCTTTTCTCATTGGGTGTTGCCTTATTATTTTATGTATTTCTTTAGGACCACTGTTACAGTCTATTGTTTTCCATTCTTTCTATGTGCCCTACCCACCTCAATCTATTCATTTTGATTTCAGCTGTTATATTTGGTTCTTCATATAGTTCGTACAGTTCTGAATTGGTTCTCCTTCTCCACTCATTATTGTCCTTTACTGGCCCCATATATTTTCTTAAATATTTTCTTTTCCCAAGTGTTTAGCATATTTTCTGCTTGTTTGCTGATGGTCCATGTTTCACTACCATATGTTACTGCTGGTCGGATCATTGTCTTGTATATGTTTTTTTTTTAAAAGTTTTCTGGAGATCATTTTTCTCACTTAAAGTTGATCCCAGGTATTTAAAGTTTTCTACTCTTTCAAATTAAATGTTTGGGGCGTAAAGGCGGCTGGGCATTGTGCTAACCACACAACCCCTTTATAAACTGTAAAAGTAAAGTTCCCTTAACCCTAACGGGTCATCAGGGCAGATGAAGTGTAGAATTCACCTGTTTCTATAACCTTGGCATATGAAGGGATTGTATGGTTGGCACAACGCCCAGCTGCCTTTACTCCCCCAACTTAAAGTCAGGTACCCATTTAAAGCTGGGTGGACTTGGGGACTATCACCAGGACCTGAAAAAATCTCAAGGTTCTCACTTAGATTCGAACCCGGGATCCTCCGGTCGACAGTCGAGCGCTCTACATTGCACGACCACCCGTCCCCTCTTTATAAACTGAGGTTACTGAAACAAATGTATTCTACACTTCATCTGCCCCAATGATCCATTTGGGGTTTAAGGGAACTTTTTTTTTTTTTTAGACTAAAGGCTCAAACTCTGTACTTTTGCTTGCAGTTGTGTGCTCTACCACACTGCCACTTCATCCCTCTTAGGCTTAAAACTTATTTTTCAGCTAAATTTATTCACTTTCTGTTTACATTACGATTTTAATGAAATGGTAATAAAACAGAAACAATTTTTTCTTTATTCCACATTATGGTTGTATTTTATGTATTTAGAATTATTTAAGGCATTCACTATTTTCTCATACCAATTTTGCTATCAGAGTGATTTTTTAGCATTAGTAATATTAAAAGAAGTCCTGAGTCATATTTCAATAAATAAAATATTTTTACCCTATTTTACGTTTAAAAAAAAATTAGATGAATTAATGAAAAAAATATAAATCGGGAAAAAAAATAGCTGAACAGCGCTAAACTGAACAGCCTTAAACAGGTTTTGACTGTATACTGTTTTTAAAAAAAAAAAATTATTGAAGTTTTGATTTTTTGAAGTTTTAATTATTTAAACTTTGTTTATCTCTACTTTGGGTATAACTTTCAAGCACAATGAAATTGTTATTATAGAATTACTAGCTGTACCCTGCAAAACCTTTGCATAGAGTTATATCCCCTTATGCTTGATTGGTAGGCTAGGTTATTTTTCGGTTTCGGGCAGATCCGATTTTTTTCATGGTTGTATTTTAAACTGGAATACTGTTGTATTCATTCTTTACTTTCGATTTAATGCACACTGGAAATGAGTATTATTATATATGATTGTTGAGTTCTTACTTTTGTTAATTCACTCAAGCACTATTTTTCTAACTGTTTAGTCAGTATAGCGAGGTAAACTTTCTGTGTTTTGTCAGACTGATTTATCTTACTCACCCTTCACACAATTTAATTTACATTATTGTTTAACAGCTGTTGATACAGAATTTACTGGTCTTTTTTATAATGAACTTTGCAAGCCAAGGTTAGAAAAAGTCTGTTTATTAATTTTTTTTCAAATTATTTTATTTCTATACATTTTAATTAACTTTTCTTGAGATATATTTTGTATCTTGGATAAATGTATTTTTAAATTATGCAGTCTTGAAAAATTTTTTTTTTTTACTTATAATATTTTACTGGTTGATCTCTTTTCCCTATAATTTGTTTCTATATAGTTTGTTTGATAACAGTGCTGAAAGATATGCCAAGCTGAAAGCTAGTGTTCAGAAATTTACTTTATCGCAGATAGGTAATAGTTCAATCATTGTCTTTACTTTTTTCTTTTTGTATTTTAAGTCCAGAATTTAGTTTTAGTTTTTAAGTTAAAAAACTCTTCATATTACATACATATAAATGACTTAGCAAAATACAGTAATATGAAATATCTGTTTCATAAGGTATAACAACTTTTGTCAGAAATGCGAAAGAAAATAGGTCAGTATACTCTATAAATTTATTTCCGATTATTGTTTTAATAATTTTCATATTGCTACATACAATTATTGACAGATGCTTTTTAAGCTTTTGTAGGGGAACAATAGGGAAATGTTTTAATATTAGTGTAGAGCTGTGAAGATTTTATGAATGGTTAAACATATTCTTGTTTCTGTGGTTAAACATATTCTTGTTTATGTGGTTAAACATATTCTTGTTTCTGTGGTTAAACATATTCTTGTTTCTGTGGTTAAACATATTCTTGTTTCTGTGGTTAAACATATTCTTGTTTCTGTGGTTAAACATATTCTTGTTTCTGTGGTTAAACATATTCTTGTTTCTGTGGTTAAACATATTCTTGTTTCTGTGGTTAAACATATTCTTGTTTCTGTGGTTAAACATATTCTTGTTTCTGTGGTTAAACATATTCTTGTTTCTGTGGTTAAACATATTCTTGTTTCTGTAGTTAAACATATTCTTGTTTCTGAAATTAAGGGAGTGCATGAGAAATTATGGCCTAGTCATGACATTAGTGTGGAAATCCCCAAGCCAGTATTTTATATTCTTTCATTCGAAGCTCTGTTGCTTAAAAATTGACGTGTTTAGATATTTTTTTAAAATTTATAAAATAACATTTTTTTATATTTCTCATTTATTTGTTCGATGTCTGTGACATCATAACTTATATTAAACACATAGATTGATTTTTAGATTAAATTGTCTTTTATCATGGTCCTGAAACTCTCATTACAGTTATACAGCTGAGACCTTTTACTTTTATCTCTTTCCCTTGCCGTTTGGTTCATATGATCCACGTTTTTCAGTGCAGGTAATTATGTATTATAGATTATTTAAAACTAAATTTGACTCTGGATATAATTAATGTACTCACTATGTATATTTTTTCAAGACTGTTTTAATTTGCACCTGTTTTCATCTTGACTATTTATTATTGTGTTTACTGATGTCAAATATTACTTTAAAATTTTTAATAGATAACTGTGGTAAAGGATATAAATAATTACATGTAATTCAAAGTTGTCATAAAAGTAGAAATATTACAATGTCACAATTAGTATCAGTAATATTTTTTTTCCCCAGACATCATGTTTGGAATTCCTGAACAAAAACTCTTTTGACTTTAATAAGGTGAGTTTATCTATCTGTAGCTGTTTGGCACAAAAGAAATATAGTTAGCTCTCCATTAGATTTCAGTATTATATTGGTTTTAACAGCAATAATATAATTTTAATGGATTCTGAAATTTAAAAAAAAAAAAAAAAATTGATTTTTTTTTTCAGTGGGTTAAACAAGGAATTCCTTATATGAATATTACTCAGGAAAGGGTTTTGACAAATGAAATGGCAGCTGGCTATTTATTCTCTGGCATAAACCAGTAAGTAAATGAAATTATCAATTATACTGGGAAAAAAATAAAGTAAGTCCAAAAATATTTGCAACTGAATTTTATATTTCTGCTTTTTGACAAGGGCTATTATCAGATAAATGCAAATTAATTCATCCACATGGTTATGTAGATGTCTGAAGAAGACTTTAAAAAAAAAAAAAATTTTATTTCATTTTAAACTGCTAATACTTTGAATTATAATTTTATGGCACTTAACAGCTTGAAATAAAAAATTGGAAAACTCATGTATCTTAATTAATTTACTTGTTTTAATTATTTGATTGTGAAACTTAAATTCCTCTTTTTAGGGAAACAGAAAAAGGTGTTCAATATCTTTGTTCCAAAGTCGCTGTTTGGTTGCCTAATAGCAAAGTTGGTGAAATTTTAACTTTATCCCTACCTGAAGGTAATTCTGATTTTATAAGAAATGTAAAGTTGCAAAAAAAAAACAAATTTCCTTCTGTGTTTCATTTAAGTAAAAAATAATAAAAGTGTAAAGTTCCCTACTTAGCCCTAACGGGCCTTCGGGGGCAGATGAAGTGTATAATTCATCTGTTTCTATAACCTCAGCATATGAAAGGATTGTGTGGTTAGCACAACGCCCAGCCGCCTTTACTTCCCCAACTTAAGTCAGGTACCCATTTAAGGCTGGGTGGACTTGTGGGATGACTTTGCACCAAATTTCACCTGGAAAAATTCCATGGGCCTCACTGATTAACAATGAATTTTAGATTCTATGTAAATTAAATTGAAATTGTAGTGTTATATATTTGGTTATAAAGTGTATAGTTAATATTTTCTACGTTTTAATTTAATATAATGCTTAAAAATACTTTTCATACCATTTAAAATATCATTGTCCGGAAAAAAAAAACGTTTTTATTCTGCAGCCTATAATTGGTCATAACATTTTCATGGATCTTATGTTCATGTATGAGAAATTTCATAATACCTTGCCAGGTATAGCTTTCCTCTTCACATTTATATTAACATGATATGTAGACTTGATACAAAAAAATATACAACAAAAACAAATTTCCTTCTGTGTTTCATTTAAGTAAAAAATACTAAAAGTGTAAAGTTCCCTACTTAGCCCTAACGGGCCTTCGGGGGCAGATGAAGTGTATAATTTATCTGTTTCTATAACCTCAGCATATGAAGGGATTGTGTGGTTAGCACAACGCCCAGCCGCCTTTACTTCCCCAACTTAAGTCAGGTACCCATTTAAGGCTGGGTGGACTTGTGGGATGACTTTGCACCAAATTTCACCTGGAAAAATTCCATGGGCCTCACTGAGGATCGAACCCAGGACTTTCAGGTCGACAGTCGAGTATCTATACCACTCGGCCATCCGTCCCACAAAAAAAAAAAAAAAATAATGAAAGAAACTTAAACATGTATATTGAATTGAAATACTTGTGTATGTTTTTTACTCATTCCAATGTTTTTGATTTGATGCTTAATTTAGAGCTTGACACCCTTTTTTTTTTAAAACTGTGTTGCGCAATCAAACAGGCTTGCTAACATTTTTAATAGCCTGATATTCACATATGATTTACAGGCTCTGAGAGCTCCTATGTTTATCATTCGGACTTGCGCATGAGATTTTCTCAAGTATGGACCTCAAGTAATCCATTTGATCAGGTTGATTTGACATTCTAAGCTATTGGAAGAATTGATATTTAGTAATTCTGTTATGAAATATTTATATTCTTGTAATTTTAAATGTATTTTGTCCTCCAAAATATCAGATAGTTGTTGAACATGTGGACACAATCAAAAGGCAACTGCTGGAGAGGCAGAATCATTCTTTGCATCAGCAGTATCAGAAACAGTAAATATAAATCAATAATTTAAAGCCATTTAAGATTAAATTCTGTTTTTTTTTATTCCACTTTTTATATATTGCAGACTCTATATTGGAATATATAATATATAATATAATATTTTTTTGGAAAATTTAATAAAAAGAATCGTCACCAGAAAGTTTTTTTCCCGACTTTGCTCTTATACATTAAAATAAATGGAAGGAAAAAAATACAAATTAAATTCCCTTAAGAGCTTTTTCAGTTCAGCAAACATTTGTTCAAAAAAAAATCTTTCACTCTTTTTAAATGTTTTAATTCAAAGCAATCTTTTTATCAGACAGATTGTACAATTGCTGGGATTTACAAGGATTTTCAGATTGCTCCAGATTGCACAGAAAGTGAGTTCGCTTATGTTTTTTTTTTTGGGATTAACAATGAATTTTAGATTCTATATAAATTAAATTGAAATTTTAGTGTTATATATTTGGTTATAAAGTGTATAGTTAATATTTTCTACGTTTTAATTTAATATAATGCTTAAAAATACTTTTCATACCATTTAAAATATCATTGTCCGGAAAAAAAAAACGTTTTTATTCTGCAGCCTATAATTGGTCATAACATTTTCATGGATCTTATGTTCATGTATGAGAAATTTCATAATACCTTGCCAGGTATAGCTTTCCTCGTCACATTTATATTAACATGATATGTAGACTTGATACAAAAAATATACAACAGACTCATATCTGCATATAGATTTTAAAAAAATTAAATTATTTTATACATTTTTTAATTCATTAAAAATAATTTACAAACTTTACATAATATACTTTGCCTATTTTTCAAAGACAATTACATCAAGTTCAAAGAAGATGTTCACAAAATGTTTCCTACCATATTTGACACAAAACACATAAATTACAGCTTGAAAAAGGTTAGTTCAATAGAGAGATATTTTTTTTATTTCATAAAGATCTATTGCTCATGGTAGAACATAGCTAGAATCTAAACATATTCCTTCAAACAAATCAAAAAATGACTGATACATGTGGTAAGAAGCGTTTGTACTAAATATAATTGTGTTTCTGTTTCTTATTTGTAATTATAAATTGTTATTGAAATGTATAGACCTAATTATTTTTTTATTTAACTTCCTAACAGTTTTTAGAATCTGCAATGATTTTCAGTTCTGGGGGCTTAAAAGACCTTTATGATGAAATAAACAAGTTAGTAATGATTGATTTTTATGTATACTCAGTCCTAGCAGTCTAAGTTCATTATTAAATACATTGTATGTCTTTATTAATTACAGATTAATTTTTCTGTTCTAAAATTAATATCAATATTGTCTTGAAGCTCATATACTGTCAACTAATTGTCTGCTTTTTACTGTTTTCAGAAACATGTCAGCTATTTTAATCCTTCAGCCTACAATAAAAGTTCCGGATGGGAATATTCCAGGTATATTTTTTCTGCATATTAACTTACTTAGTCACTTAAATGGAATGCCTATTACTAAGCTGTTAAGATTAA
>JAGDYQ010000005.1:3445154-3456672 GCA_021962125.1 Bulinus truncatus | reverse complement strand
GAGAGTTAATCAAAAAATCAATCTATGTGTTTAATATAAGTTATGCTGTCACAGACATCAAACAAATAAATGAGAAATATAAAAAATGTTATTTTATAAATTAAAAAAAAATATCTAAGCACGTCAATTTTTAAGCAACAGAGCTTCGAATGAAAGAATATAAGATACTGGCTTGGGGATTTCCACACTAATGTCATGACTAGGGCATAATTTCTCATGCACTCCCTTAATTTCAGAAACAAGAATATGTTTAACCATTTATAAAATCTTCACAGCTCTACACTAATATTAAAACATTTCCCTATTGTTCCCCTACAAAAGCTTAAAAAGCATCTGTCAATAATTGTATGTAGCAATATGAAAATTATTAAAACAATAATCGGAAATAAATTTATAGAGTATACTGACCTATTTTCTTTCGCATTTCTGGCAAAAGTTGTTATACCTTATGAAAAAGATATTTCATATTACTGTATTTGCTAAGTCATTTATATGTATGTAATATGAAGAGTTATTTAAATTAAAAACTAAACTAAATTCTGGACTTAAAACCACAAAAAGAAAAAGTAAAGACAATGATTGAACAATTACCTATCTGCGATAAAGTAAATTTCTGAACACTAGCTTTCAGCTTGGCATATCTTTCAGCACTGTTATCAAACAAACTATACAGAAACAAATTATAGGGAAAAGAGATCAACCAGTAAAATATTATAGTAGTAAAAAAAATTTTTTCAAGACCGCATAATTTAAAAATACATTTATCCAAGATACAAAATATATCTCAAGAAAAGTTAATTAAAATGTATAGAAATAAAATAATTTGAAAAAATTAATAAACAGACTTTTTTCTAACTTGGCTTGCAAAGTTCATTATAAAAAAAGACCAGTAAAATTCTGTATCAACAGCTGTTAAACAATAATGTAAATGAAATTGTGTGAAGGGTGAGTAAGATAAATCAGTCTGACAAAACACTGAAATTTTACCTTGCTATACTGTCTATCATTTATACTGACTAAACTGTTAGAAAAATAGTGCTTGAATGAATAACAAAAGTAAGAACTCAACAATAATTCTATAATAATAATTTCATTGTGCTTGAAAGTTATACCCAAAGTAGAGATAAACAAAGTTTAAATAATTAAAACTTCAAAAATCAAAACTTCAATAATTTTTTTTTTAAAAGCGGTATGCAGTCAAAACCTGTTTAAGGGTGTTCAGTTTAGCGCTGTTCAGCTATTTTTTTTCCCGATTTATATTTTTTTCATTAATTCATCTAAATTTTTTTAAAATGTAAAATAGGGTAAAAATATTTTATTTATTGAAATATTATGACTCACGACTTCTTTTAATATTACTAATGGTAAAAAATCACTCTGATAGCAAAATTGGTATGAGTAAGTAGTGAATGCCTTAAATAATTCTAAATACATATAATAAAACCATAATGTGGAATAAAGAAAAAATTGTTTCTGTTTTATTACCATTTCATTAAAATCGTTATGTAAATGGAAGTGAATAAATTTAGCTGAAAAATAAGTTTTAAGCCAAAGAGGGATGAAGTGGCAGTGTGGTAGAGCACACAACTGCAAGCAAAAGTACAGAGTTTGAGCCTTTAGTCTAAAAAAAAAAGTTCCCTTAAACCCCAAATGGATCATTGGGGCAGATGAAGTGTAGAATACATTTGTTTCAGTAACCTCAGTTTATAAAGGGGTTGTGTGGTTAGCACAATGCCCAGCCGCCTTTACTCCCCAAACATTTAATTTGAAAGAGTAGAAAACTTTAAATACCTGGGATCAACTTTAAGTGAGAAAAATGATCTCTAGAAAATTAAAAAAAAAAAAAAAACATACAAGACAATGATCCGGCCAGCAGTAACATATGGTAGTGAAACATGGACCATCAGCAAACAAGCAGAAAATATGCTAAACACTTGGGAAAGGAAAATATTTAAGAAAATATATGGGGCCAGTAAAGGACAATAATGAGTGGAGAAGTAGAACCAATTCAAAACTGTACGAGCTATATGAAGAACCAAATATAACAGCTGAAATCAAAATGAATAGATTGAGGTGGGTAGGGCACATAGAAAGAATGGAAAACAATAGAATGTAACAGTAGTTCTAAAGAAATATATAAAATAATATGGCAATACCCAATGAGAAAAGGCCTGAGGGCAGACCAAGAAGCAGATGGTTAGAGGAAGTGGAGAAGGACCTTAAAGCCATAATAGGAGAGAGTGGAGGAAGAAGACCATGGATTGGGAAAAGTGGAGAAGTCAGAGTAGTATGGCAGGCCCGGGCCTTAAATGGGCTGTGAAGCCAAAGGAAAAAGTGGATTACAAATACAACTTTAAAAAGCACTTCAAAGACTTATTTGCTTTACTTTATTTTAGTTAAACGCACTGGCTACGGCACCAGCAAGTCAGAACTCGATAATGGTTTTCGCTGGTGCCGTAGCCACTGTGTTAATTTTAATTAAAACAAATATCAATATCATGTTATTAACGGAAGTTCGACTATATATATATATCATATATATTGTCACTACTAAATAATCTTACAGATAAAATCCGCGTTTTCTATTGCATATTCAATTTTCGGAAATAAACTATCATAATTTTGACGAGTGATTTCAATCATGATCAATGTTTCGAAAACATATTAGCAGTGTAAAATTGTTTTAAATGCCAGATTTTAGAAGAAAAAATGCTAGAAAATGCTAGATTTTTTTTCAAGTGCTGAAAAAAATGCCAAAAAAGTATTTTTACTTACTAATCATGTTTTATTAATGACAACCTCAATAAACTGTCATTATAAGGTCATAGGTCAGGTGGCACATCTTATGAATTATTTTTTTTATTACGTAATATTAATCTATGTATCCAATTTAGCCTGATATTTCTTTAGAAAATTCAAGATTTGAGCAGCAATTTTTTTTGCCCGTTTGAGATATATTTCACTGCGAGAATTCTTGAAAGCACTTTGTTTCTCTTTTTATTTTCCCCCGATTTTCATACCGCTGTATAACTGCTCAAAATATAAAAAAGGCTAAATTGGCAACATACTCAATATTGAGCAAGTTAAAATAATTAATAATGAAAAGTACGCAGTGTCTGTTATTGTTATATTTGGCATTAATTTTTATCGGGTCTGTCCAAGCCTTATATTATAAAGTCATTTGCTGTTAATAATCGGAGACATTTTTTTTTTTTTTTTAAATTAAATAAGGCTTTGAATTTGTTTAAATTTACAAAATAAGAATATAGGCCTAAAACTAGGGGGGGGGGCTAGGCCAAGGTACATTTGGGGGCAGTACTCGATTTAAGAAAAAAAACCAGTGCCGGGGATCAGGCCCGTAGCCAGAGGGGGGTTAGGGGGGGCTGAGGCCCCCCGTGCATGACCTGAGCCCCCCCCCCCGTGCATGATTTGAGTTTTTTGACACAATTTTAATAATAACGGCTATAAAACATCAATCATTTTGTTTAATAAATCAATAATAATAAAAACTTTAAAGTTTATATTTTGGCAATCATTCAGGCTATATATATACATGGGCGTCGCTAGGAATTTTCCAGGGGGGGGCAAAAATGTTCCGGGGGGGGGGGGCAAATAACAATTTTATGACATTTTTTTTTAAAATGTAGGGGGAGGGCAAATGCCCCCCTCTTATGTAACATTTTTTCAGGTGTGAGAGCAGTTTCCCCTTGCCCCCCCCCCCCATGAATACGCCCATGTTTATATATATATACTTACATATAAAGCTTATCTAATTTTTGGGCATAAAAGATTGAATCTTATTGAAGTTCACTTCTGGGTATTTTGGGCAGCATTGACATTGGGTGCTTCAACAGCCGTGTGTGAGAACAGTTTCTCAACCCTCACACGAATTAATGCTCACCCCATATCGCAGATAAATGTTACAAAAGCGTCTAAGCAATCTTTTCCTGCTGTCATTTGAAAAAGATTTAACAGACAATCTGAATGCTGAAGCATTTTTAGGTAAATTCAGTGCTAAACCCAGACCCGTAGCCAGGTCAAAGTAAGCAGGGAGGCACCAATACCCAGCAAGGGGGCACCTTTACTTTTTCTTTATTTTTTCCTCTTTTTCTTCTTTTTTAAGTGGGGGAAGGGCACTCCACCTAGCGGAGGGGGGGCACGGCCCCCTGTGCCCCCCTTGGCTACGGGGCTGGCTAAACCACGAAGTTTGCAAATTTGAAACGTATAATAATATAAGTTCGCAACATGTGCCGACGAGTGGGGGGGCAGGGGGGCCAATGCCCAGGGGCCCGGCGAGTTTTAGGGACCCGGACTGAGCTGGCCAATCAACTTTTTAAAATATTAATATCAGCCCAGGTGCCCGAAATTTCTGTCGATGGGCCTGTTCGCAACCTTGTAATAGTTTTATCTCCTGAGGACAACTAGCAACTTAAATAAGTTAATAAAATAACATTGGCTTCTGACTTCATTTTTATACATATGTATAATAAAATAATAAAGTACAAACTCCGTGATTTCTGAGTGATGTTATTTAATTTACAAATTTACTTTTTAGCAGAATTAATTTTATTTTAAATTGAATAATTGCGACTGGTCAATTTGTTGTTGATATATCTGTTCTTTGTTTTCAATATTTTATAAGAAATATCACACAAATAGCTATAGAAGCTTCATTCATGAATCTTTGTCGTTCTTCCCGGGTTGTACGTTAAAAAAAAGTATAATAATATAAATCAGGTATCTATTATGTAACAATTGTGTAGCAGAACTATTGGTCAATATATATTTATAACAGGAATCGGAAATTGCTCAGCCTCAATAAATTTTTATCATTAAAACTCTTTACTATTTAAATTATTTTTAACAAAACTGCAACATGCCATGCATTATTGAAACGTAGTTAAAATTATATATTTCTAATTAATAGCTAAACAATCGGTACTAAAATGCACCATTCCAGATATGGAACTGCAAAAAATTTCTTGGGGAAGGGACTCACTGAGATCCCCTCCCCAAACCCCTCCTCTCCGTTCGCAAGCTTTTGGCGCTTCGCGCCTCCATTTTCACCCCCCCCCCCGAACATTTCTTCTACCCCACCAGGGGCGGATTTAGGGGGAGGGGGCCCATGCCCCCACCCCGTTATCGCAAGTTTAGGTAATACATCATTAAATTATCGAAATATTTTTTGTTTTTAAGACCAATTTTCAACAATGAAAACAGTTTTGCCCCCCCACCCGGAGGTCAATGTTTTGCCCCTCCCCCCCCCCCCCGTCAAAGTTGTCTAGATCCGCCCCGATCATTTCTTCGGCACCCCCCCCCCGAAAAAAATTTCTTCGCCCCCCCCGAAAATGTCTTCGGCCCCCCCCCCCAATTCATTATTCCTGGCTTCGGGCCTGGCCGGGGATGAAAAAAGAAATTCTGTAAATCCGAGGTAAATGTCTATGGTTTCATCCACGGCCGGGGATGAAATGAACTAAAACTAGTGTTGTTTTCGTTGACGAAAACTAAAACTAAAACCTTCGTTGACAAAAATGTTGACTTTTCGTCAACTAGAACTAAAACTAAAACTAAAATTAGCAGCAAGACTAAAACTAGACGAAAACTGAAATTATTACAGAAAAAACGAAATAAAAACTGAAACTAAAATATAGTGTAGCTTTCGTTCACGAAAACTAAAACTAAAACCTTCGTTAACGAAAATGTTGACTTTTCGTCAACGAGAACTAAAACTTTAACTAAAATTACAAGCATGACTAAAACTAGACGAAAACTAAAATTATTACAGAAAAAACGAAATAAAAACTGAAACTAAAATATGACCTGGGACTAAAACAAAACTAACTAAAACAGAGCCTGGATTGACATCCCCGGCGGTAAATCGAACCCTGATTTGGGGGCCTGATTTAAAAAAACGCTGTCTAGGCGAAACGGAATCCGTTCCCGTCATGGGGCCCCCGTGAACAGTGGGGGGGGGGGACACTCACTTCACCTATTCTTAAGAATATGGGGCCGTAGGCGTTTGATTACTATTGTTTACTCATATAAAAAAAAACGGTTCTGTTGAAGGGGGAAAACGGTTGTGAACATAGCTGGCAACAAATTGTAGTAGATTTCTGTGACCATTGGACAACTTCTTTCCCTCCCCCCACCTGCATCCAGAGACGTAGCGAGGGCTGGGAAGGGGGGGTGGCATCATGCCCCGGGCGCTACTCACAAAAGGGTGCCAAACGGTATATTTTACATATAATATTATATGGTTTTCGACTGGGGGACGCTAAAAAGGTATTAGAAAAGTATTATGCCTCCGAGGCGCGATTTAAGCTCGCTACGGCACTGCCTGCACCAACGATTCTTTATATGTGATCTTTACTTTACATCTATCCTTTACTCCCCCCCCCTCCCCAACAGACTGGATCAAACTATTGGCAAGCCTGCGTACTACGGAAACATTAGAGCTGACTCTGGGTGAGGAGGAAGTAGGGCGCACTACACTTCATACGTTTACCTTTTATATAATTCATGTGAATAAAGAAAATTATTAATTGACCCCCCGACCCCTCCCACCCCACCACCACCACCAACTTTTATGTGGTTTCACCACCACCTTGCAACAATTGTCCGGCTCTCCTCTTCCCAAGTGCTCTTTATAATTAATGTTAAGCCGCCCCCTTCCCCTCCCCCTTTTCCCATAAGAAAGAAATATCATTAATAGAGCTTCCCCTTCCCCCCTCCCCCCCACTCCAACCTCTATGGGGGCCCTACTATCTTTTGAGCTCCTCCCCCCCTCCCAAGTGCTCCACCTTCTTCAACATCTGCCAGGGATGATATCTTCCACCACCCTTTTAAAGTGATTGTTTAGACTGCCTCCTCGCTCACCATCCATACCCTCGTCAACGGTCCTGCACGCTTGCGTAACCCTGTGTCGTCAAATAAAACATTCATGCCAGTATTTGATACTCGTATTCAGACACGCCTTGAGGGGGGCCAGGGGGCATTGCCAGGCGGCCCGCATCTGTAAGGGGACCCGGCCGCCCCGACCATGTCAATTTTTTCATGACTCATTATTTATTAAGGGGCCCGCAATGATGTCCTGCCCTGGGGCCCTTGTTGGCTCTCGGCGCCCCTGCCCATATATAATACCAGCATTTGATACCAGTATTAGATACTAGTATTGGATACCAGTATTTAATACCAGTTTTTAATACGAGTATTTGACACCTGTATTAGATACCAGTATTTAATACCAGTATTTGACACCAGTATTAGATACTAGTATTTGATACCAGTATTTGACACCAGTATTAGATACTAGTATCTGATACCAGTTTTTAATACCTGTATTTGATACCATAATTTCAAACCAGTATAGCACACCAACCAGTATTTGATACCACTATTTAAACCGTTATTTTATACCAGTATTTTATACCAGCTTTTTTTTTCACACCCACCAGATCAACAAGATGGACCTGAAGCTCGACCAGACGATAGCCCTTCTCAACATTCTTTTGCAGCAGAGCCAGCAGCAGAACCATAGCCCCAGTCACGAAACATCTCCAGATGTACCAGAAAACTCCTAGCATTTTTTATTATATACACCTGTTTTGGTCTGTTTTTTTTTTTCACCATTGACACAAAACACTGAATTCTTGTTTACACACGTATACATCTACACCGTGATAATTATAAATTTTTGATAATTAGATAGACTGCTGCTAAACTCTGTCTGTTTTATAAAACATGAATGTAAATGAAGGTATTACATTTACGTTTATTTATTTGAAATGTTGGTAAAAATAAAATTGTTGTTGTTTTTTTTTTTTTTAAATAATTCAATTGTATGAATGTACAAGAGGGACCAAGGCTGTGTGAGGTGAATCATGGGACATATGGGCCTATTGTCATAATTCAACTTGTGTTAAGTGAAAACAAAAGAAATGAATGTAACCTACGTGATGATTGAATATGTTGGTAATAAATGTCCAGAAAGTGTGGACAGGTCAATACCCTTTTTTTCCCCCAACTTTTTCTCATTTTTCATTTGTAATAAATTTGGACATGAAATTATTAAGTTTCAAATCTTTGTTCTTTTTTTTTTGTTTCAATTTACTAGCACAACGTTAGATAAATTTTTTTTTTAGTTACAGAAACATAACCTGGCAAAGTAATACTATATAGTGTATTCATTTCAGTGAACAATTCATTTCAGTGAACAATTCATTTCAGTGAACAATTCATTTCAGTAAACAATTCATTTTAGTGAACAATTCATTTCAGTGAACAATTCATCTGTGAAGAAAAAATGTTTGCATCCAACAGGATTGTCAATCAGTTCCACGCCCATGCCGGACTGGATACCTGCAAACTCTAAGTCTAAACCTTATGTAACAAGTGACCTCAAAATCAATTTATAGAAGATTATACGGTAGTGATGTTCATTTTTGCCGGTACAAGTGCTTCTTATAACATTGACACGTGCTTCTTATAATATAGACATGTGCTTCTGTCAGTAATATTGACATGTGCTTCTGTCAGTGTGATTGACATGTGCTTCTGTCAGTAAGATTGACAAGTGCTTATGTGCTTAACAATAACATGTGCTTCTGTGCCTAAGATTGACATGTTCTTCTGTCAGTGTGATTGACATGTGCTTCTGTGCTTAAGATTGACATGTGCTTCTGTCAGTGTGATTGACATGTGCTTCTGTGCTTAAGATTGACATGTGCTTCTGTCAGTGTGATTGACATGTGCTTCTGTCAGTGTGATTGACATGTGCTTCTGTCAGTGTGATTGACATGTGCTTCTGTGCTTAAGATTGACATGTGCTTCTGTCAGTGTGATTGACATGTGCTTCTGTCAGTGTGATTGACATGTGCTTCTGTCAGTGTGATTGACATGTGCTTCTTTGCTTAAGATTGACACGTGCTTATGTCAGTGTGATTGACATGTGCTTCTGTCAGTGTGATTGACATGTGCTTCTGTGCTTAAGATTGAAATGTAGTTCTGTCAGTAAGATTGATATGTCCATAGTTTGAATGATAAAATTTTGCTTTGAAATGAGTGCATGGTTCCCCCTCTTTCACTGATGCGAAGCCACGTGATTTTATTGATTATTGCTTTATAGGTCAATACAGCAGTGGACTTGGCCGTACACGACGGCTATAAACTGTATTCAAAACGACAACAAAGCTGTTGTGAAAAAAATAAATAATTGAAGCTAAGTGTCGTAACTCTCTGAAACGCTCCTTGTTGGAAGAAAATAAGCACGGTTACCTCTCCTTTAGAACATTCCACAAAGCTAAATTATTTACAAGTAATTTTAATTATTTAATTTGCTACAACATTAGTGGTAAAAGGGGGACCAATTGACTCACCCACGTGCTTGCTCACCAACCCAAGTGCTCACTCACTCAGCAACGTGCTCTTCTGCTCACCCACGTGCGTGCTCGCTAATTCACACACGTGCATACTCAATTCCCCAAGTGCTTGCCCACTTATCCACGTCCTCGCTCTCCTGCTTACCTACGTGCTAGCTCACTCACCCACGTGCTAGCTCACTGACCCATGTTCTCGAGCACTCACCCAAGAGCTAGCTCACTGGGCCACGAGCTAGCTCACTCATCCAGGTGCTCCACTGTGTTCTCTCACTGACCCACGTGCTCCAGCTCTCACCCACGTGCTCGAAAACTCACCCACATGCTCTCCTGCTCAAGCACGTGCTCACTCACACACGTCCTCTCCACTCACCAACGTGCTTTCTTGCTCACCCACGTGCTCGCTCAATCACCCATGTGCTAACTCACTCACCCACGTGTTCGCTCACTGACCGACGTGATCGAGCTCTCACCAACATGATAACTCGATCACCCACGTGCTAGTTAACTCACAAATGTGCTTGCTCACTAAATCAAGTGCCAACATTCTGAGTGCCATGGTGTCTACATGCGAATAGATGAAATCATGATCTATCCGTACGGATGTTTTATCATTATTTACCTGCACTCATGCTGAGAAATAAGGGATGCTTAGTTTAAAAATTGATTTTATTCCAAAAGATTTTACACTAATTTAGGGTGTAAAAAATAGGGCCCCCACAACAGTGGTAGGGCCCGAGGGAGTCACAAGGTGTGGTATCCTGTTAGCTTTAATAACTTTCACATAAACCTGCGGGTGGGGGGCGATTTAGTCCAAACAGAAAAGATCGGAGACAGAAATGAGGTCACACTGCAAGACTGAAATGTTATCTCTTGATCGTTGATGTAACACAAAACCAATAGGTCCACCCCCCACCGCGGCTGATACTGGTGGCCATGAAAACACCGCACATATTACAGGCAAACTATGTATGGGTAATACTCGGGCCCCACTTGAAAAAGCCAGAACGATCTGTGTTTACTCTGAGTCTTTCTGTCTATCTCTTGGATACTCCCCCACTTCTCTCCCCCCCCCTTCCCTTCCTTCTGGTACTAACATTTGTCCCTACCTCACATACACCAAAACGCTGTTTTTGCTTTCATGCGGCCTCTCAGTCATTTTAGTGCTACTGATCTTTAAACCCCAGCTAATAACCTTCTGCCAGCGCCACGCTGCCAGGTCTAGAGCCGTAAACAGGGCCTACAGGTTCTCTCCATGTGCATTCTTTATCTCCCTCCCCTCCCTCTTTATCTCTTCCTCCCATTTCTCTCCTTCCCTCCCTGCCCCCTCTCTCTTTATCTCTTCCTCCCATCCTCTCTCTCCCTCCCTACTTTTAGAAATTTGTTAAAATATAAAAAAAACTCGTTAAAAAGTACTTTACAAACTTTGGTTTCTTATTTATTACAATTTGTTGTCAAAGTGTGTGTTTAATGTACAGACATTGTCTTCAAACTTGTTTTACACCGGTCTAGTAAACTGGCCAAAGTACAGTCCTGTGACACAACCAACACTAGGGAAATGTCGATGAGCCCTAGGTCAGGTACTACTAGCTTATCAGGGGGCACGACTGTCCCCAAGTTGCCGAAGTTCGACGAGAGGGTGGATAAGATGCACTCATACCTCTTGAAGTTCGAACGGCATGCAACACTGGTAGGTTGGGAAATGTCAGGATGGAGTCTCTGTCTGCAATTACTGTTAACTGGTAGGGCATTGAATGTAGCATGCCGACTGTCCAACGAAGAAGTGGCTGACTACGATTCACTAAAGGGGGCCCTGTTGAAAGCCTTTGACTGTACAGAAGAGGGGTTTAGGAAAAGGTTTAGGGGATGCAAATTAGAAAGGGGGAAGACATATCAGCTATTTGGTGCTAGATTAACTGACGTGTTTGATCGGTGGGTAGGACTCAGTAGAACTGAGAAGTCTTATGAGGGACTAAAGGGACTGAATTTAAGAGAACAGCTATTGAACAGTGTACCCAATGATCTGCTAGTCTTTCTAAGGGAGAGAAAACCAGGATCATGGACCGAGATGTTGTCTTTAGCTGATAACTTTAGAGATGCCCATCCCAGTAGACACAATGGGACAACTCAGGGAGAGGGTCTCA
>JAGDYQ010000005.1:3388576-3444654 GCA_021962125.1 Bulinus truncatus | reverse complement strand
ATGACTAAGGTGCCATTTATTTTCATACTGGACGAAACAACCGACCCTTTTTTTTTGTGGGACTGTTGTGCATTGGTTGGGATGTTGTATAGGGGACTGTAGTGTGCTAGTCGTGAGAGCTGCTGAAGTTAAAAGGCATGGCGTGCATTATAAAAGGAGTTCACGGTGGTGATCAATCCGTTCAAACGGACGGGTGGGTAGTCTACGTGTGGGACGCTGGTAGTTATGAGTAACAGCCCGTGTGTGTCAGTCGTTGAAGTGGCAATGTTAGAGGCAGACGTTTTGTAGAAGTTAGGCTGCATTTTATTCATGGTAATTTATTGTATTCTTGCACGATGTTATTTCATATATATGGTTGGATTAAATTTACTTATTACTTTCACTTTTGAGGAATACCGTGTTTGTTTTCCTGATTGACTATTTCAGTATTGTGCTACTGTGTGTATTAGCAGGTGTGTTGTTCTAATGTGTCAAAGTACTGACACATTTGATTAGTGACGACGTCAAGTCAACGCCCCGAAAAGATCCTTGTACATAACAGGACGCATTTTAATTGAGATCCATCTCGCATTATAACACAATAGGCTGATGGTTCAAGTCCGCGTTAAGGAAGGGCTGGGAGGACGGGGGGTTGTGGGGGGGGGGGGGAGTCCCTGATTTACGGGTCTTCAGACTTTTGCACCCAGAGTAAGTCAGTGCGGAGATAGGTGGCGCAGAGGGACGGGTGGTCGTGTGGTACAAGCGCTCTATTCACTGACGGCCCCGTGGTTCGATCTCCTGTGAGGACCAAAGGATATTTCAGGTCATGGCTTAAGTTTTTCCGTGGTGCCTCCATGGCCATTGCACTATCGGCTATGATGGGGAGGGAAGAAGGGCACTATAAAAAAAAGCGTCCCATATCGTGGTTATAGGGTCTAAGAGATTTTATCTCATCCTTACAGGGAGTTCTCACACACACACATACACACACAAACACACACACACACACACACATAGGTGGCGCAGAGTCCAAAAAGCAGGTCCAACAAGTACTTACCGTGTGGCCTACATGGTGACTTGGTTAGACGCCCACTGACGAAAGCGTCTCTGCCTGCCCACAACATCCAACCCGACCAGACGAGTTCAGTGAAAGATTGCAGGCTTTTTTATTTTTTATTTATTATTATTATTTTTTTTTGCCACTGTCGCAAAACGCTTAATGACTCGAATGTCGATATTTGAGAGTTAAGATATTTACGTGCATTGATCTACTTGTGTTCTGGTGTTATACGGGGTCCGCAATGGATGTATTCAAACTTATGTTGGCTCACGCGCTACAGTACCCACCCAGACTATTTTTCTATGATAATGAATGAAAAAAAAAATTTGAAATAAATGTTCGTTCTCTTACCCACATGATGGCTTACTCACCCATGTGCCAGCTCACTCTGTCGATTTTACACTCACCCACATGCTCGCTCACTTGACCTTGTGCTTGATCATTATCGCGCACATTCGTGAGTATATGCGAGCATGTGGGTGAGAGCTGGAGCAGTTGGAAGAGCAGGAGAGAACAAGGGTCAGTGAGCTAGCACATGTGTGAGTGAGGGAACACGTGGGTGAGCAGGAGAGCACGTGGGTGAATGAGCTAGCACTGGGTGAGGAAGCTAGCCCATGGGTGACTTAGCGAGCACGTGGGTCAGTGATCGAACACGTTGGTGAGCAGGGGAGCACGTGGGTGAGTAAGCGAGCACTTGGGTCAGTGAACGAACATTTGTGTAAGTAAGAGAGCACGTAGGTGAGTGAGCTAGCACGTGGTTGATTAAGTTATGTTGGTGAGAGCTTGAGCACGTGGGTCAGTGGGCAAACACGTGGGTGAGTGAGCTAGCACGTGGTTGACTGAGCTAGCACGTGGGTGAGATCTCAAGCACGTGCTTCGGTGAGCGAACACGTGGGTGAGCAGGAGAGCACGTGGATGAGTGAGTTAGCACATGGGTGAGTGAGCGAGCACGTGGGAGATTGAGTGAACACATGGGTGAGTGAGCGAGCACGTAGGTAAGCAGGAGTGCGATGACGTGGATAAGTGAGCAAGCACTTGGGTGAGTGAGTAAGCACGTGGGTGAATTAGCGAGCACGCACGTGGGTGAGCAGAAGAGCACGTTAGTGTGTGAGCGAGCACGTGGGTTGGTGAGCAAGCTCGTGGGTGAGTCAATTGGTCCCCCCCCCCCTTTACCACTAATGTTGTAGCAAAATAAATAAATAAAATTACTTGTAAATAATTTAGCTTTGTGGAATGTTCTAAAGGAGAAGCAACCGTGCTTATTTTCTTCCAACAAAGAGCGTTTCAGAGAGTTACGACACTTAGCTTCAATTATTTATTTTTTTCACAACAACTTTGTTGTCGTTTTGAATACAGTTTAGAGCCATGTTTACAAAAAATATGTGTCCACTACAAGCTGCATTGACCTATATACAATAATAATCAATATAGCAATCTACGTGCCGCATCAATGGAAGATCGGGGAACCACTTATTCATTTCAAAGTGTGTACTTATCGTTAAAAATTATTATTGACATTAACATACTACGAACAACACGACTAATTTTAATGACAAAAGCACATATGCCAATCTTAGCACAGAAGCACGTATAATCATACTTGATACAGCTGATGGGTTGGAACCATGATACAAGAAGCTACGATAGAATTTTAGAAGAATAAAATATGAACGATGCCAATCTTTGTAAAGCAATAGAAGCATTTTGTTAACGCATTGACAGAAAGTACATAACAATCTTAAAGGTAAAAGAAGTACATGTCAATCAGCAGTAGCTATTACGCCAATCGTGCTATAATAGAAGTACATGCTTCAATTCAAAGCACAGAAGCACATGTCAACGTACCGATGGTGTGCCGCCATGTCAATCTTTAATGACAGAACCATATGTCAATCTTACTGACAGAAGCACATGTCTATATTTATAAGAAGCACTTGTACCGGCAAAAATGAACATCACTACCGTATAATCTTCTATAAAATGATTTTGAGGTCACTTGTCACAGAAGGTTTAGACTTAGAGTTTGCAGGTATCCGGCATGGGCGTGAAACTGATTAACAATCCTTTTGGATGCAAACATTTTTTCTTCACAGATGAATTGTTTACTGAAATGAATTGTTCATTGTAATGAATTGTTCACTGAAATGAATTGTTCACTGAAATGAATTGTTCACTGAAATGAATTGTTCACTGAAATGAATTGTTCACTGAAATGAATTGTTCATTAAAATGAATTGTTCATTAAAATGAATTGTTCAATAAAATGAATTGTTCACTGAAATGAATAGTTCACTGAAATGAATTGCTCAATGAAATGAATTGTTAATTAAAATGAATTTTTCACTGAAATGAATTGTTCATCAAAATGAATTGTTCACTGAAATGAATTGTTCACTGAAATGAATTGCTCAATGAAATGAATTGTTAATTAAAATGAATTGTTCACTGAAATGAATTGTTCACTGAAATGAATTGCTCAATGAAATGAATTGTTAATTAAAATGAATTGTTCACTGAAATGAATTGTTCATTAAAATGAATTGTTCACTGAAATGAATTGTTCACTGAAATGAATTGTTCACTGAAATGAATTGTTCACTGAAATGAATACACTATATAGTATTACTTCGCCAGGTTATGTTTCTGTAACTAAAAAAAAAACGTATTTTTTTATCTAACGATGAGGTAGTAAATTGAAACAAATAAAAAAGAACAAAGATTTGAAAACTTAATAAATTCATTTTCAAATTTATTACAAATGAAAAATGAGAAAAAGTTGGAAGAAAAAAAAAGGTATTGACCTGTCCACATTTTCTGGACATTTATTACCAACATATTCAATCATCACATAGGTTACATTCATTTCTTTCGTTTTCACTTAAAACAAGTTAAATTATGACAATATATATATATATATCCCATGATTCTTTTCACACAGCCTTGGTCCCACTTGTACATTTACACAATCGCAGTTGTTACTAAACCAGCAGACTGGAATAATTATTTTTTTTTCCCTGCCAACCAGCAATAAATGTGCGCATGCGCGACTAGACGGACTCCGTTTATTTTTTTTTCGGGATCCGGCTATAGATATGGCGCCTAACCCTATTCCTAACCATAACCTAACCCTAAACCTAACCCTAACCCTAACCCTAACCCTAGCCCCGAAAACCAAAAATATGCAATAATATGCAGTCCGAGTCCGTCTAGTCGCGCATGCGCATATCTATTGCTGGTCGGCGGAAAAAAAAATTGTTATTCCAGTTTGCTGGTCGAGTAACAATAGCGTTATACAATTTATTTATTTTAAAAAACAAACAAGAACAACAATTTTATTTTTACCAACATTTCAAATAAATAAACGTAAATGTAATACATAAATTTACAATCATGTTTTATGAAACAGAAAGAGTTTAGCAGCAGTCTATATAATTATCAATAATTTATAATTATCACGGTGTAAATATAATGGGTGTGTATTGTGTGTAAACAAGAATTCAGTGTCAATGGTGAAAAAAAAACAGACCAAAACGGTGTACATAATAAAAAATGCTAGGAGTTTTCTGGTACATCTGGAGATGTTTCGTGACTGGGGCTATGGTTCTGCTGCTGGCTCTGCTGCAAAAGAATGTTGAGTAGGACTATCGTCTGGTCGAGCTTCAGGTCCATCTTGTTGATCTGGTGGGTGTGAAAAAAAAGCTGGTATAAAATACTGGTATAAAATAAAGGTTTAAATACGGATATCAAATACTGGTTGGTGTGAAATACTGGTTTAAAATACTGGTATTCAATACTAGTATCTAATACTGGTGTCAAATGATGGTATTAAATACTGGTATTAAATACTGGTATCAAATACTAGTATCTAATACTGATGTCAAATACTGGTATGAAATGCTGGTATTAAATACGGGCAGGGGCGCCGAGAGCCAACACGGGCCCCAGGGCAGGACATCATTGCGGGCCCCTTAAATAACAAAGAGTCGTGAAAAATGACATGGTCGGGGTGGCCGGGCCCCCTTACAGATGCGGGCCCCCTGGCAATGACCCCCCCTACCCCCCCTCTCGGTGTACCTGAATAAGGGTATCAAATACTGGTATCAATGTTTTATTTGGCGACACGGTGTTACACAAGTGTGCAGGACCGTTGACGAGAGTAATGATGGTGAGGGTGGAGGCAGTCTAAACAATCGCTGGAGGGAAGTAGAGCCTTTGAGGGCCGGGGGGGGGGGCCAGAATGTATCAGCCCTGAACAGATGATGGAGAGGGCGGAGCACTTGGGAGGAGGGGGGGGAGGTGCTCAAAAGATAGTAGGGCCCCCATAGAGGTTGGAGTGGGAGGGGGGATCTATAAATGATATTTCTTTCTTATGGGGAAATGGGGGGAGGGGGGGTGGCGGCTTAACATTAATTATAAAGAGCACTTGGGAAGACGAGAGCCGAACAATTTGTTTGCAAGGTGGTGGTGGAACCACATAAAAGTTGGGGGGGGGGGGGGGGGGTCGGTTAATAATTTTCTCTCTTCACATGAATTATTAAAAAAAAAAGGGTAAACGTATGAAGTGTAGTGCGCACTACTTCCTCCTCACCCCCACCACTACCACCACCACTTCCCATCGATCATGACAAGTAAATGTCACGTGTGCTTATGGACTGTACCTACCTGGGCTTCAATTCTTCCAACTCGGGAACACAGAGTCAGCTTCTCTTTGTCTCTAATGTTTCCGTAGTACGCAGGCTTGCCAATAGTTTGATCCAGCCTGTTTGGGGTGGATGGAGGGGAGGAGTAAAGGGTAGATGAGAAACTATGTAAAGTAAAGATCACATATAAAGACTCGTTGGTGCAGCCAGCGCCGTAGCGAGCTTAAATCGCGGCCCGGGGCATAATACCTTTCTAATACCTTTTTCAGCGTCCCCCCCCCATTCGAAAACCATATAATAATATTATATGTAAAATATACCATTTGGCGCCCCTTTGTGAGAAGCGCCCGGGGCATGATGCCCCCCCTGCCCACCCCTCGCTATTCCTCTGGGTGCGGGTGGGGGTAAAAGAAGTTGTCCAATGGTCGCAGAAATCTACTAGAATTTGTTGCCAGCTATGTTCACAACCGTTTTCCCCTTCAACAGAACCGGTTTTTTTTATGAGTAAACAATAGTAGTCAAACGCTTAGGGCTCTCATATTCTTATGAATAGGTGAAGTGAGTGGCCGCCTTGGGCCCTCACTGTTCACGAGGCCTCCATGAGGGGAACGGATTGCATTTCGCCTAGACAGCATTTTTTTTTAAATCAGGCCCCCAAATCAGGGCTCGATATACCGCCGTGGGATGTCTATCCCGGGGATGAAACCATAGACATTTACCCCGGCTTTGCAGAATTTCTTTCTTTCATCCCCGGCACTGGTTTTTTTTCTTAAATCGAGTACTGCCCCAAATGTACCCCAAAAGGTGAGAATGAGTATGATCACATGGGCCTTTTATTATCAGTCCTTTCTTAATTAATGGCCTTGCCACATTTGGAATGAACAGTAATTTTGCCATGAGCACAACTTTGTAGAGTCCGACATTATTGAAGCATAAGATTATAAAATGGTCAACGCTTTTTTTTTTGTATATAATAACCAATAAAAATTGTATTCGAATAAAATGTATTTATTTATAACAGAGACGTTAGGCTCCCAACAAATCGACCTCATTTTCCATTGGACCCTTTAGCTCTATTACAACTTAAAAAAATAAGTGCAATGACTGCGGTGTCGGATACTAAAAATAATCTTCGTTTGGACATGGGAAAAGTTCTAGTAATAATCGTGTCAGCGGTTACTTTTGAACTATGAGTTCAAATACTATTTTACAAAAATGTCCCCACAATATCTGCTGACATAGGAAAACGCGGCTTTAAAAAAAAAGAATTCTGGGCTACTAGCTAAAAGTATCACCGTAATCTTTGACCCGTTGGGGTTAATAGGTCAACAGGATGGTGCAAAATTCAATTAGTTGTAAACAAACAGATGATAAGACACACGCATTACAGTTTTTATTTTGGATTATTAATTATGACAGGTTTGATGTAAAATGATCTTTCTGTAGTGTTCGTCAATCACCTTCGGCACATTCCATTTAGTGAAATACCCGCCAGTGCTTAAATATATATTTATAACTTCCATCGTGTAACTCATTCTAACTCTGTTATTGTTTACTGGCCTGTAGCTTATAAAACAGGCATACAGCCACAATTAACAGTGTAAATATTAAGCTACAAACAAAGAAATCCAAAAATTAATTAGATATGGAAAAGTACTTCAGTTTCGATGTTCAGAAAAATCAACGAATACTGTTCGTCGGTTTGGCTTGTGTGGATCTTTTCCAGATTCTCCAGACTTATCCCGTCGAAGACTTGGGCCACAGGTGCCTGGACAGCTACTGGCAGCGAGGTGGCAATGCGGGCAACTCTGCAACCGTTCTTTCCATTCTTGGAGGTACCTCAGAGTTTTTAGGTACCCTATCGACTGACAGAGAATTAAATTTCATTCTGCAAGATTTTAAAGAAAATAATGTGTTTTCTGGAAACTGCATACCAGTTCATGGAGCCTATTGCCCTACTTCAGTTGTTATAATAAGCCGAGAATCTCAAAGCAGGACGGTGTTACACACAAATAAAAATCTTCCAGAGTTAACAGCTGAACAGTTTCAACAAAATATACAACTGGGTAATTCCTTGTACGGATGGATTCATTTTGAAGGTCGGGATAATGCTTGTGAAATTGCAAAAATGTTACAGTTAGTTACAGACTTTAACTCAATGAATAGATGCGATTCATTTAAACCGATCGTCTTATCATTGGAAGCTGAAAAATTGAGATTTGCCCCAGAACTTGTCAAATATGATATGTGGAAACTTCCAGATGTAATGTTTGTGAGTAAGGACTTTGCAAAAAATGAAGGCTTTTCATCCATGACAGATGCAGCTCTAGGCTTTTTCCTTCCTGAAGAAGGGTGCTGTTTTAATATGTGCCTGGGGAGAGGAAGGTGCTGCAGCTATTTCTGCCCAGACTGGACTAGTCTTATCTCCATCTTTTAAACCTACAGCTGTCGTAGATACATGTGGCGCTGGAGATACATTCCTTGCAGCCACTGTGCTTGCATTATCCCAGGGAAAACCGCTTAAAGAATCCTTAACATTTGGCTGTGATGTGGCAGGAGCTAAATGTGGGATGCAAGGTTTTAGTAGTTTAAAAGATAAGTACTTTAAAGTTGTTTGATATATTATTAAAATTGAAATCCTTTTTTTTTTTTTCATTTTGAAAATTGTCTGCAGTGAATTATCTTTACTGATTATATTAAATCATTTTATTCTACATATGAAATTTAGTTCAAGTTGTATTAGCTTAAAAGCAGCTAAGGAAAGATTTAATCATCGTGATTATCTTTCTGAGAATGTATTCACTGGAAAACATTGTAATTGCTTCATTATTACATTTTTTTTCACCACATGAGCTATTCTATGTTTTTTAATAACCTTAACAAGAAAGGTATAGTCACAAGATCTTCATATAAATATTATAAACCAGAGCAGCAGGCCCGTAGACAGGTCAAAGTAAGCTGAAGGGCAACAATACCCAGCAAGGGGGGTACCATCTCAGTTTAGTTACTTTTTCTTTATTTTTTCCTCTTTTTCTTCTTTTTAAGCGGGGGGGCACTCCACACCTTGGCTACGGGGCTGCAGAGCAGGTGTAGCCATACGGTTTTACCTTCAGTTGTAGTCGGACCTACTTTTTTTATGATTAAGTATATGTCATTTACATATCTTAAAATTTTTTACATTTTTTTCAATTTAGGCAGATAGACAGTGATATATTTGATTCAGCAAAGCTACTTAATATTATGGACAGTTAGAACATTTTTTAACTCTGTCTAACTCAAGGCTAGTAGTAACTATAGTTTATTGTTTAGCCGACATAGATACTAATAGATGTATATCATATTACTTTATATATATAATATAAATAACTTATTATTTATTCATACTTCCTGCTAAGAAGTTAGGCTTATTTTTATCATCATAATGATATATGATTTATATGGCAACCTTATTTTATCTCTAAACTTCAAATACTAATGAATGTTTCCTTTGTAATTACAGCTTTATCTTTTTTAAATATTTGAACAATTTAATTATTTACAACCGGTCAGGTTATCTAACTTAAATCACCGAAAGAAAAAAAAAGCCTAAGGGAAAGTACTCCGATATAAAATTATCAAAATAAATGATCAAGATGGCGGCTCATAGTATTCCGTCGCAAGAAATAATGAAGTTTAACGATCCACCGGAGTTACTAAATTTGTTAAATGAATTCTTGTTGTGTTCCCGTGATAACGACAAAATAGTTTGTCTAAAAAAGTGCTCGATTGTAGTTAGAAGATGCGAAAAAATCGTATTCTCTAATTCACTTGTGATGCTTTTGGAAAATGTGATAGACTTTGCAATTGTTCCACCTTTCACGAACAGAGATTATTTTTCATATGATAAAACGGATTTTCCCTTGTATCCTCAAATTACAGAGTGTGTTTTACATTTTTACCTCTCCGTGTTTGACAAATACAACACGAAACATGATGGTGATAGCAGTGAAAGCCTGCTGCAGAAGTTAGCCAAATTGATATTGAAACTGATCATACTAATCAGTGGCAACGCCAATATAAATTGTCCTTTATGGTCATCAAGTGAATGCCAAAATCTGTGCCACCATCTGTTAAGCAGATTAATGTTGACTTTCAATTGTCAAGCATCATGTGACTTTTTTCATTTGAAAGGTGCATTTTTAAATAACAAGGAAACACTCATTGAATCTTTTCTCTCTATTTGCAAGGAACAACTATCCTGTGCAAACTGGCAAAAAAACCCTTTCCTCTCAGAGTCTTTCTCGTGGATTATTTCACAGATTACTATGCCTAATATGAGTAACTATATTGGACAGGTAATGGCTATTTCTCTCAATTTCTTAGATGATCACCAAGAGGTTAACAAATTGCGAGGCATTCACTGTCTGATGCATCTAATTTCAAATACATCCAGTGAAGAATTGCGGTGGTATAATCAAGCTGAGGTCATTTACAATTCACTTAAGCACCAGATTTATTGTAAGGATGCTGCAGTTTCGCAAAATCTTTTCCCCTGCTTGTTTGCTATTTTAAAAGTTCTCGATAAAACTACTAATTTAAAGTACCATCACGATGTGCTTGAAGAAATAATGAGAGAAACATTATGTGAAAATCTTCTTCTTTTACGCAGGATTTACATATCAAATCTTTGTTGTTTAGTTCAACAAACAGGGGTAAGCTGTATTCGGCATATCTGTAAACTTTTAACAATAGTAGGAAATTTTTTGGAGATTGAAGATGGAGATGATGAACTTGCACGAATCGGAGCTCTTAGGCTTTTGCGAGTTCTGATTTTAATAGCCTGGCCCAGAATAGCACAACACAGCCAGGTGATATTAAAAGCTTTATTAAAGCTTCTTATTGACATTAATGGTGACTATTATCATAATGGTCAAGAAACCCATGCTCAACGTCTTTTGAATGACTTGGTACTCGATTGTTTAAAACTACTAATTAAAGCCTTCCCTGGGGCTGCTCAGGTTTTGCTCAATTCTAACATGACCAAAGGTTTAAAGCATGTAGCCATTGTCTTAGATAAGCTAAATCTTGAGTCCATCTCATAGAATGTCAAAATGTGGGTTTTATGATTACAAGTATAGACATGGTTTTTTTTAATTACTTTAATTTTTTTTTAATAAAAAGAAACGATAAAACAGACAAAACATTTACTTCGATAAGTTTACTAGTTCATTTCTCTATACGCAGGTTGTAAATTTACTTAATTTTACAGTGTTGAAGAAAATTTCTTATGAGATTCTATTAACTCTCATTAGCACTCTTCCCTTTTTAAATGTCTTGGTTTGGTCTACGGGGAGATTTATTTTAAGTCCCATACATTTTCAAGCAGTGATGCAAATGCACACATTTCTCTTCTTTATTAAAAATAGTATATTTGTCACCTTACTTTATTTTTGTTTTGCTCTTCCAAACAATAAAGTAGACATAGTTAAAATACATGTATTCTTTTTTTTTTTTAAGTTCATAAGCGTTTAATGAAAATGGATGCATTGTAGCATTGAAACTAACTTAAGAATTCTTGCTTCAATGACCAGCAAATGCTTGTATTTTCCTTGGGCTTATATAAATGTATGGTGTCTGTTAGTCAGTAATAAATATTTATTTGACATTACCTGAGGCAAAAGTGCCTCTCGATTCCAAAGTATTAATTGAAACTAGTGAACAAAATGTCTTTACCAGTCCCAGTAAAATCAATAAGGATGCTTTATCTAGTTTTCAATTTTCGCAGCATTATTATTTTTGTCAATAGGCTTTAAAATTCATTGCAGATAGCAACACTATTATTATTTACAGACTTATTTGCTGTTGTCCATACTATCTGAAAGAATTCTATTCATGGTGTCTACACCCTCATAGTAAAAACGTTTTCATTTTGGTAAAGTATGACTTAATTGTAAAAATAATATTTTTACCTACCGTCTTTGGAGTTCTTTTATCCTAACCATCATGTTGAGATGACCTTGAGAATATTGCTCGATAACATCTCGCACATCGTATGGCTTGCGTGCTTGCTGCACATATATTGAAGTATTTTTTTAGAAGTTAATTAGTCAGAATGAAAGGTACTGATTCTTTTTTTTAATCTCATAGCTGTCAAAACGTTTTTTGTGATAAGTAATTGTAGATACATTGTTTTTTTTTTAAATATACAGACAAACAATTGAAGTAAATTTGATTCTACCTGGAATTTTCGTCTTGCAACAAAAAATTTGATTCTTCTTATAACCCGTATCATAGCTTTATGCCCTTCTGTCAGCCTGGTTTATTGAATGAGAAAAAATCTATTTCTATTATCATGGAAAATAGACGTAATTTAATAATTATTGCCTTATTTCCTGCTAATATTTAATAAGCCAGATATATAATATTTTTTATTTTTTTAAAATACACTGTATGTTTAACTGCAATGCTCTCTTAAATTTTATAAAAATAATTTATGATTTTGATTATTGTTTCTTTTATGTTTTGTTAAATGATTCTAGCATTAAAACTGGCTTAATCTTGTCTAATTTTATTAATTTATTTTTATAAATAAATATTTTTTTTAAGAATACACTAACACTAATTTGGCAACTTACTGTTCTGGTTTATAAATCATGTCATCATAATCATCCTCGTCAGCCATTTCTACGGATGGTTTTCCTGTTGAATTTTTTGAAGGTGTACCTTAGTCAATAAAAAAATTGTTTTGGTTTTTTTTGGGGTGGAAATGTTATATTTATTAGTAGTTAATTTTTAGTCATCTGTATGTGTAGACAGTTCATTTTTTTAGAATATGTTTTAATGAAGACAATATAATATATATTTAAAAAAAAAATGATTTGCAGACATGTCACATGTGTTGTCTGTCATGAAGGCTACATGCGACTTCTAGTTGAATCAATTAAAAGCTGTTGCACATTATCCTTCTCACTTGACAATTTGTAACCTCGCAAAGTGACACATGGTTTGACATGCCATTTAACTTTTTGCTGTGCTAATAGTACTATTTATTTCTGGACTGAAATATGAATGGTCTTTCAAGTGCTAATGTAACATTTCATTTTGTGCTGAAAATTTCAGATTTTTTTATGTAGCTCTGCATACAAAAAATTCTTATAGCATGTGGCATTTGTGATTAAGTAAATAATTAAGTAAAACATTATGTTGGCCTCATAAATAGTACCTCTAAACCCATGGTTCTCAACCTTTTAGTGACTGTAGCCCAAAGGGCCCAATATTATATCTGTCGGTACCCCCCCTCACACGTAAGTTCCTCAAACTTTTTTTTAAAAAAAAAAATGTATGTAGCTGGGTACTCCTGCATCACCTTTCCCATACCCCTTGGGGTACACATACCACCGGTTGAGAGCAGCGGCTCTAAACTGTTTCATTTAGAAACTCTTTATGATTCATTTGGTCACAGCTCTTTAGTAGTCATGAAATCATTTTTTTTTTTAAATATTTATATGTACTGTACAGATATCGAAGTTAAAGATCACTACTATTGTGTTCAACAATTGTCACTAATGTTCTTTTTTTTTGAGTCATATAATTTAAATGATTATGGTGTCAACTAGATCTGGATTAAACCATATTTTAGTTTCGCCTTTTTCTTTTTTTTTTTTTTAACTCCTTACCCAGAATGCGGTTGTGGTTACTAATGTCCTGTCCAGTCAAGGATGTCATACTTTCCTGCCGTTCAAGCCCGCTGCCCAATGAGCTCCTCACGCTTCTCCTCTTCTTCAGCATACTTGCTTTTCTGGCCATCCTGCAGACAACATCCAGGGACATGATGTATAAATCAGAATGTATAACTTTTTAAACAATTTCAACACTTCACTTTTGTTTTAGGATATTCATATAATTACTTTTTTTTTTCTTTTTTCTAAATTGTATTTTGTTATTCATTTCTTATTTGTATTTTGCTAGCTCTCATGCCTGATGTGACAGTTTTTCATAAACTTAAGAAATTTCAACTTGTAACTTATGCTATATAGATTGAAGTTGTAGGCATGATAAACCCTTCCAAGATATTTTTCTATGATCAATATAGATTTTTTTTTTTTAAATACATGAAAAAACACCTTTTTTATTAATGAAGTACTTAATTAAGCACTAGCTTTTGACCTATATTGTGCTATTCTTCAATCAGAAATGAGCACTTTATTTACAAGTATTACATCTATGTTTTATGCATTAAAAATGTTTATTAGTCTCTTTAAAAATGTGCTTAAGACACAGAATTTTATAATAAAGTTTTGTTATTAATGTATATTTTTTGGTTGGTCCTTTACTTTTTACTATAATTTTGTTTTGTGCTAACAAAGATAATATACCATTTTGTATTTAAAGTGAATTTTAGTATAGTCCTATACTTTTAGGAAACCCATAATTTTTGTAATCAGAAAAAGACAAGCAAATTATCCTGCATTATTTAGTATTCTCTAAAGTGTTGTAGAGATAGATAAAGTATAAATTTCATCTGTTTATGTAGCCGGAGTATATTATTATTAAGATCTAACAAAAAGCTCTCCTTACATAAAAGAAAAAAAACGGAGAGGAAAATACTCTAAAATACACAAAAGAACGACATTATTATTTGGCCCACATAAATCTCAACTCTGCTAATCAAATATGATTATTTTAAAAGTTGTATTTTTATTTTAACACGCACAAATGCCAAAATTAATTTTCGACTCATCCATTTAGTTAATAAACATCACTCAGTTTTTATTTAAATTAAGTAAATGTGTTTCTCTGGTGAAGGGAAAATTTAATTAAGACATGAAATAATTCATTTCATCTGTCAGAATTAATAATATTTTTTTTTTTAAATCCACAGCCCTTATTAATATCTTAGCCAAAAATTGTGTGCGTCCTGGCAAAAATTTAATATACAGCCCGGGAATGATACATCACAAAATGTTTCATGTTGTTGATTGATCATCTAATTTTATTTGAAAATAATTATCAAGCATTCAGTCATTTTTAAAAGAAATATTAACCTGTTGTTTTTTACAAATTCTGAGTCTTGAGAAATAATTTATGATATGTTTAAAAAAAATATGCAATCTTTCAGTTCATATAGAAATAGAAGATATCACAGTGGGTGGAATTATCAGAAATACATTATAAGTGCACAAATTCAGAAATTGACTTTTTGGCATGATTCTCATTTATTTGAGGTCAATTCAGAAACTAAGTTGAATTTTTAAGTCAAACAAAGCCTTTTTTTTTTATTCCATCAAGACTGGGGGTGATCCATACGCAGGGCTGGATTTACAATTTTAGGGGGCCAACAAAAATTTAAGGCCCCATTTTCAAAAATAAAAAATATTGAAATGTTTCTTTTTGTATACTACTCAACATTTTAGGGCCCCTTATTTAGTGGGGCCCCTTGGCCTCGGCCTAGTTTGCCTATATGTTAATCCGGTCCTGTCCATACGGGTAAATTTGATTAAAGTGGGCCATTAATACATTTTTCTTTTTGAGTTAATAGTCTCAGAATGAACATGTAACATAGTTACATAGAAAAGAAAATGGGCGTGGCCTTATTTTATTTAGTGCCCAGAAACCATGGGAAGATAACTTGCTTTGCAGTGCAGCAAGACATTTAAAAAGTTACAGTTACTGGACTTTGACGTGCGGTCATAAAGTCAACACACTAAGTAACCATTTTAAAAGAGGAAGCCACCACATGTGGTGTTGTTGTTGTTGTTTCATTACCTGGACAGGGCTGATGATGACGTGGAGTGGTTCATGAACAGCTTGTTGTAGTTCTTCTCCTGAATGTGGATCTTCCAGGTCGCGGTGGAGTTGAAGCTGGGATCAGCCGCATGGCACCGCCACAAGCACTGGGGGGGGGGGGGAGATATATATGTGTGTGGAGTCAGTGAGATTGTTTCATTATCAGTTTAAGTATGTATGTGCGGGGTGGGGGTAGGTATACTATACAACGTATCACTACTACACACGTTGCTCCAGCTCCGTTCTTATGGATAGTCAAATCAGGTGACCTGTCACCCCCCCCTACACCCTCCCTCCACTGAGGTTCCTGGACGAACGCCAAAACATACTCAAAATGTTTATTACCCACTTCATGGACAGTTGCGGCCCTCACAAAATGACCAAACCATGGGCTCGCGCACAATTCATGACATCTGTTATTATTGCCCTACCCCCCCTCCCTCCCCACCCCGGAAAGTGCCATGGAAGGTTTATTCTAAAGATGATTTGATTTAATCAGTGCGCAAAAAAAAATATTATTAGTTTTGTTTATTTTTTTTCCTAAAGGAATGTGTTGGTGGAGGGAGAAAGGGGGGGGGGTAGTAGAGAGAGAGAGAGGGGTAAATTCACGCCCCCCCCCCCACATAAACACGGTGAGACTCTGTCTATAAATGTTGTTTTTTTTTAAAACATTCTTCAAGTCTCTAAAAAAATAAATGCATCGTAAGTTTGTTTGCCTGGCACTGTGTCATCATGAAGTTCCTGGGATTAATTCTGTCTGGGGGGAGGGGGGCGCGAATATTTTAAACTTTTGTTGGATCGATGGGAGAGCCAGGTAATAAAATTAATTTTTAAAAAAAATATCTTTCAAAGTCAAAATATGTTTCTAACTCACTCATAGCTTCATTTGGGATACCTAGAAACTGGGTCAACTGGTAAAGCCAAAATAATATTTATAAAAATTTATATTTGGTTCGTCTGAGGCTAATAATAATTAACTAGCAAGGTGTGCAGTAATAAAACAGAAATTTGCAAAGCAGACTAACAAAACATTTTCTTTTTGTTGAGAAAATATAATATTGGTCATTCGGCTAACTGGGCATTAAGCAGCCATAAAACCTGAAAAATCAACATTGTTAATTAACTAGCAGTACAAATAAATCAATTTGGTTCATGTTTTTCGTTACCTCGATTTGTCTATCCATAAAAAGCTCTGTCTTTTTTTTTATATCCTACTTTATACAAAGCAAATGATAAACACTACGGTGTCGTTGTAGGTAGAGTGGGGTGGGGTGGGGGGCCAGGGGGGCCACTTAAGGAGGCGTTGTCAAAACTCATAGGGAAAATGGTTTTCTAGTTGTAAGTGAAGTCACTGAAGTTTTCTTAATCAGGGCAGGCATAAGAACAGCTGGATATATCAGGACTCTATCCCCCCCCCCCCCCAAACCAAACACAAAAAGAGGTCAAGGGGTAATCCAGTTTTTGCAATTCTTGGAGGGTATTGCCGCTGATTTTTCGCCCATCAGGCCCCGTATCCCTTAGGCCCAGCCCCCCGTTCAGAGATGAGCTTTATTTAATGAAGATACATTTACAATTTTTAATGAATGGACTGAGCCATATAAATGAGTTAATAACTGCAGTGGTGATTCACGTGTATTTATTAACATAACAGTCAGAGCCGCTCTTCGGACCTTGGGTGGGGGCCCCCCAGGCGAATACTTCCAGAGATGTTAAAGGGCCCTAGGCAGAGACTTCTAAAAATGTTTGGGGGCCCTTGGCCAAGACTTTCGAAGATGTTGGGGCCCCTAAGCCGAGACTTTCATAGATGTTTGGGGGCCCCTAGGTCGAGATTTCCAGAGATATTTGGGAGCCCTAGCTCGAGATTTCCAGAGATATTTGGGGGCCCTAGACTGACACTTTCATAGATTTTAGGGGTCCCTAGACGGAGACTATCATAGATGTTTGGGGATCATAGGCCGAGAGTCTAAGCATCTTTTTCGAAACAATACATTAAAGAATAACTAGGACACTTAAAGAAAGAGGGGAGGGGAGGGGGCTAGGTGCGTGCCTACTTTGCCTACCCTTAAGAACTGTTTCGGTAATTGTTATACTGGGTAACTTATGTGTGTGTCCATGTATCACTGTGTCTACCTGTATGAGCGAGGCGGCAGTTGGAATCTGTCTGTTGAAATGTTTCTGTCGTTGTTTTTGTTGAACCTTCAGAGCGAACCCTGAGCCCAGAATTCCCTGTTAATAAAAAGACTAAGTCAAGAATATAAATCAATGATCATCAAACATCAACACACATCATCACACAGCATCACACATCATCACACATCAACACACATCAACACATCAACACACATCAACACACATCAACACACATCAACACACATCAACACATCAACACACATCATCACACATCAACACACATCATCACACATCAACACACATCATCACACATCAACACACATCAACACACATCAACACATCAACACACATCAACACACATCATCACACATCATCACACATCAACAAACATCAACACACATCATCACACATCAACACACATCAACACACATCAACACACAAACACAAATTAACACATAAATGAAATACACGGCACCACTCTTCTAAGACATTTTTTTTTTATTTTTTGTGATTGAAAACGTGAAGTCTTTTTTTTTGTGTGCTAGAAACATGATTGTTAAATTGATTGTGTGTAAGCGTATATTAATGAACGGGACATTTGAATTAATGTAAATAGACTTTTAATTCAGGTGAGGAATTAGTGCATTGTTGTGGAAAGAATGGGGAGAGAGAGTAGAGAGAAGAGAGAGAGAGAGAGAGAGAGAGAGAGAGAGAGGATGGAAAGTTTAAAAACAGGACTGTGATCGCGTTACGTTAATCCCACGTCATGTTTCAGAGTAAACGACAAAAAATGTTTATCCTTATTATTTTCTTGTTTATGTGTTTGAATTTTGTGTTTTGCTCTTGTTATGTTATTGTTATGTTATTGTCATGTTATTATGTTGTATTTACAACAATACCGCAGGAAGAGCGAAGAACGAAATGGCGAAGACCGAGAAGCAGGAGGCAACAATTCTTCCCATCCATGTCTTGGGCACCGTGTCTCCGTATCCAATGGTGGTAACAGTGATCTAGGAACAGAAAAGAAAATTCACTGTAGATTGCTAAATAATGGCACATCATTTATCTATCGTTTTCACAGGTAATCATAAGGGATAATTTAATATTGATGGACAAAACCATAGAATGCCCTGAAAGATTAAAAATAAACATGGAGTAAGAATCTCTGCCCCGGGGGATGGGGGGGTCAGACATGTATGAGACGGCCCTGATTGACTTAATACAGAGTTAACTTGGTCCTATGATTTAGGTGTAAACATATATGGTTCTTAAGTACTCATGCGACTAGTCAGTATACAGTGTGATGTCAGTATACAGTGTGATGTCAGCATACAGTGTGATGTCAGCACACAGTGTTATGTCAGCATACAGTGTGATGTCAGCATACAGTGTTATGTCAGCATACAGTGTGATGTCAGCATACAGTGTGATGTCAGCACACAGCGTGATGTCATCACACAGTGTGATGTCAGCATACAGTGTGATGTCAGTATACAGTGTGATGTCAATACATAGTGTGACCAGTCACATTGAGAGCAGTCTAAATATAGTATGAGCAGTAAACGTATGGAGTGACAAGTCAGTGTACACTGTGTGCAGTAAATATACACAGTATTAGCAGTCAACATGTGAGGTGACAAGTCAGTGTATAGTGTTAGCAGTCAACATGTGAGGTGACAAGTCAGTGTACAGTATAAGCAGTCAACATGTGAGGTGACAAGTCAATATACAGTGTGAACAGTTATTATAGTTGAAGCACTGAACATATAATGTGACAAGTCAATAAATAGATAGTGCAATATAAGCATAAAGTATGAGCAGTCAACCTAAAAGTATGTGAAGTCTACTTAAAGTATGAGCAGTCAACAAATAGCATTCACAATCAACACAAAGTATGTGCAGTCAACACATAGTATGTGCAGTCAACACATAGTATGTGCAGTCAACATATAGTGGTGCATTCAACATATAGGGTGAGCAGTCAACAAATAGTATGCGCAGTCAGTCAACACGTAGTATTTTCAGTATTTTCAGTATGAGCAGTCAGTACATAGTATGAGCAGTCAGCATATAGTAGGAGCAGTCATCCTTTACAGCGTGAGCAGTCAACACATGGTTGAGGCTACTTACCACGCCCCACCAGAGGGCGTCTGCGTAGCTGGTGAAGTCCTCACCCGCGTCTTTCTCAGCGAGGTAGACGAAGTAGGAGGAAAAGATCAGCCCCAGGAACCCAATGTACAGGGTGGTGATCAGCTCCTGGGGGAAGATCAATGCATCGTTTAGTTTTATAATAATACTAGCTGTACCCTGCAAAACATTTGCATAGAGTTATATCCCCTTAGGCTTGATCGGTAGGCTGGGTTATTGTTGGTTTCGGGCAGATCCGATTTTTTTTTTCATGATTGTATTTTAAACTGGAATACTGTTGTATTAATTCTTTACTTTCGATTTAACGCAGCGCCTAAATCGCTATTATATTATTATATATTTAGAGAAAATTCAATGCATAAATAAAGCTACTTATCCTTACATCATATGTGTATATATTTTACTCTGCCCCCCCTCCCCCCAAAACCCCCAAGAAAATCTCTGCATCTAAAACCGTACATCCAGCAAACTAAATATTTACTTTCCATGCGTCAGTACTTCAATAGAATACAGTTTCTACCTTGGATGTTACTGGACCTGTAACATTGCTGTATGATGATTCCATGTTCTGGTCATCTTACACGTCAATGCTTTTGACAACTGACCCGACGTCTCATCTTAAACTGTCTATGTGGACACTACTTGAATAGGAGTTTTTTGTTTTTTTGTCTATGGACCTTCTGGACATATTACCGGTCTGTTGGTGTAGGCCTACATCATCATTAAGTTTGTCTAACTGATCTACTGGACATCTTACCAGTCTATGTTTAGTCTAGGGGATGTGACGGAGCTGATGAAAATCCGCATCCGTCGGATTTGTATTTGGCAAATATAAATCCGTCGGATTCGAATGCGAATGAGGTGGGGGGGGGGTAATCTAAAATACGTTCATGACCAAACACGACGTCTAATCTATGGACAGCCGAGTAAGGGTCCAGGAGTTTAGTTTTATTTGTTTTCTTTATTTAGCGTTTTCGAAAGTCTCTAGGTTTTTTTTAATTTTAGTTACGATTTCTACGGCCGTGTTTGACCTGAAAACTGAAATTTTTCTGAAACTGAAATCCGTCGGATTCGAATTTGCTCCAAAAACGTCGAAGTTCGAATGTCGTCAGATTCGAATTCGAACTTCGTCACATCCTTAATGTTTACCCTACCTCTACTGGTCAATTCGTCTTTGGACGTACACCAGTAAATTTTTCGACAGTTGACCCTACTGGTCATCTTACTTATGTTAACCTTACTGGTTATCTTCCTTATGTTGACCTAACTGGTCATCTTGCATGTGTTGACCATGCTGGTCATCAAACTTAGGTTGACCCTACTGGTCATCTTCCTAATGTTGACCCTACTGGTAATCTTCCTTATGACGACCTAACTGGTCATCTTACTTTTATTGACCCTACCGGTCATCTTCCTTATGTCGACCTAACTGGTCATCTTACGTGTGTTGACCCTACCGGTCATCTTCCTTATGTCGACCGAACTGGTCATCGTACATTTGTTGACCATACTGGTCATCATACTTATGTTGACCCTAATGGTCATCGCTTACCTGTCTGTGTATGTACACCACTGACCCCAACAGTCGCCAGGTGCCACCTTGCCGGTCGACGTGCAACATGCGCAGAATCTGCAAGAAACGTACACCCCTTTGAAAGGGTGAGGGCAGGGCGGGGGTTGAGGGGGGAGGGGAGAAAACATTTTGTTTACATGGGGTCAACAACCTCCGCAGTTAAAAATATAGCATACCAACATATTAAATAAAGTTTACTAAATGGCAAAAAATGAAAAAAAGTTAATAGATGATGATGCACACAACTGGTCAAGCAAAATTAATAAATTGTTCTGTGCCCCCCCCCCTCCCCAACCCCTCCAAGACTTTCGAAAAAAGGCTACCCGCCAGCTAGTATTGGGCTACTGACAATATCCGACTTAAAGGGCCTTCAGATTATTACAAACAACAAACAATTATTAGATCTATTTATAGAGAGGGTAGAATTTGTATTATTATTACTTTTTTTTTATTTTGTACAGAGGCGTATGTAGGGTGAGAGGAGGAGGGTCCAAATTCGAAAATCCCCCCAGGCCTCAGTTTAAGGGGGGGGGCTTCCAAAAAGGTTTTTTCATTAAACATTAAGTACGGTATATTGTCTACTTTCATGATGTCGAATGTAAAAATGCAGGGGGCCCCCAAAGAGGCCAAGCCCCCCCCGGACCCCCAAAAAATCCCAAGGTTCGGCACTGATTTTGTAGGATCATAAATACAAAGGCTTCTAGTTTTCTTTTCAAACACCGTATTTTTTTTTATTTCATGCATGAACCTACAGCTACAAGATATCAACTCATAATTTATTTTTAAAAAAACAGTATCGACCTATTTTATATTTCTGATGGTTTTAAAAAAAAATTGTAAGCTCATAAATTGACCGGCTTAATGAATGGCTTATTCGGTCAGGTCAGTGATTTCAATACACAGTGCTGAATTAAAGTTTAAGTGCTGCAGTCAGAATGAAGCGGGCAATGATTGGCTTTACTAAGTCACGTGTAAAATTTTAAAAGGAGTAAATAAAAAACAAAAAAAAAAATGAGGAAGATTTCAAGTTTAAATTATGTAATCATCTATTGCACTTCAAGATAACCACCGCTTTTTTTTAAAAAAAAAATGAATAAAGAACAAAGAATTGAAACTAAATCAATAATATAGGTATAGAAAATGGGTTTAAGAATTGACAGTACATTAACCAGTAATGATAAGAAGATATCCCAGAGTGTACTGATGACAAAAACTTTATGTTTAGAATTTAGAAAAGACGTTTTTTTATATATAGAAGGGATGAAATTATCCATCTATCTTTGTCTCAATCCAGTAATCTGGATAGATGTTTGGGCTCCCCAGAGCTAACCAGTATGTGGGAGACATTTCTCCCCTCCCACCAGTCTCCCCTCCCTTTGAGAAAAACAATTGTGTCCGGACAGCTTAGACATAGTGGTGAGATTAAAATATAAATCGCTTATTAGCATGGGGCCTATTAAATTCAAGGGGCCCCGAGTTAAGAGCTTGTTGGTGGGTCATGGGATGATACAGTGTCTTAATGTGATCGTTGAATCTTTCTCTCTTTCTCTCTCTCTCTTTTCTCTCTCTCTCTCTCTCTCTCTCTTTCACTTTCTCTCTTTCTCTCTCTCTCTCTTTCTCTCTCTTGCTCTCTCTTCTCTCTCTCTGTCTCTCTCACTCTCTCTTTCTCTCTCTCTTTTTCTCTCTCTTTTCTCTCTCTTTCTCTCTCTTTCTCTCTCTCTGTCTCTCTCACTCTCTCTGTCTCTCTATCTTTTTTCTCTCTTTCTTTCTCTCTTTCTATCTCTCTTTTTCACCCTCTCTCTTTCTCTCTCTCTCTCTCACTCTCTCTCTCTCTTTCTCTCTCTGCAGCCTAAGCAGTACTCGCCAGTAAGCGAGTGTCCAATGCTGGGCCTAGAGCCCTACGTCCAAGCTATATTCAGTACCACGGAATCTTTTCTCGTGGATATCCCCACCAAGGTGTAGGGGGGGGGGGCTCTTAATGCCGCCCTTGCACTTCATTCACCTGGCTCACCGTATCAAACATACTTTCTTGAAATCTTCAGCGCCGATGTTTTAAATGTCTTTTAATTTCATGAACGATTCACAAGGATATTTACATTGTGATTGAAAAGCAATTTTTAGCTGTAATTCAACACTTTATCTTCGCACATCCGTTCAGAATGTTCGCAGCTTACGACATGCTTCCTGTTTCCATCCATCATCCATTTCACAAGAATAGAATAAAATCCCTAAAAGATTGAAAATAATCTGCAAGGACTTTTTTTGTTTGTTATCGCATGTTTATATTAATTTCATTTTTTCAGCTCCGTATTAACTCTCTGAGCTATGTCACATGACAGAAGGGGGAAATAACACAGTATCAATGAAATTCATAAAAGACAATTACCTGCCCCTGCTTGTCTTTATGTTAAGAATTTGTAATAGCCTACCTGATAGCAGACGTAGCGAACACCTGGCCGTTGGAACCCACGGACAGAACCACAATGGAAGCCACGACAACTGTAAAATCTGGCGGGGAGACAAAATAATTGTGCTCATAGAATGACACAATAACAATTACATATATATAGATATATACATACATACATATACAATTATGTATACAGTATATTAGGGTGTTACAAAAAAAATTTTTTTGCAATTTGATATTGCATTGTTGATATTTTTTTTTTCCTTTTATAGTCCTAGACTTTCATGCCAAATTTTATTGAAATTGAATAACATTTAGAGGTCGCTCATCGAGACTGAAGATTATAGTATCTTCTTTAGTGTCATGAATTCTTATAATATAAACATTAAATTAAGCATTATCTAAATATCAACATTAAACATTAATTACAGCAAATTAGACATTTTGAAATGTTAAATAACATAAAATACAATGATATGCAAAAGTTACTGCTAGTTTATTCAAGTATACATTGTATTATAAACATAAACAATACGCTATACTAATGATCGTCAGTTCAATGCTTCTTAAATAACTTCAATGTACTTTTCTTCAACTTTGACACTCTCTTTCTGTGATCTTCTTATATGACATTTTTTCAAAATGTAGAGGGGCGGGGAATGCCCCCCCCCCATGAATAAGCCCATGCTTATACGTCTTGTCAATACACTGTGAATTACCACTTGATGTGGATGCCATATCAATTCAATAATTTGTAGTTAGTCAAAAAACTACTTTATTATCCAGCAAACTTGAATAATAAAATTAGTTATAATCTAAAATTCCAATATCACGGTATACTTTTAATTTTACAATGAACTAAAATTGCACTAGGCCTATATTATAAGTAAGCAAGCTACACATCAGAACTACCTGCATTATCTCATACAGTGAAACTTCGGGTCGCTTGAGCGACCTCTAAAAGTGGTCATTTTTTTTCCAAAAAGTTTAGTTTTTCTTGATCTGCTTGCCAAAAGGAAAAAAAAATGAACCACAATGCATTAGAATCGGAGTAAATTATTTTTTTACCATGCAATGGTGAATCACCCTAACAGTATATATATATATATATATATATATATATATATATATATATATATATATATATACCAAAATATAAGTAAATACGGGAATGGTGGGAAAACTTTGTTTTAAAAACGCTGCCTAAAATGGATTCCTAAATTCAAAAAACAGGCGAACCAACAGCAGACGGATGTAAAGTTTCTATGAAATATGTAAATGAGATGGGCCCTCGTCTGGGTGGGTAGCGAGAGTGTGAGTTTGTTACAGCTATGTGGTGAGTATGGCTGTGCTACAGCATGGCTGTGCTACAGCTAAGTGGTTAGTGGCTTTGTTACAGCTAAGTGGTGAACTGACTTTAGGCGGTCGCCTTTGACGCCACATCTTGACTGGGTTAAGTGGTAAGAGCTCTGGGCAACTACTCAATACATGTATTTAGTTTGATTCTCGGTATTGAACAGATCTCTTCCAACTCAAAGATGTAAACAATGAAAAAGGTTTCCGGTGTTGGATATAAAAAACAACAGAAGTATGATACTAAAAATAAGCTGAGAATCAAATAGGACTCATGCACTTGTCCGGTTTTATTTTCCGGGTCAGTTTCGTGACGAGACACCAGGTGCTTGAAATAAAGAGAAGTATGATAAGCTATCGTCCTTGACATTAACATGAAACCAGGACAAGTGACACATTCTTACACATTACATGTCGTATGAGCGAGTTGTTTTTTTTTTATTTATTTCTGGGCAGACATCATATGCACAGGTTTGATAAAAATAGAATGTCTAGCTTTAAATGTGTAAATAATACACGACTTCCCTCAAAGGTGCACAGGTGGACAGTAACAGAACTGACTGCCCTAAGCGACACAGACACAAAAGACAATTCAGGTGCAACATACAAACAGCAGTTATATGTTTGCGTGCAACATACAAACAACATTTATATGTTTGTGTACAACATACAAACGACAGTTATATGTTTCTGTACAACGGGACAACATACAAACAACAGTTATATGTTTGTGTGCAACATACAAACAGCAGATAGACGCTCCAGTTAAACAAAGAAATAATAAACTGGTTTAACTGACAAAATATACAAACATATTTGGACATCCGAAACTATCAACCGCGATCATTTGGGGATGCTACACACACATAAAAACCATAATTTCTCAACAGGCAAAAATAAAAACGTGTGTGCCATTTAATACTTTTGTGTACGCGCGCGTGCGTATTACTTTCTTAATTTCCCCCGTGTTCTTAATAATTAATATTCATCAGAAAATGAATGCTGACATGTAGACAGGTAAAATTTAAACTTAGGTTTACCTAACAGCTTTGCTGACATCATGTTTGAGTTTTTGTTTTTTGGTGCTGAGTTTTTTTTTTAAACAGTTAAATATGTTAGAAATGAAGATACGATGGATTCTTATAGCGCTCGGAACATGAAAATTTTTTTTTTCTCACACACGCAGTGGCGTTACCAACAAATGCGGGGGTTGGGCATATACAGATACGATCAAACCTGAGCCCTCTATCCGAGTACCATTCTTCAGGCTATTTGAACCTGGCCGTGTATTTAGTTCAATACACATTAAATATATGCCAACTGTTATAAAAACTGTATCTATTTGATTTTTTATTTATCTAGGCCTTCTGTTTTCTTCTACTGATAAGGTTGATAGGTAATAAAGATGGTGATGATGATTCATTTTAGGCAGTGTAAGGAATGACCGTCAATAAAAGTATATATTATAACATCAACAACGACAGCAACAGTAACAACAACAACAGCAAAAACAGCAACAACAGCAACAACAACAACAGCAGCAACAGTAACAACAACAACAGCAACAACAACAACAACAGCAGCAACAGTAACAACAACAACAACATTAATAACAACAAAAGCAACAACAATATCAATAACAGCAGCAACAACAATAGCAGCATAAACATTAACAACAACAACAGCAGCAACAACATCAACAACAGCAACAACTGCAACTCGTTATGTTTGCGACTGACAGTAACAGAACAATTTTCGATACATTGGACAACGCTGTGCACTGTTTGTTTACTCATCTAAACAGCTTTTTACCACCCTGACATACATGTGCATGTTTTTTTAAACCAATGTCAATTGAGACGATAAGTGCGCAAGTTCCAATGACGTCATTTTAAAATGTGTTTTATTTAATAGCAGTATCTTATAGCTTAATACACTGTAGATACTAGATACTACTTAGATTTCCTCCCCCCCCCCCTCCCAGAATAATACAATACTTTGCACAACTTCGGTAAGGCATTTCATTTCTTTCAAGTTATCTAGAAATGATTTCTCGTGGAGCTTCTTTCATACATCTGTTTCAATTCGAATCAAAGTACAAACAAATGGATCATGTTAGGCCTACGTCTATTTTCTGTTTTACGGCTTGCAATTTGCTGGGCTAAACATTTCATCAATCACACCAATAACTGCTGTCTCTGTACGGGCAGGCCAAACATTACCGCCCGACTGCAATCAATCCAATTAGTTCTGACGGAGAAGGGCTGGGGGGGGGGGGATAACTTATCTGGAGCTACTTCTGTAACTGAACACCGTGTGCCATATTTCATCAAACGCGCCCAGCACACGTACTGTAATTGCAACCAGGGGTGGACATTTAAAGAAGGAAGTGGCTCCGGATACGGCTAACGTACTCCGTATTTTTTTTCCGGGGTACGGATATAGATGTGCGCTTGTGCGGCAGACGGACTGCATTTTATTGCATATTTTTGTTTTGTTTTCGGGGCTAGGGTTAGGGTTAGGGTGAGGAATAGGGTTAGGGCTAGGGTTAGGGTTAGGGTGAGGAATAGGGTTAGGGCTAGGGTTAGGGGGCTAGGATTAGGGATAGGGTCAGGGTTAGGAATAATATCTATAGCCGACCCCGAAAAAAAATAATTCGCGGTCCGGCTATCGCGCCTGCGTACATCTACAGCCGTAAAAAAAATAAAGTCCGTCAAGAGTGCTAGAGCGCATGCGCACATCTATCACGTACCCCGGAAAAAAATACGGAGTACTTTAGCCGTATCCGGAGCCACTGCGTTTAAAGAAATATATAGGCCAACTTGTACATCAGAATGGTTTACGTAATTTACAGAAAGATTGTGTATTTAGTTTTCAGTCATCGAGACGATTAGTCCACAGGTTTATCGTGTTAACGCCTGTCGTAGAACGGTATGAACGAAGAGGGAAAAAAAAAATTGTAATTGTACACTTTGTGCACTTGTACACCGCCCGCACGATGCCTCTGATGGTGAAATTATTTATCTATTGATGCTATGACCACCAATTTTTCGTGGTGGCCCCACTCTTACGTCCTGGCCATATGATGGGTGACTGGAGTCACAACCAAGGCGCCACTGAGTGAGCCAAAACAAATTGATGTACACCGAACGCCCCCCCCCCGCCGCCAAAATAAAAATTTACACGCATGTAGACAAAATTGATAAAGAGTGGTCAGCTGACGTGATAAACAACAAAAGCAAAAAAAAAACACGAACAAAGATTCCACCCCCCCCCCACACACACACCCTCTTTACCCCCTTTTTTGACTCACCTATGATGGAAATAGGTTTCCTTGCAAACCGGAACCGGCCACGTAGACCCATGTATTTACTCCGGCAGCCGGCTGACCAGAGGCGAATGACGTACTCCAGGCCGAAGAACACCACCAGGACTATCTCCTGCACAGAACGAGAAAATACAAAAATGTAAAAAAAAAAGATTGTCTCCTTGCATCTCTTGTATAGTGATTTTCTCCTTGTCTTAATTAAATACAGTCGATTCCGCTTAATGGGGGCACATCGGGACCGAGGCTTTTTGTCCCGATTAAGCGGCTGTCCCAATTAAACATACGAATTTACTATTGGCTTCTTGGTTTGGTTTCTTTGAGATTTGTCCCAAATAAGCGGCTGTCCCAACTAAGCGGTGTCCCAATTAAACGGAATCCACTGTATCTTGTAACAAAAAGTTGTTATGCTACCAGTGATAAATAAAATTGTTTACAAATGCATATACTAGACATTTAAATTCTCATAGACAGACAAAAGACTTCTTCCCCCAAGCTATTGGCAATGTCTTGAAAGTCAGGTTTAGCTTTAGATGTCATGATGGTAGTTAGATAAAGGTGTGATTTTAAGCTATGCAAAGTCCCTCATTTTGGAAGGAAAGAGAGAGCCAGAGAAAGTAAAAGAGAAAGAGAGATGAGAGAGAGAGAGAGAGAGAGAGAGAGAGAGAGAGAGAGAGAGAGAGAGAGAGAAAATTGAAAGAAAGAGAAAGAGAGGGGAAAAAAGGAGACAGAAAGAGAAAATATAGACAAAGTGAGAGACAGAGAAAGAGAGAGACAGAAAGAGAAAAAGGGAGACAGAAAGAAAGAGAGATATAAGAGAGAAAGAAAAAGACAGAGAAAGAGAGAGACAGAAAGAAAGAGAGAGAGAGAGATAAGATGGAAAGAAAAAGACAGAGAAAGTCAGAAACAGAAGGAGAGAGAGAGATGAGAGAGAGAGACAAAAAGAGAGAGACAGAATGAAAGAGAGAGAGAGAGAGAGAGAGAGAGAGAGAGAGAGAGAGAGAGAGAGAGAGAGAGAGAGAGAGAGAGAAAGATACATAAGCTCTTACCATCCAAAAAAGTGTTTGGTTGGCAAAGTTGGTGTACTGCTCAATGGTGGACAAAACACTGAAGATAAGACAGATCAACACCATCATGAATCTGTGGGACGAAATAGAGCCATTAGAAACATTTCAAAATGAGTAAATATTACACCCAATAATACAAAGATATTTTCGGAACCCAAAGCTAAAAAGTTTACAATGATTATAAATCATTTTAACACAAGGCCCCTCAAAAGTGTTCACATGTTCTTTTTTTAGCAAGCCTGTTGACAATGTTGGCCTGTTATCAATGTTAGCCTGTTAACAATGTTGGCCTGTTAACTATGTTAGCCTGTTAAATATGTTGACCTGTTATCAATGTTAGCCTTTTAACTATGTTGGCCTTTTAACTATGTTGGCATGTTATCAATGTTAGCCTGTTAACAATGTTGACCTGTTTTAAATGCTGGTATGCAATGTTGGCATGATAACAATGTTGTTTTTGTTAGTGGTTCATTTTTTTCTCCTGAAAATCCTTTGGCCCTCACCGAAAATCGAACCCGAAACCCTCATTTTGACAGTCAAAGCGCTTTATAGCACAATCCCTCAATCGAAACTCTATTGCATCGCAGATTTTGCGCACTTCCTTATAAGTATACAAACAATCCAATATCTTAACTTGCCTATCTAATTTTGGTTTTTCAGAAGCTTTTTAAAAACATAGCTAGTTTAGACCGTGCATAACGGCAGGTCGCTCAGTAAATCAGGATTAAATAAACAAGCAATTAAGCCTGTTCCATTCTGGACACAGGACGTGTTAGCGCATTTTCGTGTTATGTATCAGTACGTTTGTTAGCTTTCAGTAAATATTTGTAAATTTTGGAAATGTTTATAAATTCAATTGTGTAATGCATATATTTGTAAAAAAAAAATTATAAAGACGTTTCTTTATATTTGAAAAAAAATTATTGTCTCTTAAATCTAACTACAAGTGGTTTGTGGTTACTGAAATAGGACTCATAATTGAAAACATTCGAAATTATAGTCATTTAATCGTCCGAAAACTCCGTCAATTGTTGCATAGCTCTGATACTTTCAATTAAACTCAGAACACAAGCTTACTATTTCATTTGATGAGTTTCTTAATAAATCTTGGTGAAACTACGTGCTGCAGTATTTCGCACCAAATGAACGGGTTATTGAACGTACAAGGTGTATATATAATATATAAGCCCCTTAGGAGCCCTGAAGCCCGGCCCTCAGAGGTCCTATCGCGAAATGAACTTTTGATGTACACATGGCAGGCCAAGACCTACAAAATGTAAGGATCGTTCTTAGGACCAGTCACGCCGAGAGGGGGGGCAGGGGGGGGTCATTGCCAGGGGGCCCGCATCTGTAAGGGGGCCCGGCCGCCCCGACCATGTCAATTTTTTCACGACGTATTGTTTATTAAGGGGCCCGCAATGATGTTATGTGTTGGCTCTCGGCGCCCCTGCTTAGGACTATGGTAGTCGTCAGACTGGAACAGACATTTTGAGGAAACTTGCCAAAATCACCGGTCGAGAACATGAAGCATGAAAGCTTCATATCAGACAGGGATTAATTAATACAAAAATGAAGGAGCGGTGGTGGTGGTGGTGGTGGTGGTGGGGGGGGGGCTTGAGAAGTGGGAATGGGGGTGTGGCAGTGCCACCGAGAGGGGGCGGGCAAATACCCAGGGGCCCGGTGAGTTTAATGGGCCCGGACTGAGCTGGCCAATCAACTTTTTAAAATATTATTATCAGCACGGGGTGGAGGGCTGTGACAGCCCTGCCCAGATGCCCAAAATTTCAGTCGGTGGTCCTGGGGGTGGGTCTAGGCGGTAGAATAGTTTGTCTATCCATTAGAGCAGCCAGTAAATTAAAAACTATTACAGATACCGAGTAGACCGAATATTAAACTAATAATGTTTAGTTTTTTTATTTCTTCAATTAAACAAAAGTGAAAAAGAAAGACATCTTCTGCCTGGGATATTTCAGGAAGTTGCAGACTGTTCGTTCGATTATTCTATCAATAATATCCTTTTTCTTAAGGTCATCAATTCTGAAAACTTCCGAATATAGTATCAGTCAATTCTGACAGCCTTTTATGTTATTCTCGGCACATCGATATGGCGGCATGCAGACAACAATATGGTGGCACGCAGACACCGATACAGCTCACCTACAAGCAAACGAAAAATGGGGTTAAAGTATCGATTAGTCATCGAACTCCCGCAGCGGTAAACTTGATGATAAGAGAGTCGAACACGGAGAGTTTAACGTTTGGAATCGTAGACGATATTTGGTCGTTTATTATTTAATTCTGCAAGTAGCACGCTGTTTGTCATTTGTAATGATACCTTGTGGTCTTCTGGAGAGGAATGTGACATTGACATGCCATTCATTTATAGTTACAGACTGAAGTCTTGTAGCTGCTGTTGACGAATGTGACATTGACATGTCATTTATAGTTACAGACTGAAGTCTGGTAGCTGCTGTTGACGAATGTGACTTATACATGACATTTGTCATTGAAAGAAAAATCCGGAGTCAAGCAATCTGCCGAGGAGAGAGTGTGACGTAAACATTGGTTATTTAAAGTAACAGCATAAAGTCTTGAACGAAATGGTGATGAATGTAACAGAAGTGACATGTAACATTTAGAATAACGGAGTCATGTGTCTTGTGTCATGTTTTGCTTAGCCTGGCCGTCCTGAGTGTTACGTCACGACAGTTCTGACACCGGGTGAAAGCAGGAATGTTGTTCATACATTAATACGTTATTTATCTGGCTCGTAACATCGCATACATTCCTATAGACACATGCATGCATCCATGTAGCTTAAACTTGGCAGCTTGTCTCCAGTCGCTGCCATGTGTGAAGCAGTAGCGTCGGGGTATCTTATTTTCAGCTGTGTCTTCCGTCCCCGATTTCACTGAAACTTGCTCAACCTCTTAATGTGGGCTCAATCAAGCTACATTATGTTACGTGTGCTGTATATATATAATATCGTATCACACGTTTATTGTTTTATTCGTAATGAAGACACCAATCAAATCAGACAAACGGACAGACCCCCTAGTTAATTGGACAGAACGCAAAACTTGCATTGAAATACAAAAACTAGTTTTCTACGCAAAAGCTAGAACCAGCGCAGGCTGGGTGAGGGATTTCTCCCTATCACATTATATTATTCAAGAGACACTACTCTTCCGGGTGAGGGGGGGGGGAGAAGATCATTAGTTCCGGCCCTTGGATATTCAGTTTCCTGTACAGTATTATTATTATAAGCTGGGGTATAGATGACCAGGAAGATCTGTCAGCATTCTGTTGGAGAGTATGATCTGACTTAGTGTAACGCTACACACACACACATTTAGGTCAATGGTGGTAGATACCAGGCAACCCCGTAGCGTGAAAATTCTACAGCAGGGGCCAGGCATTCTAGAGCAGGAGCTAGGCATTCTACAGCAGGGGCCAGGCATTCTACAGCAGGAAGCCACGCATTCTACAGCAGGCGCCAGGCATTCTACAGCAGGGAGCCAGGCATTCTACAGCAGGGAGCCAGGCATTCTACAGCAGGGAGCCAGGCATTCTACAGCAGGGAGCCAGGCATTCTACAACAGGGAGCCAGGCATTCTACAGCAGGGAGCCAGGCATTCTACAGCAGGTAGCCAGGCATTCTACAGCAGGGAGCCAGGCATTCTACAGCAGGGAGCCAGGCATTCTACAGCAGGGAGCCAGGCATTCTACAGCAGGTAGCCAGGCATTCTACAGCAGGGAGCCAGGCATTCTACAGCAGGGAGCCAGGCCAATAGCAGGGGTGGCCAGGAAGTAAATGTTATTAAGTAGAGCAAACAAGCAGAGGGGGGCCAGACAAAACGCAGGGGGCCCGCCCCCAGATCCCCCCGCCGCATGCTACGGGCCTGGTACCAGATGTGTCCTTATGCAAACCCTAGTGCCGCGTTCGGTCCTTCGATGAGATCTGGGCCATTCCCAGTTAGCCTGTTTTGTTTTAGTTTTTCTTTTTTTTTTTATTGATTTCTTTAAAATAAATATTCTTAAAATTAATATAGTGCGGCCGTTCATGGTAATTTTGTTCTATATAGAAAATCTGAATGAGGCTATCGTTGACTTTGTGAGTGATCGCCCGTCGTATATACGCGTTCGACGGACACAATTCCATACACAATGATGTGTATATAAAGATCAACTGACATTATCTTTAATACAAATTAATTTGGCTATAAGGACGCTCTGTCCAGACCGGTCGTTACATTCGCTTGACCGCACGCTCAGACATACACGTGCGTCGCCTTCAAAGTCCTGGGCCATAATCTTAATTGACTTCCTGTTTAGTAGCCCCCGTGACCTTTGGTCTTTTTTATACGTTTAACTCACGCATTCCATTTAAAGAGATACGGGCTTCAAACGAAAAAAATAAAGTTTTCAACTTCCTGTTTTTGGCCAGATTTTTTGTTGATGTGTTGGTTGACCTAAACAAGTACTCCACTAGTTGGTTGACCTAAACAAGTACTCCACTGTGTTAGTTGACCTAAACAAGTACTCCACTGTTTTGGTTGACCTAAACAAGTACTACACTGTGTTGGTTGACCTAAACAAGTACTCCATTGTGTTGGTTGACCTAAACAAGTACTGCACTGTGTTGGTTGACCTAAACAAGTATCCACTGTGTTGGTTGACCTAAACAAGTACTGCACTGTGTTGGTTGACCTAAACAAGTACTCCACTGTTTTGGTTGACCTAAACAAATACTCCACTGTGTTGGTTGACCTAAACAAGTACTCCACGGTGTTGGTTGACCTAAACAAGTACTGCACTGTGTTGGTTGACCTAAACAAGTACTCCACGGTGTTGGTTGACCTAAACAAGTACTGTACTGTGTTGGTTGACCTAAACAAGTATCCACTGTGTTGGTTGACCTAAACAAGTATCCACTGTGTTGGTTGACCTAAACAAGTACTGCACTGTGTTGGTTGACCTAAACAAGTACTGCACTGTTTTGGTTGACCTAAACAAATACTCCACTGTGTTGGTTGACCTAAACAAGTACTCCACGGTGTTGGTTGACCTAAACAAGTACTGCACTGTGTTGGTTGACCTAAACAAGTACTCCACGGTGTTGGTTGACCTAAACAAGTACTGCACTGTGTTGGTTGACCTAAACAAGTATCCACTGTGTTGGTTGACCTAAACAAATACTCCACTGTGTTGGTTGACCTAAACAAGTACTGCACTGTGTTGGTTGACCTAAACAAGTACTCCACTGTGTTGGTTGACCTAAACAAGTACTGCACTGTGTTGGTTGACCTAAACAAGTACTCCACTGTGTTGGTTGACCTAAACAAGTACTCCACTGTGTTGGTTGACCTAAACAAGTACTGCACTGTGTTGGTTGACCTAGACAAGTACTCCACTGTGTTGGTTGACCTAAACAAGTACTCCACACTCGTGAAACTTAAAATCAATGAAATGGTCGTCATGTACCGATACACTTTTGTCTTGATACTAGTGACACATATTCACATTGTACAATCATCAGCCCCTGCTGCACTTTAGGCCAACAGACTTTCAAAACTATTTTGATCATAGACATGCGAAAATGAACGCATAAGTACAAAATGTGTTCGTTTCGCTTCACTGAATTACAAAACAAGGGCTTAGAAATAGGTTGCATCACAAGGCCTTAGAAACAGGTTGCGTAACAAGGCCTTAGAAACAGGTTGCGTCGCAAGGCGTTGGATATGGGTTGCAACACAAGGCCTTAGAAATAGGTTGCGTCAAAAGGCCTTATAAATATGTTACGTCACAAGGCATTAGAAATGAGTAGCGTAATAAAGCATTATAACTACATTATGTATAAATGCCTCCACCATTGTTCGTCTGTCATGCCATTGTTAAGTCAGTCGTGTCGCAGCTAAGTGTGTCATACCACAGTTAAGTCTGTCATGCCACAGTTAAGCCTGTCATGCCACAGTTAAGTCTGTCATGCCAAAGCTCTTACATTTCTTTACATTTTACATCGTCACGCGGTTTAATTTATAATTGGCAAACTTTGGTATTTTAAAAAAGCTCTCTGTAAAAATCCTCGTCAAATGTATCATCCTCGATACCGGACCTAATAGTACGATAGTTCCATATCAGTAGAATTTTAATTTCTGGGATTATTAGGGGCGGGGAGTTTAGCATTATTTATTAATGCGCCATTGAAATAGTGAAAGTGGGTTTTTTTTTTTCTCCACGTGAAAATGTTGTTTATCTATGTATGGAATAGGGTCAGGGGTTAGACATGAAATGCTCCAAACTAAAGAAAGAAAAACAAAAAAAGGAGAAATTTAAAAATGAAGAAAAGAACTTCGGGATGGGCGGTGGCTAGACGCAACAACAACAACAACAATAACACGGCCATAATAGGCCAGGAGTTTTAGCAACCTACCCAGAATAAATTCTTTACAATGGTTTAAATGCAGAATCTGACACATATATATGAAGATTAACTGGTATGAATGACACCCAATGAAACTCATTGGAATTTTTTCTACAGCATTGCAAAAATTGCACGAATTACACGTAACTTTCCACTAGTCACGGTTCTGTAAGTGTCAATAACCTTGGTAAATCTGAAGTAGGCCTAATCCACGTCAAACTGTCAGCAAACGTGCTTCAGATTATGTTATATAAGTATTTAAAATGAAAGGTCAAATAACGTGTAACCAATATGACCTGCTTCCAGTGGCGCAACCCCGGCAAAATCATCAAATACATAATTTAAGTTATAAAGTTACAAATAAGACTGTCAAAATGTCTTTTTTCAACATGTGAGCCCCCCCCTCCCCCAAGCATTTTTTGCTGGTTGCGCCACTGCCTGCTTCCATTAGTAGACCTACGTTTTAACCGTATTGACGAAGCATTAGCTTCATAAAAGTAATACATAAATTTTTATGTTTGTTGATTTATATAAAAACTACTTTATAAAACAAATAAATAAATAATACAACACTCTGAACTGATGTGAGTAGCAGCCCCGTAGCGTGAAAATTCTACAGCAGGGGCCAAGCATTCATTCTACAGCAGGGGCCAGGCATAAGCAGGGGGGGCGGGTAATACATTTTACTAAGTAGAGCAAATAAACAGAGGGGGGCCAGACAAAATGCAGGGGGGCGGCCCCCCTGCCCCCCGCACGCTACGGGCCTGGTGAGTAGTATGGCTTTCAGACTCCGGGTGGGGCAGGCATCAATCCGCTGGTGAAATTGGCAGTTGCTTTCACCCCGTGCCATGATCACAGTGTTCACATGCTGGTGTACACCTCTTCCTCAAATGCCCAAGGTATGAAGAATTCCAAGCATTCATCATCAATTATTTCTTTATCTTTTACATCCAGCATGTCATTATCATGTAACTCTTCATCGTCAATCATTTCCACAACATTGACCAGCTTCCTGGCATTCAAACATGACTCTCCATTACAATTTTTGAAGGCTGTTATGCATGACAAACAATACTCAAAGCAGCCGATACAAACGTGTCCCACACTGTTTCCTGGATCCGGAAGTACATTTGCAACAAACCACCTTCAGAACATCTGGTGGAGCCACATCTAAGTCAGTGGCAATATGGATGAACTTTTCCTCATGAAGCTTCCATCCCCATTCCGTGTGATTCAGTATTGCTTAACAACATCAAGATATGTTCCACCTTCCAGCCACTGAACAGCACGGAGTAAGTAACCGCCGTCTACAACATGAATCGAAATGCTTGGTTTCAATTATTGGTTCTACACCCTTGCAGATTTCTTTACCGAGCTGTGATTTATGAACTTTCCGCATGTAGTTATCTTTGAACAGAGAAGTAGGAAGTGTTGACAGCTCATAGCTGAAATATTTCTCCATATCAGGTGATCTTTGCATTATGACCAGAAGCCTATTAAATAGAACTGTGGGATCAACACCTGTCAAAACCTTCTTGGAAGTTGATGAAGAAGCATTGTTTACTTGTGCTAATGTTCTTATTTGAGATTTTCTTTTAAGGACAACATCCTTGAAGTTCTTGCCGCTCATGTTCTGAACAATATCAGCGCCAACTTCTTCAGCATTGTCGCAGTTTATATTATCATATTCAGATGCTGCAATACCTGATGGTATGCTGTGGAGTCCTGAGTCAGAAGTATCAAATTGATTATGTGACTTCGAGAATTCGAGAACTTTTGTGAGATCGTCATTATCTCTATTGATCCTGGACTACCCCTCTTCCGGATGCTGAACTGCATCATGGCAGTAGTCAATATCAGCAAACTGCGCTAAAGATGTCCTTACAGCTGCAGTCCTATGTGGTGCGTACACTCTTAGTCACTCCTCTTCCATGAGTTATTCCTCCCTTACCTCTAATGGCCCGCATCATTGCCTGCTCTATGTTAAGGTCAACTGACAGTCCGGCCCACTGTTTAATACTACGCCGTGCAACATGTGATCCTGACATGAGCTGCTTGTGTACATCTGGATGTGAGTTAGGTAGGTAAGTCCATCATCATCTCTAGGTAGAGACGAGCACACTTGGCATAATTGTTGTGACCAGATGCTGCGAAGAGATTCACCATTCTCCTGATACTGACAAGATGTAGCTGATAGTTGCCCATTCGTTCTGACCGCAGCAGAAGCTTTAATGTGGCAATGTAATACATATACAGAAGCCAAAGGTTTTTACTATATAAGCATTAGTAATAGTTATGTCATTTTAAGAGCCCCATTCTACACCTTATACGTAGCTATATGAGATAAATGGGCCCTAGGGGCCCTAAGAGTAGCTATCCCCCTAACATAAATTTGGTTTAAATAGTTTTGGTAATGTCTTTTAAGTGCTGGGCTTCAGTGTTTTTGAAGGTACCGTCTTATCTTTCAGCATTTTTTAATAATCTTGTAGTTGGCAGCTGCCTTTTTTGTAAACAATTCAGGTCATCTCTTAATATGGCTGACAGTATTTTATATAGAATATAGATGACCTTTTTTACAAATTTATTTAATGCATTTAAACACAATTTAGGTATTCAAAACAAGGGTGTCATTAATCCTCGTTATGTTAACTAACTAGTTATTACCAAATAATTTCACAAAACGCTTGTAAGACATTAATTCTAGGTACGTAATGTAATATTTATTCAACTCCTGGCCTATAATGGAGGAAATTGCAGCCATCCCAAGATAACGAAGTTAGGCATCAGGTTATTAACATTCCTGAGCCAGACACCTCTTACATCATCATACACCAGGGACGTCTCCAGTGACATATAACAAGGTCATCACATTATTATGTATGTGGCGGTTGTCGGTTTGTTTGTCTGTGTTTATAAAGTGTGGCATTCATTGCACGAAGCGACGTACTTGGAGCACATTTTAAAATATCGCCCCCCTCCCCTTAGCTTGCCCCCCCCCCACTGCTTCCTCCCCAAGCGTAACCCCCTGCCCCCCACTTTCAGTACCGTCACAATCTTATTATCATCCAGCGCCATTGGTAAACATAAATATTATTTTATGTTTACGGTGTGCCGACATTTTCATGCAAACAAAAAGGAATAGAGAGAGAGAGAGAGAGAGAGAGAGAGAGAGAGAGAGAAAGATGTCCTTTAGATATATAGAGAGAGGTCGAGTCGTGATGTGGTGTAATAGATGGCAGAGAAAAATGTAGTCGAAAAAAACATAAACCGTTTAAAAAACGAAAAAATTTAACAATAAAAAAGAATTATAAGAAAAAAAATAATGATATATAACTAACTCAAATTCTTCTCTTTTTTTCATTAATAAATAATTGAATTAAATAATAATTAAACATTACTAGACTATAGCACGACTGTATAGAGCGGAAAATGTTACAATGAATAACGGAACAAATTGCTAAAAAGAAAGAAGGATTAAAAAGGAAATGTTAAGTCTAGTCAACAAAAAGTGAATCCTGGCCCCGACTGCAGGGACGATTTTGTGAGCCCCCCCGACACCCCATCCAAAGTCACCGAAAAAGGGCCTAATCATTTACAAAATATTTTTAGGGGGCCCCATTTGTCATTGTCCGTCGGGTGGGGCACCATCAGTTTTGTTTTTATTACCGTTAGGATATAAAATTCGAAGATTTTACTGCGCAGTTTGTGCCTCCTGTACGGAGTATGAGGCGGTGGAAGGGGGGTGGGGGGTAAGGGTGTGGGGGTAGAGGGCTGTAATTGATGCCTACTCAATCTTTAGGGGAAAAAAAATATGTATAAAAATTTTCAGCCGTTAGCATAAATGACGTCAGTCGAATTGAAAAAATGTTCCAACAGGATCGCCGCAACCCAAACACATGTCAATGACCCTCCTCCTATCCCGTTGGGGCCCATTTCTATTAGATGCCCCTTTCGCACTGGGGCCCCTTCGCCCTCAGATAATCTGCTATAAAAATGCCTTAGCCAATGATGTGTGCATGCGATCATTTCGTGTAGATTTCAGGGGGGGGCTGCTACCAATGCACCAACGGGCCCTGCAAACAACGCGCCAAGGGGGGATCCTTAGAAACGACGCACACATAAAGGTGACCGAAAATGAAAAACATAGAATTTGCCAACCAAAAGACAGACAAGGGGGTGACACCATGAGTTGCCCCGACATTTCACAGATATTAAATTCAGCGCTCGACCAACGAAGGCTGAGACTGCTACTGCATTCAATTGACACGACAGGTTTCTAATAAAGAATCTTTAAAAAAAATAGAAGAAAGAAAGATAGCAATAAATACAACAAAAAGTTTAAACTGACTCATTTAATAAAAGCCGCGATGTTACTGTGGTATGGATGAAATCTGACAGATTTACCGGAAGTGACCTTCTCTTGTAGAACTTATGACCAAACACCATCTGGATGTTTTCTTCAGTTTTTTGTTGTTTTTCTGTGTTTTACTTGGTGATAGAAATGTTTACAGTCACAACTCTCATATGGGTTTGTTTTTTATGGGGGGGGGAGGTCAAGAGAGCGTGATTACCCGACTATAAACAAAACATTTATTTATGGAATTATTAATTACCGCAAGTACTGATTAGTAATTTATTCCCCGTCTGGGTTTTTTTTTTATCAGTTGGTTTGAATCAATTGATTAAAACCCCAACAGCAACGATATAGACAGTTGTGTCTGTTAAACTCTGCAAATGCACATGTTTATAATGAAAGGGCCGGGTCACTTGAGGTTATTGAACCCAGTCCAGTACTGTGGACATGACATGTGTAGTGTGCAGCACAGAATATGGAGGATTGACAACTAGGCGTACACATGTGTACTGAAGTTAAAGTAGTGGAACGCACAATAGGATTTCTTGTGTAGTGGTGGTCTTCACACATTTTTACCAACTACCATCAGTATTTCTCCCAAAGTGTGCTACTGGGGGTTTAAGCCCTGCACCGGGGTTAAGTTCATCGGGTAAAATTGCAAGACAGAAGCGAAAACAATGGAATGAGGGTGGGGGGAACCATAACCGTAAAAAATAATATATGCAAATTTATTTTACTCGGGCCGCTCATTATTACGAAAATAAAAAAAAGGGGGGGGGGGATACAGTGGGGTACCTAGATGTCGAAAGTGTGGGTAGCAACTGACCTATGTAAGATAAATGCAAGCCCCCTGTGACGTATGAGATGTGTTAAGTTGATGTATGATGATGGAAGAAAACGAGAAACGGAATACGAATTTAATCAGTGTTTCATCGACTTAAAATGACCTGTAGAGCCAAAAGGAAGAGGAAGAAGAAAATTTTTGCTGTTCAGCGTATAGCCATTTCTTTTCGTGTGAGGTTAAACACAGTGAGATGTCTTGTGTGGTATTTCACTGGAGTGAGCGTGTTTAGATCAAGTGCTCACTGGTAGACTTATTTACAAAACTTTTTTTTTTGTATGATTGTTAGTTGACCAAATATCTACAAACAGACAGACTTTAAACACCACAGCCAGCCAGACAGGCAGACAGATAAAAATGAGGATGATGATAGATTGACAGACAGAAATAAAGACAGACGGATAGATGGACGGACGGATAAATGGACGGATGGATTATTAGTTAACCAAATATCTACAGACAGACAGACTTTAAACACCACAGCCAGCCAGACAGGCAGACAGATAAAAATGAAGATGATGATAGATTGACAGACAGAAATAAAGACAGATGGACGGTCGGACGGATATATGGACGGATGGGTGGATGGCTTGGAAAGATGGATTGGATCTATGGATGGAGTCAACACTGAACCATTTAAGTGAAGTTTTCTAAATGAAATGTTTCCACTCAGGGCTAAAAATTTTTAATAGGAGTAGAACACTGAAATGAAGTGGATATTGAAAAATCCCAGACAACGTTAATTGGTTATTTTTTTTTAATTGCTTTAAAAATAAATCCCAGACCATGTTGCAGATGATTCATCGATGAAGGACTGATGTAAAGTTTTCTTTTTCGCATGAGCTTCAACTAAAAGTTTTCATTAACCTTTCAGCGAGATACAGCCACGGATGTAACACTTTACTTCTGGCAGTGTTTTTTTTTAACAGGCGTTTTACGGATCTCGGGGGGCTGGGGAGGTGGGGGGTGGGGTGTTGGCCGGGTGGGTGTGTCACGACAATCAGCAAACGTTTAGAAAGTTGTGATACTGGTGGACACGCTGTGCCCGTGTTTGAATCACGTGACCAATCTAATTACATTGGGGTGCATCTTTTTTTGGTTTCACATTATAATTGTTTGCTGAATTGTTCTTATGGAGCGTTCGCTTCAAAATATAAATATATATATATCCCTGGTCTTCTTATAGATTTTAACGGGAGCCATCGCTGCCTCTTCCTCTATCTCTCTATCCTTGCGCCGCCCACTTCACCTCTCCGGTGTTCCTCAAGGTGTCCGCCTCATTAGTCAACTGCGTTGCGTTTCGTTAAAACTTTGATTGAGACTTTCCAGGCTTGAACGCAGACAGTTTATTGCACGGTGTGAAGACATATGGCGGGGCGAAAAGCTTTCTACCTCCCGATGAATGCCATTTAAAGACACCATTGGAAACACATATTTGTAAAGGGCATTTCCAGGAAATCTTAGGCCTCTGATAAACTAGGTCAACACTAGCCCCTCCCCCTTTCCATGTCTGACCTACTTTTTGCCCCCCCCCCCAATTAAGCAGAGCAAAAGTAATGGCAAATAAATTTCAAATTCCCTGTGGAGCCCCCTGAGAAAGATATTGTCTTGAGCCACCTCAAACACCTAGTTAAATGCCCCCGTAAATAGGAAACGTTTCCAAACGCTACTCTGAAATTAATAAAGTACATTTTGCTAAGTGTATAGTAAACCTAGCTTTGGATGGCATTTCATATCAATAAACAACGCCATGTAATGATTTCTTTATCCATGTTTGCGTTAAACTACAGTAAGACAAAGAGTATGAAAGTGAATAGGTCAGAAGCATAAGGGAATTGTGTGAGAATCATGTGTAATATATCTGCACGGCGATGTACCTTTATCTCTGGTATTGCAATCAGTGGACCCCTGCAGCCCCGTAGCGTGAAAAATTATGCCAGCAGGGGGCAAGGTGAAAACCTAGCAGAGTGGGGCCAGGAATAAATGGTAATGCAAGAGCATTGGATGAACTCTTCAGAAAAGGGACCAGACAAAACATGCGGGGGGGGTGGGCGGCCCCCTCCAGCCCCCCCTCCCCCCCGAACGCTACCGGCTTAGGGCCCTGTGAACAGTAAACTCTAAGTAATCCCCACAATATTTTCTGTTTTCATTTGTTTACAAAAATCAAGCCTCAGTGCTCCATAATGTGGGGCTCACTCATGTCATACTGGCCGTCATGAATCTATACTGACCACGCCCTCCAATGTTTTTACGTGTATGTATCTGCACTCTTGTATGTGAGAGATTGATTCATGTGTCATTTCAATACGTTTATTTTTAGTGTTATAGTCAAGCCGCGCATGTTATATATATACATATATATATATATATATATATATATATATATATGTATATATATTGAAATGCACTTAAAATATTAAGTAACATGACCGGCCTTAAGATTGGTGGTATAAAACATGGGAAATGTGTTCTCAGAGTATTATTTAAAACTTGTTGATCATGTTGAGTAAAACATGACCTCATTATTTCGTTCAATAACATTATCTTTGCTTATACATTTTTAATAGTCGCAAATTCGATTCTACAATCTCTATAAAATGTAGAATCGATACATCCACTTTTTTGAGGTTAATTATTGGTAATGAATCCGTGCACAGTGCACACATTATCCTCATATTGTTTAACTATATGAACAGAATGTATAGGATTCCTGCGAGGATGAGATGAAATCTATACAGAACCTATGAGCCACTAATAGGACTTATTTTTTTTTTATGATGCCCCCTATATCATCCCCACTATAGCCCATAGTGCAACGACCATAGAGGCCCTGGTAACCCACGATATAGCGGGGCCTTTAATATATGACCGAAAATGGTTATCACCCAGGCCCGTAGAGTGCGGGGGGGGGCAAACCCCACCTAAGAGTTTTACCCCTGGCCCCATCTCCTTGCCTAATTCTACTTAATAAAATGTATTACCTGCCGCCCCCCCGCTATTGCGCTTGCCCCTGCTGTAGAATATCTGGCCCCTGCTGTAGAATTTTCACGCTACGGGGCTGTCCTCACCGGAGATCCCGCAAGTGACCCCTCAGGTTGACAGTAGAAACACTTTTACCACACGACTACCCCTAATAGTTATAGCTCTCTCATTTTTCTGTAACGTTAGAACCTAGTTGCTGTCTTTATTTTTCTACATGTTTAGAGAAAAGCGACGTTTCCCTGTTTAAATTCCGGTGGAAATATCTGGTCCATTGGAACTCTCTTCCCCCCCCTCCCCAGATGTTCACTACTTCCAGCGTAATCATTGCTCCCGTCGCTTCGATGAATAAATCACCACATGACGTAATGGATCCAGCCTAATGGTTGAAGCCGCGCCATTACTTTGATGACGTCATTCCCGTAATACACGTGACTCCTAGGGCCATTGCCGATTGTGAAAAGCCGAATTTCGACCGGTCTACATCTCATTGACTATGCAATAGCATTTTTAACTACTCTCAGGAACTGAAAAAAAGGCATTTTGGCCTCAAACGAAAGGCTATAAAATCGGATTGACCATTAGCAGATGCCTGGTTTAAAACCAAAAATTCGATATGGTGTCCATTAATGTGCCACATATTTATACCCGCTTTGCGTGTGCATCAGTACCAGTGTCAGATCCACGATGGCAAATGTAAAAATTCTTATCTCAGTCTGTATAGTAGAAACTCCCTCATCCACTTGTGGGGAGTTGTGGGACTAGCACAACGACCAGCCGCCTTTACGTCCCGTGTAAAGTCAGGTACCCGTTTAAAGCGAAGTGGTCTTGAAAGATTTTTTTAAATCTGGAAAGATTCCCCATAGTTGTCGCTGAGGATCAAACCCTAGGCTCTCAGGTCCAGTCAAGCGCTCTAAGCCACTCGACCGTCCGTACCTCTTACCTACTACTGCGGTATTTATAAAGTTTATGACAACAGAGTTTTGCTTTCACACGCGAAAAAAGAGAAATCTATCATTAGTTTATTAATTTACTGAGATCAGTATCCACAGTGTGGAAACGGCCACCAATATTTAGAACCTTCTTTTATTAACAGTCGTATTTACTCGCTTTGCCCCTGACAAATATTGCTTCACAGATACGTGTAGAGCAAAACACTACCTGAATGTCCACCCAATTGTACACAGTACTTAATATGTTGAACTTAAACAAAAAAAAATAAAGAAGAAATAATCCAATCCGCATTAATCGAAGATCTAAATATGCTTAAATATCTGACTTCAGATTTACTGAGATAATATGCTTAAAGATCTGACATGTGCATATTTTATAAGTCCTGAGCTTAACGCTCGGATGAAATATACATTTTACTTGACTTATATAATGTGGACTTATTGGAGTGGTCGCCGAAATACCCTTATAAAATCTTGATTCCTCTTTCTACTATTCACCATCGCCCATACAAGGATTTAATTGCGTTCAAATAGTATCTTCATCAGACGTGGACATAGCATACGGTTCGATGCACCTGGTCCTAGAGATAGTGACAGCCTGAGTGGTTGAACCTATGACTCTAGGCTAAGATCGTATCAAAACCGCTACTAGCGTTTGACCCAGACGAGGGCGTGGTTCAGTCGACCTGATTACTCCCTTAAACCTGGAACTGTAAATAATAACAAGAACGATAATGACTGAACACCAAGAGGTTTTACTCACACAGTAAAATGGTAGATAAAACACTTCCATCCGGTCGGCCTCTCCAGGAAGTTGTACACCTTGACCTGCAGGGATGTGTTCATGCACTCTTCTTCTTCAATCCTGACAGTGAAGGCGTCGTCGAGACACTGCGCGCCAGGGCCCATGATCAGCCTCTGCTCGGCGTCCTCGAGGTCGGCGTCCCTCCCCGTGTCGGGGCCCTGCCGCTACCGCTCCCACCGCCGGCCATGGTCTCCGACGTGGCGAACGAAGGCCGGCCGTACCCGCCGCCGGACGCCGCGGTGCCTCACGTGCTCCCGGGCGTCGAGACCGGAACCATGGGGGTCGGGCGAGTACGCGGGAGGGTCCGACATCGGGACGGGGTGGCGGCAGTGTTCGTCATCGCTGAGGTGTCCAGCCTCAGGCACCCTAGCTGGTCATTTCGGTAAGGTTGATTGGGGACCAGCTCAAACTTTGCACCGGTCTCGCAGCCAGAGCGTCCCGTTCAGGGGCGCAATCAAAGGAGTTCCGAGTATCCGGCACTATGAAAGTGCAGGCGATCTCCGGATCTCCGAAGTCGGCAGGTGCGGTCCGCTTCCTCAACCCCGCACTGCCGCTGTTGTCTTTCCTGGAGTTGTCGCTCCTGTCAGCTGAAAAGCTATCCGATTGGTTGGGGTTCAGGGCGAACATCTCCATGGTGAACTCATTCACCTGCGTCAAAATATCAAACGCTGGCTAGATTCATAATAACCCCTTTGTTTACCGCAGATATCATGGTGGTAGGAAATGTTAGGACAAACATTTATAAAATAGTTTCTAATCAGTGAGTCACATGGCAGACGACACATCTGCGACTGCTTGTCGTTTGGTTACATCATGTAGTCGTCTGCTGAAATTATTTTCAAGTACGACGTAATCCTTTTGGAGCGCGATCTGCAAAGAGAAATCAATAAAAAATTCAAGACAGCTTCAATAGTTTGACAATTATGTCTCGATAGAAAGAAAACATTAACACATAAACAAAAATGTATAATAAATCTATCTATGATATTTCATTCTCAAATTTAAAAACATGCAATAATTAAGACAATATTTCATTATAAATATACATTAATATATAACAATGTTATAGTAAGAGAAATTCAAATAATTATATAGTTAATAAACTGTTTAGCTCAGGAAGCTTACATTTCATTTATTCCAATTAACATGTTGATAAAACAGAACAATCACACATCCACAGAGCACATAGTTTAACAAATTAGGTTCTAAACAGTTCAACTACTGTCATGCTAATTGAAGAATCTAAACAATTCAACTACTGTCATGCTAATTGAAGGTATCTCAGCTAGTCGACTGTCAGGCTAATTGAAGGTATCTCAGCTAGTCGACTGTCAGGCTAATTGAAGGTATCTCAGTTAGTCGACTGTCAGGCTAATTGAAGGTATCTCAGCTAGTCCACTATCAGGCTAATTGAAGGTATCTCAGCTAGTCCACTATCAGGCTAATTGAAGGTATCTCAGCTAGTCGACTGTCATGTTAATTGAAGGTATCTCAGCTAGTCGACTGTCAGGCTAATTGAAGGTATCTCAGCTAGTCGACCTGTACAAGCTAATTGAAGGTATCTCAGCTAGTCGACTCTCGGAAGCTAATTGAAGGTATCTCAGCTAGTCGACTGTCAGGCTAATTGAAGGTATCTCAAGCTAGTCGACTGTCAGGCTAATTAGAAGTGACTCTCAGCTAGTCCACTGTCAGGCTAATTGAAGTTATCTCAACTAGTTGACTGTCTTGCTAATTGAAGGTATCTCAGCTAGTCATCTACTCCTTATATAATCTATGAATGCTAACAAGATCAATACGGGCAGACTTAAAGGTGTACCCTGTCTTGTTATACCGCAATAGAATGACTCCACGGTCCAACAGCCAGTATCGATTATTTCCCGTCTCATTTTCACATTCAAAGACAGGCCCACTGCCGACATTGTAAATATTCATTTTTTTTTATTTAATTATTAAACAATAATAGCAGGGGGGTTGTAAAGGTCGGCTTAACGGGTCCCGGGCATAGAAAAAAACATTTGGCCCCCATAGAAAAAAAAAGTTAAATAAATTAAGTGAAAGGTGTAAATTTACGTTTTTGTTGGCCCCCATTAAATCCGCTTCTAATAACCACCAATGGTGATCGAATGCTGCTCTTGTATTAGTTTTGTGCTTCCCCCCCCCCCCAAATAAGTCGGATAACTCTCAGTATTATTTACTAAATCTTAATTAGCTTACTCGAGTGGTGGCCCTTGAAAGTTTTTTTTTTTTTTTTAAATATAAAATTCCTTTCTCCGAACTCAAAGCTTGCCTACCCTGGTATATAAATGAGCGATGTATATCTACTGTAAACTCTTAACAAAAAAAAATTGATAGTGACTTTCCGAAAACCGCGCAGTATTCAACCCCATACACATTTCCTTGGACCATGGTTTACTTGTGCCCTTAGCAGATACTATCTATGAGCCACCGGGAACAGCAGAAATGAGCTGTGGACTACATGCTGAAAAAAAAAACAAATGGCAGGCTGCCTGATGTCACCGTTTGGGGGTGGGGGGGGCCTTAAAAAAGTTTGAACTGATTCGAACGTTTAAAATGTTCTATGCAAAAATGCAAAACTATAGTCTGTAAAAGTACAGTGTATAAAACTATAACATTTAGAGTACGGAATACACAACCATTGCCTATTGTACAGAAAAGACACTTATAACAAATATTGTACAGAATACAAAACTATAATCTGAAATTATACAGAATACAAAACTATAACCTGTATTTTACAGAATACAAAACTATAACCTGTATTTTACAGAATACAAAACTATAACCTGTATTTTACAGAACAAAACTACAATCTGAAATCATACAGAATACAAAACTATAACCTGTATTTTACAGATAACAAAAACTATAACCTGTATTTTACAGAATACAAAACTATAATCTGAAATTATACAGAATACAAAACTATAACTTGTATTTTACAGAATACAAAACTATAACCTGTATTGCACATAGTACATACTATAACCTGTATTGCACATAGTACAACCTACAACTTGTATTGTACAGAATAAAAAACCGTTACTTCCACAGAGACAAACTATTCATTACCACAAACAGAATGTTCAACTTAAACAATATGTCAGCTTAGAAAACAAAGAAAGTAACGAAGCCACCCGTAGCTACTTCTCAGTACTAAATTATGACGTGTACGAGTTGACAAAGGAAATGTCAACATACCCTAGCAATACAACCCCGGTCCATCCAGACCGGTCAACTCTCTCATCCGCCGAACGTCAGGCTAACACACCCACATAAATATATGTCGGTGCGTCTGTCCGACTTCCTGAAAGGGATCATTTCGTGTGTTGAAGGGGGCAGGCTGGAGGGAGGATGTCGCCTCTACTGTAATCTGTGCCGCACTTTTAGACCATGCTCAACGCGACTTTATTAATTATAGGCGATCGGACAATCCCGAGTTTTGGTGGGTAGGAAGCGATGAGCCATATATTTTTTTTTTTGTTTTAAACTGTTCAATTGAAACGGTCTTGTCAATAAACAAAAATAGTCTAGTCTATTACAAAAGAAAAAAAACGACGCAGATAAAAAGTACAAAGGCGAGACTACCAATTAGATAATGTCATTTTGTCATTGGACTAATTCTGTTATTCGTTTCACTGTCTGTCGCCTTGGTGATCGCATGACAACAATTCTCTGTCTGCCCGTAGTTTGTCGTTCGTGTCTGTTTTCAAAACGGTTTTTTTTTTCTTTTTACTACTGTATTTAATTTTGATGTATTTACTCAGCTTTATATCAGCTTTATGCATATGTCTTTAAACAAATACACGTCATCAAAATATGAAATTTTTTTAACAATTCAAAAATAAATTTATTCATTACGTTTATCAGCATTCCGCGAAGTAAGCTGTCCTAATTATATTCATCGATTGTACATTTGATTACGAGTCAGTCCACACATATGTCACAAGCCTCTGCCAAAAAAAAAAATTGGGGGTCTTAAATTTCAAGATGGCGGCATGCGACGCCCCCTCACAAAAATCAATCACTATTTCATTGATTTATTTGAAACTCATTGTAATTAAGCCCAAATTTGTCATTACTGTGATTGTAATATGTTAGAATCCCTGCTTGAAATGGGGGTCGTACCAGCACTCTGTATAACTAATTCTATTATTTATATAACCATAACGTATACAACCATAACTTATACAACCATAGCTTATACAACCATAACTTATACAACCATAACTTATATAACCCAAACTCATATAACCATAACTCATATATTCATAATTTATACAACCATAACTTATAAAACCATAACATAACTTATAAAACCATAACTTATATAACCACAACTTATAAAACCATAACTTATACAACCATAACTTATAACTTATAAAACCAAAACTTATATAACCATAACTTTTATAACCATAGCTTATATAACCAAAACTTATACAACCATAACTTATATAACCATAACTCATATAACCATAACTCATATAGCCATAACTTATATAACCATAACTCATATAACCATAACTCATATAGCCATAACTTATATAACCATAACTTATACAACCATAACTTATACAACCATAACTTATAAAACCATAACTTATAAAACCATAACTTATATTTCATTAACGCTCATCTTGGATCAGGGCCCTCGGTGTGTGGGTGGGGGTTGGGGGTCCGACAGGTGAGCATACCTTAAAGCTCCTGCCCTTAAATTCCCCGTCGTGTATATTATCTAGCTATAAAATGAAAATAGGAGTTAGTGTGTGTGCGTGTGTGTGTGCGTGCGTGTGTGATCTGATGGGCCCAAGTCGGAGGAGCTTTTCAGGGAGGCCCAAAATTAGAAGACGGCAGCCCTGGAATGGTTTATCTCTTCTCTCTTCGGAAATACATTGTTGTTGTTGTTTTTTTTTTAAATTCTCTATCCCGAGTTACTAAACATGCGGTGCAAATAAATATTCTGGACAGGACTCAAGTTATCTCCCAAGCTATCAACACTTCACGGATGATATCCAAAAAGGCAGTAATCGTAAAAATAAAAAACGTTTTTGTATTGCGTATCGATCTGGGCCATTTCCATCCTTTTCTCCCGATACAATCAATGGACTCGAATCGTTCGGCACAATTCAATCACACCGTGCGCAACACAGAAATAAACTGAGGCTGGTAACGAATCGCCTCCTACCCCCCCACTCTCCCCCCAACTCCCCTTCCCCGATCCGCGTCCCCCCCCACCCCCGGGCTACAATATTGTACATGATTAACCGTTGGACTAACTTGAACGCCGAGATCGAATTGCCCCCCCCCCCCCCCAGCAGACAATAACAATGGAACAAGGAGTAAAATGGAAAACAGAGGGAAATGAAATAATAATACAAATATTATAACTGCGAGGGAAGGGTGGGTGGGTGGGGGGGGTGGGGAAGCTGAATGTATGAGGGTATAGCTACTGCAGATGTAAGAGAAAGTGGAACAGTATTGTGAAGTAGATGCTGGATATGGCAGAATGAGTCCACACAAAGAAATGGCGAGGGGGGGGGAGGGGGTTAATAACCTACAAATTCTCGTCTTTATTTATTTTTTGTTACCGAGGAGAGCTACGCGACCTATACAAAATAGTAAAAACCGGCGATATATGGATAAAACAGAATAGAAAATTATCGATTATTTAACCATGAAAATCAAACCCCAGTGTACGGAATCGGATAATTTTTTTTTTTTGAATTACATTAACTGAATGTTTGCGCTAAAATCAGCTGCATATATATTTTTTTTAAATTTCTGAATCCATTCCTAGTCAATCTATAGAGCACCTTCAAGTTTATATATATATAAACCTAGATCATGAATCGAATTTCATTGCCAGGTCTACATTGGATTGGCCCTAGGGGAAGGGCTGTTTTAACGCTTGTGGGAAGAGGGGCAGCAAGAATATACGGACTAGAGTGTATGTATGGGGTAGGGATTCCCTCTTATACGTACATATGAAGAAGGGCTTCTATTACGCCCCTGCCTTGAGATCGTTAGTTACCTAGTCCCTCCCAGGTCTACGTTTCGGTATGCCCGACCAACAGTGTCGATATTGCGTTATTTATTCTCAATTAAAGTCTTTATTCGTCCTAGCATCATTGTCACATTAACAAGCAATCTATGTCTATGGTGCCTGGTTCATTCTAGAGGTCTAAGCCTATAATAGCATATGTGTCATATTTTGATGTATTTGCAAACGATATACAGTCGATTCCGCTTAATTGGGACACAATCGGGACCGAGAGACTTTTTGTCCCAATTAAGCGGCTGTCCCAATTAAACATACACATTTACTATTGGCTTCTTGGTTTGGTTTCTCTGAGCTTTGTCCCAAATAAGCGGCTGTCCCATTTAAGCTGGGTGTCCCAATTAAGCGGAATCCACCGTATGTGTCTATGCTGGTGCACGTTGTTCGTCTCAAGCATTTCTAAGCTATAGAACAGCACGTGTGCACACATTTTTGATGCCTTTGCTAGAGTTGCAACTGTCCAAGTCAAGATCTTGGTTATTTCTTCTGATCTAGAGGTCCATCACGGAAAAAATCAAGCAACCATGGGCGTATTCATATGGGGGTAAAGTATTTGCTCCCCCCCTTACATTTAAAAAAAATGTCATAAAGTTGTTATTTGCCCCTACCCCTGGAAAATTTTTGCCCCCCCCCTGGAAAAATTCCTAGCGACGCCCATGCAAGCAACCCCGACTTGTTCTATGGGAATATCCCCCAAGGCAATCACTCACCCGACCGCTCGGCCATTAATCTCTCATCAGCCTAAAGCGGCGACTCTCCATTATCTTAGTAGCGGTGTTGTTATTCATAAATTAGCGTTTCTTCTCATCATTAATGAAAAAAAAAAAAGGAGTACACAGATGGCAAAATACAATGTCATAGTTATTACGGCGTATTGTCTATCGACGGTACGATTAAAAAAAATTTTAAACAATTCCAAAATATAGAACTACCCCCGTTTGGAACGCTCTTAAATGGGCTAGGCTAGAGCCTATCCCGGACTGTTTAATCCGGTATGCCCCCCTCATTTCAGACTGAAGCACAGCACTAGTCTACTAAGCTATGGCGTTGATTTTAAATGTATGCCCATTCATGTCAACACTCAAACCATCTTGGGGTCCGGCCGGCTCGCCTGTCAAATTTAAGAGCCCAATGTGGCCCGCGACTCAAAAAAATTAGCCCACCCCTGGATTAGAGTCTAATAAATCGGATAAAAATTTGGGATGTTGAGTGCACAGTCTCTGATTCATATTCCGATATATCGTCGAAGCACTAGCTGCTGATCAATATTTATTGGGACTAATGGGACATAAATCACAGTTTTCGAACATTCAGTCTAAACCGATATAAATAACTCAAAGTAACTGAAGCAATCTACGGCAGTCACTGCACGTTTAGCATTTCTCTTCCAATGTAGACGTGGGACGGGGAGACCCCCGGGGGTCAAAAATCTAGGTCGAGTTCTCGATGTCCCTAAGTCAACACAGCGTTATGTAAGGTACATGGCATTTGTTTGGGGGCGGGGGGGGGAGGGTAAGTGGAAGTAAAGGCGACTGGACACTGACTGGACCAGGAGTACACAATCCCAAAAACATCAAACCGAGGTTACAGAAACGGGGAAAATCTCTTTAAAACGGGCTCCGTATGCCTGATGACCTCTACAGGTTTCATGACGGTACCATGAATTTTTGTTTACACTTCCTACGATGATAACTCTTTTAAAAAGTACAAGTAGCGAACCATGATGAAATAAATGGAACAAACAAAACAAACAAAAAAATGGACATCCGCAGGTGTCTAACATCAGGTATGCACGATGACGTCAGAGCACATTCTGCCGCCTGAGTGCTCGGTGGTGAGTTCAGCTGACAATAATCCAGCACAAGGGTAGTACTTTCTGGTGAGTTTCAGCAAACAAAAGTATAGCACAAGTGTAACACTTGCTCGTGAGTTTCAGCAGACAATAGTATAGCACAAATGTAACACTTGCTCGTGAGTTCAGCAGACTAATTATCAAATTAATCATTAAAAAAAAACAAGCAATAATCTTTTTTTCCCTTTAGTGAATGTCATAATCTTTAAAATAGAATGTGTCGCCCGGACGTGAACAGGTTCCGGTTTACGAAAGTTAAATACAGGGCAGCAGATACATATAAATAAAGGGAAACAGATACATATAAATAAAGGGAAACAGATACATATACATACATAGTAGAAGAAACATATAACGCAGTGGCTACAGCCAACGCGCATGCTCTCTAGCGCTCTAGACGGACTTTTTTTTTTTGGATTCCGAATTTTTTTTTCGGGGTCCAGCTATAGAATTTGTTCCTATCCCTAACGATATCCCTAACTCTATCCCTAACCCTATCCCTAACCCTAATCCTATTCCTAGCCCTCAAAAAAAAGTATCCGTCTAGAGCGCTAGAGCGCTGCGCTTTTGCTGTAACTGTAGCCAATTCGAACATATAAATACAGGGTAGCAGAAACATAAATACAGGGCAGCAGAAACATATAAATACAGGGCAGCAGAAAATATACATACAGGGCAGCAGAAACATATAAATGCAGGGGAGCAGAAAAAATGAGTACATACAGGCAGCAGAAACATATAAATACAGGGCAGCAGAAAATATACATACAGGGCAGCAGAAACATATAAATGCAGGGGAGCAGAAAATATACATACAGGGCAGCAGAAAATATAAATGCAGGGCAGCAGAAAATATACATACAGGGCAGCAGAAACATATAAATATCGCGTAGCTCAAACATTTTTATTAGAAAACTTATGAAAATATATTATTTCTAATGTTCCCAAAGAAGAGCGGGGGATAAAAAAAAACTTCAGAAAACACATTTCTGGTCATTTTTTAAATGAAAGCAGTACAGAGAACACTAAGTATATTGGATTCTATTTTAACTTATCTAGCAATCCCACACACACAGTCAAATACACAGTGGAAAGATCAAAGGGGGTAAAAAACAGTCAACCCTTCTGTGTAATGGTGGATCGTGTCACACAGATGTTACTCCTTCCTAGATTAATGATGCATTAACAGCCATCCATAGTTATAACTACTGCAGTGTGGAATAAAATATTCGACATTGTCCGATAAAAACTTGGGTGAAATGTTACCTTTGGCGAAAGCCGACGGATATATCGGCTTAAACACGTATATATATATATATATATATATATATATATATATATATATATATATATATATATTATATTATACTTTGTAATAGGCCAAAGGGTTCATACACTAAAAAATTGATACACATTATTTCTTCCGTTCCATTCACTTTTTTATTGAATGAGCGACAAATTTTTTAAATAGTTAGCCTTTGTTAAGATAATCCAGTGCAGGATTTACATATACGCTGTACAAGCTATAGCTTAGGCCCACCTTCTCAATCAGAGGCTCCCCTTTCTATTAGAGCCCCCTCTCTATTAGGGACCCTTATTAGGGCCCCTCTCTAGGGCCCCCCAAAATTGTCCCATTGAGCAATTGTCATATTTACTTAAATATTTGGCACTGACATATCTTTGACTTTAAAAAAGGGGCCCCATATATCAATTACCTTAGGGTATCCTTCCCAAGTCTTAATCCAGCCCTGAGATAAACCCATAAAAGAAACAGCAATTGACGTTTTTATCGAGATAAGAGGGAGACTTGAATATATAAAGTGCATCGTACAGCGTCGTTAACAAAAGCCCCTTGAAACATGTGGACATCCGATTCAAATCATGAAAGAGCAGTGTTTCAAAAACTTTAGAGATTGCGACCCCACTACGAAAATGTTCAGTTGTCGAGACCACTTGCAAAGAAAGAAATAAGGGTAGGAGAAGTACAAGATACAATTAAGTGTATAAATCTTTACATGTTGGCCAGTAAAAAAAAAAAAAGATTGCCGACCCAACTTTTAATTAGCTCACGAATCTACCGCGCGGACCGCGGCGAACACTTTGAGAGCCACTGAAGTAGACGTTTCTATGAAAGCACGTGCTGTAGTGCGGACCACTGGACAAGAAACAGTTTGAAGGTGTTAAGAGACCTTTATTTTAATTATTTTTTCATTAACTCCCCCCCCTTCCTGCCGCTTTTGCAACAGACGAACACATATTTCAAGCTGGTGTGAGTACATATCCCTGCGATAGTTCGGTGAGTACATATCTTATGAGATATCTGGGTGAGTACATATCTCAT